>JARQOC010000012.1:16772615-17972615 GCA_033576535.1 Allobates femoralis
TGGTGTGTATGTGCTCCCAAGTACCGCCATATGGTGCAATGCTGCTGTACAGGTTCTATACAGTGCCGCCGTCTATATACCATAGCGCAGGTATACATTTAGTGTTATGTAGCGCCATATAGTGTACTTGTGGTGTGTATGTGCTCCCAAGTACCGCCATATGGTGCAGTGCTACTGTACAGGTTCTATACAGTGCCGCCGTCTATATACCATAGCGCAGGTATACATGTAGCGCCATATAGTGTACTTGTGGTGTGTATGTGCTCCCAAGTACCGCCATATGGTGCAATGCTGCTGTACAGGTTCTATACAGTGCCGCCGTCTATATACCATAGCGCAGGTATACATTTAGTGTTATGTAGCGCCATATAGTGTACTTGTGGTGTGTATGTGCTCCCAAGTACCGCCATATGGTGCAGTGCTACTGTACAGGTTCTATACAGTGCCGCCGTCTATATACCATAGCGCAGGTATACATGTAGCGCCATATAGTGTACTTGTGGTGTGTATGTGCTCCCAAGTACCGCCATATGGTGCAATGCTGCTGTACAGGTTCTATACAGTGCCGCCGTCTATATACCATAGCGCAGGTATACATTTAGTGTTATGTAGCGCCATATAGTGTACTTGTGGTGTGTATGTGCTCCCAAGTACCGCCATATGGTGCAGTGCTACTGTACAGTTCTATACAGTGCCGCCGTCTATATACCATAGCGCAGGTATACATGTAGCGCCATATAGTGTACTTGTGGTGTGTATGTGCTCCCAAGTACCGCCATATGGTGCAATGCTGCTGTACAGGTTCTATACAGTGCCGCCGTCTATATACCATAGCGCAGGTATACATTTAGTGTTATGTAGCGCCATATAGTGTACTTGTGGTGTGTATGTGCTCCCAAGTACCGCCATATGGTGCAGTGCTACTGTACAGGTTCTATACAGTGCCGCCGTCTATATACCATAGCGCAGGTATACATGTAGTGTTATGTAGCGCTATATAGTGAACTTGTGGTGTATGTGCTCCAAAGTACCACCATATACCATAGGTTCGGTATACATGTTTAGAAGGTAACACCATATACCACAGTGATGCTCTATCTTTGTACACACATATATAGATACATATATATGTGTTTATATCTCTCTCTCTCTCTCTCTCTCTCTCTCTCTATATATGTGTGTGTGGGTATGTATATATATATCTGCATATATATATATATGTACTGGTGTGTGTGTGTGTGTGTATATATGTGTGTATATATATATATATATATATATATATATATATATATATATATATATATATATATACACACACACACACATATTTATATATATATATATAAAGACATATATATACAGTAAAATGGATGTCCATATGTGTATATATGTTTTAAAATGTATCTGTGCAGAATGAGGTTTGTAGTATATACATGTACATGAATGCATATCCTCATATGTTAGATCATAGTTGGTGTATGTGTCTACAGAATAGTTGCCTAGGCAACATGACTTTCAACAATAATAGTGTAGTGATTTACATGTAGATACTTTTGTAAACATAGGGAGGGTATGTGAATCGTTGGTGGTACAGTGGGAGATGTGCTGGGAAACTTTGGGCTTTGAAAGGGGACCGCCGTACTGTTATGAACAGTGGAAGCCTCTTCTGTCCCTGTGTCTCCGGATCGCCGACCGCTCTGTTCCGGGTGCCGCACGCATGCGCAGTACGCTCCCGCGCGCATGCCCAGTGAGGCACTTGAAGCCCAATGCGGCGCGGGTGTCCGACGTCACCCGTCGCCAGGAAATGACGCGAATCGCGTCAATATGCCCCCACTGAAGCCTGCACGGAATGTGAGAGTGGGGAGGCGCGCAGGGAGGCGCGATTTTGAATCTGCTATCAAGATCACGCCTATTCAGGCGTGATATCATAAAGAGGGGCTGCCTTGATGAGTGACTCTGAATACATAGTCACTCATTAGCATCAATAATGAGGTACTTATAAAACGTTTTTAATCACTTTGCTTAGGTGCATTTAGGAGCAAAAAGCAGTGTAGGGAAAGTGTTAATATGCACTAGGGACAGGTTTTAAGAGCTTTGGAGGTGTTTTGGGGGTGACAGGATCCCTTTAACAGTTGTTGTAGAGATGTGTCTGCTGCTAGAACTCTGTGTGGCATTGACCTGGTCTCTAATCTGAGCTGCTGTTAACCTGCGATTTCTGAGGCTGGTGACTCTGATGAACTTATCCTCCGCAGCAGAGGTGACTCCTTTCCTGGAGCGGTCCTCATGTGAGCCAGTTTCTTTGTAGCGCCAGATGGTTTTTGCAACTGCACTTGGGGACACTTTCAAAGTTTTCCCAATTTTTTGGGTTGACTGACCTTCATTTCTTAATGTAATGATGGCCACTCGTTTTTCTTTACTGAGCTGCTCTTTTCTTGCTGTTATACAAATTCTAACCGTCTATTCAGTAGGACGATCAGCTGTGTATCCACCAGACGTCTGCACAACACAACTGATGGTCCCAACCCCATTTATAAGGCAAGAAATCCCCCTTATTAAACCTGACAGGGCACACCTGTGAAGTGAAGACCATTTCCGGTGACTACCTCTTGAAGCTCATCAAGAGAATGCCAAGAGTGTGCAAAGCAGTAATCAAAGCAAAAGGTGGCTACTTTGAAGAACCTAGAATATAAGACATATTTTCAGTTGATTCACACTTTTTTGTTAAGTATATTATTCCACATGTGTTAATTCATAGTTTTGATGCCTTCAGTGTGAATCTACAATTTTCATAGTCCTGAAAATAAAGAACACTCTTTGAATGAGAAGGTGTGTCCAAACTTTTGGTCTGTACTGTATATATACATATATCGGACAGCTGAAGACCTTAGTTTCCACTTTCATTCAATCAAAGGGATCTAGAAAGCAAAACCACAAGCAGCTGGTGCAGCGTTACAGTGTATCATGTTACAGACGTACCGTGGTTAACCTCTCAAGTGCTGCAAACCTTTCTTCCCATGTCGCTGTGGACTTCTCAAAGGCTTCGTGCTTTTTTAATAACTTCTCCACGTCATCGACGCTATTTCCAACATGTGTGGTCAACAAGTAAGGCTCCTTGGCTATTAACCAGGCTTCCGCCATGGAGGCATCTCTTGCAAATTGACAAACTTCCAACACTAAAAAGAACAACATGAAGATATTATTAACCCTTGTGTTCAGCAGATCATTGGCCAAACTTATCTATATTATCGTAAACCCAACATTACTTTACAATACAGGTGAAGACACATGGAGGTAGTGTCCTTTTTTGCAATGATCACTTATGATGACGCTGTCCTTCAGTGACCATGTGACCCAGAACCAGTCAATTGAAACACCCATAGGAGGTATGTGGTTAGCCAAACCCGCCCAGCACTCTGGTTAACCCGTAAATCCAGCACTTAATGCATTAAATAGGATTTGTGGAAGTACAAGTCCCAGCAACACAAATCCGGATTTAATAAAGTATCAGCTAATATTTAGTCAAAATAAAAGTTATGTTAAAAAGCTGCCGGCAAGGAGGTGCGTTACTGTCATTTCTGCAGTGATAATTCTCATTCTGACCACCAGGGGGCGCCCTGTGTATACTTACAAACATTGAGCCATTCCCATCGCTTGTCCCATTTCTCCATCATCTCGGCCCGTCTTCCTGCCAGTTCTCCCAGCTTGTCCTTTATCTAATGGATTATAGGATAATATCATAGAGCAGTGCATGAAAAAACACTTTCGATGTATACATACAATGCACACAGATATCTGCTATACAATGTCTACAACATGTCCATTTAAAGGGAATCTATCAGCAGGTTTTTGCTACCTCATCTGACAGCAACATAATGTAAGCAAAGAAACCCTGAATCCAGCGATGTATTGCATAAGATCACTGGCTAAGCTCAAAATCACAAACTCAACATTGGACGTGCCGGATCCTCTTCTTCCTTGACTATTCTTAGGGTGGAAGAGACAGCGAGGGGTGTTAGTGTTTTATTGTGTATTATATTGGTTATAAGGAATCTGTCAGCAGGTCTATTTGCTAGTAATCTGAGAGCACTATATTTGTGAGTACAGATCCGTGCTCCGGGTTCTATACAATGAAGTGTGGGCAAGGGTTCAGGTTATACACAGTGGTGTGGGCGGGGTTATACACAGCTCACCATTCCGAGCTCTGCTAGATCTGCATCATACAAAACTGCTGCACCCACTAAGTGGACACCACTGGAATCAGGGTCTCTGTCCCTACATCATGCTGATGTCAGATTACATAGCAAAAACCTGCAAAGTGGCAAAAGTGAAGACATATAAAAAAAAAAAAAAAAAAAATAATCTGATTAAAGAACAAATGTAGGATTTTACCTCTTCTGAATCCGGGTGATTACGAGCCAGGAGAGTTTCGCCGAGTCCAACACAGCTGTCATAAATCGTGTTTCTGGCTTCAATTTCAGCTCTCAGCTCCTGATGATGTTTTATTAGGAACTCAACAGACGACACATCTCTGTCAATCAAAAAATAGGACATAAACAAGTATTTTGGCAATAGTTAGATGCACCTGCTGGTGATGCGCAAGGGTCATCAGCCAGGGATCTCAGAATATAAGAGTATACAGACATTACAGCCAGGGATCACAGAATATAAGAGTATACAGACATTACAGCCGGTGATTACAGAATATAAGAGTATACAGACATTACAGCTGGGATCACAGAATATAAAGTATCCAGACATTACAGCGGGATCATAGAATATATGAGTATACAGACATTACTGCCGGGATCACAGATATAGAGTATACAGACATTATAGCCAGGGATCATAGAATATAGAGTATACAGACATTACAGCCGGGATCACAGAATATAAGAGTATACAGACATTACAGCTGGGGATCACAGAATATAAGAGAATACAGACATTACAGCCGGGGATCACAGAATATAAGAGTATACAGACATTACAACTGGGGATCACAGAATATAAGAGTATACAGACATTACAGCCGGGGATCACAGAATATAAAGTATACAGACATTACAGCCGGGGATCACAGAATAAGGTATACCATATACGGGGGATTACAGAATTAAGTATACAGACATACGCGGGGATCACAGAATATAGAAGTATATAGCATTACTCTCCCCTGCCCAGGAGCTGTGGTATATCTGACCTGTTCCTGTATGGTCGGACACATACATTACACAGGGGTAATTTGTAAGAATATCTCAGGACAGGAACATTTGATTTAACATCCAATTGTGGAACTTATTATAATTCTAATATCATAATTAATTACAATTATGTGCACAATGCTTTAAAAGCGTATAACTCAATCAGCCTATCATACACATGGCCACATCACATCCATCTAAAGGGTTTAACTCTGCACAAATAATGCACGCAGTATAATATATAGTAGATCTTTTGAGAACCGAGATGATTTCTGTCTTTTGAGTATTTCTGATGGTGGATACCTACTATGGATGAGCAAGATGTGAAATATTCAGATTTGGAAGACCCTTAACAAGTAATTTTGGGTATTTCAGCTTGAATACCGAGCCTAATGCAAGTTAATTAGTCAAACAGCCAGCCATGAAACAAGAGAGGGTATGCTTTTTCTTTAGTCTTTTCACAGCATTAAACACATCACTCTTCTCCCCCCAGTGAGAGTCTTCCATTCAAACAGCTCTCACTAGGGTGCCAGCTCCAACTGTTTACTCAAGGAGCCGGCAATTTGTGACACATCACTCCCGAGCACCAGCGATACTCGCCGAGTAACGAACATCTCAAATACTGTACGAGTATCTTTACAGGAGACTTATGTATAGCCCCATGATTGCATACCTCCCCGCCTCACGTGCTTTTTAATCTATGTAAAACTTGACATGTGTGAACACACCCTTAACTAGTCATTAGACTGAACTGCTTTGATGGAAACCATAGGAGAGGAAAAAATAAACGATTAAATTAAGATCCTAAAAGGAATCTGTCACGAGGTCTTGACATCCTAATCTGAAAGCAGCCTAATGTAGAGACAGAGCCTGATCCAGCGATGTGTCACTATGGTTATGTTTTGATAAAATCAGTTTTATTAACAGGAGAATATCACTAGAAGACTAGTAAAGCTGCTGCCAGGTAGTCCTCCATATTCATAAGCTCTGTATAACTCCACCCCCACCACTGATTGGCTACTTTCTGTGTTCCCTGTGCATTGTGGATAGAGAGCGGCCAATCAGTGGTGTGGGCGGGGTCAGTATTCAGGGAACTGCTAAATCTGCAGCAAATAAAACAGGGATTTTATCAAAATGACAGCAAGCAGCTCAGTAAGTGACACATCGCTGGAATAAAGAGATATGGTGACAAATTCCCTTTAAAGATCAACCTCCAAGGGATTGCATATTTGGTAATGGCCAGTATCAGTACTTTTGTCTGCACTCTCCTTGTTACTCCGGTTCATGCATGTAACAAGGTGAACTAATCAGCTTCATGAATGACCTCCCCCTGTTCTGACACTTCTAATACATGCACATATAGGATATACAGGCCTCATACCTCGGCTTCTCTTGGGTTTCAATCTGCCTAATTATACTTTCCATCCAGAGCATTAGATTTCGGACCATGCTGAAGAAATGGAACTTCTCGGCTGCGCTGCTCAGTTCTGTCCGGCGCCCGTCACAGGCGTCCAGCAGCGCTTTCCAGGCCTCTGTCACCTCCCGCTCCTTTTTCTGTATCTCCATAGCTTGATCGCCTGCATAGGCAGCATACAGACGGGTTGCTATGTCTTGAAAACCTTGGACCTGAAATAATATAAGTAAATAAGTAAAATATATTACATTTAATCACTATTCTTGTCCTTTTCCCTGATATATGCATCCTGCAGACTGCTCCTAGTTTTTAGGCTTCTCTCTTGTAGGTGTGGTCCTTCCAGTAATACGTGCTGGATTTACATCCTGGTGTAGTTATCTAGGCTTGGAGAAGACACTGGTGGACCTATCTAGGCTTGGAGAAGACACTGGTGGACCTATCTAGGAGACATGGAAGCAGAGACCATGGTGGACCTATCTAGGCTTGGAGAAGACATGGGCAACCAATCTAGGCTTCGAGAAGACCCTAACATATCTATCTAGGCTTGGAGAAGATCTATCTAGGCTCATGAGCACCATCACTGGGACTCCGCAAGCACAGGCTGTTCAGCTACAAGGTACGTCGTCTGCCCACACCATGGTGCCCACATATACTGTCACCCTCTTGTTGTACTCTATAATGTGGATTTATGTACCTGTGATCCAATAAAATGAATACTCCTTTCGAAGTCTGTGTGTACTCTGTGCAGCGTCTCCGCGGTGTGGACGTCTCCTCCCAGCTCCTCGGGAAGCTCCTTGTGCTTCTCCTCGATCATGCCCAGGATTTCGGTTCCATCATAGAAGTACTTGTGGAGGTCATAAGATGCAGATAAGAGCTGGACACGGGTGTCAATCAATTCCAGCAGGTCGGCCCAGCTCTCGTTTAGGTTGTCCTTCCATTCTGCAATGGTTGCGGCTTCGGAGTGACCAGCGTCAATGAGCTCCTCAATTAAAATATTGACGTTGTCCATACGTTCCTGCCCGATGGCTCCCGTCTCTTTTGCAAGTCGCGGAATTTGTCTCGAAGAATCTAAGGAAAGTCATTTTAAAGGGAATCAAGAAGGAACATTAAAAAGTGGAATAAGTCCCATCAGGCACAAAGCAAGCGGAGCAATGGCAGTCAGTAGTGCAGAGAATACTCCTTTAAGGCTTAAATTAAATTATAGGACACATCCGCTTCAGCTATTGCTGACAACCACTTATAACTCAGTCTTTAAATACGTGGGGTAATCATTTAAAAGAAAACCTAAAACATTGTTCTCAGATTGGTTCATCCAATATTACAATAGATGTGTCAATTCAGCGGGTACATAGATGACGTACAAAGATGAAGTATATCTCCTTAAATGAGGGGTAAGGATATAAGTGTATCCTTTAAGCATTTGGTTCCCTCCATTGATGTAGACAGAGGAAGGCAAAAACCCAAAATTTAGCTAACAAAAATGTTCCCACCAATCACCGTTGTCAATTAGACTGGAAAAATGTACAAATAATACATTTACATAAGTTTCTTAGCTACTTAGGAAATAGTCTAATCCTTCTACTTACTCTCCCCAGACCCGGTGCTGAGTCTCCAACAAGGTCCCGGGTATCTGTGATTGCCGGCAGAGCTGACATCACGTGGACAGCAATGCAACCAATCTGTCATCTTGCATGATGATACATGGTGGACGATCAGTGCTGGACCCGGGGAGGGTGAGTATAGAACAGCTGTTGTGTTTTTACTACTATTGGAATTTATAGGCAAAACTTGCCCATACAGATTAGACTAAAGATGCAGAAAGTGGATGGTATTAACTATTATGCTCTTCAAGTGAATGTATAGAAGAGCTCATGGATCATCTGTGTTGCCCTGGTAGAATGTGGGTCATCTTCAGCATACCGCTGACTTAAACTTTCTCCAGCAGGCCAACGCAACATGGAATTTGATAGTTTTCTTTTGTGAATGGATGAAACACCTACTTCGTTTGGACTATGTTATTAATACCATGGATGGCAAGAAGAACCAAAAAAATCAATTCTGGAACAAATCATGACAGAAATAACACTGGAAGCAAGAATGACCAAGCTACGACTTGTCTACACATCATACGAAGAGAGCAATCACTGGAGAAAGATATCATGGTCAGAAGAATAGAAGGAACAAGGCGCAGAGGAAGACCAGCAATCCAATGGCTTCATACTGTGAAGATAACGAAGCTGGTGGAGCTATTTAAGCTCAGAGAAGATCCTGTGAACTATCTAGTTGAGAAACCCTATGGACCTCTAGTTTGAGAAGATCCTGTGGACTATCTAGGGATGAGAAGACGCGGTGGACCTATCTAGGCTTGAGAGACCGGTGGACCTATCTAGGCTTGGAGAAGATCCCCGGTGGACTATCTAGGCATGGAGAAGACCTGGTGGATCTATCTAGGCTGAGAAGACCAGGTGGACCTATCTAGGCTTGAAGAAGACCCTGGTGGACCTATCTAGGCTTGAGAAGACCGGGAGCTATCGGGCTTGGAGAAGTCTGGTGGACCCATGTAGGCTTGGAGAAGATCGTGACCTATGTAGGTTGAGAAGACCTGGTTGCATATCTAGGCTTGGCGAAGACCCTGGTGGACCTATCAAGGCTGCATAAGATTGATATTCCTATAGAGCGTTCATCCATCAAGTCACCAGATCAAGCTGAAGGGCGTTAAAATAAATGAATAAAAGATGGATAAAAATTTATCGTCCATCCAAGATCTTTCTTTGAACAAAAAAAAAATGTTCCCAGAAAGATCATCAGTCCTTCCTCCAGTTTCTTTAATATGTAGGGTCAGTTTGATCGAAAAGTCAATATGGACTAAACTGTATATATCGGTGAAACGGCAGTACATCAGATCGTCTACTCAAAAATTATTCAACCATAAACTTACTTCTGTGCTTACTGTTTTAGATATTATTGTATATCCTTTCCTAGAACAAATGCATTGTGTCCTTGGCAGGACCGTCTACTGCACCAGATCCTGCACAGGACAGGTATGATGGATACTTACAGTCACATGATCTAAATCTTGACCCATCTCCGGGGATGAGGCTTTGATGTCCCTCTCTGCGATCCACTGCTCCAAGTCTTCCACTTCCCGCTTCAGCTGGAACATGTGGTAGTGGTTGTCCAGATTCTGTCTCCTCTCGTCCGCCCGGTCCCTCAGCGCGGTGTACTGTTTTTCCAGACTGTCCTGGTGTCGCATTATCTGTTCACTATGACCCAAATAATAGACAAAACAATAATTAAAATGTGTGATCCACGTGATGACTCTTTAGGGGGGACCAATCATTTTATATATTTTTTGTTACTATCTAGTTGTATCCTAATATGTAGCAGATGCTTCTCTACAGGTAGAAGCACTGATCCCTTCCATGATTGCATGCACCAAGTCAATGGCGGACATATAATTGGTGCAACCTGGGGCATAAGGAATTAGGAGCCCCTAACTTATTTCTATAAGAACAAATCGATCATCCGTCTGAAATTAGACATGCAGATCGACAACTCCCCTGCCAATAGAAAGGCCGGCGTCCCATAGAGTGCAAACCGAATCCATCGATATCAACCGGCATTAGTCTAATGTCTGAGACATCTCTGGTGGTGGCTTATGTCGATCGTTCCATCTGAATTTGGACATTCCTAATTGACATCTCCACTGCCAATCAAAAGCTGGCACCTCATTGAGTGCCAACCGAACCCATCAATATCAACCGGCATTAGTCTAATGCCTGAGACATCTCTGGTGGTGGCTTATGTCCGGGAGAACCAATCGATCGTCCATCTGAAGTTGGACATTCCTAATTGACATCTCCACTCCCAATCAAAGAGCTGGCACCTCATTGAGTGCCAACCGAACCCATCAATATCAACCGGCATTAGTCTAATGCCTGAGACATCTCTGGTGGAGGCTTATGTCCGGGAAAACAAATTGATCGTCTGTCTGAAATTGGGCATAAACCAGAAGAAAACTGCAATTCAACATAATCTTGTCATTGCCCAAAAATATGTGGTTCTTGTGGTCCAGGAGTGTTATTTATTCCAAGGTGTTGCCTAATATCACTAGACGTACCCGTGATCCCACGGTACATACCTGTCAGGATGTTCTAATGCCAGGAGTTTCTGAGATTGCTCGGCCAGGTCTTTGATATTTTTCCCAAACTGTACCACTCCGTGCTGCGAATTCAGGTGTTTCTTCAACATTAGAACGACACTTTCTTCATCCTATAGAAAGAGACGGACAAGAAGTGTAGAAAAGAGACATATGTGATATTCTTCTGTAGGTTTTTAGTTTACATTATCATTCCTTAAACCAGAGAGCTAAAGGGGCAAGAGATGTGGTCTACAGAAGTCAATAGCTTCAGGAGGACACTGCTGCATCTCAACGTTCTGAAGTCACATGCTGAATTTGCCAACTAAGCGTTCGGCACAACAATGCATGAGGACAGTGAGAGAACCCGGTGTGCAAACATTTAGGCCAAATGTATTGTGGGCTGAGAAATAAGGTGCAGCATCATGTTTTAGGAGAAAACTACACTAAGCTGACACTAGTCTTCAATTTTGATTTGGTTACACCAAGACATCAGTGTTTGATGTAACAATTACAAAGAAAGAAATATGTTATACTCTAAATAGAATGATCATTCTATTGTCTGAAATAAGTATTGGGAACCACAACAATAGGGATACCTAAAAATTAGAGGGAATCTTGTCAGCAGGGTTATTTCTACCTTATTTGAGAGTAGTATGATGTAGGGGCTGAAACGTTGATTCCAGTGATGTATCACTTGCTGGTCTGTTCGCTGTCATTTTGATACAATCACAGTGTTCTCTGCTGCAGATGTAGCGTTCTCTGAATGCTGAGCTCTGTATAACCCCGCCCACACACCACTGATTGGCAGATTTCTGCTTATGCACAGTGTACACCAATCAGTGGTGTGGGCGGGAATATACAGAGCTCAGCATTCAGAGAACTGCTACATCTGCAGCAAATAAAACAGGCATTATATCCCTGTGTTCATTGTGTTCCAATAGAAATTGCTTTATAAATGGAAGGGGCTGATTGGATTTGGCAACAGGACTATGTAATCTGAGATCAGCATGATTGGGGGCAGAGACCCTGATACCAGTGATGTATCACTTGCTGGTCTGCATGCTGTTGTTTTGATACAATCCCTGTTTTCTCTGCTGCAGATCTAGCAGAGCTCAGAATGCTGAGATCTGTGTAACCCCCCCACATCACTGATTGGCAGATTTCAGTGTACATTAACAGCTGCTAATCAGTGCTGTGGGCGGGGTTGGACCAGGAGGCATCAAACACCTAGTCCTGTAGTGATAATCTCCTGCTGATAAAACATTGATTTTATTGAAACAACACACAGCCTAGTAAGTGATGCATCACTGGAATCATGGTCTAAGCCCGTACATGATGCAGCTCTGAGATTAAATAGTAAAAACCTGCTGACAGATTCCATTTAATCAGAGATTGGGGCACAATGTGCCAATAGGGTGACACCGAGCCGTCAGTGCTGCCACCAGGATCGCTGGCTGGGGCTTCACCCACCACGAAGTTATATAATCTCTTCCACCTGTGGACGTATTTAGTGCTCAAAAAACATTCATGTGTATAATAAGTACCTTTGGCTTCTCATCCCCCATTAAATAAAGCTGTTGTTCATCGATCCAAGCCTCCGCTTCATTGGCATCCATATAATACTGCTGGGCCTCGTTCGCCTGGTTCAGGGCTTTGTGACGATTTATGGTTGCTGTCTGCAATTGATCCCATTGTTCTTGTAGTGAATGGTGCTGCTTCTTAATAGGTTCAGCGTCAATACCAGGTTCACCTTCCATAGCCTCCGCCCGATCATAACATCTTCCACTCTTGGACCGTGACCTGCTATTTCTTTCTGCAAAGTCTTAATAAAAAAGAAAAACTATTAATATCTGTGTGTTTCCTATATCCTCACCCATCCCTGTGAGCCCTCGCGGGCAGGGTCCTCTCTCCTCACCTACTGTATACTCACCCATCCCTTGTAGACTGTGATCCCTCATGAGCAGGGTCCCATCTCCTCAACTATTGTATTCTTACCCATCCCTTGTAGACTGTGAGCCCTTGTGGGCAGGGTCCTCTCTCCTCACCTACTGTATCCTCACCATCCCTTTTAGACTATGAGCCCTCATGGGCGGGATCCTCTCTTCTCACCTACTGTATCCTCCCCCATCCCTTGTAGACTGTGAGCCCTTGTGGGCAAGGTCCTCCTCCTCACCTACTGTATCCTCACCCATCCCTTGTAGACTGTGAGCCTTCGTGGGCAGGAGTCCCTCTCTTCACCTACTGTATCTTCACCCATCAACTGTAACTGTGAGCCCTCGCAGGCAGGGTCCTCTCTCCTCACTTACTGTATCCTCACCCATCCCTTGTAGACTGTGAGCCTTCATGGGCAGGGTCCTCTCTCCTCACCTACTGTATCCTCCCCCATCCCTTGTAGACTGTGAGCCCTTGTGGGCAGGGTCCTCCTCCTCACCTACTGTATCCTCACCCATCCCTTGTAGACTGTGAGCCCTTGTGGGCAAGGTCCTCCCTCCTCACCTACTGTATCCTCCCCATCCCTTGTAGACTGTGAGCCTTCGTGGGCAGAGTCCCTCTCTCTCACCTACTGTATCTTCACCCATCAACTGTAATCTGTGAGCCCTCGCAGGCAGGGTCCTCTCTCCTCACTTACTGTATCCTCCACCCATCCCTTGTAGACTGTGAGCCTTCATGGGCAGAGTTCTCTCTCCTCACCTACTGTATCCTCCCCCATCCCTTATAGACTGTGAGCCCTTGTGGGCAAGGTCCTCCTCCTCACCTACTGTATCCTCCCCCATCCTTGTAGACTGTGAGCCCTCGGGGCAGAGTCCCCTCTCTTCACCTACTGTATCTCACCCATCAACTGTAACTGTGAGCCCTCCAGGCAGGGTCCTCTCTCCTCACTTACTGTATCCTCACCCATCCCTTGTAGACTGTGAGCCTTCATGGGCAGGGTCCTCTCTCCTCACCTACTGTATCCTCACCCATCCCTTGTAGACTGTGAGCTCTCGTGGGCAGGGTCCTCTCCCCTCACCTACTATTCTCACCCATCCCTTGTAGACTGTGAGCTCTCGTGGGCAGGTCCTCTCCCTCACTACTGTATCCTCACCCATCCCTTGTAGACTGTGAGCCTCGTGGGCAGGGTCCTCTCTTCACCTACGGTATCCTCACCCATCCCTTGTAGATTGTGAGCGCTCGTGGGCAGCGTCCTCTCTCCTTATCTACGGTATCCTCACCCATCCCTTGTAGACTGTGAGCCCTCATGGGCAGGGTCCTCTCTCCTCATCTACCGTATCCTCACCCATCCTTGTAGAGATTGTGAGCCCTCGCAGGCAGGGTCCTCTCTCCTCACCTACTGTTTCCTCACCCATCCTTGTAGACTGTGAACCTTCGCAGCAGGGTCCTCTACCCTCACCTACTGTATCCTCCCCATCTCTTGTAGATTGTGAGCCTCATGGTCTTCTCTACTCTTATACCTGTGTGTTCCTTATATTGTTAATGGTTATTGCACTTATATACATATGCTTCTTTTTCTCATGTAGAGCACCATGGAACAAATGGCGCTATAATAATAGATAATAATAATGGAGCACAATGGGGAACTCAAGCACTTTTCTCGGAAGAGGTCCCAGAAGAATGTTAAAGTTCCCCATTGACTTCCATTATACTCAGTGAACAAGTCGTGCACATCCAAGCGTCTGACTTACAAGTACTGAGCACTCGTACGTGGTCACTCATCACTAGATTTTAGGTTCTCCTCTCCCCCAGCCTTTAGGTAGTCCCATGACCCATCAGCTAATGTCCCTGATAGAGTTCATTCTCTGCAAAGACCGTGAGCTGTGCTCACACCACGTTCTGCTTTGCTGGAGCTTTCTTGCTGTGTAGCTTTGTGTAGATAGCCATCTTTCTGGGTGTTGCTTTGCTTATCCCAGTCACTGGATGGGGGTGAAGGGTTATAGCCCAGGGGTGGTCAGGAGCAGGGCAAAGATGGTGACCCAGAAATCCCCACCTTTAGAGCTACTTGTGGGAATAGGGTCACCTAGGAACCCCAAGTCTAAGAGTTAGACCTGTACCCCGATCGCCCTTCGCCTGTCACTGCCATCCTGCTACCTAACCCCTTTGTCTGTTACTATCACCCGTGACAGATTCAGAAATGTGAAAAATGTTTGAACCCTCCCTTATAACCTCAAACTAAAGGTGACTGAACCAGTTGATACTAGTGGTTTTGGTGGAAGTTCGGGACTTCCTACTGTCCCTTGAAAGATTATGTTGGGGATATAGGGGTAGGACAGTTTGAACTTTAGCACCCAACCTTTAGGTTCTCCGGGGGAATAACCCCCTCCCAGAGATCTCCCCTCTCCCCTTCCATGACTGTTAGGTAGAGCCGATCATTCATGAGTTTGTAGGAGTAAAGCGAGAGACATCTGACGCCTGAATAAGCGCTCGGCCGTCGTATATCACATGTGTATGTCCAGCTTTATATACCTGATTCTTTTTTAGAAGCATCTGCACCATTTGAAGATTACTGCCATAATCCTTCGACTCTGCAAGAGGCATTCTCTCCTGAACCCAGAGCTGCAAATAAATGACAATGTGCAATGATTGGTACTTTATAATTCCTCCTTTTGTTTTCTATCCTTTACTTGTAACAGAAACTTAAAAACTGAGAACAAAACAATCATGGCAGAAATATAATAAAACTACGAATCATTTTTTAAAAACAGGCAGGAAAATGTTTTACATCATTAAAAGAATCATTTGTAATCCCGTGCTGTAATGTCTGTATATGCTTATATTCTGTGATCCCTGGCTGTAATGTCTGTATACTCTTATATTCTGTGATCCCCGGCTGTAATGTCTGTATACTCTTATATTCTGTGATCTCCGGCTGTAATGTCTGTATATTCTCATATTCTGTGATCCCTGGCTGTAATGTCTGTATACTCTTATATTCTGCGATCCCCAGCTGTAATGTCTGTCTGTATACTCTTATATTCTGTGATCCCGGCTGTAATGTCTGTATACTCTTATATTCTGTGATCCCTGGCTGTAATGTCTGTATACTCGTATATTCTGTGATCCCGACTGTAATGTCTGTATACGCTTATATTCTGTGATCCCCGGCTGTAATGTCTGTATACGCTTATATTCTGTGATCCCCGGCTGTAATGTCTGTATACGCTTATATTCTGTGATCCCCGGCTGTAATGTCTGTATACTCTTATATTCTGTGATCCCTGGCTGTAATGTCTGTATACTCGTATATTCTGTGATCCCCGACTGTAATGTCTGTATACGCTTATATTCTGTGATCCCCGGCTGTAATGTCTGTATACGCTTATATTCTGTGATCCCCGGCTGTAATGTCTGTATACTCTCATATTCTGTGATTCCCCGGCTGTAATGTCTGTATACACTTATATTCTGTGATCCCCGGCTGTAATATTTGTATACTCTTATATTCTGTGATCACCGGCTGTCATGTCTGTATAATCTTATATTTTGTGATCCCTGGCTGTAATGTCTGTATACTCTTATATTTTGTGATCCCTGGCTGTAATGTCTGTATACGCTTATATTCTGTTATCTCCAGCTGTAATGTCTGTATACTCTTATATTCTGTGATCCCCGGCTGTAATGTCTGTACACTCTTATATTCTGTGATCCCTGGCTGTAATGTCTGTATACTCTTATATTCTGTGATCTTGGCTGTAATGTCAGTATACTCTTATATTCTGTGATCCCTGGCTGTAATGTCTGTATACTCCTATATTCTGTGATCCCTGGCTGTAATGTCTGTATACTCTTATATTGTGATCCCGGCTGTAATGTCTGTATACTCTTATATTCTGTGATCCTGGCTGTAATGTCTGTATACTCTTATATTCTGTGATCCCCGGCTGTCATGTCTGTATACTCTTATATTCTGAGATCCCCGGCTGTAATGTCTGTATACTCTTATATTCTGTGATCCCCAGCTGTAATGTCTGTATACTCCTATATTCTGTGATCCCCGGCTGTAATGTCTGTATACTTTTATATTCTGTGATCCCCAGCTGTGTTTTCTTTATACTCTTATATTCTGTGATCCTAGCCTGTAATGTCTGTATACTCTTATATTCTGTGATCCCTGGCTGTAATGTCTGTATACTCTTATATTCTGTGATCCTCGGCTGTAATGTCTGTATACTCTTATATTCTGTGATCCTAGCCTGTAATGTCTGTACACTCTTATATTCTGTGATCCCTGGCTGTAATGTCTGTATACTCTTATATTCTGTGATCCCCGGCTGCAATGTCTGCATACTCTTATATTCTGTGATCCCCGGCTGCAATGTCTATATATTCTTATATTCTGTGATCCCGGCTGTAATGTTTGCATACTCTTATATTCTGTGATCCCCGGCTGTAATGTCTTTATACTCCTATATTCTGAGATCCCTGGCTGTAATGTCTGTATACTCCTATATTCTGTGATCCCCGGCTGTAATATCTGTATACTCTTATATTCTGTGATCCGGTGCTGTAATGTCTGTATACTTTTATATTCTGTGATCCCCAGCTGTGTTGTCTTTATACTCTTATATTCTGTGATCCCTGGCTGTAATGTCTGTATACTCTTATATTCTGTGATCCGCGGCTGTAATGTCTGTATACTCTTATATTCTGTGATCCTAGCCTGTAATGTCTGTATACTCTTATATTCTGTGATCCCTGGCTGTAATGTCTGTATACTCCTATATTCTGTGATCCTAGCCTTTAATGTCTGTATACCCTTATATTCTGTGATCCCTGGCTGTAATGTCTGTATACTCTTATATTCTGTGATCCCCGGCTGCAATGTCTGTATACTCTTATATTCTGTGATCCCCGGCTGCAATGTCTATATATTCTTATATTTTGTGATCCACGGCTGTAATGTCTGTATACTCTTATATTCTGAGATCCCTGGCTGTAATGTCTATATACTCTTACAATCTGTGATCCGTGGCTGTAATGTCTGTATACTCTTATATTCTGTGATCCCAGCTGTATTGTCTGTATACTCTTATATTCTGTGATCCCTGGCTGTAATGTCTGTATACTCTTACAATCTGTGATCCGTGGCTGTAATGTCTGTATACTCTTATATTCTGTGATCCCGGCTGTAATGTCTGTATACTCTTATATTCTGTGATCCCGGCTGTAATGTCTGTATACTCTTATATTCTGTGATCCCTGGCTGTAATGTCTGTATACTCTCATATTCTGTGATCCCCAGCTGTAATGTCTGTATACTCTTATATTCTGTGATCTCCAGCTGTAATGTCTGTATACTCTTATATTCTGTGATCCCTGGCTGTAATGTCTGTATACTCATATTCTGTGATCCCCGGCAGTCATGTCTGTATACTCTTATATTGTGTGATAAGATTATCTCAGCACAGGAGATGTGGTATATCAGACCATGTTCCTGTACGGTCAGACACATCCATTACACAGTACATAGCAGGAACACATATATAAGATTGTCTTAGCCCAGGAGATGTGGTATGATCAGATTATCTCCCTGTACAGTCAGACACATCCATTACACTGTACATAGCAAGGACACATATATAAGATTATCTTAGCCCAGGAGAATGTGGTATGATCAGACCATGTCCCTGTACGGTCAGACACATCTATTACACTGTACATAGCAGGAACACAAATATAAGATTATCTCAGCACAGGAGATGTGGTATGATCAGATTATCTCCCTGTACAGTCAGACACATCCATTGCACAGTACATAGCAGGGACACATATATAAGATTATCTTAGCCCAGGAGATGTGGTATGATCAGACCATGTCCCTGTATGGTCAGACACGTCCATTACACAGTACATAGCAGTAACACATATATAAGATTATCTCAGCACAGGAGATGTGGTATGATCAGACCATATCCCTGTACAGTCAGACACATCCATTACACAGTACATAGCAGGGACACATAGGTAACATTATCTCAGCACAGGGACATTTTTTTTTAAATCACATCCAATTGTGTAAATTATTATTATTCCAAGATCTATTAACTAAAATAAACTTTGTTCATGGGAAAATCGCTGTTAAGCATTTGCTCTCATCATTTCACGTTTCTAATAAATGTTTAACTGAATATTATTTACTCTAAGACCCAGTGGTGTAACTTTAAGCTCTGAAGCAAAAGCTACAACGGGGCCCCTAATTATTACAAATCATTAATAGCACTAGGCTGCATACGCACGGTCAGTATACGCAGCGTCTTGCCACTACATCCAAAGCGCTGCGTAGTACAGTATCAGCATAGTGGATGGGATTTGTAGAAATCCCATCCTCACTATGCTTAATCCCAATGCAGCGTTCTTTTAGCTGCGGTGCGGGTTGCCGGTATTCCGCTCCTCTGCGGCATGTTCATTTCATGCTGCAGAGTCGGAAGCGGCTGCCATAGCTGACTGCAGGAAGGAGCCGCCCCGCACCCGCCGCACATGGTGAGTACAGGACGGCTGCGGTCTCCATGCGGCCACCCGCGGGTTCACTCGGGTCCGGAGGAGCTGTGTCCAATACACAGCTCCTCTGGACTGTGAGAACATACCCGTAGTCTTTTTCTATTGGTCAAAGGGACTTTTGGGGTCCCCTAGGCTCCAGGGCCCAGGTGCGATTGAAGTTGCGCCCCTGCTGAGCCCTCAGCACTTACAATTTCATCTGCCAGGTCCCGGTGCAGCTGATGAACCTGCTTTGAGGATTGTAGCCTTTTCTTTCTTTCCTGCATTGGCTCTTGAAGTTGCATAAAGCGTGTTTTGATGTTTTCCTCCCTTTCCACAAGGCCCCTGCCTTCTGCAAGCGATGGAACATCTGGAAGGACTTCATCCATTTCTGTTGTCTTCTGGTCAATTTGATCTTCCATTCTCTGTAGGTAAATCATGAAAAATATGATGACTTTCGATTGTTTCTTTTTTGGCCAATGTTATAAAAGAGGTGACACGGGGAACTAATAGCGCATGGAGTAGCAGTTGCAGGATGGCAGATATGGTATTAAGGGGAACTGCAAACATGGTCTGACCCTATAGAATGGGGTCCCCAGCTGACCCTCTTCCCAGAATTACCTCTGAAGGTGAGGACGTCCAGGTCGCCATCCTTGCCATTCTCATAGCCAGCCTTGGCTAAACCCCCTCATGTCCACCCAGGAATGGAACAGGAACTCTCACAAGCTGAATCCCAAAAGAAGTAGCTTCAGGAAAGTTTCTGTACCACCACTGTGCGTCATCACAGCACAAGGTCAAAGTAGAGACAGAACTCTATCAGCGACATCTGGTGGTGGAAGAGGGAACTAGTTAGAGACCAGGGGCATGGACAACGGCATAACCAGACACACCCCCTCACCTGAAGAACCACAATAGACAATAGACAGCAGCAGCTTCTGACATTAACTCCATAGTTACCAACAGGAATTAACCATATTTTATCACTGCAGAGCAGTTCAAAAAGACTGCAGTGCAGGCTACATGTCTCAAGAAATTACAGTAATATTTGCCCACTGTCTCAGAGAGCAGCTATAGGTAACTCAATAAGAAATAATGCAACTGCAAATCTATGACCTGGTGGAACATCATGTGCCTGATACACCGATATGACAAAAGTTGAATAGACTTTGCCTATCTCCACCATGAGATATTTGAGGCCATCACCACCTTAACATAACCAATTGTCGATATTCTGATAAACGTGAAAATGTCAAACACTAACATCTGGTTATCGATTAAATGATCCTTCAAAACGACCTGTCATGTGTAGCCTGAACCGCAGTCCTGTTGAACTGCTCTGCAGAGATTTAATATGTCTAATTCCTGTTGGTAACTTCGGAGTTAATGTCAGAAGCTGCTGCAGTCTATGGTCTGTTGCGCCTCTTCAGGTGAGGGAGCGTGTCAAGTTACGCAGTTCTCCGCACCCCTGGCCCTTAAATAGTTATCTCTTCCACCAGCTGATGTCACTGATAGAGTTTAGTCTCTGTAAAGACCGTGAGCTGTGAGGACGTTAGTGCCCTTTGTGCTGAAGCCTTCCTGCTGTTTTTTGCCTGGAAGTTTTCCTTATTTTGTGGGAGTTTCTATACGTGTTGGTCCATTGATGGAGGTAAGGAGGCTGATCAAAAGCAAGGACAATGGTGGCAGCCCAGACATCCTCACCTTAAGAGGTAATTCTGGGAACAGTGTGAACCAGGGACCCCCCAGTCTAAGGGTCAAACTAGTTCCCCTGATCGCCTTCTGCTCATCATTATCATCCTGCTTTCTTACTCCCTTGATCGTTATACCACCCTGTGACACAACCAAGACTTGAACATAGAATGCTGTATGGAGGCTCAGCCGACATCTGCACGCTTACCTTGTGATTGTTCAGAAGGATGTTAACACTTGTCAAGTCTTTTCCATAGTCATCTGATACCACCTGCATCTCTATACAATTTATCCAGGTAGCCAGGTCTGAAAACCTTTGCTCATAAAGCTCGGAGCGATGGGCATCAAACAGGGTCTGCTCCTTCTGGAGAGTGGTGGACTCCAGCTCATCCCACTGCTCGTGTAAAGCGCTCAACTTCATGGACACTGTGGGCGCAAACTGCGGCTTTTCCTGGGCCAAATTATGTCCTTTCTACAAAAAGAAAACATGACTTGAATATTTTATCAAAAATAGTGATTTTGAGTGAAGCTTGAGCCAGCAGGGCAAGTTACCAAATTAATTCTGTGTCGAGGGTCAGAATGAACTATTTGCAAACAAATTAATGAAAGCATCTCTAGTCTAATGTCTGTATACTCTTATATTGTGTGATGCAAGGCTGTAATGTCTGTATACTCTTATATTCTGTGATCCCTGGCTGTAATGTCTGTATACTCTTATATTGTGTGATCCCTGGCTGTAATGTCTGTATACTCTTATATTCTGTGATCCCTGGCTGTAATGTCTGTATACTCTTATATTCTGTGATCTCCGGCTGTAATGTCTGTATGCTCTTATATTCTGTGATCCCCAGCTGTAATGTCTGTATTCTCTTATATTCTGTGATCCCCAGCTGTAATGTCTGTATACTCTTATATTCTGTGATCCCGTGCTGTAATGTCTGTATACTCTTATATTGTGTGATCCCAGGCTGTAATGTCAGTACACTCTTATATTCTGTGACCTCTGGCTGTAATGTCTGTATACTCTTATATTCTGTGATCCCCGGCTATAATGTCTGTATGCTCTTATATTCTGTGATCCCTGGCTGTAATGTCTGTATTCTCTTATATTCTGTGATCCCTGCTGTAATGTCTGTATACTCTTATATTCTGTGATCTCCGGCTGTAATGTCTGTATGCTCTTATATTCTGTGATCCCCAGCTGTAATGTCTGTATTCTCTTATATTCTGTGATCCCCAGCTGTAATGTCTGTATAATCTTATATTCTGTGATCCCCGGCTGTAATGTCTGTATAATATTATATTCTGTGATCCCGTGCTGTAATGTCTGTATACTCTTATATTCTGTTGTCCCCGGCTGTAATGTCTGTATTATTCTCTCATATTCTGTGATCACCGGCTGTAATGTCTGTATACTCTTATATTCTGTGATCCCCGGCAGTAATGTCTGTATACTCTTACATTCTATGATCCCGGCTGTAATGTCTGTATACGCTTATATTCTGTCATCCCCGGCTGTAATGTCTGTAGACTCTTATATTCTGTGATCCTGGCTGTAATGTCTGTATACTCTTATATCCTGTGATCCCTGGCTGTAATGTCTGTATACTCTTATATTCTGTGATCCCTGGCTGTAATGTCTGTATACTCTTATATTCTGTGATCCTGGCTGTAATGTCTGTATGCTCTTATATTCTGTGATCCCTGGCTGTAATGTCTGTATACTCTTATATTCTGTGATCCCTGGCTGTAATATCTGTATACTCTTATATTCTGTGATCCTGGCTGTATTGTCTGTATACTTTTATATTCTGTGATCCCCAGTTGTAATGTCTGTATACTCTTATATTCTGTGATCCCGGCTGTATTGTCTGTATACTCTTATATTCTGTGATCCCCGGCTGTAATGTTTGTATACTCTTATATTCTGTGATCCCCGGCTCTAATGTCTGTATACTCTTATATTCTGTGATCCCGGCTGTATTGTCTGTATACTCTTATATTCTGTGATCCCCGGCTGTAATGTCTGTATACTCTTATATTCTGTGATCCCCGGCTGTAATGTCTGTATACTCTTATATTCTGTGATCCCCAGCTGTAATGTCTGTATACTCTTATATTCTGTCATCCCCAGCTGTAATGTCTGTATACTTTTATATTCTATGATCCCTGGCTGTAATGTCTGTATACTCTTACTTCCTCCCCTGCCCAGGAGCTGTGGTATATCCGACCTGTTCCTGAATGGTCAGACACATACATTACACAGGGGCACAGTTGTAAGAATATGTTGGGACCGGATCATCCAATTGTAGAACCTATTGTTATTCTAAGATCTATTAATTAAAATGTACAATTGTTCGTGACACAACCCCTTCAATTTCTATTTTTGTCATCCTAAACCCAATCCAAAATTAGCAGTATCTACTGGAGATGGGAACACAGAGCCAAGCAGATGTTGGTTAGAGAGGCACTTCAGACTTTTACCGTGTCGATCTTCTGCAGCCGATCCTTGTTAGAATCAATTTCAGCCTTAAACGCTTGGTGTTTTAACCATTTGCTGTGCAGATTTCGAGCCTCCTCATACGACGTATCCTGGGCTGTCAGCAATTTTTCATTTATCCACAAGGTAAACTACAAAAAAAACACAAAAAACTAATAAGTAAAAGATATACTAGAGATCAGTGTTCCCTGACTCCAGTCCTCAAGGCCCACCAACAGTGCAGGTTTTCAGGATTTCCTTAGCATTTGACAGTTGGTAATTTAAGCTCCTGCACAGGTGATGATTCCAATTGTCAAATGCTAAGGAAATCCTGAAAACATGAACTGTTTGTGGCCCTTGATGCCTGGAGGTTTAGACCTCTGCTATAGATCTTACCTTGGCCTATGCAGCTTTATATAATTATTATTAGGCCTGGGCACATTTTGCTTCCACGTATATTACAACTTTGGCATTAAATTATAAAAACATATTTAAATCCCCAAGGATCAAAAAGTATTATACAAAATATCCTGATTACCTCATCACAGGTTTCTACGAAATCCTGTAGATCAACATGATCCTTTAACAGAGTTGATACCTCTTTTGCCTTATCCACATTCATAGAATACCTGAAGGAATAAAACGTTCAGTCAATCTTTAATTCTCAATGTGTTTTTGTATATGGCAATGTGTGACGGATATATACAACTGTAAGCAGGGGCGGGCGGGCTGGTCTGAGGGCAGGAATGCAGATGCCCCCCAGGCCGGTGGCAGGGGAAGTGCATAAACAGCAGTAAAGTAGCTTTGGTTTAAGTTTGCCATCCATGTGGCATAAACGTTAGGGATTTTGCCAGTTGTGATCCACAATTCATTTTCTCCTTCCCCCAAAGAAACAGAAGAAATCAAGGTATTTCTGTTCTTTTCTCCCCTCCCGACTGTTTTGCACATTTGTGTGTCATTTTTATATCTTTTATCCCTTTTTACTGTAAACGCTGTATTTCTTATATTAAAACCTAAAACTTTAATAAGCCCCAAGTGATGCCTGTGACCCTAGTGATCCCTGTGCCCCCCAGTACTGTGTATTCCCCCAGTGATGCCTGTGCTCTCCAGTACTGTGTGCTCCCAGTGATGCCTGCGCTCCCCAGTATTTTCACCCCCAGTGATGCCTGTGCCCCCAATACTGTGTGCCCCAAGTGATGTCTGTACCCCTCAGTACTGTGTATCCCCCCCAGTGATGCCTGCGCTCCCCAGTACTGTGTGCCCCAAGTGATGTCTGTACCCCTCAGTACTGTGTATCCCCCCCAGTGATGCCTGTGCTCCCCAGTACTGTGTGCCCCCAGTGATGCTTGTGCCCCCAAGTACTGTGTGCCCTCAGTGATGCCTGCGCTCCCCAGTACTGTGTACTCCCAGTGATGCCTGCGCTCCCCAGTACTGTGTGATGCCTGCGCTCTCCAGTACTGTGCACTCCAGTGATGCCTGTGCCCCCAATACTGTGTTCCCCCAGTGATCCCTGTGCTCCCCAGTACTGTGTGCCCCCAGTGATGCTTGTGCCCCCAAGTACTGTGTGCCCTCAGTGATGCCTGTGTCCCCCTGGTACTGTGAACCTCCCAAGTGATGCCTGTGTCCCCCTGGTACTGTGGACCTCCCCAGTGATGCCTGTGCCCGAAGTACTATGTGTCCCCCTAATGATGTCTGTGCCCCAAGTACTGTGTGCCCCCAGTGATGCCTGTGTGCCCCCAGTACTCTGTGCTCCCTAGTACTGTGTGCCCCGCGTGATCTCAATGCACCTCTATACTGTGTGCCCTCAGTGACGCCTGTGCCCCCCAGAACTGTGAGCCTCCCCAGTGATGCCTGTGTCCCCCTGGTACTGTGGACCTCCCCAGTGATGCCTGTGCCCGAAGTACTATGTGTCCCCTAATGATGTCTGTGCCCCAAGTACTGTGTGCCCCCAGTGATGCCTGTGTGCCCCCAAGTACTGTGGGGCCCCCAAATGATGCCTGTGTCCCCCTAGTACTGTAAACGTCCCCAGTGATGCCTGTGCACAAAGTACTATGTACCACCCTAGTGATGTCTGTGCCCCCAGTACTGTGTGCCCCAGTGATCTCTGTGCACCCCAATACTGAGTGCCCCCCAGTGATGCCTGTGCCCCCCCAGTACTCTGTGCTCCCTAGTACTGTGTGCCCCGCGTGATCTCAATGCACCTCTATACTGTGTGCCCTCAGTGACGCCTGTGCCCCCCAGAACTGTGAGCCTCCCCAGTGATGCCTGTGCATCCCAGTGCTGTGTGCACCCGCTAGTGCTGTGTGGTCCAGCGGAAGCAACAAAATGAGACTCCTTACAAGTTTTAAGCAGTGTTCGCCCCCAGCGTTACCTGTCACGCAGTGAACCTGCTTTTTCCAAAGCTTTATCAGCAAAAATGTTCTGGGCTTCATCTAATTTCACTGCATTATTTATGGTTCCAATAATCTTTTCTTCATTGTTTTCCATGGTGCTCAAGAAGTCATCATGTTTCTTTAATCTGTTCTGTGATGCTTGAAAAGTGCTTGGTAGCTCAGTGTGAGCGAGGGTGTATTCCTAGGAAATGAAAAACACCCACCATGTGAAAACTCCTTCTATAACCCAGAATAAAGGGGAGCTCTAGCAGACTCCTCCTGTCTATCTCCTACATGGACTGGCATTCATTTTACCAGCATATTAATAGCCGATTATCAGACTATAGCTAGGTTATACCATGCCTGATGAAGAGAGGTAAGCAGTCTCGAGAGCTTGCTGCTTTGTAACATCATTAATTTTTTTTTGTTGGCTACTAAAAGATATCACAACTACAAGATTATTATTTTGATTCTCCCACTGACAGCAATCAATGTTAGACCACGCCTGATGAAGAGACGTAAGCAGTCTCGAAAGATCGCTTTATAACTTCATTTATTTTATTACAACTACAAGATTTTTATTTATGTTTTTTATTTTTGTTAACCATTAAAAGGTATTGTGACGACACAGCTTATTACCATGTGTCGTGGGTTAAATATTCTTAATTAGGACCAGACATATTGTTTTTTGTTTGTTAACTCATGAGAATGTCATTGCTTAGATCAGACTTCTCAGAGCCTTTCATTGTCTTAGTTTATGGATTACTAACTAAATGTAATTTACCTCAGCTCCATTCTGCTACATCAGTCAGAGGAAAATTATGCAGTCGGATTGAACTGCTAACCAATAAGAGAGAAACCTTATTCGAACCAATCCTGAAGAACAAAAACCTGAGGTTGGAGCTCGGTACATAATGATTTGCTATAGTCACCAGTATTGATATGCTCAAATAGACTTCAGCCTAAGGGCTTTGGTTCTGACTAGAGGATCACAAGTGGACCTATTCTACAGGAGTTCAGCCAAGGATCCTAGGATTCAGCTGGAAGATATCCAGTAGGGACAATTCGGTCCTGTGCTCGGTTAGTTTCCTAAGCCTTACGGCTATCCCTTCTCAATAGGTGCTGCTGGAAACGGGGTGCTGCTGGACTGGGGTAGTTGGCCCTAAAGGCACAAATATACTAAACCCTGGTGAGCCAGTGGAAGGGTCAAACTCTGTTGCCTGTTACATTGTGCGTTCTTGCTTGGTCATGTGTTATATGCCTTTGACTGTTGGGGATCCAATAAAGTCTTACCATTGTGTTGTTCCCTCACCCTGTGCTGTCTGAGTAGTGTTCTACCCACAGGTAAGGAATTTGGGCGTTCAGTGGGATGGGTCTTTCTAAAGGTGGCCGGGCTAGCTTTTGAGAGCACCCACTGACCCCATGTCTCCACAGGGATCACGACGACAAGATTATTATTTTATTTCTCCCACTGAGAGCAATCAATGGCTGACATGTAATGCGTCGACCCCCACCCTGCACCCACCGTTTACAGCTTGTGCCATATTAGACGAGATGCAGATTTGCTAGCTTCTATTGCGAAAGAGTAGTCTTACAAAATACTTGTGTGTTTTATCAACTTTGTCTTCACACTCGTTTTTAATACCTGATTGCTTAAAATGGCTTCAGATTGTTTGACATCTTTCAAGATCTTCTGGAATTCAAGGCACTGAGAGAGGAAATGTTCTCTGTTGTTCCACATTATGTGCAGGGCGTTCCATCCAACCTCTAAATCTTTCACCCTTTCTTCCAGTTGCTGGTACTGAGGGTCGGTTTGTCCACTTGTGACTCTCTTTCCCGTGTCCACAATGTCGTGGAGATCGGGTTCATGACGTCCCATGTCATCTTTGAGAGCGAGGTGGTTATGGTAGAGCTGTTCGGCTTCTACCAGGGACATGGGGGTGTCTTCTGACGCTGTTGACTGTTGTGCTCTATAGAGCCAAGTCTCAAATCAAACAAGTCAACCAAGAATTTCTGCAACTTGCTGCTTTCCCCCAGTGAGTCCTCCTGATTTTGCAACGCCTTCTGTAGGTCTTGCCACACGTTGTTGATGGTGATCAGTTTGTCATAAATGTCCTGGTCGTGCTCAGGATTGTCATCCGCCAGTTTTTTCCCCTCTTCTTGTAGATTTTCGAGTTTAGTTTCAATAGCTCCAAGATCTCTCTCGATACCATAGAGCTTTCTCTGAATTGACATGACAGCGGTGAGGTCATCCCCGAGGTCCTGGATGGAATCAACCACCCTGATCTTCTCCAAAATCCAGGTGTTGGTTTCATCACACTCTAAAGAAAAGTTGTGGAGGCCAAGAGCGGAGTCAACCGCTCGTCTCTTGTTGGCCACCATTGCTTGAAACTCAGTCCATCTGCGTAAAAAAAAAAATGTCTATGAATTACTGGATCCTACAGGAGCAGCTTTCAACACCTCATAACAGATTGGGTCAAATAGCTTCACATGACTGGTCCATTGGCACATCCATAATCTGTGACCGCTGGACCGGAGCCCTGAGAACAGTCTCTTACTGATGGATTTTGCAGCTCTTCTTTTGATTAGCCGGCACGGCGTTAGGTCACCATTGTGGCGTGACACGAATGTGATGTTGCTTCAGTCCAGTTGATCAAAAGAAGAGTCATGGATGCCGGTCCATTGGGTACATCCATAATCTGTGACTGCTGGACTTGAACCCTGAGAACCTGTCTCTTACCTGACATATTTTGCAGCTCTTCTTTTGATTAGCCTCGTGGGCTACGTCAATGTTGTGACTGATACACATGTAACATTGCATCAGTCCAACTAACCAAAAGAGAGTCATGGATGCCAGTCCATGGGCCACGTCCATAATCTGTCACCACTGGTCCGGAAGCCCTGAGAACTGTCTCTTACCTGACATATTCTGCAGCTCTTCTTTTGATTAGTCGTCGTGGCGCTACGTCAATGTTGTGGCGTGATACACATGTAACATTGCACAGTCCAATAGCAAAGAGTCATGGAGCAGTCCATTGCATGTCCTAATCTGCACATGTCCAGAGCCTGAGAACGTCTCTTACTGACGTATTTGCCGCTTTCTTGATGCCGTGTGGCGCTACGTCATTGGACTGTACCATTAATTGCATCAGTCCACAAGCAAGAGGTCATGGATGCTGGTCATGGACACGTCTAACTGTCACGTGCCGACCTGAGAACTGTCTCTTACCTGATGGATTTTGCATCTCTTCTTTTGATTAGCCGGCGTGGGCTACGTCAACATTGTGGTGTGACACGCATGTGTCATTACATCAGTCCAGCTAATCAAAAGAAGAGTCATGGATGCCATTGGGTAAGAGGCAGTTCTTACGGAGACTGTGAAGCTGTCGCATATTACGGATGTGGCCAATGGACCGGGTGGTGAAACCAAATCACACCAACTCTACCTTAAAGCCATTACACCCAGTACCCACAGCTCGTCACACAGGATGAGCAAAATAAAAGGCTTTATCATGTGTGTCTGGGATAGGGAACCTATAATGACAGTCCAACCGGCAGATTTCACTGGGACCTGCTGACCTTCTAATGTGTATGGAAGCCAACCGAATATGCCCCAACAGTTACAAGAACCCTCACTCAATCCTGGTGTACTGGTGCAACGCTAAAACACTATAAAATATAACACTCAAACACTAAGACATGCTTATTTTAATATAGAGCTAGTAAAATATGAAGGATTGAGACACTTATATGACCATATATCCAACCGCCCAGTAGCCACATCGAGGCGTGTACCATGTACTGGGCCCTAACCTCTTCAAATAGAGATTGTAATAAACAGAGCGGCTGAGACTTATAATACAGGTGTAAAGGTAGGTTAGGACTCTACTGAGCGGTTGTGTATATGGCCATATGTACTAGCTAAGTGTCTCCATTTTTCATTATCCCCTGTTAGTATATACCTGCGGCTGGACCGGTCTGTTGACTTTTAACTTGCCTAGTCCAGTTGAGATGAGTTAGAAACCTCCCTTAGTAGATTCAACTTAAAGTCTTTATAAACAAGCAGATTTTATTTCTGTATAAAAGCAATAGACAATAAAAGTATAACCCAGTGTCACCTGGCGTTCATGTGCTCTTGGCCCTGCTTCACGTGCATTCTGTTGGGATGTCCACTCTCGAAGAGACCCTCAGAGGCGTTATTCACATTCTCAATCTGGGAAGCCACCGCATTCATCTCTTGGCCTAAAGTATTAAATCTAGAAAAAAAAGAATCGTCAAATCTGCCTTTATACCTGCTGGGCGCCTTACCCCAAAAATACGGTATTTCAATCACTGATTCATATCGGAAAAAGGAAATAAATGGCGTGACCCAACCAAATGACTATAGATGGCAAAAATGGTAATGCCCATTTGCCTATTTACTCAGATAAGATATTTAGTAATTACATTGTTTTTCCAATAAATATGTTTTATCTAAAGTGTACTATTATCCAGGGCTGTGGAGTCGGAGTAAATTTTGGTGGAGTCGAATTGAGGGAAATTTTAGATTCTGAGACGGATGTTTGTCCTATTGACTTCACAGCCATGGTCGTGGAGTCGGAGTTATGGAGACGGATGTTTGTCCTATTGACTTCAGAGTCATGGTCGTGGAGTCGGAGTTATGGAGACGGATGTTTGTCCTATTGACTTCACAGCCATGGTTGTGGAGTCGGATGTTTGTCCTGTTGACTTCACAGCCATGGTCGTGGAGTCGGAGTTATGGAGTCGGATGTTTGTCCTATTGACTTCACAGCCATGGTCGTGGAGTCGGAGTTATGGAGACGGATGTTTGTCCTATTGACTTCAGAGTCATGGTTGTGGAGTCGGAGTTATGGAGTTGGATGTTTGTCCTATTGACTTCACAGTCATGGTCGTGGAGTCGGAGTTATGGAGTCGGATGTTTGTCCTATTGACTTCACAGTCATGGTTGTGGTGTCAGAGTTATGGAGTCGGATGTTTGTCCTGTTGACTTCACAGCCATGGTTGTGGAGTCGGATGTTTGTCCTGTTGACTTCACAGCCATGGTTGTGGAGTCGGATGTTTGTCCTGTTGACTTCACAGCCATGGTCGTGGAGTCGGAGTTATGGAGACGGATGTTTGTCCTATTGACTTCAGAGTCATGGTCGTGGAGTCGGAGTTATGGAGTCGGATGTTTGTCCTATTGACTTCACAGCCATGGTCGTGGAGTCGGAGTTATGGAGACGGATGTTTGTCCTATTGACTTCAGAGTCATGGTTGTGGAGTCGGAGTTATGGAGTTGGATGTTTGTCCTATTGACTTCACAGTCATGGTCGTGGAGTCGGAGTTATGGAGTCGGATGTTTGTCCTATTGACTTCACAGTCATGGTTGTGGTGTCGGAGTTATGGAGTCGGATGTTTGTCCTATTGACTTCACAGTCATGGTTGTGGTGTCAGAGTTATGGAGTCAGATGTTTGTCCTGTTGACTTCACAGCCATGGTTGTGGAGTCGGATGTTTGTCCTGTTGACTTCACAGCCATGGTTGGGGAGTCGGGAGTTATGGAGTCGGATGTGTGTCCTATTGACTTCACAGCCATGGTCGTGGAGTCGGAGTTGTGGAATCGGAGTTGGAATCAGAGTCGCTGTTTGGCTTACTGACTACACTGCCATGGTTGTGGAGTCGGAATCATAGAAGTGGAGTCAGTGTCCATTTTGGTGAAGTTGGAGTTGGGATTCGGGGAAATGGCGGAGTCGGAGGTTTGGCTTACTGACTTCACAGCCACGGTAGCGGAGTCAGAGTCGTGGAGTCAGAATCGGTGTCCATATTGGGTGGAGCCAGAGTCGGATTTAGGGTAATTGAGGAGTTGGAGTCGGATGTTTGGCTTATCGACTCCACAGCCCTACTTTTATCTGTAAAGAACTAATGTATCACCTATGCTGAACCACTCTCATGTCCTCCAAGGATTCAGGGATCTCCATCTTTCCCAGCCACTTCTCCTTCTCGTTCATCCACATTTCACATGAATCTATTTCTCCAAGAATTGTATAATACGCCAAAGTATCTTGAAGTTTTTGGGAACGCAAGTCAGCGAGAGATGCCAGATCAGAGTAGAGAGCCTTCAGTTTCTGCAGTCGGCTGTCTATCTCGGGGGATGACTGATAGTCCTCTGGGAAGGTCTGAACTTGAAGGTTAAGGCCTTCCAAAGCCTTTCTGTTCAACATGATGTCGTCCAGAAGATCTTTATGCTTCTTCACCAGAACATTGGTGGAATATTCATCGTGACCAATGTCATCAGTTTGCATGATACGGTAGGAATCCTGCATCCGGGCAGCCAAGTCATCAGCATCAACCTGAAACTGGAAAAAGTTTTCAGTGTCCCGTAACACTTTGAGGCGGAACGCTGCCAAATCTTTCAGCTGTGCCCACTCTTCATTAATATGGTCAATTCGTTCCTGGATTTTGGGGGTATCTGGATGTTTATTGGCAATAAGAAACTCTCCATCGCTGATGACTTGCTGTAAATTGGATTCAAGGCCTTTGAGTTCATCTTCAAAAGCTTTGTGTTTTCTCTGTAGGATGGAAATGGTGGTGAGATCTTTTCCAAAGTCCATAGAAGTATAAATGTGTTCTTTCTCCTTTATCCATCTTTCTATCTCATCCATGTCTCTGAAGAACTTCCACATGCGCCTACACTGCAGTAGCTGAGCTTTCCGATGTGCCGACAAAGCAATAAGATCTTGGTAACACAACTCTAAGTGATTGACTCTGTCCTTAATTAGTTGTGGATCACATGGCTTGTACCCTACAAAATACAATATTAGATTAATATAAAAATATGAGGAGCAGGGCAACATAAGGACACTACATGATAAAGGACGGCATAAGGGAAGACACCATATGTCATGTCCCATGAATGGGAATTATTCAATTTTCTTAGTGTAGAATCATTGCCTTTTGGTATTTTGTCCCTATCCTCTCCCTGTAGCTTCGGTGATGTCAGCAACTCCTCCCTCCTTCCCATGTTTGTCCCTGTCATCCATGAAAGATTTCCCACATGTTTACTGCTCTATGAAGAATCACTCTTTTTATCTACTACATTTACCTTGATGCAAGATTTTGAGTGAAAAGCACTTCCATTCTCCTGGACTCTTACTACGAGCCTGTGCGGTTGAATTAAGCTATCTGAGACACCTTTATATGAATGTGAGTTTGGTCCATACGGACATCCAGCATAAAGGATGGTTCAGGCATCTATCTCACGTCCTTGAAGTTGAAACAGAATACTATATGATATGGATGCCTCTATTAAAATGGGACACTATGTGATATGGTGTTATACATAATAATGGAGAATACTGTAATAAGGGAAGGTGCTATTCAATATAATAGAGAACACCAAATGATCAGAGGTAATGCTATACATAATAAGTAAATGCATTATGTGATAAGGTATGGCACTATACATAAAAAAGGAAGACACTAAATTATAAGTGATGACATTAAACATGATAAAGGAGTACACTATATAATAAAAGATGATGGATACATGAGAAGAAGGACACTATATGATAAACAAGGAAAAAGGGTAATACCAGCTCATCTACACCATTGGCCATCAAGTAAAAAGGGTAATTCCGGATAGACTAAATGGAAACCGCACTGTCAAGCAGAACCCTGAGATACCCAGACACATTTTAACCCCTATACAGGGATCTGGATTTACTGCAATGTCCAGGGGTTGCCATCTATAGATAGGTTGCAGTCCAGGAATAGAAACGTCACCAAACAAGGTCAAAGCCGAGGGGGTCAGAAAAGTACAAAATCATTAGGCTGGAGAATAGTACAAAATCAGGTAGGGATCAGTCTGGAAAATCAATAATGTAAAGCAAGATAATAACAAGTGAACCAGGGAATATATCTGTCAACCAGCAGGAGCACACAGAGGATTCAAAGAAACCACAGTACTTCCTAATTGGCTGAAGTCAGAGTTAATGACTGCAGCTGGGCAGCCATACAAAACATCCACAAGTCAGACTACTACACCACCAGCCCCACCTTCGGAGTGAACACAGCGGCACCTGATTGCAGAAGTCGCAGGAGCAGACTCTGGGCACGTGACAGCTCTTATAAGTACTGCCAAGGATGGGACACTACCTTACAAGTCCAAGTCAATGTCCAACCCTTTAACGACGAGCCTTTCAAAATGACCAGGGATAAATACCAAGACATAAACTCATTTGCAGGAAGCCTGTTTCAGGGTGTTTGCCCCTCATCAGAGCGGAGCAGAGTCTGGTTGGCTGAAAGGTTTTCTACAATGTTACTAAACTAATAATTTTGGGAGATAAGAAGAACTATTCACCTACCTTCTCCAGTGACAAACTTCTGCATGGCTGTTTTATAAGACTTCACCTTTTCCTCCTGCGCGGCTATGTCAGCTTCAGTTAATAAGTGTTTTTGAAGCAAATATTCCACTTCGTTCAGATGTTTACCAAAATCTGGAGATAAAATCCCATTCTAAAGGATGATAAAATCCAATGAAAACATCAGTGATCGTATCTGCCACAAGAAAGAAATGTTCCAACCATCGGCACCCCTTTAGTATCATAAACCTGCCGATAAATTGTTGACGGTCTTGTTATATTACCGCTATGGTAAGATCAAGGACTGACCACCATTTTAATTTTTCATCACAAATCAATAGTACACATGAAAATAAGAAACTCTGAAATATGCCTTATTAGTTTAAATCAACCCTTTCCCCCCCACCACCAGATGTTACCCAGGAGCGCCCCCTTTGTCTTTATTCATTTTACATGTCCCTATATTATTCTCTAGCTGACCTAGTCCAGCAATGATAATCTTCTGAAGCTAAAACAAACATTGCAGTGAAGCGACAGCACAAAGTGTAATAAGAATTTGTCTTGAAGATCCTCACCTTCATTTCATCCATCCATGTGACAGTGTGCAGCATGTCTTGGAAAAGAACTTGAACCTCAAGGTTCATGTTGAGTCTTTGCCGCCTGTTATGTAGCCGCTCGAGCAGATATTGCCAGAGGCGCACAATGTTGTCTTTTCTGGCATTAATCCTTTTTATGTCATGATAATTCTCATTTTCCAGCTCTTTGGCTACATTGACGATTGCCTGGATACGTCCTTCATAAGCAAAGATGTCCGTCTCAATAGCTTCGTGCTTCTTCTGAGATGCTTCCACCGATGGCAAATCACAACCAAAATTATCCTATGGTAGGCAATAAGAAAACAATTATATACAAGAATCTCACAATGTAAACCAGTGAGTAAAGTGGTATTTCCGCCTTAAAGGGTTGTGATGTAGTGACCGGCTGCATTATAAATGGTCGGTAGAGTTCTGTTGTAATGTAAATCCAAATTTGTGTTGCTGGGACTTGTAGTTCCACACATCTTATTTAATGTATTAAGGGCTGGATTTACGGGTCAGGCAGAGTGATGGGTGGGTCTGGCTAACCACATACCTCCCATGGGTGTGTCAGCTATTATATCAGGTGACTGGTTCTGGGTCACATGGTCTCTGAAGCAATCCAAGTCCTGAAAGTGCACAACCTGGCTGGAAGCACATGTGAAGAGACCAGGTTTGGACCTTACTGTAGCTGTAGACTGTCAGGAGACAGTGTATGGGGAGCTGTCTATGACCCCTGGGAAGGTAACCTCATGAGAAGGGGGTTGTGTACTGACCGAAGTCAGTGAATGAAACCTGCAGACGTACCTCGTTTATGAGCTAATGGACTGTGTATATTACCCGTTATGTAAAGCCGGAGGACTGTGTATGTTTGGTTTATATCAAGTAGTTCATGCGGCTAAATAACCCAACTGGACATGACTTAAATAGAAACTGTTGCTGAGTGCTAGAATTCCGCCATCAGGTCATTGTTCCCCAATATGATCAGTAGGACACTGTCACAGGGGACTTCTATAATGTTGAAGTATCCCTAGGATATATCAATAAATGAGGAAAAAGACGAGCGCAATAGGGTCTCATTTGTGGAGACAATAAATCTTCCAAGGCAATAGTTGGGTTGTGTGAGACACAACCACTGATCTAGCATCAAAAAATGGCTGCAGCAGCCCCAGTAGTGTGGACACTTCACAAAATGGAGTAGCGATGTAAATCCAAATTTGTGTTTCTGGTACTTGTAAATCCACAAATCCTATTTAATATATTAAGGGCTGGATTTATGGGATGGCCAGAGAGCTGGGCGGGTCTGGCTAACCACATACATGCCTCTGCCGGAGCAGAAATCAGATGATCAGCGTGGTGCAGGTTGTTGGATAAGACATCAATATATACGGTATGTCCCGTACAACCCTTTCCTTACATTCTGACTATGGGAACCAGACTTTTCACAGTTGTCCCACATGAGTAATTCCAAAAGATTAACTTTGGCAAAAGACTCTTTTCGGAATAAAAAAAAAGCCGCCTACCTGAGCAATCAGATGCTGATTTTCCGCCATCCAGGCTTCCCTCATTGCGGCTTTGCGATCCAAACGTTTGGCCAACTGTTCCAGCTTCTCCTGCCGAATCAGCTCATTCCTCAGTGCCGTCTCGCGATCATGTTCTGCCTTTTCAAGACGACCCCAGGCCTGTAAAACCATGACAGCTGAAATCTCTCCTAGATGGTTTGTCTAAGAGTTCACGTTATGTATATTTCTTAAACCCAAGCAGACGGCCGGTTGGTGAAAATGTGGGGCTGCCCAAGGAGGGATCATGGTTTGGGGCCAGGATAACACTGGGGAAAATAATCTAACATACAACTCATCAATTATACTTTATTTTTACATTTGCTCTTTATGCAAATTTTGAGAAAAAAAGCTTTTTTAAGGTCCTAAGAACCATTATAATGCAATAAGTGAACACATTTGATATGAGAGTCATTTGTTTTGTGAAAATTGTGGTAGAGAAACAAATGGTAAATTATACAATATGGGGTAGTGGATTGAGGTGTCGTCGGCACTCAGCGTGTGACGCATAAGACTTTGTGTAAAGTATAGAAATCACGTATGTGCGTATCAGACTAGCCCTCCTGAGACAATCATTTATCAGAAACAGCTCTCTTTTTGTGTCAATGTCCAGTGTGTTTATTACATCAATTACATCATTATCTCAAACTTATATAAGCATACATTGTTTCATCGTAATTGGCTCAACTTATCTCTTGGCATTAATATTTTCTAAGAGCTAAACATCAGCACCTTTAGCACACAGTGTCAAAGTCTGTATACTTCTTAGGTTTCACATTCCTAAACTCCTTACTTTCATTCTTAAACAAAGAAATTATATATTCTTGGGCATACATTGTAACATTGGAATTGGCTCAGCTTATCTCTTTGCATTAACATATATATGTCCTATTGACAAAATATCTGCACCTTTTGATCACAGTCTCAAAGTCTGTATACTTCTTAGGTTTCACTTTCCTAATTTCTTTACTTTCATTCTTAAAAAATTAACTATATATTCTTGGGCATACATTGTAACATTGTAATTGGCTACGTTTATCCCTTGGCATTAAAATATATATCCTATCGGCTAAACATCAGCACCTCTTGCACATATTCAAAGTCTGTATACTTCTTAGGTTTCACATTCCTAAACTCCTTACTTTCATTCTTAAACAAAGAAATTATATATTCTTGGGCATACATTGTAACATTGGAATTGGCTCAGCTTATCTCTTTGCATTAACATATATATGTCCTATTGACAAAGTATCTGCACCTTTTGATCACAGTCTCAAAGTCTGTATACTTCTTAGGTTTCACTTTCCTAATTTCTTTACATTCGTTCTTAAAAAATTAACTATATATTCTTGGGCATACATTGTAACATTGTAATTGGCTACGTTTATCCCTTGGCGTTAAAATATATATCCTATAGGCTGAACATCAGCACCTCTTGCACATATTCAAAGTCTATATACTTCTTAGGTTTCACATTCCTAAATTACTTACTTTGGTTCTTAAAAAAAGAAACTATATACGTCCTTATCTAAAATAAACAGTGATCTCTCTGTATTTCACTGGGAAAGATATGGTACTGATTTTCAAAGACAAAATGGAGTTTAGATTAAAAAAAATAGATCCTGTTATCATAGAGTTATTTACTAAATCACATGAATAAATGCAAGGACAAGGTATGCTGATATCCAACAACCCAACCCTTCTGCCCCCAACATCTGCTTTAAGAGTAGAGTTAGCAGGTCCATATTAGATGGCCGTCACACACTGTTGACACTGAGGTAGACATCTCATCTTCACCAATGGGTAAAAGTTCAAAATTCTTGTAAAAATAAGCAACATTGGCAATTTACTTCTAATTAAAAATCCTCTCAATGTTCAAAAACAAAACTATTGTTAATTCTATAGTTTACTACTAATTTCCTAGGTTACCGGCCACCACTTAGCCATACTTATAAAGCTAAGTGTCTCATTTTTTCATGTCCCCTTAGCTGTAATACTGTTCGATATTCCATTACATGTCTTTGAAGAGTGCCGCTGTTTTTTTTTTGTTATGATGTACTGTGTTAGGCGTTGCACCTGTACACATTATATGATGAGTGCCGTATGTTTTTTTTCTTGTTTAGATTATGGGGTCACGCCATGTCCACTGTGCACCCTTCCCCCATTTGGCCGGAGATGTTATTTCTGTTAGCAGGTTCCTACTCGCCCATATATAAGGATATTTACATCAAAATAGAGGTTGTGACTGAGAGTAGGGACCCAGTACAAGAGACATGCTTCGATGTGATTACTGGGCGGACATCAATATGACCATATTTATAAGCTAAGTGTCTCATTTTTTCATATTTCATTAGCTAAAATATTGTTCAATATTCTATTACATGACTCAGTATTACAGAGTGCCATGTTTTTTTGTTGTAAGTACTGTGTTAGGCGTTGCACCTGTACACATTATATGATGGAGTGCCGCAGGTTTTTCTCTTGTTTAGATTATGGGGTCACACCCTATGCTGTACAACTCTCCCCCACTGCCTTGGGTGTTATTGTTCTCTGTTAGCAGGTTCCTACTCGCCTATTTATAAGGAGGTTTTTAAATCAAATAGAGGCTGTGGCTGAGTATAGGGACCCTGTAAAAGAGACATGCCTTGACGTAGCAACTGGGCATTTATCGATATGGCCATATTTTTAAGCTACCTGTTTAATTTTTCATGTCTCATAAGCTATAATATTGTTCTATATTCAATTACATGTCTTAGTATTTCAGAGTGCCACTGTTTTTTGTTATAATGTGCCGTTTTCGGCGTTGCACCTGTACACATTATATGATGGATTGCCACAGGTTTTTTTCTTATTTAGATTATGGGGTCACACCCTCTACTGTGCACCCTTCCCCCACTAGACTTGGATGCTACTGTTCTCTGTGAGCAGGTTCCTACTCGCCCATAGATAAAGGAGGTTGTGACTGAGTGTAGGGACCAGTAAAAGAGAGATACCTCGACGTGGCTACTGGGCAGTTATCGATATGGCTATATTTATAAGCTAAGTGTCTCATTTTTCATGTCTCATTAGCGATAATATTGTTCGATAGTCAACTACATGTCTTACGAGTTCACACTACTTTCACGGCTTCACTTTTTTTTGTTTAGACGGCAATAGATAAGCCACATATTGTCTTACCCTATTAATGTCGGACACGAGCTGCCCATCTCGAGGCACATACACTTTTTGATTATTTTCCCTCATTTTGGACTGTATGGTGAACAGCATGACCTCCAGTTCGCCCTTTTCTTTAAATCTGTTGATAAAATTGATCATTGTACATTAGTTCCAGTTGGTGCCGCATTGTGAAGTATCAAAACGTTCATCCGATTGATGATAATATAGAAACCTTGTCTAGGACTGAACTTACTTTGGTGGCTTCTCTACGGTTCGGTACGCACTGAACGACTGTAGCTGCTGTTGAACCCCCAGCAAAGAGTTAGCAAACTTCCAGTTAGTGAGAGCGATGATGGTTTGTTCAATCCAGGTCAGCAGATCAGAAGTCAGCCTTTCATATTCATAAATCATCTTGTCTGAGTCCATGAGAGTATCGAGGACCTAAAGAAGAAATATCATTAAGGAAACCAGAGAACGTACCGCGCATCGGGGTGTGTGCGCACCACATCTTGTAAGGTAGGTGCCGTTTGTATCTATTAGACATCTTTTACGGTGTCCTTTTTTTGAAAATAGTATGTAAGAAACTGCTGAATCCTTTTAACATTTCATGTCTGAAGCGATTAAAAGAAGCTTAATAGATCTAAGATCTGAAAGCAAGTCGTTTTTATAATGTACAATGCTTTTTTTTGTATATTTTAGGGCTTTTTCAAGGGGTTGCAGGCAGAATAGGAAAATTGGAGCCTGACTCAACAGGACTGGATTTTTCTTTTTTTCTAAAGAAGGTAAAGTGCATACAAAAGAAATAATGTACATGGTACGTTCGACATGACCCTAGTCTACGTGTTCTTCGACTGTAACTTAGTCGCTGTTGAAACCGCGGGGCTCCAATTTTTTTATTTATCCTTAATGTGAGGCCAGGGCGAGGCCGGTGTCTGAGCCCAAGTGGATGACATAGAGCAACTGGGTAGCTTGAATTCAAGTTTCTACTATTGCAGGCAGAATATTCCATCCAAAACCTAACTATGACATCAAAGCCATCCACAATCTGTCCCTCTGTACATCTGCGACATGGTTTCCTGATACCTAACCTCAAGCAACCGTCGATCTTCTCAAGATCTCCTTCTCTCTCCCCTCTTATCTCTTCTTCCCACAACCATACAAAGATTTCTCCTGTGCTTCCCCCATACTCTGGAATTTCTACCCAACACATCAGATTCTCGCCCACGTGGAACCTGAATGAACCCTCCTTACCGACAAGCTACATCCTGCAGTGATCCTCAGTCTATTATACCGCCGAACGACCAGCTCTATCCTCACACCTTACTGTATTCTCACCTCTACTCACCTTGTACTATTTGTGGAGCCCTCGTGGGCAGGTCCTCTCCCTCACCTACTTACCTCCCCTTGTACTTAACCCCCCAGACCTACCCTTGCAGACTGTGAGCCTTCGTGGACAGGGTCCTGTCTCCTCACCTACTGTATCCTCACCCATCATTGTAGACTGTGAGTCCCTGTGGGCAGGGTCCTCTCTCCTTCACCTACTGTATCCTCACCCATTCCTTGTAGACGACCCGCAGTTTTTATTTTTTCTACCTCGTGGGCAGGGTCCTCTCTCCTCACCTACTGTATCCTCACCCTTCCTTGTAGACTGTGAGCCCTCTGGGCAGGGTCCTCTCTCCTCATCTACTGTATCCTCACCCATCCTTGTAGACTGTGAGCCCTCATGGGCAGGGTCCTCTCCCTCACCTACTGTATCCTCACCCTCCCCTTGTAGACTTGTGAGCCCTCATGGGCAGGGTCCTCTCTCTCACGTACTGTATCCTCACCATCCTTTGTAACTGTGAACCCTCGTGGGCTGGGTCTCTCCTCAGTACTGTATTCTCACCATCCCTTGTAGACTGTGAGCCCTCGTGGGCAGGGTCTCTCTCCTCACCTACTGTATCCTCACCCATTCCTTGTAGACTGTGAGCCCTCGTGGGCAGGGTCCTCTCTCCTTCTGTACCTTGTGTGCCTTGTATTGTTATGTTATTGTTACTTGTCTATGTATGCCCTTTCCACAAGTAAACGCCATGGAATAAATGGCGCTATAATAATAAATAATAATAAAAAAGAGTTTTTTTGCACATAACTAAAGCTGCACTTACATGGGCAGATTCTGCCTGTACAGAGTCCCAGTCGGTCATAGAAAGTCAAACAACGCTGATTAAGTTCGTTTACACTAACCGCCACACACTGTATATAATAATTCTGTCCTGTCACCGTTTGCTTGTACTTGGCAGCACTTCCCTATTTAAAGGGACTCTGTCACCAGGTTTTTTGCCATCTCATTAAAAGCAGCAAATGTAGAGACAGAGACCCTGATTCCAGCGATGTGTTATACTGGGCTGCTCAGTGTACTTTTAATAAAATCCTGTTTAATCAGCTGTAGATTATCATTATAGGACTACTCAAGTAGTCCAGCACATTCATTTACTGCTAAATATGAAGCAGAGAAAAATGTGATTTTATCAAAATGACACGAGCAGCTCAGTAAGTGACACATCACTGGAATCAGGGTCTCTGTCTCTACGTTATGCTGCTGTCAGATGGGATGGCTAAACCTGGTGACGGTTTCCCTTTAAATAGTTAGTTGGCCTCTGTGTGAAATGAAGGAGGCTTTTTCAAACATTATTGCAGTTTTTATAACCAAAGTTTATTAAAAATTGCAGGATAGAGCAAATACTACAATACAGCAAATGAAGGACACAACTAGATACACAGCACTAGCCAAGGTGTAGCGCCATACAACTAGGCTAAATTTACACTAGTTTTATACATGAGTATATATAATAACCAGGGGTGAATACAAACAAATCCAAACAAGAAAACAGGAAATCCACGTATCGCTAGATGTTTGGCTTCAGGATCAGGGTACCCTAAAGAATGGACCTGAGGTGACGCAAGGGTTATAAAATGGAAAAAAAAAATAGAAAAAGAAGTAAGGCAGTAGAGGGGGACTTGGCCCATCCACCCCAGATATGACTTGGAATTTAACCGCCAGCTCAAAGACCAATTATTGCAGCTTTAAAGGGAACCTGTCAGTCTGAGTTCAGTAGGAGACCTGTAAGTCTAGTGGAGTCAGGTAGGAGAGACCTGTAAGTCTAGTGGAGTCAGGTAGGGAGAGACTGTAAGTCTAGTGGAGTCAGGAGGAAAAGACCTGTAAGTTCTAGTGGAGTCAGGTGAGAGAGACTGTAAGTCTAGTGGGGTCAGGTAGAGAGACCTGTAAGTCTAGTGGAGTCAGGTAGGCAGAGACCTGTAAGTCTAGTGGAGTCAGGTGGAGAGACCTGTAAGTCTAGTGGAATCAGGTATGAGAGGCCTGTAAGTCTAGTGGAGTCAGGTAGGCAGACCTGTAAGTCTAGTGAGTCAGGTAGGAGAGAGACCTGTAAGTCTAGTGGAGTCAGGTAGGGAGAGATCGGTACGTCTAGTGGAATCAGGATAGGAGAGACATGTAAGTCTAGTGAGTCAGGTAGGGAGAGACCTATAAGTCTAGTGGAGTCAGGTAAGGAGAGACCTGTAAGTCTAGAGCAGTCAGGTAGGGAGAGACCTGTAAGTCTAGTGGAGTCAGGTAAGGAGAGACCTGTAAGTCTAGAGGAGTCAGGTAGCAGAGACCTGTAAGTCTAGACTAGTGGATCAGTAAGGAGAGACCTGTAAGTCTATGAGCAGAGAAACTGTAATCAGTGATAGTAGGAGAGACCTGTAAGTCTAGTGGAATCAGTAAGGAGAGACCTGTAAGTCTATAGTGGAGATCTGGTCTAGGAGGAGACCTGTAAGTCTAGTGGAGTCAGGTAGGAGAGACCTGTAAGTCTAGTGGATCAGGTAGGAGAGACCCTGTAAGTCTAGTGGAGTCAGGTAGGCAGAGACCTGTAAGTCTAGAGGAGTCAGGTAGGGAGAGACCTGTAAGTCTAGTGGAGTCACGTAAGGAGAGACCTGTAAGTCTAGTGGAGTCAGGTAGGCAGAGACCTGTAAGTCTAGAGGAGTCACGTAAGGAGAGACCTGTAAGTCTAGTGGAGTCAGGTAGGGAGAGACCTGTAAGTCTAGTGGAGTCAGGTAAGGAGAGACCTGTAAGTCTAGTGGAATCAGGTAAGGAGAGACCTGTAAGTCTAGTGGAATCAGGTAGGGAGACCTGTAAGTCTAGTGGAGTCAGGTAGGCAGAGACCTGTAAGTCTAGAGGAGTCACGTAAGGAGAGACCTGTAAGTCTAGTGGAGTCAGGTAGGGAGAGACCTGTAAGTCTAGTGGAGTCAGATAAGGAGAGACTGTAAGTCTAGTGGAGTCAGGTAAGGAGAGACCTGTAAGTCTAGTGGAATCAGGTAGAGAGAGACCTGTAAGTCTAGTGGAGTTAAATAGGGAGAGACCTGTAAGTCTAGTGGAGTCAGGTAGTGAGTGACCTGTAAGTCTAGTGGAATCAGGTATGGGGAGACCCTTAAGTCTAGTGGAATCAGGTAGGGAGAGACCTGTAAGTCTAGTGGAGTTAAATAGGGAGAGACCTGTAAGTCTAGTGGAGTCAGGTAGTGAGTGACCTGTAAGTCTAGTGGAGTCAGGTAAGGAGAGACTTGTAAGTCTAGTGGAGTCAGGTAGGGAGAGATCGGTAAGTCTAGTGGAGTCAGGTAGGGAGAGACCTGTAAGTCTAGTGGAGTCAGGTAAGGAGAGACCTGTAAGTGCAGTGGAGCCAGGTAGGGAGAGACCTGTAAGTGCAGTGGAGCCAGGTAGGGAGAGACCTGTAAGTCTAGTGGAGTCAGGTAGGGAGAGACCTGTAAGTCTAGTGGAGTCAGGTAGGGAGACCTGTAAGTCTAGTGGAGTCAGGTAGGGAGACCTGTAAGTCAAGTGGAGTCAGGTAGGGAGAGACCTGTAAGTCTAGTGGAGTCAGGTAGGGAGAGACCTGTAAGTCTAGTGGAGTCAGGTAGGGAGAGAGCTGTAAGTCTAGGGGAGTCAGGTAGGGAGAGATCGGTACGTCTAGTGGAATCAGGTATGGAGAGACATGTAAGTCTAGTGGAGTCAGGTAGGGAGAGACCTATAAGTCTAGTGGAGTCAGGTAAGGAGAGACCTGTAAGTCTAGAGCAGTCAGGTAGGGAGAGACCTGTAAGTCTAGTGGAGTCAGGTAAGGAGAGACCTGTAAGTCTAGTGGAGTCAGGTAGGCAGAGACCTGTAAGTCTAGTGGAGTCAGGTAGGCAGAGACCTGTAAGTCTAGAGGAGTCAGGTAGGGAGAGACCTGTAAGTCTAGTGGAGTCAGATAAGGAGAGACCTGTAAGTCTAGTGGAGTCAGGTAAGGAGAGACCTGTAAGTCTAGTGGAATCAGGTATGGGGAGACCCTTAAGTCTAGTGGAATCAGGTAGGCAGAGACCTGTAAGTCTAGAGGAGTCAGGTAGGGAGACCTGTAAGTCTAGTGGAGTCACGTAAGGAGAGACCTGTAAGTCTAGTGGAGTCAGGTAGGCAGAGACCTGTAAGTCTAGAGGAGTCAGGTAGGGAGAGACCTGTAAGTCTAGTGGAGTCACGTAAGGAGAGACCTGTAAGTCTAGTGGAGTCAGGTAGGGAGACCTGTAAGTCTAGTGGAGTCAGTAAGGAGAGACCTGTAAGTCTAGTGGAGTCAGGTAAGGAGAGACCTGTAAGTCTAGTGGAATCAGGTAAGGAGAGACCTGTAAGTCTAGTGGAATCAGGTAAGGAGAGACCTGTAAGTCTAGTGGAATCAGGTAGAGAGAGACCTGTAAGTCTAGTGGAGTTAAATAGGGAGAGACCTATAAGTCTAGTGGAGTCAGGTAGTGAGTGACCTGTAAGTCTAGTGGAATCAGGTATGGGGAGACCCTTAAGTCTAGTGGAATCAGGTAGGGAGAGACCTGTAAGTCTAGTGGAGTTAAATAGGGAGAGACCTGTAAGTCTAGTGGAGTCAGGTAGTGAGTGACCTGTAAGTCTAGTGGAGTCAGGTAAGGAGAGACTTGTAAGTCTAGTGGAGTCAGGTAGGGAGAGATCGGTACGTCTAGTGGAGTCAGGTAGGGAGAGACCTGTAAGTCTAGTGGAGTCAGGTAAGGAGAGACCTGTAAGTGCAGTGGAGCCAGGTAGGAGAGACCTGTAAGTCTAGTGGAGTCAGGTAGGAGAGACCTGTAAGTCTAGTGGAGTCAGGTAAGGAGACCTGTAAGTCTAGTGGAGTCAGGTAGGGAGACCTGTAAGTCAAGTGGAGTCAGGTAGGGAGAGACCTGTAAGTCTAGTGGAGTCAGGTAGGGAGAGACCTGTAAGTCTAGTGGAGTCAGGTAGGGAGACCTGTAAGTCAAGTGGAGTCAGGTAGGAGAGACCTGTAAGTCTAGTGGAGTCAGGTAGGGAGAGACCTGTAAGTCTAGTGGAGTGAGGTAGGGAGAGACCTGTAAGTCTAGTGGAGTCAGGTAGGAGAGACCTGTAAGTCTAGTGGAGTCAGGTAGGGAGAGACCTGTAAGTCTAGTGGAGTCAGGTAGGGAGAGACCTGTAAGTCTAGTGAAATAAATAGGGAGAGACCTGTAAATCTAGGGGAATCAGGTAGGGAGACCTGTAAGTCTAGTGGAGTCAGGTAGGCAGAGACCTGTAAGTCTAGTGGAGTCAGGTAAGGGGAGACCTGTAAGTCTAGTGGAGTCAGGTAGGGAAAGACCTGTAAGTCTAGTGGAGTCAGGTATGGAGAGATCGGTACGTCTAGTGGAGTCAGGTAGGGAAAGACCTGTAAGTCTAGTGGAGTCAGGTATGGAGAGATCGGTACGTCTAGTGGAGTCAGGTAGGGAAAGACATGCAAGTCACGTTCCAGAGAACGTCTGTAATAACAGACCCGATCTCTAATTCATTTGACCTTTATTTCAGACTGCAGGATTCAGCTGACAAGTCCCCTTTAAAATTTGTTCGGTTACTTGCTGTACCACTTATTTAATATAACAAAGAAGCAAACAGCGCCTATGCCATAAGTCCTAAGCATCGGTGAACAAAAGGGCAATATGATAATGAAGGATGAAGAATCCCTTACCAAACAGTGAACGGCTGGTAATAATCAATAATAAGAACTTTCCAATAAATTCTTTACTATACCATAGATACCTTCACCCATTCCATTACAGACATTAATAACTCCAGCCTTACCTTGCCAATCCTTTTGCCTTCTACAGCCAGAGCCCTCATTTTGGAGAAGTAATGATAAAAGGCCACCACGTAGGTTATAATCGATTTCTCATCTGGATTTTCAGTGTAGACGTCTGCAACAAAGAAGTCGGAAATAATGTTTGTAACACCCAAAAAATGGATTTTACATAAAAAAAAAAAAATGCATGAAACCCAGCTACTATAGGGTAGAGAGCGAGGCTGGAGTACAAAGAAGTACTCACTGGCATCGATCCATCGGGTCCTATATTAGGAAAAGGATGTGCTCAGCTACGCATTTGGCTCTGGGGCAGTGATTGGCACAGATAATGAGTCCTTCAAGAAAATGAAGACTTTTGTATAATACTAATTAATGGAAAGAATGTTCACCTGGCGCCCTCGAGGGGAAACAATGGAATAAATGCCAGCTCGCTCATGACAGTAGTAGGGTATTTCCAAAGTAATCTCTTTATTTGCACCGGTCCGCCACCTCCACATATAACACATTGTGCTGTATGTTATGGTTATGATACCACCGGCAGCTTCAGTTAATGGCGGCACAACCCAAGGTAACAAGAAAATATGATATAAAAGATCTACTTATATTTTAATAGATCATTAACCCAATCAAATTGTTGAGTAAAGCGGTAAAAACAGAAGTACAACCCTACCGTCCTGACCTCAAATGAGTCTTTTAATCTCTACAGTTGGCGGAGGCACTAGGAGGGGGATAATGTGGAGGAACCTACCCTCCCTCGATGCCCTTGCAGCCTCATATACATAAAGACTCAAGGATTAAAGGGAATCTGTCAGCAAGTTTTTGGTATGTAAGCTGAGGACAGCATGCTGTAAGGGTTAAGAAACAAAAAGCAACCAGGCCCCTCTTATGAGTGTGCAATTGTTTAGGTGAACTAAAGGCTTTATCATCTGGTGATTACCATTACAGGACTACTTTGTTATGCATATGGCTGTTCCAACACCTCACTGTGAATACACAATCTCTATAGAGAGCCTGGTGTGGGCGGAGGCAGCTCTCTGTCTATAGACATTGTACATACAGAGCCTGGTGTGGGAGGGGGCAGCTCTCTGTCTATAGACATTATATATACAGAGCCTGGTGTGGGCAGAGGCAGCTCTCTGTCTATAGACATTGTACATACAGAGCCTGGTGTGAGCGGGGGCAGCTCTCTGACTATAGACATTGTACATACAGAGCCTGATGTGGGTGGGGGCAGCTCTGTCTATAGACATTGTACATACAGAGCCTGGTGTGGGAGGGGGCAGCTCTGTCTATAGACATTGTACATACAGAGCCTGGTGTGGGCGGGGGCAGCTCTCTGACTATAGACATTGTACATACAGAGCCTGGTGTGGGCGGGGCAGCTCTCTGTCTATAGACATTGTACATACAGAGCCTGGTGTGGATGAGGACAGCTCTCTGTCTATAGACATTGTACATACAGAGCCTGGTGTGGGTGGGGGCAGCTCTCCCAGCTCTGCTACATGCCTAAAACTAAATGCTTTGATTGTGTTAGAATGGCTGCAGCCAGTAATCTAAGTAATCCTCATTGGATTCAGGATTCTTTGCCTACATTATGTTGCTGTCAGATGAGGTAGCAAAAGCTGCTGACAGATTCCCTTTAAGGTTCATAGACTTGCACTTGTCATTTACTACAGTATCCAGTAGTGTAATCAGTTTTGAAACCCTAAATCTCCATTGGAAGAGAACCTGTTGTCTGATCCATGCTATCCAAAGGACGGACATTATGTCTCATATCCTGGCTGCTCGATTGCAGCCAAGTATATTATTCTCTTATTTGCTGGTTAGGACCAGGAACCATAGCAGGAGATGACACTAATTTGACACCGCCCATAGTGGGATTTTTAGAGGTGATTGACAGGTGTCTTGCACAGCGAGAGACCTGAAACCATAGCTGGAGATGAGACTAGTTTGGCACCACCCACGAGGAGCTTTTAAGAGGTGACTGACAGTTGTCTTGTACAGCAAGAATCTGGAACCATAGGTGGAGATGACACTAATTTGGTGCACCCACGGTGGGCTTTTTAGAGATGATTGACAGGTGTCTTGCACAGTGAGAGACTTGGAACCATAGCTGGAGATAATACAAGTTTGGCACCGCCCATGAGGGGCACTTTAAGGGTTATTGACAGGTGTTGCGTACAGCGAGAGACCTGGAACCATAGCTGGAGATGAGACTAGTCTGACCCCGCCCAGGAGGGACTTTTTAGAGGTGACTAACAGGTGTCTTGAACAGTGAGGGAGCTGTCAATCAGCTGCAGCAGTGCAGGGGCAGCGCCAGACTAGTCCCATTTCCAGCTATGGTCCCTGGTCCCAGTATATGTTACTTGATCGAAGCGGACCCTGATGGAAAATTGTCCCAACCAGTCTGAATAAGCCCTTATAGTTCAAGCGAAGTGGGTGTTAATCCCTGAAATTTTATTTTCACTGTGAATCTGAAGATCCTATTGGGTGTATTTTTCCTTTTAGACTTCTATGGGGAGCATGAAATAATCATGTAAAATACACAATTGCTTTTTAAATGCAGAATTGCAAAGTTTCTGCACTTATTGCTAAGCTAAAACCAAAAGCTACCTCAAATTTGTAACAAAAAAGCATAAAAAAGGGAAAAAACAAATACAAAAATCACAGAATAAATGCAATTGTCATATGTGACTTTGTAGTATGAGTAGTTTAATTGGGAGTTAATTTCATTTTGGACATTAATGATTAATTACTGCTGTCTGTATCCAGTGATGTGGTTGGTGACCAATCCTCCAGCCTTTAAAAAATCTGATGACACATCACCTGATGTCGCTGATAGAGTTCATTCTCTGTTTGACCTCTGAGCTCTGTTTATGCTGAGTGCAGTTTCTGCTGAAGCCTTCCAGAAGCTACCTTTCCTTGGAGGTTGGAATCTGGAGTTGCTTTTCTTATCCTGGTCCTGGTGGGAGGTGAAGGGGTGTTAGCCTAGGGCTGGTCAGGAGCAAGGCAAGGGTGGCGCCCCAGACGTCCTCACCTTCAGAGGTAATTCTGGGAATAGTGTTAGCCAGGGAACCCTAGTCTAAAGGGTCAGACTAGTTACCCTGATTACGCTTACCCATCTCTACCATCCTGCCTCATTACCCTTCATAACCACCCTGTGACAGCAATATTGAGAGCTGATTGCGTATTTTGGTGTAAATGCCTACATAAGAAAAATGCAGCGGGGAAAAAAAGGAACATTTTCTAATATGGGAAAAAACACAAAAAAGCTACAAAATTGCCTTTACATGTTGGGTATTGAATGGGCTGAATACTGGGACAGCAAAGCTTGGGCAGCAGAAGAAAGCCAATCCTGCTGATAACAGTAATATAAAAAATATAATATTACTATTATTTTATTACTATAAGAGTGCATACTCACGATCAGTAGTCTTTCAAAATGCTGTGTGGTACAGTACAAGCACAGTGGGTGGGATTTGTAGAAATCCCAAGCTCACTGTGCTTCTCCCCGCCGCGGCGTGTTTTCATCTGTGCTGCTGGTTTCTGATTTCTGCATCTCCGCAGCATGTTAATTTCATGCTGCAGAGTTGGAAACGGCCACCATCGGCTGCACGTAGGTAGAAGCCACCCAGCACCAAATGCAGATCGTGGGCACAGGGCGGCTGCAGTCTCCCTGTGTGCATCAGCGGGTTCCCTCAGGTCCGGAGGTGCTGCATCCAACACGCAGTGCCTCCGGATAGGGAGCACATACCCTAAAATGCATCAAAGAATCCATAGTCTCTATGTTATAGTTGCAAACTTTTCAGATTAAAAAAGGGGGAAAAGGCAGTAGTTGCCCATAGATTCTTTAAACTCTATGTCTCCCTTTAGATCAGGGGTGGGGAACTGCAGTCATCAAGGGCCGTAAACAACAAAGGTTTTCAAGATTTCCTTATAGTGCACAAGTGTTACGCGCTTAGATGGCTCTGACATTGCTGGATGCTGCTGTGTATGTTGTTTGTCTTTAAGAGCTGCATGAGGTGTAGTTGTGAAGGTCTTGCCTCCTATGTTGTGCTCCAGAGCTGCATTCACTATTGTGTTCAGCTGCTGGTTAAGGGGTTGAAGTGTGGCTCACCTGGAATCCCCTCCCCCTGGCTTTAAAAAGCCATCCCTCTCCTCTGTCAGGTGCTGCTGATAGAGTTATTTGCTCCAGGTCTTGGTGCTGTGCTGTTGCTTAGCTGCTGGACTGAAGTCTTTCCTTGGGAGTAGCTGTGATCCGAATCTGTGGGTGGAGGTAGGGGCCCTCAGCCTAGGTCAATTCAGGAGCCAGGAAATAGGGTGGAGACTTAGACCTCCTCACCATTAGAGGTACCTACGAGAGCAGGGCGAGCTAGGGACCCCCAGGGTAAGGGTCAGAATAGCTCCTCCTGATCCCTTCCCCCATTACACCTACTTGTTACCTGATTCCCTTACCTCTCAAGCATGACAACAAGTTGATGATTCTAACTCCTGTACAATACTAAAGAAATCCTGAAAACCTGCACTGTGTACGGCCCTCGAGGACTGCAGTTCCCCACCCTGATCTATAGTTATTGAACTGCAAGTCTCAACATCACAGAGGGCCATTCACAACCCCAAACTCAAGTCATCAAGGGCCGCAAACAGTGCAGGCGATTATACTATCACCTTGTGCACTGCTAAGGAAATCCTGAAGACCTGCACTGTTTACGGCCCTCGAGGACTGCAGTTCCCCACCCCTGATCGAGATTCTAGAATGTCAGAAGGAATCATTCACGAAGTTCAATAAATGAAATTGTGATGCTGTTCTTCACTGAAATAAATAGTAAATGAAGGCAAAAACAATGGACAGTGGATATCCCTTCCCCTATAGACTGAGCTGGAGTGTCACTTACCCTCCGGATCTAGGAGTTGCGTTATGCCCAGTTGTCTATCGGCCACGGTAAAGGCGTTCTCCAAATTGTATTTAGCGTTTGATTTCTTGAGTTTTTCAAAGTTGATCAGATCAGGCCTGAAAGTAAAACATGATCTCCGTTACACGGTGCGAGGTAGCGGCTCAGCTCCCACTCTGTGAACTGGTCTTGTCGTTTTTGGTAACGAGGGATCTAAGACAACATGGCATATACATTGCATACCACGTTTTATAGCATATCACTATCCTGCACATATATATATCCAAGCGAGACAAGTTCCATATAACAAAAACGTCATGTTACTATAAGGATCGGAAACATATTCCAGAAAGTAGCCTGACAGCCCTCAACCTGCTTGGTGAGAGAGTCTCGTAATGGATGTCATAAGGTCCCCTGATCTGGGCCAGAGCCAAAAATAAAGAGCAGAACAACCCGTGACCGACCAGGCCATTAATATAATACATAGGCGGCCATACTGTGTGCCATATGAGGCTGCCTTTATGGCACCGCAAAGTGTGTTCTGCAGGCCCAAAGCTACGGTCCTCTGAGGTCTACAACATAGGAAGGACGTTGCCCTCTCATCCCATTTTCTTACCTGTGCTTGTGGATGAGGGCATTGAAGGCCAGTCCATCCTTCCAGCAGGAGGTAAAGTTGGTGATGTTGACATTAGGATATCTGCAATAATCATATTTATCATCGTTAATATTCATTACACACAAACTATTTGGTGTTTAGAAAAATTAATTGACATTCTACAGTCATTACATTTTTACCAAATGATTATTATTATTATCATCCTTCAGCTCAATTTCAAGCCATGGCGACTTGATGGATGAACGCTCTTTTTGAAGATTGATCTTGTGCAGCCTAGATAGGTTCACCAGGGTCTTCTCCAAGTCTATATAGGTCCATCAGGGTCTTCTCTGAGCCTAGATAGGTCCACCAGGGTGTTATCCATGCTTAGATCGATCCACCAGGGTTCTCGCCAAACCTAGATAGGTCCATCAGGGTCTTCTCTGAGCCTAGATAGGTTCACCATGGTCTTCTCCTAGTCTAGATACATAAACGAAGGTCTTCTCCAAGCCTAGATATTTATCTAGGCTTGGAGAAGACTCTGGTGGACCTATCTAGGCTTGGAGAAGACCATGGTGGATCTATCTAGACTTGGAGAAGACCCTGGTGGACCTATCTAGGCTTGGAGAAGACCCTTGTGGACCTATCTAGGCTCAGAAAAGACCCTGGTGGACCTATCTAGGCTCAGAAAAGACCCTGGTGGACCTATCAGGGTCTTCTGCAACCCTAGAAAGGTCCATCAGGATCTTCTCCAAGCCTAGATAGGTCCACCAGGATTTTCTCTTTCGTTATATTGATAGTATCAAGCCATCTGGTTGCTGGTCTTCCTCTTCGTCTATCTCATTCTATTCTTCCTTCCATGATGTCCTTCTTCAGTGATTGCTCTCTTCGTATGTTGTGTAGACAAGTCGTAGTTTGGTGATCCTCTCTTCCAGTGACATGTCTGGCTTGATCTGTTCCAGAATTGATGTGTTTGTTCTTCTTTCCATCCATGGTATTGATATCATCCTTCTCCAGCTCCACATTATGAAGGTGTTGATTCTTCCTCTGTCTTGTTCCTTTATCGTCCAGGTGTCACTTCCATATGTGACTACAGAATAGACCAGACTACATACGAGCCGTGTCTTCATCACCAGTGAAATGTTACTACAGAATAGACCAGACTACATACGAGCCGTGTCTTCATCACCAGTGAAATGTTACTACAGAATAGACCAGACTATGTACGAGCCGTGTCTTCATCACCAGTGAAATGTTACTACAGAATAGACCAGACTATGTACGAGCCGTGTCTTCATCACCAGTGAAATGTCCCTTGATGTGCAGACCTTGTCCGGTGACTTCATTGTTGCTTTGCCCATAGCTTTTCTCCTATTGACTTCGGGAGTCGTCACTCCATCTTGAGTGATCATTGATCTGAGTAGGTTGAAGTTGGTTACCACTTCCAGTTTGCACCATCCATCTCACATGTGTCCTTGTCCTATCTGGCAGTAGTCAATATCTTTGTCTCCTTTGTACTGAGCAGCCGTCCCATGTTCAAGCTTTCCATCTTGTCCGTCATTGTTCACCAAAAGCTTAAAATGTTCTAAACTAGCAGAGTAATTCTTAGCACATAGGTTCCCTGCTTCTGCTTCACCCCCCGATGATCTCCGTGTCCCAGTCTCAGAGCCTCATCGATCCAGCTACAGCCACATCATTGACCTTAGTAGTGTTCCCTGCCGGGTCACATGGATTTCTATCATGGGTTAGTCAGTTTCTGTTGCTAGCAAAACTCCTTAGTTTTTTCCCTAGGTGTGGCTACTTTGTGATCACTCCCATCTCCTTTACATGGTCACATGATCCAGCACTCCTTGTTAGTGATTGAAGTCCATTCTTGGCTTAGCTACCTGAGGAGAAGGTGCTACTCTGGAGAAGCTGACCATTGCCAAGCTGTCTACTCAATAGGAGTGTGGCAGCAGACGTGTAGTTGTTTTTGTCTTTCCCCTGTCTGTCTCCCCTTGCATCTTGTTGTTATTAGTGCAGCAGTTGGGACTAGTGCTCCTGCCGGCCATCTCCCTATTGGGAGTTTACATCAGGGCCAGCAAGGGACTAGGTATCCTGCTCGACAATGGGGTGAAAGAACCTGTACAGGGACTGTAGGGAGGTCAGGGCACAGCCGCAGGTCCTTTCCCCCCATTCCCTAAGAGCAGAGCCCTCCATTGTATTATTTCCTCTCCCAGTGTTTCCCCAGTCTGTTGTTGAGTGTAGTGCGCCGGACACTGCTGGTCTGTGCCCCACTGTCACGCACTGTATCTGTCCACGATGTGGCAATAAGGATGGCTATAGTTGTGCCAGCTTCTAGTGAACATTGTTTCTTTGCTGACTTGTTTCCTTTTTTGTTTATCTTACCTTCTAAATCAGGGGTGGCAAAAGCCAGTCCTCAAGGGCCACAAACAGTGCAGGTTTTCAGGATTTTCTTAGCATTGCACCCTTTTGCAATGCTAAGAAAATCCTGAAAACCTGCAATGTTTGTGGTCCCAGAGGACTGGAGTCCCCCACCCTTGTTCCAAATCTACAGATAAACCAAAAAAATGTATCACCTAACAAGTGGGTAGATAAGAAATTGTTGATTGCTGGGACGTCTGACCAGAAGGACACTCACTGATCCCAAGAACAGATGGAGCAATGACCACCAGTCACACGCATTGTCTATGGGATTGCCAATATCTATGGGACTGGTGTAGATAGCAAACACCAGAATGTAGCTATCTCAGTCAGTCCCATAGTTAATGAATGGAGAGGTGGGACGCATGCTAGACCATTACTTCATACCATTTTGGAAATCCAGAGCCCAATTCCCATGTGGACCCCCAGAAATCAGTGACTTATCCTTTATTCACTTCAATATTCTTATATTTTGTGTATAAGTATGATACACCTAAATTATCTCAAAAGCTTGCTATAAGTCATCAACACTCCAGTTAGCCATTGTCACGTGCAGCCTGCACTGCAGTCTTCTTGAACTGGTCTGCAGTGTTTAAATGTATTTATTTCTATTGGTGCGTTTGGGGTTAATGTCATTAGCTGTAGCATTATTGCGGTCCATGGTCTGGCTGTGGATCTCCAGGTGATCTTCTGCTGTGTGCCAGGTGATGCAGTTGTCCACTCCCTCAGCCTTTATATAATCCCATTACCCTTCAGGTGGTGTCATTGAAAGAGTTCAGTCTCTACTCTGCCCTTGAGCTGTCTGGACGCTGTGCAGTTTGCTGAAGTATCCAGAAGCATTTTCCTTCGTTTGAGACGTCTTGGTGGAGTTGCTGTTTCTATCCCATTCCCTGGGTGGAGGTGAGGGAGTCTTAGCCCAGGGCTGATCAGGAGTAGGGTAAGGGTGGCAGCCCATACGTCCTCACCATTAGAGGTTAATTCTGTTAATAGGGTTAGCTAGGGAACCCCAGTTTAGATGGTAAGACTAGCTTCTAAGTTTCCCTTTGCCCATCACTGCCATCCGCTATTGCCACCCGTGACGGCCATTAAAAAGTGTCAACCACCGTGAAGTCCCCATTTTCATGACATGGCCCCGGTTCACACTCACCCGGCTGTTTTCATCTGGCACCAGAGAAGTAAAGCATCTTTAGCAGAACGAGTCTCGCTGCCTTTCGTCTCCACAATAATGTCTTGTATCTACGATGATAGAGACCAGATAGCGGTTGTCTGTGCCAGAAATGTTGGTGTCATCTCTCCCCATGATCAGAGGAGCAGTCATAAGGAAAGTCGTAATAAAATCACACCTACCTGGAAACGTAATATAATGGTCCAGATGAGTCCGAGTATTAACCTGTGATTACCATTAACGATGTCATGGGGGCCGATATTTTCCAGATGGACCTTCTGTTCTCTGAGAAAATGAAGGGCTTTGTCTACATTCTCCAAGCAGTGGATTCTCATCCTTCCTTTAGTCCTTCTTGGCTGAGGGAGAAACAAAAAGGTTATAGAAAAGATCAAGGTTCAATTTTGCCATTAAGAAATCTGAAGATGGGTAGGGTCACATTGGAAAGCTAAATTGCATTCACCGCATCCGGATCCGGATGCGGTGAACGCAATGCCGGGCACACACAGTTTTTGTCAAAACTGTGTGCAGAATACCGCACTGCGGTCACCGGATGGCTCAGGATGTGTAATCCTGAGCCATCCGGTAACTGCAGAGTGTGCGGTTCCCGATCTGCGAAGTTAATAAAGAGTTAACTAGCTGCCCTAAATGACTTGTTGAGGTCTGTAGGGGGGCTTAGACCCCCCTACAGACCGTCCGGCGACTTCTATAGTGTTCTGCAACAATGTGTTACTGTGCACGGGCGAGGAGCCCGTGCATGTCATCCAAAGAATTAACCTCTAATGGTGAGGACGTATGGGCTGCCACCCTTACCCTACTCCTGATCAGCCCTGGGCTAAGACTCCCTCACCTCCACCCAGGGAATGGGATAGAAACAGCAACTCCACCAAGACGTCTCAAACGAAGGAAAATGCTTCTGGATACTTCAGCAAACTGCACAGCGTCCAGACAGCTCAAGGGCAGAGTAGAGACTGAACTCTTTCAATGACACCACCTGAAGGGTAATGGGATTATATAAAGGCTTAGACCCCCCTACAGACCGTCCGGCGACTTCTATAGTGTTCTGCAACAATGTGTTACTGTGCACGGGCGAGGAGCCCGTGCATGTCATCCAAAGGTGCCCCTAACCCCCCGTATCACTATACTGTGGTGCATAGACCCCTCTATTCCAAATAAGCTGTATTGGTGTATAGTACATGCTAAATGTGGCCATTCGCAATGTAAGTATATACTTACATTCTTTCGTAGGCAGAGATGAGGAAATCCATGGGCGGGGCTGTGTGCAGTAGCCTCCGCCCGCTCCTTCTTGATGCCCGCCCCCTCTGGCCGTAATCCAGTGTTTTGAGGGCGGGGACGTCGTTAAAGGGGCGTGGCTAACCGCGGCACATTAGTTAGCCACGCCCCTTTAACAACGTCCCCGCCCCCACAAGACTGGATTACGACCAGAGGGGGCGGGCATCAAGAAGGAGCGGGCGGAGGCTACTGCACACAGCCCCGCCCATGGATTTCCTCATCTCTGCCTACGAAAGAATGTAAGTATATACTTACATTGCGAATGGCCACATTTAGCATGTACTATACACCAATACAGCTTATTTGGAATAGAGGGGTCTATGCACCACAGTATAGTGATACGGGGGGTTAGGGGCACCTTTGGATGACATGCACGGGCTCCTCGCCCGTGCACAGTAACACATTGTTGCAGAACACTATAGAAGTCGCCGGACGGTCTGTAGGGGGGTCTAAGCCCCCTACAGACCTCAACAAGTCATTTAGGGCAGCTAGTTAACTCTTTAATAACTTCGCAGATCGGGAACCGCACACTCTGCAGTTACCGGATGGCTCAGGATTACACATCCTGAGCCATCCGGTGACCGCAGTGCGGTCCCAGAAACGCTGCGAAAACTGCTGCCTGCATGATTTTAAACGCAGGCAGCAGTGCCGGATCCGGCCACCGGATGGCTTGTGAAGCCATCCGGTGTTTTGCATAGGCTCCTATGAGGAGCGTTTCCTGGTCCGGTTTTGAGCTTTTTTAAAGTTCAAAACCGGATCAGGATTTTGCAAACAAAACGGAAATGTGACCCTAGCCGATGTTTCCCTTTTAAGTCACGAATTCTGTTAATTTCAGAGGATTGAAGGTTTAATTCCACCCTCAACATTCTATGACTTAGAGCACAGGTGGAGAACGCGAGTCCTCAAGGGCCGCAAAGAGTGCAGGTTTTCAGGATTTCCTTAGCATTGCACAGGGGTTGCAATCATCACCAGTGCAGGTGATTATATTATCACCTGTGCAATGCTAAGGAAATCCTGGAAACCTGCAATGTTTGCGGCCCTCGAGGCCTGAAGTTTTACATCCCTGATCTCACATGTCGACCAGCCAGGTAGTAGTATGGCTTACGGTGGCACAGACAGCCCTCCAGGAGAGAGCAATCCATACCGATAACAGTGTTATACCAATTTTGCACCGTGATGTTCTCATACGATATAGAACTATCTCCCTATACATATATATTTCATATAGATCCTATGCACCTTGATGCCAGCACACACAGTAGTGTGAAAAAGTGTTTGTGTTAGGATTTTAGATTTTCTATTGATATTTCATGCATTTTGCCCCTTTTCAAGATGGTGTCCGCTGCTTCGCTCCTGTTCATGTGATCCTTGTCTCTGCCTTATAAACTTCAACCTACCATCTGGCCATGCTCAAGTATTCAGTTGGAATTCCCGCCTTTAGCTACTCTCCTGATTTCTGCTGCCTGTGCTTAGTTCCTTGGCTCCGCTTCTGTTTAACCAAGCTCAGTGTCATGTAAGCCTCGTGTGCCCTGCCAGCACTTACTGAATTAGTGTTTATTGTGCAGATGCAGCACTCTGAACATTCGGGACTCTTAAAGCTGCACTGCACTAATAAGTATTTGACTTATTTTTCTGTGGATTTCCAGTCCTCTGGATGTTTATTATTCTTGGACTATGTTTTTCTGCCCCTTTTAAGAGACGTGGAGGAGAGCCTTATAAAAACAACGTTCCCATTATAAAGGAGCGGGTCTCCTATAATTGTAATGCCCATGCACTAAGTATGGACTGAAATATTTAAACTTTGACGGTGTCAGAACCGCTGCACCCAACAATCTAAGCCATCGTTGGATTCAGGGTCTCTTTGCCTGCATTATGCTGTTCTCAGACGAGGTAGGAAAAATCTGCTGACAGATTCCCTTTAATCCATTGCAATAGAAGGAAGAAATCTGCACTAAATATGCAGCTGAGTCAGCATGTAAAATTTTGTGGCAGATACACTGCAGAAAGATCTGTACCAAATATGCAGCATGTGAATGAGCTCCACCACCCCCTGAGGTTCAACAGCTATACAGTCATTCACCTTCCTACAGAAGACCTGATCCCCAGTTCATCCCTTGCCCACACACAATGGCATTTTACAGAAGACCTCACTCCCAGCCCATTCCTTGCCCACACCAATGGCATTCTACAGAAGACCTCATTCCCAGCCTAAACCTTGCTACACCAATGGCTTCTTACAGAAAACCTCATCCCCAGCCCATCCCTTGCCCACACCAATGGCATTCCACAGAAGACCTCATTCCCAGCCTAAACCTTGCCCACACCAATGGCTTCCTACAGAATACCTCATCCCCAGCCTATCCCTTGCCCACACCAATGGCTTCCTACAGAAGACCTCATCCCCAGCCTGTCCCTTGCCCACACCAATGGCTTCCTACAGAAGACCTCATCCCAAGCCCATCCCTTGCCCACACCAATGGCTTCCTACAGAAGACCTCATCCCCACCCCATCCCTTATCCACACCAATGGCTTTCTACTGAAGACCTAATCCCAAGCCTATCCCTTGCCTACACCAATGGCTTCCTACAGAATACCTAATCCCAAGCCTATCCTTTGCCCACACCAATGCCTTCCTACAGAAGACCTCATCCCCAGCCCATCCCTTATCCACACCAATGGCTTTCTACTGAAGACCTAATCACAAGCCTATCCCTTGCCCACACCAATGCCTTCCTACAGAAGACCTCATCCCAATCCCATCCCTTGCCCACACCAATGGCTTCTTACAGAAGACCTCATCCCCACCCCATCCCTTATCCACACCAATGGCTTCCTACAGAAGACCATATCCCGAGCCCATCCCTTGCCTACACCCAATGGCTGCCTACTGAAGACCTCATCCGCAGCTTATCCCTTGCCCACACCAATGGCTTCCTACAGAAGACCTCATCCCCACCTCATCCCTTATCCACACCAATGGCTTCCTACAGAAGACCTCATCCCCACCTCATCCCTTATCCACACCAATGGCTTCCTACAGAAGACCTCATCCCCAGCCTTGCTCCGTCGCAGTTCCAGGCTGGGAGATATAGTTCAGCACACTCACCAGCTGTTCCCCTGACAGCACTTCAAGCAGTTTGATCAGCATTCTCCCATCTCGTAGGTCTAAATAGAGATCAGATATGCGGCAGCTCACAAATGCCAGATGAGAGTTCACCCATTTAGTAAACGTCTTCTTCTGCACGACTTCACGTTCATCTGAAATAAGGGGGTAAAATATTAATATTTTGAAAGAATCTACTTCAATATAAATAAGAGAAAATTTCCTGAGAAATCAGAGCATTCATAAGGAACCTATGAAGGGGAAATAAAAATAGGCCTGTGTATAACCATGGAATATTAAATGGTCTAAGTACAGAAAAATTACAAAATCCTACAAAACATCTGTACAACGAAGCAAGAGTACATCAAAATAAATTATTTGATTATCAATTTTAATAGTCAAAACATTGGAGGCCGTGGGAGACCCCAAGAAGAAGGTGTTCCTGGCCGCAACGTGCGTTGGGGCTTCCTGGCATCTCACTCCACATGAGTGTAAAGGGCGTGGGCACACTGAGTATTTGGCAGGAAAAATGCTGCATAAAATACCCACTTTTTTTGTGTTTTACTTGCATTTTTTTCCTTGTTCATATAAATGAGTTAAAATTGTTGCAAAGAAGTGACACGTTGCAGATGGGAAAAAACACTTTGCAAGGAAAATATAATCAGTGTGTGCAGGAGATTTCAAAGATCCCATTCACTTTGCTGGTGACGTAACTTGAAGCTCATGGGCTCCGATGCAAAAGCTCCAACCGGGCCCCTAATTTTTGCAAATATCTAGTAGCAATAGTCTTTTTCTATAGGACAAAGGATCTTTTGGGGCCCCCTAGGCTCCAGGGCCTGAATGCAATTGCAACCCCTGCACCTGTTGTAGTTACACCCCAGCAAATACCCCAATATTTGAAAATGCACTTCTCTATTATCGTTACACAGGGGGCGCTGTTACCTGCTAGAGCCTTGATCCTCGATCTTTCAAACATGCGGGCAGAGCTGTTATCGTTGTCCAGCTCATCTTCTGTCGCCTCCCAACGCGAGTTCACCAAACTGTATTGCTGCTCGATTTCCACGTTGTCAAAATCGGTGGTCTGCATTTTTCTCGTCCTTTTCTCCAGCCACTTTCCAACATCAATTGTTCATTCCTGAAGAATAAAATGTTGTAAAATGAGGCCCCCGTACAGATTAGTCGAACTCCTGTGTACAAACTTTATAGCCTCCCCCCCCCTTCCTTGGAGGCACTTATTTTTTTTTAGCCTAAGTGTGGGTATTTGGGGCCAAAAATCATGTTTGCAATTGGGTTCACCATTTTGCTTTATGGGGCTCTTTGTACATTGTACTTTGATGTGGTCTGCGGTCGTAAATCAGATAAAGAGAGCTCAGAAAAACACAGATAAAAGAGTTACACACTCCTCTCCGGCCATCAGAATAAGCTGGATTCTCACTTAAAGGGAATCTGTCAAGTCAAAAATCCATAGGTAACCGATATCATTTTCTTATTCCGCTGCTGAAGCTCTTTCTATTCGTGTATTTCTTTTATTTATACTCCTCCCCATCCTCTGTAAACTGCAAATAAAGAGATTCATTCCATCTGTCAATCAAAGTGAGTGATCACTTAGTTCTCTGCTGCACACGCCCCAGAGAATGAATATTCATTCAGTGACATCACTGCACACAAGGAAAGGTCAGCAGAAATCAGCCATATAGGGGGCTGCATCCTTCTATATCTGCTCTCCTTATATGCAGGAAAACAAATGTTCAAATAAAAACACACAGAATCTCTCATAGACACCATGCTTGTCCAACAGAAGGAGACAGCCTTATCTGAATATTCATCTCCAGGGATGAATATTCTTGAAGTGATATCACTGCCCTTCATAAAAGGAAGGTTCAGTAGAAACCACTGATATGGGGGAGGGGAAGGTATCCTTCTGTCTGCTCTCCCTATATGGAGGAAAACAAATGTTCAAATAAAAACACACAGAATCTCTCACAGACTGGTGCCACAGGAGGAGACAGTCTTATCTGATAACTAGATACATGCCTGCCATCTTCTTCCTCTCCCCCTCAGGAGCAGGAGGCAGAAATGAAAATAAAAGCTACACTAGCAGGAGATACAGAGCGCAGAGGGGAGGGACAGTAAACAGCTTCTGTGGGTGTGGACATGTAAATAACATTTGCATACTGCAGACTATTCAGCATGAAAGTAATGAGCCAGATTAGTGCACCAGCTACCTGCAGGATGTGCAGATGATTATAGCATGAGAACTACAAAGGGTACAGTAATGATTTTTACATATTTGAAAGGTGTGCCCAGACACTATTGAAAGGTACTATTAGTATCATACTAAAAAATGACCTGACCGAGTCCCTTTAACTCATTCCACAGCCGGCAATAGAGATAGAGAGAGCGGCACAGAGGCTGCAGAAGGCAAACAGAACATTTCTAATGATACGCAAATGAAATAATGATTTTTAGCTCAATATATGGGCAACAAAATGATTGTACTGAAAGATGGAAAATGAGACCAGCGGAATATGGAGTTCTACAGGAGAGAAAAGTATGCAAATGATGTCTCTCGCAGGAAGAAGAGGTTATCTTCCAAAGTATTCCTAGACGAGAGAGCAGTTCTTCAAAGTCAATGTCTGGCCCGTTAGTCGATCTTGCAAAGGGACCAATCTAAATGCCAAGTCAGAAACTCTACACAGACGACCTGTTAGGTGTAAAGCAGAGTCTAGCTGTCCGAGTGCTAAAGGCTTTATCACCTGGTGATTACCATTACAGGACTACATTGTCACCCACACTGCAGTCTGACACCCCCCACTGACAATGCACAATCTCTATAGAGAGCCTGGTGTGGGTGGGGCCTGCACTCCTAGCTCTGCTACACGCATACAGCTAAATGATTCGGCTGCAACCAGTAATCTATGTGATACATCGCTGGATTCAAGGTTTCTTTACCTACAATATGCTGCTCTCAGATGAGGTTGCTGACAGATTCCCTTTAAAGGAGGTCTTCATCAGAAAAAATAACTTTACTCCAGTCTTCTGCAGTTCAATTCTTTACTCGCTGTAAACTTTTTGTTTTCTGATGAAGCCCCCTTCAGACTGTCAATGACATCTGGAAGAATGATTGTCCAGAAAAGAAAAGGTGAACTCTACCCTGAGTCGAGTCCTGTATATGCCCACTGTAAAGATCCTGAGACCATTCATGTGTGGGGTCTTCTGTCCAGAATCTGTCTATCAGCCATATCCTCCTTCTTCATCTGTCACTTCCTAAAACTCAATGTAGACAAAACTGAACTCATCATCTTTCCTCCATCTCAACTCACCTTCCTTCAATCTTCTATTAAATAAGACATCATCTTGCCCTGTACCTAAAGTCCGCTGCCTCGGGTAACCCTGACTCTGCCTTGTCCTTCAAACTGCACATCCAAGCTCTCACCACCCCCTGCCGCCTCCACTCAAAAATATTTCCAGAATCCATCCCTTCCTCAACCCACAATCTGCTAAACTATTTGAGATGCCCTCATCATCTCCCCCTCAATTACTGCAACCTCCTCCTCTGTGGCCCCTGCTAACACTCTTGCACCTTCCAAATCTGTCCTCAACTCTGCTGCCCGACTAATCCACCTCTCTCCTCACTTTCCCTGTATTTCCCCTGTGCAAATCCCTCCACTGGCTCCCAATTCCCCAACAAATTCAAACTACTAACACTGACCTACAAAGCCGTCCATAAATTGTTCCTTCCCTATATCTCGAACTAATCTCACACTATCTTCCCTCACGTAATCTTGTACTCCTCCCAAGACCGCCTCCTCTCCTCCACACCTATTCGTTCCTCACACAACCGCCTCCAAGATTTCTCCCGAATATCCCCCATCCTCTGGAATTCTGCGCCCCAACACGTCAGATTATCCACCACACTCGGATCTTCCAGACGGAACCTGAAAACCATCTCTTCAGGAAAGCTTACAGCCTGCAATGACCGCAACCACCGTCCCAGCGCCACCAGATCTGCTGTCTTACCACCACCAGAGCTGCCACCTCACCACCACCAGAGCCGCCGCCTCTCCCCAACCAGAGCCGCCGCCTCACCACCACCAGAGCCGCCGCCTCACCACCACCAGAGCCGCCGCCTCACCACCACCAGAGCCGCCACCTCTCCTCCACCAGAGCCGCCGCCTCACCACCACCAGAGTCCACCGCCTCTCTACCACCAGAGCCGCTGCCTCACCACCACCAGGCCACCGCCCTCCACCACCAGAGCCGCCGCATCCCGAGCTTCTGTCTCTTCCCCATTATCCTGTAGAATGTAAGCCTCAAGGGCAGGCCCTCTCCCCTCTGTACCAGTCTGTCATTGTTAATTTGTTTACTGTAAACTATATCTATAATTTTGTATGTAACCTCTCTCATGTACAGCACCATGGAACTAATGGTGTAATGTAAATAAATAATAATAAATCCATGTAGGGGACTCACTCACAATCTTGGCTAAGAATAAAAGAATCTAAATATTATCCAAGAACAACTTCTCCCAACCAGGCCATGACTGTATGTGATGAAGAATATGTAATGCTACTCCTCACACTATGTCAACCATGTGACATGGACTCCTAGGTTTGCAATCCTCCTCCACAACTCCAATACCCATCTCTATACCTTATTCTTGCTTTGTAAACCCAATGAGCGGTGGTCCACGACTATGGTATAAAACTCGGGCGATGTCACAGCCCTATCATACGGTTTCACATTCCTTCCTCCGAGGACGCATTCCCTCTTACTCCGGGTATTTTTCTGTAGTGATCAAGTTCCGATCATTTCTTTCTAATATTAGATGCTGATGGAAACATGAGGCTGGACATGCACCGTCTAGTTCAAGGGGAACAACATTCAGTCAGCATGGTTGTATTGGCTGTCTTTGAACTGGCAGAGTCAATTACATTAAAAACTCTGACCACCAAGGGACAAATAGGCTGCAGTACTTCCTAATTGGCTGAAGTCAGGAGTTAATGACTGCAGCTGGGCAGCCATATAACACATCCACAAGTCAGACTACTTCATCACCAGCCCCCACCTTCAGAGGGGACACAGCGGCGCCTGGTGGCCGAAGCAGAAGTCGCAGGAGCAGACTCTGGGGATGTGATAGGTTTGCAATCCTCCTCCACAACCACAATATTCATCTTTATAACTTATTTTTCCAGAATGGGTTCAGTGATTTGCAAACCTCATAAGCCTCATGGTCCACGACTATGGTAAACTCGGGCGATGTCACAGACCTATCATACGGTTTTGTTGAGGATTTAGAGACATGAAATGTTTTTATAGGGTTAAAAATATCCCAACTCTTCTCTAAAATATATACATTGTAATTTAGAGATGTCATGTTGTCTGTTATACACTAGATGGCGCCCACGTTCCATAAATATATCTGAACTCTAAGCCAACCCATTAAGGGAGGAATTTAGATATTAGAATAATTTATAAGAATTGACCAATTAGGAGATGATTACTTTGTAGAAAGTTCTAGAATTCTAACACGCCTTTTGCTTTCTGTATAAAAATGTGTGTTTCAATAAACGCTTGCGAATGTGTTTAATCTCATTTGGCGTAGGCATGAGTAAGGCTTGAGATGGCTCTGGTGTCCGTATCATTTACTTGCAGAGTGCAGACGTGCACAATTGCTTATATATATAATTTGGAATGGCTGATGGACTTGTGATTGAACTGAGACCCTCAACACTCAACAGTTTCACAATCCTTCCTGCGAGGACGCATTCCCTCTTGCTCTGGGAGTATTTCTGTAGTGATCAAGTTCCAATCATTTCCTTCTAATATTGGACATTGATGAAACAAGAGGCTGGTCATGCACCGTCTAGTTCAAGGAGAACAACATTCAGTCAGCACTGTCGTATTGTATCTTTGAACTGGTAGCAATTACACTAAAAACTCTGTTAAATCACCAAGGGACAAATAGACTACAGTACTTAATAATTGGCTGAAGTCAGAGTTAATGACTGCAGCTGGGCAGCCATACAACACATCCACAAGTCAGACTACTACATCACCAGCCCCACCTTGTTAGACCACCACAGGACAAGAGTAATGTGACGACCAACTGTACAAATATTCATACAGATATAGGAGGAATCACTAATGAAAAGGCCAAAGTAATGGCTGTAATCCCTAATTTGTTGTTTTTTTCAACACTGGAGCGGTGCTTTAAATGTAAGGCTACCCCAAGTCTTACACTTCCCCTCATACTTTTTCAACACACTCCGGTCCCGTGATGCCATTTTGTGCCAAAAACCTCTGACTGGCTGGAAATCAGATGCTTCCAATACATGTCTATAAGGGCCAGAAGAAGGCTCTCATAGACTTGTATTGAAAAGTGACCTCTGATGCGCTCCATGGAACACTGGAACTGACCACTAGTCGATTTTTGCCGCAGATCAACCGAAGCGACGCTGAAAAAGGATGAAAACAGAGGAAGGCGAGTATCAGACAGGGGTCAGGGGAGAACCATTCTAGCGGTGCAATAAAAAAAGCATGCTGAAGTGGTGCTTGAAAACAGACAAGTTCTGTAAGCACGAACCGGTACTTTGGTTTACAGCCCGGAGTGAAGGGCACCGCATGTCAATCAAAGTGCTGAGCTGTACCAATAGTATAGTGAACGAAGACTGCAGCTGATGCATGCACTCCCAGGAGGAATACGTTTATTTTCTCTTGATGCTCATTGCCATTCAGTGGCAGTGCCTGGACATGCACTGTGCTTACAAGCTATTTATCACTGTGATTGTAAGCACTGCTCTGAAGCTGGTTGGGAATCTCTGAAGTACTTTGTGGCTTGTAATCCGGACCACATGTCTGCATGCACACAGCAGTACCAATACTACAAAGGCCATGCTGTTTCATACAGCCACCATCAGACTGCACATAATTGAGGTCAGAAGTGTAATGAGGCAGCTAGCCTGAATTGTCACTGAAGCAGGAGTAGCCCGGAGTTGTAGGCTAAGAAGTGAGGCTCCTGCTAACACGTTTATTTCAATCCAATTTTAGGAATGCAAAGCTCCCCACCCAACTGGTTCCTTGGGGGACGGCTCTACTGCTTGAGTGACAGTTCCAGCCAGTAGAATTGTTGCACTTCTGGACCAAATTGTGCATTCTCCAAGAACTGCTATATGCTGCAGCTTTGCCTCGGCTGCATTGGAGGCAGGATCAGGAGGTAAACAGTGTGTTAATACGATCGCGGACAGCATCAAGGCAGTGCTTACAAGCTCACTATGAACGAGCTTGCAAGGCTGCACATTTGACTACCACTGCTGGTTCCCATAGCAAATAGCAGTAATAAAAAATATATATATATTATTAACAGAATGGCAAGCAACCTCACAAAGAAAACCCTGTGTCTAAAGTAATTTACCCCTGCAACTCTGGCAATTGGCTAATGTTGCTGAGGATAGCTGTCATGCATAGACTGGTGCGTGTCTGAATACACCGTGTGACAGTGGTGCATGGACTAACAGACGTCCGGCGCACTACACAATACACAAGGGAACACTGGAACACAATAACAATGTGGCCTGTTGGTAGGGAACGAGGGAAGGGACACCTCATGCACTCACCTGATGATGTTCCCTGATCTCCCAATCATCCCTATACGGGTTCTTTCACCCAGTTGCCAAGCAGGATACCTAGTCTCTCGCTTGCCCTACTCTTGTCCCTCACTATGGAGTTGGCCGGCGAGAGTGCTAGTCTGACAGCTGCACTAATACAACATGAAGGGAAGGAAAACATACAAGGGAAAAAAACTAAGGATAAATAGGACTTCACAGATGCCGCCAAAGTCCTAGCCAGCAAATGGCTTGGCACCGATCAGTTCACTGAGAGCTCCTTCCATCCAGGCGGCTTGCAAAGAATGAGATTCAATCACCAGCACTAGCTGATGGGTCATGTGACTATTTAAAGGAGATGGGAGTGGTCACAGAGAAGCTGCACCTGAAAAGAACAACCAAGGAACTGCTGGCATCCAAACATGTTTAATATGAAGAGTCTCACTAAACAAATATTAGCAGAGCTTCAGCACACGATTAGAAAGGAAAATATGCGATGATGACTTCATCCAAAATAAAGGGTTATATTTTTACAAGAAAATCATTCTTAGTTACAGACGTTTCGACTTTAATTTGCCTTTTTCGATGTGACTGATGCTATATGACATAGAATAAAGAACAGAAATACAGTATTACTACATACAATGACAAATGGAAAAAAAACACCTTACAGCAGGTGCAATTAAATAACGGTCAATCAATGTACAATGCAGAAAAATCAATGAACAGGACAATAAATTCGCCAATAGTCCATGTCAATTACCTATCATATAGTAGAAAATTCAATTGTGCATGCGTCAAGGTGAATTACATAAATCACCTATAAAGGATTGTAATAGGTTACTGTTCTCAACAGTGCGGTTGGAAAGGGCTAAACAATCTACCTGATAGTGTTGATCCTTATAGATAGAATAGATCACAGTGGAATATCAATGTTTGAGGACCAAGGCTACAAGGACTCACGTGAGTTAATTCATGTCACATAACATCAGTCACATTGAAAAAGGCGAATTAAAGGCGAAAAAAGGGGTGGTGGGCCCGGGGGGCAGAGGAGCATATGCCCCCCAGGCCGGTGGTCAAGCAGCAATTTCGAAGCCATTGGTTTATGTGGCCTATCTGCCCTAAAGCGCTCTGTCTTGATGGTGGTCGCTGCTGGGAAACCACTGCTCAGGGCCACCCTAGCTGCAGTGCCCGGGTGCGATCGCAACCCCTGCACTATTGTAGTTACGCCTCTGCTAAGCACTAAAGAAATGAGACTCCTTGCGCCGCTGTCGGACATAATTACGTTTAGCCTCATTTCCCAGCACAAGATACTGAAACATAAAATATTCTTTGTCCGGCATCATCCATGACTAGTTTGGCCACTTCTGAGAATGAGGTAATGCTGAGACACCGCAGTCTGATAACATTACGACGACTCCCTGGTATCACTTGATAACGAGGACAACAAGTGCACGAGCAGAACAGCTGAACACTTACTAATCGTAATGGATGACATACACATAGATTTTAAGCCTTTTAATAGAATGAATGAGGACAAGAAGGTAAATAATCTAAGATTCTGATCATTTCTTCAGAGTCAATTTTTAAAAACTGTACTTTCCAACTCAAAATAATAGTCTTGGTGAAATGGTGGATGAGGATGCAAAAAAGGCCAATCTACTAAAGCCTTCTTCTCTATAGTATTTACACATGACAATTTCATGACAGATGAGAGGATCATGTCACCTGCAGGAATGACCTCACTGTCTCAAAAACACTATAACAGACAAATCCTCAGTCCTGGATGCATAAACCCCCTTATTCCCCCCCCAACCGAGTACTACAAGAATCAACTACCATCATTTTCTAATATTCAAGGATTCCACAAAAGCAGGGTCTTACCACAGAACTGGTGCATAACAAATGTGGTGACAATATTCAAAAAGGGGACAAAAACTGTGCCTGGAAATTATAGGCTGGTACATTTACCCTCTATTACGTGCAAAATATTTCAGCTTCCTAAGAGATTCTGTTGGAGAGTATCTGTCACAAGGGTCTCTTGTCCTTGAGACACTTTTGACTGGTTTGGGATTTAAGTCTTACATTGTTTTGTGAGACTCAGATCTTAAATGTAGTTGCTTTCTTTTGGTGCTGTCTCGCCCAGGGCAAGGACCGTGGGGTACTCTGAACTGGGCCCTCTCGTCATCGTCTGGGGCTGCGGGATGTCACGGTGGCGTGACCCGGTCCGTGATCCCCTTGTCAGGCGAGCAGTGAAAAGGGGATTGGAAAAATGGATGAAAATAATAAACCAAATAAGGGTATTGTGATGCCGTCCGTGTGGCCGGTATAGCCGCTGCAGCAGTCGGGTCCTCTGGGGATGATGGGAGTAGCAGATGGGATGTTTCAGCTCTGCATGGGCAGGGCTGGTCCCCAGGGCAACCGTAAAATCCCTGGCGACCTTGGACTCCGGTGTCCATACTATGCTGGCTCTGCTCCACTCCCCACACCTTTACTCCACTTTCCTCAGACCCTCACCTCGGGTCACTCCCACTGGCTAGTCAGTATCCTCGGACGAGCCTAGCACAGCTACCGTCTGTTGGATGTCTTCCACAGTCCTCCTAGGAACTGAACTGCCTGACCCCGCCCCCAATCCAGAATTTAGAGAGGACCTGCCCTAAACCCAGGCTTTAGAGCTTCCCCTTCTGGCCTGGAGTTGGGAGGTGTTGTGCGCGTGTGTGTTTTACCTGAGGTGGGTGCCTTCACTTGCTTCCAAGCTTAATATTGTGGCAACCAGACCCTGGGGCGCCACTGTGTAACAAGAGTAAATTACATTTTCCTTGCGGGAATTTTCTGCATCAGGTGATGCTGATTTGTGACCACACCCATTCCCTGTAAATAGTCATATGATCCATGACCTGATGCCGGTAATAGAATCTTTCTATGCTGACCATCGTGGAGTGAAGAAGTCTCTGGAGGTTGCTGTAGTTCTGTTGTTTGCAGCCCTGGTGTTTGGCTGCAACCTTGGAGTTTCACCCTTTTTCATCTATGCTCGGTTTTCTGTTTTCCTTCCCCCATGTCCTATTATTACAGTAGTAAAGTCTGGTGTACTCACTGGCCTTTGCACTACTCAGGGTGAGAGGATATGACAGCTAGGGACCAGGCACATGACAGTGGGATAGACCCTCTTAGGGATGTTAGGGGAGCTCAGGGGCCAGACACAGGTTAGTGTCAAGAGGTGTCCCATCCCTCACTCCCTATGGTCAAGGTCTTCCTCTGCCTTTCCATACCGTTGTAACCTCTGTGTGGCGCTGTGCGCCAGACATCCCCCAGTCCATGTGTGAACATTATCTAAATAAGAATAAACTCAGGACCTAATATTAACATGGGTTTGTGAGGGATTGGTCCTACCAGACTAATAATCAGTGGACCAGAGTAAGGCTGTGGATGTCCACTATCTGGACTTTTCAAAAGCGTTTGAAGTAATGTCACATAAAAGGTTGATACATAAAATGAGAACAAAGGGACTATGGGAAAATGTGTGTAATTGGGCAAACATCTGGCTTAGTGATAGAAAACATAGGGTGGTTATTAATTAAACACTCAGACTGTGTCAAAGTTAACAGTAAGACACAACAAGGGTCAGTATTGGGCCCTCTTCTTCTTCTTCATATATTTAGCATGCAGAGTAGAACTTCAATATTTAAGAGGATACTAAACTCTGCCGAGTAATCAACTCAGAAGAGGATCATTTAATTATACAAAATTTATGATTTATGCTGAAGGCTCGGACTGAGAAATAATAATTGAAGTGTAAATGTAAGGTCATGCATTTAGGTTGAGGACATAAAATGTATAATTATGCACTAAAACTGACTGACAATAACAAAGACAGTATGGCTGAACATCCACATGAGAATAACGCCAGCAGGAAACACCAGCAGGGGGAAGGTTCAAATATCCGCACCCAAAAGGTGATTGGACAGAAAAATAAGTAAATAAAAACACCTGTTAACCTAAAAGACCAAAAGCAAGGATAACTATAATAAACACCCAGAGAAAAAGTGTGTTTGCTGTAGAACCATGACGCATGACAAAGCGGTGGTTCTCAGGGCTCCTGTCTAACAGCCACAGATTAGTGACGTGGCTGTTAGACTAGGTTTTGTGAATCGATGCGCATCAAGTGTACGCACCTCTGTCTTGTCTGTCAAGAGGTGGTGCAGCTTCTCTAAGAACAGATGTGGTATAGTGGAAAGGGGAGAGGTATTTGATACTATATTCACTTTTGTTTTGGTCCTGAGGACGTGCGGACACTTGGGCGTCTAGTTTTCCTTCTGATACACCAAAAACTAAAACAAAAAAGCAAGATGTTTATCTCTGAAAATCAAAGTGTTGCTTTATATAGCCCGCTAAAATGATCTCAGCGACAGCTGCCAGATTCCTTGACTACCGGAAAGTGTCGGTGAAGGACAGTTCAATCCTAAATAGTGTAATACGCCGGACTAGAACGCCGGACAATGGGTTACTATAGTCATAAAGCCCTGAAACCTTTTATTATTTCTGCATAGTGTCTCAAATAGAAATACGGTATATGCAACTTGTGTTGGCATGTGACTCAACGCTGGACCTGGGGAGTCTCAGTAAAGAACAGGAAAACTCCTTCAAAGGGAATCTGTCAGCAGGTGTGTGCTATGTAAGCGGAGGACAGCATGCTGTAAGGGTTAAAAATCAAAAGCCAGCTGTGCCTCTCTTATCAGTGTGTATGCTATTGTTTATGTAAAATAAAGGCTTTATCACCTGGTTTATTACCATTACTGGGCTACGTTGACACGCCCCCTCCAGTGATTGACACATCACAGTCAATATACTATCTCTATAGAGAGCCTGGTATGGGTGAGGGCAGCTCTCCTGTGTTTCTAAAGTTAAATTCTTTGATTGTGTCAGAACAGCTACAGCCAGTATCTATGTGATACATCGTTGGATTCAGGGTCTCTTTGCCTACATTATGTTGCTGTCAGATGAGGTAGCAAAAAGCTGCTGACAGATTCCCTTTAAAAGGTGTAAAAATAGCATGAACTTCATTCTTATCAAAATGTTTTACAGTATTGAAGTAAGTTGTGACTAAAGTGCAGTTCACGTTTAAAGCTCCACCCAGCAGGTTTTTTTTGTCAGTGTTGGAGGGGTGTTTAAATCTAAACCCCCTACCTCTTGTCAATTGCTCACTCTTGGCGTCTTCACCTTTTATCGACGCCGCACCAGTCCTGCAACTCCATCTTGTGGCCGTAACATCCGACTGGCCGGAAGTCAGACGTTACATCACAAGAGCTCAATGCATCTCTATGAGAGCCAGGACAAGGCCTTCATAGAGTTGAATTCAAAAGTGACCTCCAGATGCATGAAACACTGAAAAGTCACTTTTCGCTAAAGCTCAACGGAGCGGCAGCAAAAGTTGGTGAAGCTGCCAAAAGGTGAGTATCAGACAGGGGGTACAGGACTTTCATTTAAAGCACCACTCCAGCGGGACAATACCAAAAACACTGGAGTGGTACTTTATTGTAAACCAACACTTTTATCATCATGTCCAAGGGTGCACCGGTAACAGAAACAACCAAGGCTTTGGACCTGCCGGATTAAAAGTGCACAAAGTAGGGGTCCAGTATTGTAAATGGCACTGTAATGCTGGCTGCAGCGCCGGTGCTCCTGCGACTGACGCTCTCACCACTCCCCGACATCTGCTTTAGTCCTTGTTTATGTTACCCTGTCCCCATGGCATATGCTTGCCACGCAGGTCTCCCGAGCACGCCTAGAATGCACTCCATGCCGCCTACTCTTACACAGCTAGTGTGCTTTACCCAAAAGTGTTTCTCAGCCTACGGCTGAGAACCACAGATTGTTTATGTCACCTTTCCCCTATAGGAGGTGCCTGAGCAACGTGGTCTAATGCTAGAGACATGCTGCTAGTTTCAGGTCCCCATTCCAGTTTACCGTGTCCTGTTGTCCGTGCTGCTAACCTGTGCATGTGTCCTAGTGCCTGCTAGTACCTGTCATATCAGAATCAGCCGTGCAGCCATAGCCTCTGCACCATCCTGAACCGGCCGTGCTGCCATACCGTCTGCACCATCCTGAACCAGCCGTGCTGCCATACCCTGTGCACCATCCTGAACAAGCCGTACTGCCATACCCACTGCACCATCCTGAACCAGCTGTGCTGCCATACCCACTGCACCATCCTGAACCAGCCGTGCTACAATACCTCTGCACCATCCTGAACCAGCCGTGCTACAATCCCTCTGCACCATCCTGAACCAGCTGTGCTGCCATACCCACTGCACCATCCTGAACCAGCCGCGCTGCCATACCCTCTGCACCATCCTGAACCAGCCGCACTGCAATACCCTCTGCACCATCCTGAACCAGCCGTGCTGCCATACCACTGCACCATCCTGAACACAGCCATGCAGCCATAGCCTCTGCACCATCCTGAACCAGCCATGCAGCCATAGCCTCTGCATGATCCTGAACCAGCCGTGCTGCCATACCTCTGCACCATCCTGAACCAGCTGTGCTGCCATACCCTCCGCACATCCTGAACCAGCCGTGCTTCCATACCCTCTCACACCATCCTGAACCAGCCATGCTGCCATACCACTGCACCATCCTGAACCAGCCGTGCTGCCATACCCACTGCACCATCCTGAACCAGCTGTGCTGCCATACCCATGCACCATCGTGAACCAGCCGTGCTGCCATACCCTCTGCACCATCTGAACCAGCCGTGCTACAATACCCTCTGCACCATCCTGAACCAGCAGTGCTGCCATACCCTCTGCACCACCCTGAACCAGCCGTGCTGCCATACCCTCTGCACGATCCTGAACCAGCCGTGCTGCCATACCCTCTGCACCATCCTGAACCAGCCGTGCTGCCATACCCACTGCACCATCCTGAACCAGCCGTGCTGCCATACCCACTGCACCATCGTGAACCAGCCGTGCTGCCATACCCTCTGCACCATCCTGAACCAGCCGTGCTGCCATACCCTCTGCACCATCCTGAACCAGCTGTGCTGCCATACCCTCTGCACCATCCTGAACCAGCCTTGATGCTGTACCCTGTGCCCGATCCTGAACCAGCTTGATGCTGTACCCTCTGCACCATCCTGAACCAGCTGTGCTGCCATACCCTCTGAACCAGCCGTGCTGCCATACCCTCTGCACCATCCTGAACCAGCCGTGCTGCCATAACCTCTGCACCATCCTGAACCAGCCGGGCTGCCATACCCTCTGCACCATCCTGAACCAGCTGTGCTGCCATACCCTCTGCACCATCCTGAACCAGCTGTGCTGCCATACCTCTCGCACCATCCTGAACCAGCCGTGCTGCCATACCCTCTGCACCATCCTGAACCAACCGTGATGCTGTACCCTGTGCCCATCCTGAATGAGCCGCATTGTGATACCCACTAAGGTAGCCTGAACCAATCATGCTGCTGTACCTATTACACCTGCCATCCAGTCTGCACCTATCCACACCTCAGACAGTTCTTGCCTACACTCGTGCCCGTGCCTTTATCCCTTATCCTGTTTCCAGCTGTTGCGGTACCTCAAGAGTACACCTGGTGGCCACCTTCCAGCACAAGCCAAACCTCACCATCAGAGGCTCTAGTGAAACGAGGTAGTCAGTTACGCCCCTCCATGCCAAGATCGGTACTGCGGCCCAGGTGTCCATCCCCACACGCTCGCACCCATAAGCATTACAGCTTTGTATTTGGGCCCATATCAGTGATCATGTCACTCATAAGAAAGTCTGCACTCACTGAAATCCTGGAAATTATTAAATACTAGCTGTAGTACCCGGCTACGCCCGGGTTAATAAATAACTGCTGTTAGCTATAACAAAACAGAATTTGAATATGTCATATTAATGACCTGTAGGAAAATAGAAGCTGAGCTGTGATTGGTTGCTATTGGCAGCCTGATAAATCTCCAGCCAACAGTAAACCCTCCCCCGGCCGGGCAGTATATGTTACCTCACAAAACACATAATAGACAGCTCATGTGACTGACATCTGCCTTAATTCCCTATATGGCACATGTGTTGCACATTGGCTGTTATTAATCAGATGTTTATGTTTGGAAAATAAAGATAGCCAACGTATGAGGCGAGTTGTGTGAGGTGATTTGTGCACATCTGTGTCTGCCTGTGTGGTGTGTGTGTCCTGGGGTGTGTGTATGTGTGTTCTGTGGGGGTCTGTGTGGTGTGTGTCTTGTTGTATGTGTCTCTTTGTGGTGTGTGTGTGTCCCTGGGGTGGTGTGTTTCTCAGGGGTGTGGTGTGTGTCCCAGGGGTGTGTGTCCTTTTGGGGGGGGAGGGTGTCCCTGTGGTGTGTCCTTCTGGGGGGAGGGGTGTCTCTGTGGTGTGTGTCCATCCCTATGGGGTCTGTGTGTTCCTGTAGGGTGTGTGTGTATGTCCTGTGGTGTGTGTGTCCCTGTGGTGTGTGTGTCCCTGTGGGGTGAGTGCATGTGTCCCTATAGGGTGTGTAAGTGTGTGTGTTCCTGTGGGGGGCGTCTGTGTGGGTGTGTGTGTCTCTGTGTTGTGTGTGTCTTTTTGTGGTGTGTGTGTGTTGTGTTGGGTGCGTGGTGAGTATCCAATGTTGGGGTTCCACCTTAGCTGTTACTCTTTGTGTGCGTGTGGTGTATATACATGTCCCGTGTGTGGTGAATATCCCATGTCAGGGCCCCACCTTAGTGACTATATGCTGGTATGGGCTGTTAGTCTTTGGTGCTGTCATTAAGCCCCTCTCATTCACAACTGTCAATTGGTAACAGTCACTTTCTCTCCATTATGTAGATAGGGCCAAAATTGTTTGGTGAATTGGAATGCGCAGGGTTAAAATTTCGCCTCACAACATAGCCTATGACGCTCTCGGGTCCAGACGTGTGACTGTGCAGAATTTTGTGGCTGTAGTTGCAAAGGTGTAGATGCCATCCCGGACTACACACACACACATACACACATTCAGCTTTATATATTAGATGTGTATAAACTGATATCTATCACATACAATAACAATTGCATAAACATCCATGTCTAACATTTCCCATGCTGGAAGGAAATACAGTTGTTACATATAAACGTTCATAATGCAGCTCATCTTAATGGCTTTTTTTCAACTTGTTATCAGTACTAAAGCCGTACACCCGTGGAGGGGTTCCCCCGCCCTTGTGATGTGTGATGCTGCGTCATGGGCATCCACCAACGCAAGCACCGGCACAGTATTACACAAATCGACTCCATTTGGAGAAAGCCTTTGACGTCAACGTTGGGAGTCCTTTGTATTATAGAGCCTGGCTGACTAACGTAATAGAGCCTGGCTGACCACTGTAATAGAGCCTGGGTGACCACTGTAATAGAGCCTGGCTCACCACTGTAATAGAGCCTGGCTCACTGCTGTACTAGAGCCTGGCTCACCGCTGTACTAGAGCCTGGCTCACCGCTGTACTGGAGCCTGCCTCACCGCTGTAATAGAGCCTGGCTCACCACTGTACTAGAGCCTGGCTCACCACTGTACTAGAGCCTGGCTCACCACTGTACTAGAGCCTGGCTCACCACTGTACTAGAGCCTGGCTCACCACTGTACTAGAGCCTGGCTCACCACTGTACTAGAGCCTGGCTCACCGCTGTACTAGAGCCTGGCTCACCGCTGTACCAGAGCCTGGCTCACCACTGTAATAGAGCCTGGCTCACCACTGTAATAGAGCCTGGCTCACCACTGTAATAGAGCCTGGCTCACCACTGTAATAGAGCCTGGCTCACCACTGTAATAGAGCCTGGCTCACCACTGTAATAGAGCCTGGCTCACCACTGTAATAGAGCCTGGCTCACCACTGTAATAGAGCCTGGCTCACCACTGTAATAGAGCCTGGCTCACCACTGTAATAGAGCCTGGCTCACCACTGTAATAGAGCCTTACTGACCACTGTATTAGAGCCTGGCTCACCACTGTAATAGAGCCTGGCTCACCACTGTAATAGAGCCTTACTGACCACTGTATTAGAGCCTGGCTCACCACTGTAATAGAGCCTGGCTCACCACTGTAATAGAGCCTGGCTCACCACTGTAATAGAGCCTGGCTCACCACTGTAATAGAGCCTGGCTCACCGCTGTACCAGAGCCTGGCTCACCACTGTAATAGAGCCTGGCTCACCACTGTAATAGAGCCACTGTAATAGAGCCTGGCTCACCACTGTAATAGAGCCTGGCTCACCACTGTAATAGAGCCTGGCTCACCACTGTAATAGAGCCTGGCTCACCACTGTAGTAGAGCCTGGCTCACCACTGTAATAGAGCCTGGCTCACCACTGTAATAGAGCCTGGCTCACCACTGTAATAGAGCCTGGCTCACCACTGTAGTAGAGCCTGGCTCACCACTGTAGTAGAGCCTGGCTCACCACTGTAATAGAGCCTGGCTCACCACTGTAATAGAGCCTGGCTCACCACTGTAATAGAGCCTGGCTCACCACTGTAATAGAGCCTGGCTCACCACTGTAATAGAGCCTGGCTCACCACTGTAATAGAGCCTGGCTCACCACTGTAATAGAGCCTGGCTCACCACTGTAATAGAGCCTGGCTCACCACTGTACTAGAGCCTGGCTCACCACTGTACTAGAGCCTGGCTCACCACTGTACTAGAGTCTGGCTCACCACTGTACTAGAGCCTGGCTCACCACTGTACTAGAGCCTGGCTCACCACTGTACTAGAGCCTGGCTCACCGCTGTACTAGAGCCTGGCTCACCGCTGTACCAGAGCCTGGCTCACCACTGTAATAGAGCCTGGCTCACCACTGTAATAGAGCCTGGCTCACCACTGTAATAGAGCCTGGCTCACCACTGTAATAGAGCCTGGCTCACCACTGTAATAGAGCCTGGCTCACCACTGTAATAGAGCCTGGCTCACCACTGTAATAGAGCCTGGCTCACCACTGTAATAGAGCCTGGCTCACCACTGTAATAGAGCCTGGCTCACCACTGTAATAGAGCCTGGCTCACCACTGTAATAGAGCCTGGCTCACCACTGTAATAGAGCCTGGCTGTCCACTGTAATAGAGCCTGGCTCACCACTGTAATAGAGCCTGGCTCACCACTGTAATAGAGCCTTACTGACCACTGTATTAGAGCCTGGCTCACCACTGTAATAGAGCCTGGCTCACCATTGTAATAGAGCCTTACTGACCACTGTATTAGAGCCTGGCTCACCACTGTAATAGAGCCTGGCTCACCATTGTAATAGAGCCTTACTGACCACTGTATTAGAGCCTGGCTCACCACTGTAATAGAGCCTGGCTCACCACTGTAATAGAGCCTGGCTCACCACTGTAATAGAGCCTGGCTCACCACTGTAATAGAGCCTGGCTCACCACTGTAATAGAGCCTGGCTCACCACTGTAATAGAGCCTGGCTCACCACTGTAATAGAGCCTGGCTCACCACTGTAATAGAGCCTGGCTCACCACTGTAATAGAGCCTGGCTCACCACTGTAATAGAGCCTGGCTCACCACTGTAGTAGAGCCTGGCTCACCACTGTAGTAGAGCCTGGCTCACCACTGTAACATGACTTCTTGGCTAATTTAATTGTGTTTGTGGTTTAAATTAATAAAAATAAGCACAATCATGAAAGAAGTGTCGGCTTTGCCCATAGGAATCTTAGTTTTTTTCATTTGGTCATCTACCTTGAAAATATAAAGGTCCCTCCATACACACTAAAATTGACCAAACCAGGGGCGTAAGTACAACAGGCGCAGTGGTTTCAATCGCACCGGGCCCTGGAGCCTAGGGGGCCCATAAAGTCCCTTTGGTCTATAGAAAAAGACTAATGCCAAAGATTCGCAATAATCGGGGGCCCCATTGGCGCTTTCTCATCGGGGCCCATGAGCTTCAAGTCAACCCCACTGGACCAAACCCATGGATTTTGGTGGATCTGGCCAACCATATGATGACTCTTCCCGACAGATCATTCAAGTATAGAAAGCTTAGGGGTATAATGAGAGCAAGAGCCACAAGATTAGGAAGCCCCAATCCCCCCCCCCCCCAAAAAAAGAGTAACTGTAAGGGGGGAGTACCTTGAATTACGATGACATGTAAAGGCCCAAATGCACATTAGACTAAAGTTGGCCAAATCCGGCAAGATCATCCGACAGGCAAATGTGTAGGAGGATCTCCCAATTCTTTCCAGTAGAATTTTGTTGGGGGGGGATGTTCCCTTGGAGGAAGGTTAAAGCACACGGTAAGGGGTCTGGCAGCTCATGTGACATAGTGACATCACTCAAGCCCCACGTCCAATCACCGCCGACTTCCTTCTCCCGCCTTTAGACCAAATAAGTCATCAATAGGAGGTGACACTGTGGCGGCTGCTCACTTCTAGTTGATTGCTCATGTGATCCGAAGGCGGGAGAAGGACGCAATGTCACAAGGTCACGAGCCCCGAACCGGCATTGACAACAGTGCTGGAACAGCGCCAACACGGGAGGTGAGTATAGGGTGTATTAATTTACCTGGGGGAAAAGTGGAATCAGTAGAGGTTGTCCGAATAGTGGAGACTCCTTTCTATCCACCATACGGTTCCAGTGACATGGGCCTACTTGGTGCTCTTTACCAAGTGGGTGTGGTCTGCGGACTCCCTGGGGGGGGTGTTTGGGCTGCTCTCGATAATTACCCTGTAAGCCATGCCTCCTTGGGTAAAAGACCATAAAAATTTGCAGCAAGTAAAGAGGCCCATGTCTCTTGAACTGTATGAATTTTAAGAAAAGCAGAATACTAAGTGGGGCGGGGGAACAAAGCAAGAGCAAAAGGTGTCCAGTCTTTATCTGGTGAGAGGTTCACCTTAAAGCTGGAATCTCACAGGGGGTTAATCAATGTTTTTTCACAGTAAGTACAAACACAGCCATTCATTTCTGTAGCGATCACGTAGGACAGGGGCGGTGAACTCCAGTTTTCGAGCGCCGCAAACAGTGCAGGTTTTCAGGATTTCCTTAGCATTGCACAGGTGACAATGTAACTACATGCACTGGTGAGGATTCCAACCCCTGTGCAATGCTAAGGAAATCCTGAAAACATGACCTGTTAGTGGCCCTTGAAGACTGGAGTTCCCCACCCCTGATGTTGAATAACAGATCTATGGCAAATGTCATAAATGCCTAATACGTGGGGTCTTATCTCCCGTGACCCTCAGGTGCTCCAAACAAGACAGTAATGATCCGACACATGGAAAAAGTCACACTAAAGTATCTACTAAAGTGGTGTGTTCACATGGCTTTCCTCTGATCCTACAGACCACGTTATCACCAGATACCAGTCCTCCCAGCTCGGCCTTATCTTCCAGCTACTAGTTTTAGTCCTCACGCCCTTCAGGAACCGACTTATCGAAATAAAAAAGGCGCGTGGTGGATTTGGCAGTTTTGCTAATCTCACCCCCAGACCTCAAAAAGAAGCTTCTCGCATTCGGGTATGTGCACACGTTGAGCATTCACAGCACATTGTTGCACATTTTTTTGATAGAGAGGCATAGCGTAGGATCGTACCCAATTGAGAGGTAACACCTTGACATGGTTGTCGGGCTCATATCATTTTGGCCATTTTTATTTGCAAAGCATCTCAACTTTTTTTTTAAAGAAAGGAATAAAAAAAAAGTTTTTTCATATTTTTCTAAGCAGTAACACACATTTACACTCCTTGGTTCACTGTTTGCATCCTTTAGCCTTTTTTTCTCTGCTTTTGAATGCAACTACTTTTGTTATAAAATTCTACATATAATCTGTGACCAGTAAGCCCTTGTATATGGCGTTCTAGAATACTGTATATAAGACTCCCGGCTGATATGTATAACATAAAATAGAGCTATCAATACACTCCCCTACGGAGCAGCCCAGTCTGATGGGCGATGCTGATCTTGATCTGGCGCCTCCTCTCTTCTTATGATCACTGTCCTTCTTCCCTACCTCGTGTGGATGATGTGCCTCACGTCCTCCTTCCCAACCTCGTGTGGATGATGTGCCTCCCATCCTCCGCTCAGTCTCGTCCATTGTGCTCCTGCGCAGGTGCACTTCTTATTACCCTGCTGAGGGCAGAGCAAAGTATTGTAGAGCGCATGCGCAGATGTCCTTTGACCTTTCTTTGCTCTTGCGCATTGCAGCACTCTCTTCTGCCCTCGGAGAGAAGTGCGCGTGTGCAGGAGCGAGGAAAGGTCATAGACTGCCTGCGCTCTACAATACTTTGCTCTGCCCTCGGCAGGGTAATAAGAAGTGCGCGTGTGCAAGAGCGAGGGAAGGGTAAAGGACACCTGGGCATGCGTTCTACAATATGTGAGCGTGTGCAGGAGCGTAGAAAGGTCAAAGGACACCTGCGCATGTGCTCTACAATACTTTGCTCTACCCTGGGCAGGGTAATAAGAAGTGCGTGTGCAGGAGCGAGGAGAGGGCAAAGGATGTCTGCGCATATGCTCTACAATACTTTGCTCTGCCATCAGCAGGGTAATAAGAAGTGTATGCAAGAGCAAGGAAAGGTCAAAGGATGCCTGCACATGCACTGTACAATACTTTGCTCTACCCTCGGCAGGGTAATAAGAAGTGTGCGTGTGCAATAGCAAGGAAAGGTCAAAGGATGCCTGCACAAGCACTATACAATACTTTGCTCTACCCTTGGCAGGGTAATAAGAAGTGCGCATGTGGAAGAGCAAGTAAAGCTCAAAGGATGCCTGCACATGCACTATACAATACTTTGCTCTGGCCTTGGCAGGGTAACAAGAAGTGCACCTGCACAGGAGCACAATGGAGGAGACTGAGTGGAGGACATAGGACACATAATCCATACAAATCAAGGAAGGAGATTGGCAATCACAAGAAGGTGCCGGATAAAGATCAACGACGCCCATCATACAGGACCGCACCCGTAGGTGAGTATAATAAAAGGTGTTTTTATATTATACAAATCAGCCAGGGGACTTATCCCCACTATTCTAGAACGCTGTATGTATGGGCGTACTCATAGTGGTGGCTGCAGCTTACAGAGGAAACACCTGGTGCCAGGTTCACTTTAAAGGGGTGAAAAATACTGCAAAAACTCTGAAAAAATTGACATGCTGTAAATGTAAGAAACAAGACACTGATGGTTCAGAGCTACAGAGAATAAAATGAGCCGCATGTGCACCAGACTTTCAGAAATCTCAGTCACTTTACTGGAAATAGAAGGTGAACTATTTTTTACTGTTGAAAACTATTGGAAAAAATGCAGCAAAAATCAGTGTGTGAACTAGACCTTAAATGACTGAATTTCCAGTGGTAAGGAAAGAATTATCACAGGACAATGTATAGGTCAGAGCTGAACCCTATATAGGGAGGGAAGGGGGTGCAGAGTGGGACGACAGTCGGCTGTTTCACACTGTATGCGCTTCAACAGGTCCAATCATTGGACCTGTTGAAGCGCATACAGCGTGAAACAGCCGACTGTCATCCGACTCTGCACCCCCTTCCCTCCCTGCACATGTAACCCCGTGAAGAAATAAATAACACTTCTAAGAAACCGGTGAGGGCCGCCTGAATCTCTTCATGCTCGTATAAAGAATAAATGATTTTTGGTGTTTTGGGGGTGACAGGATCCCTTTAAAGTGGAATATAAGTGGCACAAGACATATCCCGGGAGCCAGAGGTGTGACTACAACAGGTGCAGGGGCTGCAATCACACCCGGGCCCTGGAGCCTGGGGGGGCCCCAAAAGCCTCTTTGTCCTATAGAAAAAGACTAATGCTATTAAAGATTTGCAATAATTAGGGGCCCTATTGGAGCTTTTGCATCGGGGCCCATGAGCTTCAAGTTACCCCACTGCACCTATCCTTATGCCAGCAAAGTCAATGAGAATTCTGACGTTTTGTGCATACATTGCTTATCTTTTCCTTGCAAATTTTGATGCAGAAAACATCTGCGATATGTCAATTCTTGGTGCAGATTTCCTGCGTTTTTCAGCCCTTCTAATCATTGACTTCATTAAGAAAATGACATGGCACAAATCTGCACCAAATCCATACAGAATCTGCATCAAATTTACATCAATCCTGCATCAAATCTGTATCAAAACTACACCAAGTCTGCATCAAATCTGCATCAAATCAGCATAAACCTGCACCAAATCTACATCAAATATGCATCAAATTTATATCACATCTGCATCAAATCTCCAAATCTGTATAAAATCTGCATCATATTTGCACCAATTCTGCATCAAATCCGCACCAAATCTGCATTAATCTCCACCAAATCTATAGCAAATCTGCATCAAATTTACATCAAAACTGCAAAAAATCTGCATCAAATCTCCAAATCTACATCAAAACTATAGCAAGTCTGCATCATATCTGCACCAAATCTACATCAATTCTGCAGCAATTCTGCATAAAATCTATCAAATTCGCACCAAATGTGCAACAAATTTACATCAAATCGGCATCTAAGGCCCCCCCCCCTTTAACATCAGCGTTTTTGCTGATTCGCAGCAGATCCGGCAGATTTACCATATCTGCCACGTAATGGCCGATTTGTGGCAAGCCCCCATTCATTCTCTGTGGGACTTATGACAAGTGCAGTTTTTGCCGTGATCTGGTAAATCCGGCACTTGCGGCAAGTCAAAAAACTGCGGTTAACTGTGGTTTTTTATTTGCCACAAGTGTCGGATTTGCCAGATCACGCCAAAAACCACACTTGCTGCACCTGACTGCAAGGCCCATAGCGAATGAATGGGGGCTTGCCACATGTCGCTGTTATGACGCAGATGCGGTAAATCTGCCGGATCTGCCGCAAATCAGCAAAAACACTGATGTGAAAGGTCCCTAACCTATATCAAATCTCAAAATCGGCATCAAATCTGCATCAAAACTACAGCAAGTATACATCAAATCTGCACCAACTATGCATCAAAACTACAGCAAGTACACATCAAATCTGCACCAACTATGCATCAAAACTACAGCAAGTACACATCAAATCTGCACCAACTATGCATCAAAACTACAGCAAGTACACATCAAATCTGCACCAAATCTGCATCAAATATGCACCAAAACTACAGCAAGTACACATCAAATCTGCACCAAATCTGCATCAAAACTACAGCAAGTACACATCAAATCTGCACCAAATCTGCATCAAATATGCACCAAAACTACAGCAAGTATACATCAAATCTGCACCAACTATGCATCAAAACTACAGCAAGTATACATCAAATCTGCACCAACTATGCATCAAAACTACAGCAAGTATACATCAAATCTGCATCAAATATGCACCAAAACTACAGCAAGTATACATCAAATCTGCACCAACTATGCATCAAAACTACAGCAAGTATACATCAAATCTGCACCAAATCTGCATCAAAACTACAGCAAGTACACATCAAATCTGCACCAAATATGCACCAAAACTACAGCAAGTATACATCAAATCTGCACCAACTATGCATCAAAACTACAGCAAGTATACATCAAATCTGCACCAACTATGCATCAAAACTACAGCAAGTATACATCAAATCTGCACCAACTATGCATTAAAACTACAGCAAGTACACATCAAATCTGCACCAAATCTGCATCAAATATGCACCAAAACTACAGCAAGTATACATCAAATCTGCACCAACTATGCATCAAAACTACAGCAAGTATACATCAAATCTGCACCAAACTGAATCAAAAACTACAGCAAATCTGCATCAAATCTGCACCAAATCTGTATCAAAACTACAGCAAATCTCATCAAATCTGCACCAAATCTGCATCAAAACTACAGCAAGTATAAATCAAATCTGCTAAATCTGCATCTATCAAATCAAAACTACAGCAAGTATACATCAAATCTGCATAATATACATCAAAACTACAGCAAGTATACATAAAAACTACGCAAGTATCATCAAACTGGCTAAATCTGCATCATACTACATCAAAACTACAGCAAGTATACATCAAATCTGCATAATATACATCAAAACTACAGCAAGTATACATCAAAACTACAGCAAGTATACATCAAATCTGCACCAAATCTGCATCAAAACTACAGCAAGTATACATCAAATCTGCACCAAATTACACAAACTACAGCAAGTATACATCAAATCTGCATCAAAACTCAGCAAGTATACATCAAATCTGCACCAAATCTCACAAATCTGCAGTACACTGCATTGTGTTTTTGGTGCATTTTTCTGGCAGATGATGCAGATTTGCTGCAGGAAAATGTCTGCCCCAAAGTCTATCAAGTCGCGATAGATGAATCAGACGAAAACATCTGGAAACCTGAAACCCCGACCCAGGATGAAGAACATATAATGGGCGATCAGAGGTGGAACGTGAGGCTCATGGGCCCCGATAACAATAGTCTAATTCTATAAGCCAAAAGGTCTTTTGGGGCCCCCAGGCTCCAGGGCCCGGGTGTGAATACAACCCCTGCACCTGTTGTAGCTTACACCCCTGCAGATCATATAGAAAGTGTACATTAATAAGAGTGATCTACAAATGACAAAGACGAAAACCATCAAATAAGGCAGAAATGGGCTCAGAGGATCAGTCACCTGCTCAGATGTGACGAAAAGTAAATAACAGGTAATAAAGAATGAGAAGGTAGAAAGGAGAGATGGAAAGGAGGAGAAGAGGAGGCTTTACCTGGTCACCTTGTTCCCCGGCAGATCAACCCTCACGTTGGATCCAATGTCTCCACCACAATGGAGAAGATGAAGTCAAACTTAGGGACAAAGGAGAAAGGAGAGAGGAGAAAGGAGAGAGGACAGCTGAAAAAAGGTCACGAGCCCCCCGCGCCGCTCACTGTGCAGCCCCAGGACACACCCCGTGTGCCAAAATAAGATTATCAGTAAGTGAGCAGGGACATTCCTGTGCCCAGATACTCTATATACAGTCAGCTGTGGAATGACACCGTCACACTGTCAGTCACTGCCAGGACACACAGCCGACAGGCAGAACAGACGAAAAATCACCAACCGGTACAGGGTTATTACAATTTCTATTAATTGGCCTCCCCTCACTAGACTTTCCCCTCTCAAGCAGCCAGGGTCACTTATCTGGCTAATTGTTACTCGGATGCTTCCACGCTGTGCCAGTCATTGCACTGGTTACCCATCCATACATTATAGGATTCTTGCTGTGCCAGTCATTGCACTGGTTACCCATCCATACATTATAGGATTTGCGCTGTGCCTGTCATTGCAATGGTTACCCATCCATACATTATAGGATATTGCTGTGCCAGTCATTGCACTGGTTACCCATCCATACATTATAGGTCCGCGCTGTGCAGTCATTGCACGGGTTACCCATCCATACATTATAGGATTCGCACTGTGCCAGTCATTGCACTGGTTACCCATCTATACATTATAGGATTCGCGCTGTGCCAGTCGTTGCACTGGTTACCCATCCATACATTATAGGATTCACACTGTGCCAGTCATTGCACTGGTTACCTATCCATAATTATAGGATTCGCGCTTGCCAGTCATTGCACTGATTACCCATCCATACATTATAGGATTTGCCTGTGCCAGTCATTGCACTGGTTACCCATCCATACAGGATTTGCACTGTGCCTGTCATTGCACTGGTTACCCATGCTTACATTATAGGATTCGCACTGTGCCAGTCATTGCACTGGTTACCCATCCTTACATTATAGGATTCGCGCTGTGCCAGTCATTGCACTAGTATACAGGAAAAAATGTGGGGTTTTATCAGCTTGTGGAGCACTAAATGAATCACAAGCAGAGCATCAAATAAATCAGAACTTTATTGGCCCCTTGTGCTGCCACAACATGTTTCAACAGTACTCTACTGTCTTCCTCAGGTGGTACCACCTCAGGTTCTCACTCACAAAGCTCTTCACAGAGCAGCATCTCCCAACCTCTCTACCCTCATATCTATCACCCTACCTGTCCTCTCCACCGCTCTGCACCACCCTAGATCTTCTCCCTCATCTCTGTCTATCACCCTACCCATCCTCTCCAATTCTGCATCGCCCTACATCCTTCCTCATTCCTGTCATCCTACCCATCCTCTCCAGAGTTCTGCACCCCCCCCCTCCCCCACTCACACACCACATCTCTTCTTCATCCTGCTGGCCCCCGTCCTATATCTCTTCCATCATCTGTCTATCATCCTGCCCATCCTCTCCATAGTTCTGCACCACCCTACATCTCTTCCTCATCTCTGTCTATCTCTATGCTCCGCAAGTGACCTTCGACTAACATTTGCTCTAATCCAAACCTCCCACTCCCGCTCCAAGACTTCTCCTGAGCTGCACCAATCTCTGGAATGCTCTACCCCAAGAAATTAGAACTGTCCAAAATTACACAGGTTTAGCCGCTCCTTAAAAACATATCGCCCTACCACGACCTATCAGCCCCCTAATCGAAGTCCTTTATATTCAGCCCATTCACTAGGTCTCTGAACACAACTCAACATCAAACTCCACCGCACCCAAAGCTCTGCACAGACTGGCTGGTGATGACTCATGCAACTTTTATCTATGCCTCGATTCTTCAGTTTGACTGGACCATCATTGTAAATAAGCCCCTGTACTGTGCGTCACCCCACCCCCCCTCATTGTAGATTGTAAGCTCTTATGAGCACTTTCGGAGTGGATACTCCATTTAAATGCGATACTCCTGAAGAAGTGTCCACCCCGAAACGCGTAGAATAAATCACTCTCCCAGGATACTGCGTTCATCTTCTCATAACGGCAGCGCGGCTTTTAACCCTTTTCCCGCCATTATCTGGATCTAGCAGAGCTCTGAATGTTGAGCTGTGTATAACTACGCCCACACCACTGATTGTCAGCTTTCTGTGTACAATGAACACTGTCAGCAAGCTGCCAATCAGTGGTGGGGGTTACGGATTAGCTGGACTGCCTGGCACGGGACACCTAGTCCTGAATTCCCCAATCATTTTTGTTATATGTATTTCCTGAATTTATAATCTCCTGCTGATAAAACACTGATCGTATTCAAACTACAGCATGCTGCTGAGCAAGTGACACATTACTAGAATCAGGCTCTCTGCCCCTACATCATGGGCAAAAATATCTTTACTGGTAGCTTCACAGGGGACTGTTTCTACCTCCAAAGCAGGTGAAATTTTGCACTATGAGCCTTGTTATACGGCAGGACCATGACTACATCAGGTGCAGGGGTTGCAATCACACCCAGGCCCTGGAGCCTAGGGGGCCCCAAATGTCCCTTTGGCCTATAGAAAAAGACTAATGCTATTAAAGATTTGGAGCTTTTGCATCAGGGCCCATGAGCTTCACGTTAGGCCACTGTAATACGGTATGTATAACCCGCTATGGATGTAGATATATGATGTGTAGATACTATTTCCTTTTGCCCTGAAGCGGACTATACGACCATATTGTGACCATGTGAAGGACAAACTGGAGTGATGTTATATTACCGATATTTATAAAAATCTTGGGGGGTGGGGGAAATTCAGCAGGTTTTTGCTATGTAAACTGAGGACAGCATGCTGTTTGGGGTTGAAAAACAAAAGTCAACTAACTATGCTTCTCTTATCAGTATGTGCTATTGTTTACATAAACTAAAGGCTTTATCACCTGGTGATTACCATTACTGGACTACTTTATCACACACAAGGCAGTCCGAGAACTCACCGTCAATGCACAATATCTATACAGAGCCTGGTGTGGGTGGGGGAGCTCTCTATAGACATTGTACATACAGAGCCTGGTGTGTGCAGGGGCAGTTTTCTGTCTATACTGTAGACATTGTATATAAAGCCTGGTGTGGATGGGGGCAGCTCTCTGTATAAACATTGTACATACAGAGCCTGGTGTGGGCAGCTCTCTGTCTATAGACATTGTACATACAGAGCCTGGTGTGGGCGGGGGCAGTTTTCTGTCTATAGACATTGTACATGCAGAGCCTGGTGTGGGCGGGGGCAGCTCTCTGTCTATAGACATTGTACCTACAGAGCCTGGTGTGGGCGGGGGCAGCTGTCTATAGACATTGTACATACAGAGCCTGGTGTGGGCGGGGGCAGCTCTCTGTCTATAGACATTGTAATTACAGAGCCTGGTGTATGTGGGGGCAGCTCTCTCTCTATAGACATTGTACATACAGAGCCTGGTGTGGGCGGGGGCAGCTGTCTATAGACATTGTACATACAGAGCCTGGTGTGGGCGGGGGCAGCTCTCTGTCTATAGACATTGTACATACAGAGCCTGGTGTGGACAGGGGCAGCTCTCTGTCTATAGACATTGTACATACAGAGCCTGGTGTGGGCGGGGGCAGCTCACTGTCTATAGACATTGTACATACAGAGCCTGGTGTGGGCAGGGGCAGCTCTCTGTCTATAGACATTGTACATACAGAGCCTGATGTGGGTGGGGCAGCTGTCTATAGACATTGTACATACAGAGCCTGGTGTGGGCGGGGGCAGCTCTCTGTCTATAGACATTGTACATACAGAGCCTGGTGTGGGCGGGGGCAGCTCTCTGTCTATAGACATTGTACATACAGAGCCTGGTGTGGGCAGGGGCAGCTCTCTGTCTATAGACATTGTACATACAGAGCCTGATGTGGGTGGGGCAGCTGTCTATAGACATTGTACATACAGAGCCTGGTGTGGGCGGGGGCAGCTCTCTGTCTATAGACATTGTACATACAGAGCCTGGTGTGGGCGGGGGCAGCTCTGTCTATAGACATTGTACATACAGAGCCTGGTGTGGGTGTGGGTAGCTCTCTGTCTATAGACCTTGTACATACAGAGCCTGGTGTGGGCGGGGGCAGCTCTCTGTCTATAGACATTGTACATACAGAGCCTGGTGTGGGCGGGGGCAGCTCTCTGTCTATAGACATTATACATACAGAGCCTGGTGTGGGCGGGGGCAGCTCTCTGTCTATAGACATTATACATACAGAGCCTGGTGTGGGTGGGAGCAGCTCTCTGTCTATAGACATTATACATACAGAGCCTGGTGTGGGCGGGGGCAGCACTCTCTGTCTATAGACATTATACATACAGAGCCTGGTGTGGGTGGGAGCAGCTCTCTGTCTATAGACATTGTACATACAGAGCCTGATGTGGGTGGGGCAGCTGTCTATAGACATTGTACATACAGAGCCTGGTGTGGGCAGGGGCAGCTCACTGTCTATAGACATTGTACATACAGAGCCTGGTGTGGACAGGGGCAGCTCTCTGTCCAAGCAGCGATTGGAGCAAGCTCTGATCACCACTATTAAGGGTTTCGCACATGATGTCTTTTTCAGGTGGAATAAGATATCTGTCCTTCAAATAGAAGATGCTTTAGGAAACTGCTCTTTTCTCTTTTATTTCGTTTTGTAAAGTCTTTTTTTTTCCTTTTTAAACACTTGGTATCTTTGGAAACCTAAATCGGTGAAAAGACCTTGAAAGACTGAACCTACGAGCAAGGAGTCCTTTTTACATAGAAGTGAATATGGTGCTTTTCAAGCAGCTTTTGGAACAGACGCGCTCCAGAACCCCCTGAACAAGATATTAGGTGCACCCTCCCTGTCACACTCTGATATTGGAAACTAACTGGAGCCTCCATTACAACATCCAAAGCATTTCATCATTCAGTTCAGGGCGAGTGATTTATTTTGCTTTTTTCACATTTTTTAGGTTTATTTTAGTTTCTTCAAGGGATTTGAACCTGTGATTGTTTGTACTGTAGATCGACATTGTAGTTCTCTTATGTAGCTCAGTTTTTCTAACCATGTCACACAGCCATCATCTGCCTGGTATGACGCAGGTTCAGCTCCTGAGCCGACCATGTCACACAGCCATCATCTGCCTGGTATGACACAGGTTCAGCTCCTGAGCCGACCATGTCACACAGCCATCATCTGCCTGGTATGACACAGGCTCAGCTCCTGAGCCGACCATGTCACACAGCCATCATCTGCCTGGTATGACGTAGGCTCAGCTCCTGGGCCGACCATGTCACACAGCCATCATCTGCCTGGTATGACGTAGGCTCAGCTCCTGAGCCGACCATGTCACACAGCCATCATCTGCCTGGTATGACGTAGGCTCAGCTCCTGAGCCGACCATGTCGCACAGCCATCATTTGCCTGGTATGACACAGGCTCAGCTCCTGAGCTGACCATGACAGACAGCCATCATCTGCCTGGTATGACGCTAGCTCAGCTCCTGTGCTGACATGTTGCACAGCTATCAATTGCCTGGTATGATGCAGGCTCAGCTCCTGAGCTGACCATGACACACAGCCATCATCTCCCTGGAATGATGCAGGTTCAGCTTCTGAACCGACCATGTCACACAGCCATCACCTGCCCGGTATGATGCAGGCTCAGCTCCTGAGCCAGCCTGACACATTATTGACGGAAATGTACATCGTAGATCGTTGTGGGGGCTACATTGTCAACTTCATTCATTTTTTCTAATATTCTACTTACAAATTGGAACAATTTTATTCCGGTACAGAATCATCATAACAGAGATATTCCCAATGTGAAGAGATTAGGAAATCCTGGCTCAGAAAAAAAAGTCACGGTTGGTACAATAAACTTTTCTTTAATGCAAATCAGAAGAAAAAGACAAAATACAATGAAGAAATATAAAACTCTGCAGATAAGCTATCATCTCTAGAAGAGTGGCGCCATCTGTCGGGGGTCATCGGGCAGGACACTGACGGAGTCCTCTGCTCTCCCGCACAGCATACACAGCATGGTGTACTCCTGAAACACAGCACACACGTCATGGCAGCTTCATTCTCAGCAATTCATCCTTATTAGTGATGAGTGGGCACTACCATGCGCGGGCACTGCCATGCCGGGAGCTCCGTACTCCTAACCAGCAGATGCATGCTCGGGGATTGGCATGACTTCAGTACCGAAAAATGCTCAAGTTCCCCATCGACCTCCATTATAGTCAGTATTTGAGTTGCACCTACCTGAGTATCTACTGCTCACTACGGGGTCGAGCTCCCGCGCACGGTAGTGCCCGCTCATCACTAATCTTATTAATACACAGCTGATATCTCAATAGTGCGCTAGGATAGGTGATACATTTCTGATCCAGGGGCCCCGACTAATTGCTATTATTATCATTTTTCGCACTTAAGAGTGAAGAAAGTGAATAGATACAGCAGAACGCTACACGGGGCAGAACGCTACACGGGGCAGAGCGCTACACGGGGCAGAGCGCTACACGGGGCAGAACGCTACACGGGGCAGAACGCTACACGGGGCAGAACGCTACACGGGGCAGAACGCTACACGGGGCAGAACGCTACACGGGGCAGAACGCTACACGGGGCAGAACGCTACACGGGGCAGAACGCTATACGTGGCAGAACGCTACACGTGGCAGAACGCTATACGTGGCAGAACGCTACACTTGGCAGAATGCTATACGTGGCAGAACGCTATACGTGGCAGAACGCTACACTTGGCAGAACGCTATACGTGGCAGAACGCTATACGTGGCAGAACGCTATACGTGGCAGAACGCTACACTTGGCAGAACGCTACACGTGGCAGAACGCTACATGGGGCAGAACGCTACACGTGGCAGAAAGCTACACGGGGCAGAACGCTATACGTGGCAGAACGCTACACGGGGCAGAACGCTACACGGGGCAGAACGCTACACTTGGCAGAACGCTACACGTGGCAGAACGCTACACGGGGCAGAACGCTACACAGGGCAGAACGCTACACGGGGCAGCACGCTACACGTTGGCAGCACGCTACATGGGGCAGAACGCTACACGTGGCAGAACGCTACACGGGGCAGAACGCTACACGGGGCAGAACGCTACACGTGGCAGCACGCTACACGTGGCAGCACGCTACATGGGGCAGAACGCTACACTTGGCAGAACGCTACACGTGGCAGAACGCTACACGGGCAGAACGCTACACGGGGCAGAACGCTACACAGGGCGGAACGCTACACTTGGGAGAACGCTACACGTGGCAGAACGCTACACGGGCAGAACGCTACACGTGGCAGAACGCTATACGTGGCAGAACGCTATACGTGGCAGAATGCTATACATGGCAGAACGCTATATGTGGCCATGTACGTCAATGTCATTTACCTACAGCATTTTTTTTTTTTATATTTTACTACCCTTTTTATTGAATGCAAATCAGTGGGGGACAAGGTCCTGGGACCCCAAAACATTGCTCAAACCCAACGTCCCCCCCCTATTCCCACAACAGAGGTGCCCAGCTCCAGTCTGGGTGAGTATAGATGGCACAGGCTTCACACCACCCGTATGTTTGCAATTATGATCTATACTGTATAGTGGTGACGGCCACATTGTAAATGGCGGGTATATATATCAGAGATGGTCGTCCTCTGTAGTGTATAGCTTGAGGTTTACCTGGGATTTGTAGGATTTAATGCATTCAGGTTCATGTTAGGTTTGCAGAGACAGACATGGCTGTGTCTGATTAAGTCCATCTCTCCCCAGATGGAGTTAAAATAAAGCCTGGGATTGACCTGTGGAGAGGGAGAGACAGTCTGCAGCCAGGATGGAGTGTGCTGGGCTGTGAGAGCGGCTGATAGGAGTCAGTGTGTGAACGCTGCCCAAACCTCATGAACAGGAGTGTGAACACCGTGTGTCTACAGAATGGAGGCTGAGATACTTCTCTGTGATACCCCTGGAGAGGAAAGGTATCTGACCCTATACGGGAGGACCTGTGAGTGACACTATACGGGAGGACCTGTGAGTGACACTATACGGGAGGACCTGTGAGTGACCCTATACGGGAGGACCTGTGAGTGACCCTATACGGGAGGACCTGTGAGTGACACTATACGGGAGGACCTGTGAGTGACACTATACAGGAGGACCTGTGAGTGACACTATACGGGGGGACCTGTGAGTGACCCTATACGGGAGGACCTGTGAGTGACCCTATACGGGAGGACCTGTGAGTGACACTATACGGAGGACCTGTGAGTGACACTATACCGGAGGACCTGTGAGTGACACTATACGGGAGGACCTGTGAGTGACACTATACGGGAGGACCTGTGAGTGACACTATACGGGAGGACCTGTGAGTGACCCTATACGGGAGGACCTGTGAGTGACCTATACGGGAGGACCTGTGAGTGACACTATACCGGAGGACCTGTGAGTGACACTATACGGGGGGACCTGTGAGTGACACTATACAGAGGACCTGTGAGTGACACTATACGGGGGGACCTGTGAGTGACACTATACGGGGGGACCTGTGGAGTGACACTATACCGGAGGACCTGTGAGTGACACTATACCGGAGGACCTGTGAGTGACACTATACCGGAGGACCTGTCAGTGACACTATACGGGAGGACCTGTCAGTGACACTATACGGGAGGACCTGTCAGTGACACTATACCGGAGGACCTGTGAGTGACACTATACGGGGGGACCTGTGAGTGACCCTATACGGGAGGACCTGTGAGTGACCCTATACGGGAGGACCTGTGAGTGACACTATACGGGAGGACCTGTGAGTGACACTATACCGGAGGACCTGTCAGTGACACTATACGGGGGGACCTGTCAGTGACACTATACGGGAGGACCTGTCAGTGACACTATACTGGGGGACCTGTGAGTGACACTATACGGGAGGACCTGTGAGTGACACTATACTGGGGGACCTGTGAGTGACACTATACGGGAGGACCTGTGAGTGACACTATACGGGAGGACCTGTGAGTGACACTATACGGGAGGACCTGTGAGTGACACTATACTGGGGGACCTGTGAGTGACACTATACGGGAGGACCTGTGAGTGACACTATACGGGAGGACCTGTGAGTGACACTATACGGGGGGACCTGTGAGTGACACTATACGGGGGGACCTGTCAGTGACACTATACGGGGGGACCTGTCAGTGACACTATACGGGGGGACCTGTCAGTGACACTATACGGGGGGACCTGTGAGTGACACTATACGGGGGGACCTGTGAGTGACACTATACGGGAGGACCTGTGAGTGACACTATACGGGAGGACCTGTCAGTGACACTATACGGGGGGACCTGTGAGTGACACTATACGGGAGGACCTGTGAGTGACACTATACGGGAGGGACCTGTGAGTGACACTATACGGGAGGACCTGTGAGTGACACTATACGGGAGGACCTGTGAGTGACACTATACGGGGGGACCTGTGAGTGACACTATACGGGGGGACCTGTGAGTGACACTATACGGGAGGACCTGTCAGTGACACTATACGGGAGGACCTGTGTGAGTGACACTATACGGGGGGACCTGTGAGTGACACTATACGGGGGGACCTGTGAGTGACACTATACGGGAGGACCTGTGAGTGACACTATACGGGAGGACCTGTGAGTGACACTATACAGAGGACTGTGAGTGACACTATACCGGAGGACCGTGAGTGACACTATACCGGAGGACCTGTGAGTGACACTATACCGGAGGACCCGTGAGTGACACTATACGGGGGGACCGTGAGTGACACTATACGGGAGGACCCGTGAGTGACACTATACGGGAGGACCTGTCAGTGACGCTATACGGGGGGGACCTGTGAGTGACGCTATACGGGGGGACCTGTGAGTGACACTATACGGGAGGACCTGTGAGTGACACTATACGGGAGGACCTGTGAGTGACACTATACGGGGGGACCGTGAGTGACACTATACGGGAGGACCTGTGAGTGACACTATACGGGAGGACCTGTGAGTGACACTATACCGGAGGACCTGTGAGTGACCCTATACAGGAGGACCTGTGAGTGACACTATACAGGAGGACCTGTGAGTGACACTATACAGAGGACCTGTGAGTGACACTATACAGAGGACCTGTGAGTGACACTATACGGGAGGACCTGTGAGTGACACTATACGGAGGACCTGTGAGTGACACTATACGGGAGGACCTGTGAGTGACACTATACAGAGGACCTGTGAGTGACACTATACGGAGGACCTGTGAGTGACACTATACAGAGGACCTGTGAGTGACACTATACGGGAGGACCTGTGAGTGACACTATACGGAGGACCTGTGAGTGACACTATACGGGAGGACCTGTGAGTGACACTATACGGAGGACCTGTGAGTGACACTATACGGGAGGACCTGTGAGTGACACTATACGGAGGACCTGTGAGTGACACTATACGGGAGGACCTGTGAGTGACACTATACCGGAGGACCTGTGAGTGACACTATACGAGGACCTGTGAGTGACACATACGGAGACCTGTGAGTGACACTATACCGGAGGACCTGTGAGTGACACTATACGAGGACCTGTGAGTGAGAGGGGCTGTAGACCGTGTGTGGACATTTATTGCTGGAAAGGAAGGCTCCTGTTTATTTTCCATTGTGGATAAGAATGATTCAGATAACTTTTTTTTTTTTAATCCTCTTTTATTCGATTTTAATCAATGACAGTAATATAAAGCAGCAGGTGACGTCTGTAAATCCTTTCATTATCCCCCCTGCCCTTATGCTGGTTGCAGTATCCTTTCCAATTGTAGTGTAGGTTTACGATAGTGACTCCCGTATCCCCTACCCATTGGGTTTCCAGTTTGTCATTTCTAGCTGTGTCTTATCTATTTACTGTATCACTTTCAGCTCTTGCCTAATGTGCCCTGTAGGTCGTCTAGGAGGAACCAGCCTGACCCTTGAAAGGCTGCAACTCCTAATTGGGAAACAATAAAGTTCCTCCGTTTTGCAGAATTACCCGTACCCGTCTCCGTCTGTTTTTCGGCTTGGACCTTTTCCTTTTCCTTCCTTATTACCTCTGAGATTGTTGGCTGTCCACCAACCAGAGCCTTTCCCATCCTTAAAGACCCCGGTATTGTGTTATCCAGACTATCGGATCTAGTGGAACCTCCAGGCTCAGAAGATCTTTAGGAGGTTGCCCATATTGCTCCAAAATGTCTTTAGCGCCATGCAGTTCCAAGTCGTGGAGCAGATCTGTCCCAGCGATCCCAGTTTGGGGCAGTTATTGATACGGTGGGGTTGATGAGCGTTGGCAGGAAGGGTAAAACCTATAACTGCTCCGTGGATAATTCTGTAGTAGGAATCTCTCCATCTCTCACTCAGGACATTTTTCCGTACCGCAATCCATCCTTTCAAATTTTATCTCCAATTTTAAGTCTTGTAATTGACCCTCCCATCTATTAATAGATTTCCCTGGTCCCCTTGGATGCATCTAAGGGCGGCTTCACACTGCGGCACGATCCGTCCGGTCTGTCAGGATGACCCGACACCGCGGACTGGATGAGCACACAGGACTGGGGGCTAATATGCCCTCCGGTGGTCCGATGGTGCAGCGCCGCAAGTCCGCGTCCGCTGACTTATCAGCAGCGGGAATTGCGTGCGCTGCACACCGGACCGGAGGGCAAATAGCCCCCCAAGTTCTGTGTCTGGTCCAGTCTGCGGTTGTCGGGTCCTCCCGGACAGCCGACCGGATCCGGCAGCAGTGTGAAGCCACCCTAAAGGTACTGTTGAAACGATAATCTCAGGGGCGCGCAGTTCGTTAGGACATCATTGGTGAGATGTCACACGTCTAGATATTGTGCACGACCACCAATGATGTAGCGAGCAGCGATCGCTCGCACAACCCAGCGAACGACACTTGTTCACTGATGTGAATGGGCGAAGTCATGAACAACATCGTTATCGCGGTGTCACACAGAACAATGCAGCAGGTTGGCTGATCTAAGATCGTCTGATTTGAGAACCTTCTCAAACCTGCGATCAACGATAACAACGATTTTTGTAGTCGTATCTCAGTGTCACATGCAACGACGTCCTAACGATGTCATTTGAACGACTCCAAACCGTGACGTTTCAGCGATACGTTCCTTAAAATCCAACCCAAAAGCCGCTTCATAAACCTTCCCATTACTCCATGAGGATAACCTGCCTGGAAAAGGTAATGCGCAGCAATGTAAAGTATGACAATGCATGTGCACATGTTTGCGTCTTGTTACTTATTTTAACTCCTTCAGGGCAATTATCAGAAGTGACCTGTTCATTCTTCGAGCAGCTTTGTTTAGACGCCGCCTGCTCTTTATAGTTGAAAGGAAAAGATACCGGCAGCAAGGAGCCGCAAATCCGCCAGCAAAGCTATTTCAGGTAAAAGATTGCCGTTTCGCCAGAGGAAAACCACAGGGGCTCCAAAGGCGTTTTACGTGCACATAACATAAAAGCATTTCCTTAATAGGTTTCTGCTGGAAAATTGGCAATTTTAAACCCCTCAAAAAGGCTGTGGATGAACGGGGGATCCGGGCCCCTGACGTGTGGGGCCCACAACTAAACTTTTATCACCTATTCTGTGAATAATTAACATGACAGTCATCAATTAAAGGGAACCTGTCATCTCTTTTTTTGTTATTAAACCACCCCCAATGTTATTTAGATCATGTAGTGTTCATTAGTAACCTGTTTTTTGTTTAAATCTTATTTATCCCAAAAAAGCATTTTAGTACTTAGATGTTTTCATTAGCTAGCTGGGCAAACAGTCATACAGTCATCCGGGCGGTTAGCAGACATGTCAACCAACTGCTGAAATTCTTGTAATGTTGTAGGACCTGTGGTGATGTCACGACCATGTGACTAATGGGTGGAGCCAATTCTACATGGTCGTGACATCACCACGTGTCCTACAGCATTAGGTTAATGTCAGCAGATGATTGACATGTCTGCTAACCGCCCGGATGACTGTATGACTGTTTGCCCAGCTAGCTAATGAGTGCCTAAAGTGATTTTTTGGGGATAAATAAAACGATTTAAACAAAAAACAGGTTAATAATGCAGAGTACATGAACTATATAACATAGGGGGCAGTTTAATAACAAAAAGAGGACATGACAGGACCCCTCTAATGGTTTGGATAAAAATACTTTCCATACCTGATATTCGTCCACCACACTGAAGGTATACTCGTGCTTTGCAATCACATGGTGGCAATTTTTGCACATATCTGCAAACAAAAATAAGAGACTTTATTCAGGATCAACGTATCATGATGGGTCATCACCAGTGATCACGTGGCGTCAACGCTCGGATGCCTCAAACATTGACAGATCTATTTGGAATCTTGCGCCGATCACTCTGGACTAACAGCAAATGTCCACGAGTCCAAATGAAGTCTGGAAGGAGCGCACAGCTCTGCTCTACTGTATTAGAGATCAGTGGGGTCTCAGCGTCCGGACCACACTGACCAACAAGGTCTTACATGTCTAAGGACAAAGTGCAGACTTCAACCCTTCACTCCCGGGCGATTTTCCGTTTTCGTTTTTTGCTCTCCTTCTTCCGAGAGTCATAACAACTTTCTTTATTTTTCTGTCAATATAGACATATGAGGCTTGTTGTTGTTGTAGTTTTTTGCGGGAAGAGTTGTACTTTCAGATGAAATAATTTATTTTACCATATAGTGTACAGGAAAATGGGAAAACATTCATAGTGCGGTGAGAATGGCAAAAAAAAAGTGCAATAATACAATTGTGCTTTCTTTTTTTCTATTCATTATGTTCACTATATGGTAACACTGAGGTGTCGGTATGATGTCTGGGGTCAGTACTATATGGTAACACTGAGGTGTCGGTATGATGTCTGGGGTCAGTACTATATGGTAACACTGATGTGTCGGTATGATGTCTGGGGTCAGTACTATATGGTAACACTGAGGTGTCGGTATGATGTCTGGGGTCAGTACTATATGGTAACACTGAGGTGTCGGTATGATGTCTGGGGTCAGTACTATATGGTAACACTGAGGTGTCGGTATGATGTCTCGGGTCAGTACTATATGGTAACACTGATGTGTCGGTATGATGTCTGGGGTCAGTACTATATGGTAACACTGATGTGTCGGTATGATGTCTGGGGTCAGTACTATATGGTAACACTGAGGTGTCAGTATGATGTCTGGGGTCAGTACTATATGGCAACACTGAGGTGTTGGTATGATGTCTCAGGTCAGTACTATATGGTAACACTGAGGTGTCTGTATGATGTCTGAGGTCAGTACTATATGGTAACACTGAGGTGTCGGTATGATGTCTGGGGTCAGTACTATATGGTAACACTGACGTGTCGGTATGATGTCTGGGGTCAGTACTATATGGTAACACTGACGTGTCGGTATGATGTCTGGGGTCAGTACTATATGGTAACACTGAGGTGTCGGTATGATGCCTCAGGTCAGTACTATATGGTAACACTGAGGTGTCGGTATGATGTCTCGGGTCAGTACTATATGGTAACACGGAGGTGTCGGTATGATGTCTGGGGTCAGTACTATATGGTAACACTGAGGTGTCGGTATAATGCCTCGGGTCAGTACTATATGGTAACACTGAGGTGTCGGTATGATGCCTCGGGTCAGTACTATATGGTAACACTGATGTGTCAGTATGATGTCTGGGGTCAGTACTATATGGTAACACCGACGTGTCAGTATGATGTCTGGGGTCAGTACTATATGGTAACACTGAGGTGTCGGTATGATGTCTGGGGTCAGTACTATATGGTAACACTGACGTGTCGGTATAATGTCTGGGGTCAGTACTATATGGTAACACTGACGTGTCGGTATGATGTCTGGGGTCAGTACTATATGGTAACACTGAGGTGTCGGTATGATGTCTGGGATCAGTATTATATGGTAACACTGACGTGTCGGTATGATGTCTGGGGTCAGTAATATATGGTAACACTGAGGTGTCGGTATGATGTCTGGGGTCAGTACTATATGGTAACACTGACGTGTCGGTATGATGTCTGGGGTCAGTACTATATGGTAACACTGACGTGTCGGTATGATGTCTCGGGTCAGTACTATATGGTAACACTGACGTGTCGGTATGATGTCTGGGTCAGTACTATATGGTAACACTGAGGTGTCGGTATGATGTCTAGGGTCAGTACTATATGGTAACACTGAGGTGTCGGTATGATGTCTGGGGTCAGTACTATATGGTAACACTGAGGTGTCGGTATGATGTCTGGGTCAGTACTATATGGTAACACTGAGTGTCGGTATGATGTCTGGGGTCAGTACTATATGGTAACACTGAGTGTCGGTATGATGTCTGGGTCAGTACTATATGGTAACACTGAGTGTCGGTATGATGTCTGGGTCAGTACTATATGGTAACACTGAGTGTCGTATGATGTCTGGTCATACTATATGTAACACTGAGTGTCGGTATGATGTCTGGGGTCAGTACTATATGGTAACACTGAGGTGTCGGTATGATGTCTGGGTCAGTACTATATGGTAACACTGAGTCGTATGATGTCGGGTCAGTACTATATGGTAACACTGAGTGTCGGTATGATGCTCGGGTCAGTACTATATGGTAACACTGAGTGTCGTATGATGTCTGGGTCAGTACTATATGGTAACACTGAGGTGTCGTATGATGTCTGGGGTCAGTACTATATGGTAACACTGAGTGTCGGTATATGTCTGGGGTCAGTACTATATGGTAACACTGAGGTGTCGGTATGATGTCTGGGTCAGTACTATATGGTAACACTGAGTGTCGGTATGATGTCTGGGGTCAGTACTATATGGTAACATGAGGTGTCGGTATGATGTCTGGGGTCAGTACTATATGGTAACACTGAGGTCGGTAGATGCTGGGTCAGTACTATATGGTAACACTGAGTGTCGGTATGATGTCTGGTCAGTACTATATGGTAACACTGAGTGTCGGTATGATGTCTGGGTCAGTACTATATGGTAACACTGAGTGTCGTATGATGTCTGGGTCAGTACTATATGGTAACACTGAGGTGTCGGTATGATGTCTGGGTCAGTACTATATGGTAACACTGAGTGTCGGTATGATGTCTGGGTCAGTACTATATGGTAACACTGAGTGTCGTATGATGTCTGGGTCAGTACTATATGGTAACACTGAGGTGTCGTATGATGTCTGGGTCAGTACTATATGTAACACTGAGTGTGGTATGATGTCTGGGTCAGTACTATATGGTAACACTGAGTGTCGGTATGATGTCTGGGGTCAGTACTATATGGTAACACTGAGTGTCGTATGATGTCTGGGGTCAGTACTATATGGTAACCTGAGGTGTCGTATGATGTCTGGTCAGTACTATATGGTAACACTGAGTGTCGGTATGATGTCTGGGTCAGTACTATATGGTAACACTGAGGTGTCGGTATGATGTCTGGGGTCAGTACTATATGGTAACACTGAGGTGTCGTATGATGTCTGGGGTCAGTACTATATGGTAACACTGACGTGTCGTATGATGTCTGGGGTCAGTACTATATGGTAACACTGAGGTGTCGGTATGATGCTGGTCAGTACTATATGGTAACACTGAGGTCGGTATGATGTCTGGGGTCATACTATATGGTAACACTGAGTGTCGTATGATGTCTGGGGTCAGTACTATATGGTAACACTGAGTTGGTATGATGTCTGGGGTCAGTACTATATGGTAACACTGAGTGTCGGTATGATGCTGGGTCAATATATATGGTACACTGAGGTGTCGGTATGATGTCGGTCAGTACTATATGGTAACACTGATGTGTTGGTATGATGTCTGGGTCGTACTATATGTAACACTGAGGTGTCGGTATGATTCTGGGTCAGTACTATATGGTAACACTGAGGTGTCGGTATGATGTCTGGGTCAGTACTATATGGTAACACTGACGTGTCGTATGATGTCTGGGGTCATACTATATGGTAACACTGAGGGTCGGTATGATGTCTGGGTCAGTACTATATGGTAACACTGAGGTGTCGTATGATGTCTCGTCAGTACTATTGGTAACACTGAGGTGTCGGTATGATGCTGGGTCAGTACTATATGGTAACACTGAGTGTCGGTATGATGTCTGGGTCAGTACTATATGGTAACACTGAGTGTCGTATGATGTCTCGGGTCAGTACTATATGGTAACACTGATGTGTCGGTATGATGTCTCGGGTCAGTACTATATGGTAACACTGAGTGTCGGTATAGTCTAGGTAGTACAATATGGTAACATGACGTGTCGGTATGATGTCTGGGGTCAGACTATATGGTAACACTGAGGTGTCGGTATGATGTCTGGGTCAGTACTATATGGTAACACTGAGGTGTCGTATGATGTCTGGGTCAGTACTATATGTAACACTGAGTGTGTATGATGTCTGGGTCAGTATATATGGTAACACTGAGTGTCGGTATGATGTCTGGGGTCAGTACTATATGGTAACACTGAGGTGTCGTATGATGTCTGGGGTCAGTACTATATGGTAACACTGATGTGTCGGTATGATGTCTGGGTCAGTACTATATGGTAACACTGAGTGTCGTATGATGTCTGGGGTCAGTACTATATGGTAACACTGAGGTGTTGGTATGATGTCTGGGTCAGTACTATATGGTAACACTGAGGTGTCGGTATGATGTCTGGGCTCAATACTATATGGTAACACTGAGTGTGTCGGTATGATGTCGGAGGTCAGTACTATATGGTAACACTGATGTGTTGGTATGATGTCTTGGGTCGGTACTATATGGTAACACTGATCTCGGTATGATGTCTGGGGTCAGTACTATATGGTAACACTGAGGTGTCGGTATGATGTCTGGGGTCAGTACTATATGGTAACACTGAGGTGTCGGTATGATGTCTGGGGTCAGTACTATATGGTAACACTGAGGTGTCGGTATGATGTCTGGGTCAGTACTATATGGTAACACTGATGGTGTCAGTATGATGTCTGGGGTCAGTACTATATGGTAACACTGATGTGTCGGTATAATGTATGGGGTCAGTACTATATGGTAACACTGGAGTGTCAGTATGATGTCTGGGGTCGTACTATATGGTAACACTGAGGTGTCGGTATGATGTCTGGGGTCAGTACTATATGGTAACACTGACGTGTCGGTATGATGTCTGGGGTCAGTACTATATTGGTAACACTGATGTGTCGGTATGATGCCTCGGGTCAGTACTATATGGTAACACTGATGTGTCGGTATGATGTCTGGGGTCAGTACTATATGGTAACACTGACGTGTCGGTATGATGTCTGGGGTCAGTACTATATGGTAACACTGAGGTGTCGGTATGATGTCTGGGGTCAGTACTATATGGTAACACTGACGTGTCGGTATGATGTCTCGGGTCAGTACTATATGGTAACACTGACGTGTCGGTATGATGTCTGGGGTCAGTACTATATGGTAACACTGAGGTGTTGGTATGATGTCTGGGGTCAGTACTATATGGTAACACTGAGGTGTCGATATGATGCCTCGGGTCAGTACTATATGGTAACACTGAGGTGTCGGTATGATGTCTGGGGTCAGTACTATATGGTAACACTGACGTGTCGGTATGATGCCTGGGTCAGTACTATATGGTAACACTGAGGTGTCGGTATGATGTCTGGGGTCAGTACTATATGGTAACACTGATGTGTCGGTATGATGTCTGGGGTCAGTACTATATGGTAACACTGAGGTGTTGGTATGATGTCTGGGGTCAGTACTATATGGTAACACTGAGTGTCGATATGATGCCTCGGGTCAGTACTATATGGTAACACTGAGGTGTCGGTATGATGCCTCGGGTCAGTACTATATGGTAACACTGAGGTGTCGGTATGATGTCTGGGGTCAGCACTATATGGTAACACTGACGTGTCGTATGATGTCTGAGGTCAGTACTATTGGTAACACTGATGTGTCGGTATGATGTCTGGGTCAGTACTATATGGTAACACTGATGTGTTGGTATGATGTCTAGAGTCAGTACTATATGGTAACACTGACATGTCGGTATGATGTCTCGGGTCGGTACTATATGGTAACACTGAGGTGTCGGTATGATGTCTGGGGTCAGTACTATATGGTAACACTCAGGTGTCGGTATGATGTCTGGTGTCAGTACTATATGGTAACACTGACATGTCGGTATGATGTCTCGGGTCGGTACTATATGGTAACACTGAGGTGTCGGTATGATGTCTGGGGTCAGTACTATATGGTAACACTCAGGTGTCGGTATGATGTCTGGTGTCAGTACTATATGGTAACACTGACATGTCGGTATGATGTCTCGGGTCAGTACTATATGGTAACACTGACGTGTCGGTATGATGTCTCGGGTCAGTACTATGGGTAACACTGATGTGTCGGTATGATGTCTCAGGTCATACTATTTGGTAACACTGAGGTGTCGGTATGATGTCTGGGGTCAGTATATATGGTAACACTGAGGTGTCGGTATGATGCCTCGGGTTGGTACTATATGGTAACACTGACGTGTCGGTATGATGTCTGGGGTCAGTACTATATGGTAACACTGACGTGTCGGTATGATGTCTCGGGTCAGTATTATATGGTAACACTGATGTGTCGGTATGATGCCTCGGGTCAGTACTATATGGTAACACTCACGTGTCGGTATGATGTCTCGGGTCAGTACTATATGGTAACACTGACGTGTCGGTATGATGTCTGGGGTCAGTACTATATGGTAACACTGAGGTGTCGGTATGATGTCTCGGGTCAGTACTATTGGTAACACTGATGTGTCGGTATGATGCCTCGGGTCGGTACTATATGGTAACACTGACTTGTCGTATGATGCCTCGGGTCAGTATTATATGGTAACACTGATGTGTCGGTATGATGCCTCGGGTCAGTACTATATGGTAACACTCACGTGTCGGTATGATGTCTCGGGTCAGTACTATATGGTAACACTGACGTGTCGGTATGATGTCTCGGGTCAGTACTATATGGTAACACTGACGTGTCGGTATGATGTCTGGGGTCAGTACTATATGGTAACACTGAGGTGTCGGTATGATGTCTGGGGTCAGTACTATGTGGTAACACTGATGTGTCGGTATGATGTCTCGGGTCGGTACTATATGGTAACACTGAGGTGTCGGTATGATGTCTCGGGTCAGTACTATATGGTAACACTGACGTGTCGGTATGATGTCTCGGGTCGGTACTATATGGTAACACTGACTTGTCGGTATGATGCCTCGGGTCGGTACAAGTTCATAGACACCAGACATGTTACTTTTACTCTTATCTAAGTGCTGAAAAAAAATTCTGAAGTTTAAAGAAAAAAAAAAAAAAAAGAATTGCACTTTTGCACCATTTTCCGCCCCCTGTAGCGTCCTCATGTGTCGGGATCTGGGCTGTGTGACGGCTTATTTTTTGCATCTTGAGCTGATGTGTCTAATGACACCATTTTTGGGTAGATGTGATGTTTTGATCGCCCGTTATTGCAATGTTGCAATGACCAAAATAATGTAATTGTACATTTTTCCCGTTCCGCAGTTTACAGATCTGATCACCTGATTTTATATTTGGTAGATCGGGCATTCCTGAAACCAAATTTTTTATTTTTTTCAATGGGGCAAAAGGGGGCGATTGAACTTTTATTTTGTTTTTACAAGCTTTTTTTTTTTCTTTACACTTATTTTATTGATTTTATGAACCCCCTTAGGGCGCCTCGACACTGCAGCATCCAATCACTTCTACTGTTCAGAGCCGCGCTTCAGCAACCCTCTGTACTGCAGAAATGATCACGTCTTGTGAATGCCGGCGCTCAGCCAGCATTCACAGGAACTTCAGTATGATGGTGTCCAGTGTCCTCATCTGACCCCTCACTGTCATAACATATCAACGCCCTGTGATGGGTCACGGTGTTTGCCAATGGCAATGGGGAATGGCACAATCCCTGCTGATACGTTATATCATGCTGTCCTCAGCTAAAACCTTCCCGACATATTCCAAAGCTCAGAGGTCCATGAGAAAAATGATCCAATCTTCACCCGTCATGTAGGTGCCAAAGGCATTTATAGCCCCCAGTGACAACAATATCTGCAGACTAATCGCTATACCCAAGATGAAGGGTGGAGGACACAAGTGATCAGGGAGAGGACGAGCACTCACGGTCGTATGTGATAATCTCTTCTCCATCCTCGTCGTCCGCCGTCTTATTGGCGATGAGCACGAAGTCTCGTGTGTTGCACTTTGCACAACTTACGTAATTCAACAGGAAGGATCCAGTCTCCAGACACATGCTCCCCTAGATAGAAGCATACAGGTCTATCAGAGAGTATAGAGTACAGACGGGGGCAACAGGGGGGGGTCACAAGGGCAGCGAAATTAACATTGGAGGGTGTAGAAATATGGACAGTGCTACAAAGGGACCCGTCAGCTGCAACAGTCAAAAGGAACGTCATGATCACTTATGATCGACGCTCTGAAGTCACGTGCCGGTCCATGATACACCGACTCTGGCTCTCAGACCCAAGCGCAAGTGAGAACGGTGCATAAACCCATGAAGGTTCCACTGAGGAGAGGATCACCAATTCCCTGAACATTCAGCAAAATCAGCCAACTGCACAGGAGGAGACCGGCGCCACGAACCGCCCACCGCGCAGGAGGAGACCGTCGCCACGGGCCGCCCACCGCGCGCAGGAGGAGACCGGCTCACACGCGCGGACCGCCACACCGCCACCGCGCAGGAGGAGGACCGGCGCCACGGCCGCCCACCGCGCAGGAGGAGGCCGGCGCCACGGCCGCCCACCGCGCAGGAGGAGGCCGGCGCCACGGCCGCCCACCGCGCAGGGGAGCCGGCGCCACGCCGCCCACCGCGCAGGGGGACTGGCGCCACGCCGCCCACCACGCAGGAGGAGCCGGCGCCACGGCCGCCCCGCGCAGGAGGAGACCGGCGCCACGGCCGCCCACCGCGCAGGAGGAGACCAATGCCACGGCCGCCCACCGCGCAGGAGGAGGCCGGGCCCGCCACGGCGCGCCACACCGCGCAGGAGGAGACCGGCGCCACTGCCGCCCACCGCGCAGGAGGAGACTGGCGCCACAGCCGCCCACTGCGCAGGAGGAGGACCGGCGCCACAGCCGCCCACCGCGCAGGAGGAGACCGATGCCACAGCCCCCACCACGCAGGAGGAGACTGGTGCCACAGCCGCCCACCGCGTAGGAAACTGGTGCCACAGCCGCCCACCGCGAGGAGGAGACCGATGCCACAGCCGCCCACCGCGCAGGAGGAGACTGGTGCCACAGCCGCCCACCGCGCAGGAGGAGACCAGCATGATGACCTCCATTAATCTTTCCCAGTCTCACTCTGCTCATTCCGCCATTTAGCAGACAGACATGTCTAGACATGACTAGAGGAGTCTCCTCTGCAGCACTACCAAGCGCCGTCACTCCCTGTCCTCACCCGGTCCGGGTACTCCTGCTGTACGCAGCCTCCACACATGGTGGCGCTATCTGCCGAGTCCGGAGGCGAAAACAGCTGCTGAACCGAGGAAGCGACCAGGAACCGGCGACATCCGGGACCGCAACTATCGCGAGAGAGGAAACCATGCTGCAGACTGACAATCCGCCACCAGAGGGCGCCCGGATCTCCGCAGTCTGAGCAATCGCCACCAGAGGGCGCCCGGATCTCCGCAGTCTGAGCGATCGCCACCAGAGGGCGCCGTGCTGACACTGCACATTTCACACCTGTACCTGAGCAGAGAGATATGAAGGATTTATTCATGCACCTTGCAGTGGCCGGTGTGCGCTCATTCACACGGTGTTTGCCTGTGTTCACACCTGGCGTGTTTCCTGCTTTCTTGCCCGGGTTTTTTCCTGGGAGCAGATTGCAGTTGTGCTTTGTCTACAGTACAGGCTTCATAAAGGGAATGTTATTATGTATGTAGTCCCCTATGGGCACAGTGATGATGATGTCTGTGGAATGAATGGCGCTATATCTACTCACACCGTCCTCCTGTCCCGCCTGTAACCACAGGGTCAGGTTATCACACATCAACTACAGCTATAGGCCCAAGTGATGGGGACTGTGCAAAGATGGCGCCCGCACACAACACCACCTGAGTAACTGGCCACCATCTTATACACCACAGGGAGGAGAGACAGCACACAGGGGAGAGAGCCGCACAAGGTGTGAGAGAGGGAAGAGAGAGCACACAGGGGGAGAGAGAGCACACAGGGAGAGAGAGACAGCACACAGGGGAGAGAGACCGCACAAGGTGTGAGAGGGGGAAGAGAGAGCACACAGGGGAGAGAGAGCACACAGGGAGAGAGAGACAGCACACAGGGAGAGAGAGACCGCACAAGGTGTGAGAGGGGGAAGAGAGAGCACACAGGGAGAGAGAGCACACAGGGAGAGAGAGACAGCACACAGGGGAGAGAGACCGCACAAGGTGTGAGAGAGGGAAGAGAGAGCACACAGGGGAGAGAGAGCACACAGGGAGAGAGAGACAGCACACAGGGGAGAGAGACCGCACAAGGTGTGAGAGGGGGAAGAGAGAGCACACAGGGAGAGAGAGAGCACACAGGGAGAGAGAGACAGCACACAGGGGAGAGAGACCGCACAAGGTGTGAGAGAGGGAAGAGAGAGCACACAGGGAGAGAGAGACCGCACACAGGGGAAGAAGAGACAGCACACAGGAGAGAGAGACCGCACAAGGTGTGAGAGAGGGAAGAGAGGCACACAGGGAGAGAGAGACACAAGGGAGAGAGAGACAGCACACAGGGGAGAGAGACCGCACAAGGTGTAGAGAGGAAAAGAGAGAGCACACAGGGGAGAGAGAGCACACACGAGAGAAGAAACCCACACAGGAGAGAGAGACCGCACAAGGTGTGAGAGGGGAAAGAGAGAGCACACAGGGAGAGAGAGCACACAGGGGAGGAGAGAGCAGCACACAGGGAGAGAGACCGCACAAGGTGTGAGAGGGGGAAGAGAGAGCACACAGGGAGAGAGAGCACACAGGGGAGAGAGGAACAGCACACAGGGAGAGAGACCGCACAAGGTGTGAGAGGGGAAAGGAGAGAGACACACAGGGAGAGAGAGACAGCACACAGGGGAGAGAGACCGCACAAGGTGTGAGAGAGGGAAGAGAGAGCACACAGGGGAGAGAGAGCACACAGGGAGAGAGAGACAGCACACAGGGAGAGAGACCGCACAAGGTGTGAGAGAGGGGAAGAGAGAGCACACAGGGAGAGAGAGAGCACACAGGGAGAGAGACGAAGAGGAAGCACAAGGGGAGAGAGAGACGCACAAGGTGTGAGAGAGGGAAGAGAGAGCACAACAGGGAGAGAGAGACGCACAAGGTGTGAGAGGGGAGAGAGAGCCCCAGGAGCAGGGAGAGAGAACCGCACAAGGTGTGAGAGAGGGAAAGAGAGAGCACACAGGGAGAGAGAGCACAAGGGGAGAGAGACAGCACACAGGGGAGAGAGACCGCACAAGGTGTGAGAGAGGGGAAGAGAGAGCACACAGGGAGAGAGAGCACACAGGGAGAGAGAGACAGCACACAGGGAGAGAGACGCACAAGGTGTGAGAGAGGGAAGAGAGAGCACACAGGGGAGAGAGAGCACACAGGGGAGAGAGACAGCACACAGGGGAGAGAGACGCACAAGGTGTGAGAGGGGAAGAGAGAGCACACAGGGAGAGAGAGCACACAGGGAGAGAGAGACAGCACACAGGGAGAGAGAGACCGCACAAGGTGTGAGAGGGGAAGAGAGAGCACACAGGGGAGAGAGAGCACACAGGGAGAGAGAGACAGCACACAGGGGAGAGAGACCGCACAAGGTGTGAGAGGGGAGAAGAGAAGGGAGAGAGAGCACACAGGGAGAGAGAGACAGCACACAGGGGAGAGAGACCGCACAAGGTGTGAGAGGGGAGAAGAGGAGAGAGCACACAGGGAGAGAGAGACGCACAACAGGGGAAGAGAGGCCAGGGAACCCGCAAAGGTGAGTGAGAGGGGAAGAGAGAGCACACAGGGGAGAGAGAGCACACAGGGGAGAGAGACAGCACACAGGGAGAGAGACCGCACAAGGTGTGAGAGGGAGAGAGCAACAGGGAGAGAGAGCACACAGGGGAGAGAGACAGCACACAGGGAGAGAGACGCACAAGGTGTGGAGGGGAAGAGAGAGCACACAGGGGAGAGAGAGCACACAGGGAGAGAGAGACAGCACACAGGGGAGAGAGACCAGTGAGGAAGAGAGTGAAGGAGAGAGAAGCACACAGGGAGAGAGAACGCACAAGGTGTGAGAGGGAAGAGACACAGGGAGAGAGAGAGCACACAGGGAGAGAGAGACAGCACAAGGGAGAGAGACGCAAGGTGGGAGGGGAAGAGAGAGCACACAGGGAGAGAGAGCACACAGGGAGAGAGAGACAGCACACAGGGGAGAGAGACCGCACAAGGTGTGAGAGGGAAGAGAGAGCACACAGGAGAGAGAGCACACAGGGGGAGAGAAGACACAGAGAGAGAGACGCACACAGGTGTGAGAGAGGAGAGAGACGCACACAGGGGAGAGGACGCACACAGGGGAGAGAGACAGCACACGCACACAGGGAGAGAGAGAGCACAAGGTGATGAGAGCCGGGAAGAGAGACGCACACAGGGGAGAGAGACCGCACAAGGTGTGAGAGAGGGAAGAGAGCACACAGGGAGAGAGAGACGCACAAGGTGAGAGAGACCGAAAGGTGGAGAGGGGGAAGAGAGAAGCACACAGGGAGAGAGGACCGCACAAGGTGTGAGAGGGGGAAGAGAGCGCCAGGGTGAGAGAGAGCAGCACACAGGGAGAAGAGAAATGCACAAGGTGTGAGAGGGGGTAGAGCGCCAGGGGAAGGAGAGCACAAAGGGGAGAGAGAGCACACAAGGTGTAGAGGGGGAAGAGCATGGGGGAAGAGAGAGCACACAGGGGAGAGAGACTGCACAAGGTATGAGAGGGGGAAGAGAGCGCTGGGGGAAGAAGAGCACACAGGGAGAGAGAGCAGCACAAGGGGGAAAGCGAGACGCACAAGGTGTAAAAGGGGGATAGAGCGCCGGAGTAGAGGGGGATGAGAGAGACGCACAGGGAGAGAGAGAGCGACCTCACAAGGTGTGAGAGGGGGAGAGAGCGCTGGGGGAGAAGAGGCACAGGGAGAGAGAAGCACAAGGGGGGAGAGAAGACCCACAAGTTGTTAGAGGGGGAAAGAGCAGCACGGGAGGAGAATGCGTCAAGAGGAGAGAGACACAAGGGCGGGGAGCAGACGCGGGGGAGAGAAATGCACAGGAGAAGAGAAGCACACAGGGGAGAGAGGACCGCACAAAGGGGGAGAGAAGCACACAGGGAGGGGGAGAACACAGAGGGGAGAATCACACGGGGGGGGGAGACTGCACATGGGGGAAGTAACAGGCAAGGGGGAGACAGCACACAGGTGGGGAGACAGCACACAGGTATAATAATAGTGGAGAAGTCAGAGACAGAATCTCTGGCAGCGCAGGCTCTTCCCATTCACTAAGGTAGGAGTGGCTGGGACCTGCAGTACTTCACAGTTGAGACAGAGTGCAGATGTGTGTGCTGTCCAGTTGAAGTCATCAGCTCCTGGCTTCAGCCTTTCAGGAGGCTCCACACTCTAGTTAAGCTGCCAGATATAGCTTGTGTTTCCCTGGTTGGTCTCCTGCTCAGTATTGTTTGACCTCGGTCTTTTGGATGCCCTTCTTCTTCCTGATGATCTTTGCTGCCATCTCTGTTCTGACCCGGCTTCTGACTGCTCTAACCGGATCCTGATCTTGTCCTTTTTATGATCTCCGACATTGCTTGGTGATTATTTGTCTCCATCCACAGGCAGCAATCTCTCCTGGACCCAGTTATAAATCCAGATCCCTGTGTAGGGTTACAGGGTGTCGGGGGTTCTCAGGGTTCTGCCTAAATAGTATATGGAAGGTTTGACCCGTAACTGAGCGTTCAGTCTGTATCACTGGGAAGAAGATAATCAGCTGCCAGGAATAAGTCTGCAGGTGCTCAGGGTGGGACACGAGCTGTTAAGATCTATGGGCCCAGACAGATCTATCAGAATCTGCCTCCAGGGCTTATTATAAATGACCCGTATAGACTGCTCTGCAGCAGTTTAAATGGAGTTAATTTCCTTTTGTACCTTAAGGGTTAACATCAGTTGCTGTGTCTCTGCAGTGTTAGTTGGCGTTGCTGTGTGTATCAGGTGATGTCCACTCTCCAGCCTTTAAATAGTCCCATGACCCATCACCTGATGACGCTGATAGAGTTCATTCTCTGCAAATGAGCTGTATGGATGCTATTGCAGTTCCTGCTGAAGCTGTCACTTAAACTTTCCTGGAGATTGCCATCTTTCTGATAGTTGCTGTGTTTTTTTCCAGTCACTGGGTGGAGGTGAGAGGGTTTAGCCCAGGGCTGATCAGGAGCAGGGCAAGGGGGTAACACAGACATCCTTACTTTTAGAGGTACTTCTGGGAACAAGGTCAGCTAGGGACCGCCAGTATAAGGGTCAGACTAGTTACCCTGATCGCCTTTTGCCTGTCACTGCCATCCTATTGCCTAACCCCTTGTCCTTTCTAAGCACCCCATGACAGACAGGGGAATTACCAGTGTGAGACATGTAATGACTGACAGTCTGCTCTCCTGATCTACATATCTCGCACTGGTAATGCCCCTTTTATTTGTAATAGAGTCTAAGGCCAGATTCTCAGGAAGATCTCATATCCGGTCCATAGATCTTAGCTGCTCATTTACATTTCTTGGGATAAGACATCAGATTGCAGAAATCAAGGTCTCATTTTATTCAGTTTTCTATGACCCCCATTCCCATATAGACGGCTGAGGAGGGGTAATCCTACTGACAGATTCCTGAAAAACTATGTGTAACACCATCACAAATCGTAAAATTATGTTTACTTTTATGAGTTAGTAAAATGCAGGAATTCTATTCTGAGGTTAGTGACATCTTTGTCCATTTATTAGTATAATCTGAGAGGTGCTGTGACATTCATCCTATGGTGAGCAGTGAGTGCGTTCGCCATCCATCTGGCTGAGCATGCTGAGCTGTCAGTATGTGATGGACAGTTCAGCCGTCCAATCAGGGCAGGGGCATGCTGAGCTGTCAGTATGGTGATGGACAGTTCAGCCGTCCAATCAGGGCAGGAGCATGCTGACGTCAATATGTGATGTACATTTAGCCATAATGTGGCATGGACATGCTGATGTCAAGGGTGATGACAGTTCAGACATCCAATCAGGGTAGGAGCATGCTAAGCTGTTAGTATGGTGATGGACAGTTCAGCCGTCCAATCTAGGGAAGGAGTGCAACGGCCTCAAGGACCGGGGGGTACTCCGTAGCCGGGCCGGCTGGCTTTCTGGGAGGTCACAGTGGCTGTTGCCCATCTCCATGGCCCTGGCTGTGCAGTGAAGGGGGTATTTACAGGGGATATGAGTCTTTTCGTGATGCCACCTGTGGTATTCGGCCACGGATGGCCGACACTGCTTGGATGAGCCCCAGGGAATGGTATTGTGGCAGCTGGGATGGTATTGCTCCCCACAGGTGGAGCGGGGCCCCAGGGTTGGTGTGATAGTCTATAGGGATAATGGTAGTTGTAGTTGGTGTACAGGAGCTGGCAAGGAAGATGCAGGAAATAACGGGAAGACATAAAGGGTGTTGTGTCCCACGAATGGGAACAACCTGCAATGTTTATTTTTTTGCATTGTGTATTTTTCCTCCTATCAGGAAATTCCTTTATTGTTGCTAGGTACATTAGTCTGTATGAAGTTTGTCCCTATCTCCCTCCCTTATTTTGTCTGTGTACAGGACGCTCCTCCCTTATTCACCAGTTTAGTTTAGAGAAGCCATTTCTGAAGATGCATGCGTGCATCCCTGTACAGATTATTCCTTTTCACCTATCATTCCATTGTAACTAATACAAGATTTGCAAGAAAACAACAGCATTTCTCCTGGTCTTCCTACAGCTGCAGTGATGATTGAGTAGACACTGACTGTCCATCGTTTGGTGTGTAAGTACCAGTATACAATCATGTAAAAGACTGGTGATTAGAACACTTGGGATTTGCACTCATCATAAGGGGACAAAAGAAAGGGTGCAGTTTCTTTACCTGTACTTGGTGCAGTCCGGGGGCACTGGTTACCAGGTCCGGTCAACCTAGAAGCATTCAGGGAACCACCTCACCAGGTGGGTTTGGAGACCTTCCTTCCACGCTCTCAGTTTGTGGTCCTGGCTGCCTGTGAGCTATCCTCCAGCCCCCTTCCTGCTTTCTTTCCCTTGCACCCGTATGGCGACATCATGAGTCCTATCACGGGTACCACCATAATGATGGCAGCTCTGGGCTCTCACAGTGCTGTTGTGCCGTCGGTCTTTAGTGCGGCCAGGAAACTTACAGCCTTGATGCACCCCAGGCCGTGGGGTACTCGGAATCAGGCTTTAATGCTTCTGGGAGTCACAGGGGTCGAAACCCGGCTCCGTGACCCTGGGTTCAGCATCAAAGAGTTCTTGGGAATAGAGTGATTTAAAGGGAGAATTATTTGTGACGCCACCCGTGGTTTGCGGCTATGGTTAACCGCTGCTGCTGCAGAACCTCTTTGGGGTGATGGATGGGGCAGCTGGAATGTAGTGGCTCCCCATGGGTAGGATCGGGTTCCCAGGGCAGTGGATGGAGCAGTTAGTTGTCTCCGGCAGGCAGCATTAACATTAGGCCTCGTTACCTTTCTCAGTGGCCTTCACAGTCTCACACAGTTCTGTACCTGGATTTACTCACAGCAGCTTCAAGTTTCAACAGGTCATAGATGTTACACTCTCTCAGATAAGCTCCGGCCTGTGTAGTCTCTAAAGCTGGCGTCACACACGTCAATGTCGTCAGCAATCTGATCGCCGGTGACATTGACGGCTGATCGCTGGTGAGCTGTCACACAGCAATCAGCGGACCAGCGACATCATGCAAATGATTTAAATATCGTTTCCACGATGTCTTGCTCCCGCTGACAGGCTGCAGTTAGCGGAAGCAGGCTGGTGTCCATGGTAAACTGCGGGTATCTAGGCAGCTCAGATTACTTAGCTCCTGGTGACCCCTAGTGGCCGATACCATTGCAGGGCTGGTACACATATTTAACATGATTAATTAATTATGCCTGCCAACATGCAACAGCCACAACCTGTGGATAATCCGCAGGACGGTGGCTGGGACTAGAGTCAGGGGACGTGCCGCTGCAGTCGCCCGAAAAGGCCCGCAGCCATCAGCCTGGGACCCTGTCCACGAAGGCGCAGGGCAGGAGAGGTGAGAATCCAGTGCAGGGAAAGAGCAACCTGGGAAGGCCCACGAAAGGTGCCTTGGTAGAGCAATCCTGATCTGCGCACTAACCTGGCTGCACTTTGGAGGAGTACAGCACCCGCTGGGTGGCCTTGCCTGATCAGCAAGTAAAAGGTAAAGAACTTCACGAACTGTGTGTGTCTTCTCCTTTCATGCCCTGCGACCCTCTACATCACCAGAATCCCATCCCTGCGATAGACTGCCCCATCTGCCCTGGGGCCCTGCTCCACCTGTGGAGAGTGATACCATCCCGCTGCACTACCATCTGCCCCAGCGGCCTTAATCTGCAGCGTCGGCCATCCCCAGCCGAACACCACAGGTGGCGTCACAAACTTTCCCCTTTACTACACGCCCAAGGTCTAGGAGCCGGGTCACCGCTACCGTGATCCCACCCATACTGTTGGGCATCGCATCTGTGTTATTCCTGTGCTCAGTCTGATCTATCGCTTACCCTGACTTCTGACCTTATGTCTGATGATTCATGTGCTTAGCCCCTTTGTCTTGATCCACTACCTTCCGGGAACTTTTACCTGACTATGCCTTTGTCTCACCCCTTTGTTTATTGCTAGCGCTCCTGGTATCTGACCCTGGACCTCTTGGCTACCGAGCCTCATGGCTAACCTGTCACTGGTACAGTTATACTAGAAATTGGTTGCTACATAGTCATTCATTGCTAGTCATAATCCAGTTGGGTTACTTATTTACAAACTAGACCACTATCTGCTTCTTGCTTTATTCCAATACTCCACGTAGATTATATCTATATAAAGGTGAGATATTTATGTCTCATAACCAGTCTGTCCAGTTATGTTGTTGGGCGTCTACAATAATGGCGCACCAGTTTATGATAACACCTTGGTGTTGGATGTAAATGAACCGATCACCGGTGATGGGATTATCCATTGTAGAGTGGCCAACAGTGTGACATTTGGATGAGATCATGAATGATTGCTGTTCCAGCATTTGTAAAGTGATTGGAAAAAGAAAAGTTCCCCACAGGCTTCATTATAAAAAAATAACAAACTGATTGATGTGAGCAGGGCCCACCTAGATCTGGTGCAAGGCCCTCTGAGATCTGCCCTAACACAGACCTCAGTCTGGATCCAGGAGGGCCCCAGGAAATGACTACTAAGTACTGGATTTGGTGGATTATAAAACGCACCCAAAGTTTAGAGGAAGAAAATAGGAAAAGAAATAATTTTTCATGTTAAAATAAGGGACCGTTTTATAGTCTGAGTGTAGCTTACCGTGGGGGTGTAGCGGCGGTGGAGTAGGGTCGCAGGAGGCAGGGTCACCACTGCAAGAAGTTAACATGAGTGGGCAATGCTATGGGCCAGGGCTAATGGGAGGGTGTGGCACCGAGGCACCAGTAGGATGATGCGACCCCCGGGCTGGGAAGAGGAGGAGTCATAGAAGCACCAGTACACCGATGCTGCAGGCCCTGGGCTGGGAGGAGGGGGTGTCGCGGAGGCACCAGTGGGCGATGCTGCAGGCTCTGGGCTAGGAGGAGGGGGTGTCGCGGAGGCACCAGTGGGGCGATGCTGCGGCCCGCAGGGCTGGGAGGAGGAGGGGTGGCACCGAGGCACCAGTGGGGCAATGCTGCGGCCCCCGGGGCTGGAAGGAGGAGTCATAGAAGCACCAGTAGGGCGATGCTGCAGGCCCTGGGCTTGAGCAGGGGTGTCGCGGAGGCACCAGTGGGGCGATGCTGCAGCCCCCAGGGCTGGGAGGAGGAGGGTGTGGCACTGAGGCACCATGGGGGCAATGCTATGGGCCAGGGGCTAGGAGGAGGGTGTGCACCGAGGCACCAGTAGGATGATGCGACCCCCGGGCTGGGAAGAGGAGGAGTCATAGAAGCACCAGTACACTGATGCTGCAGGCCCTGGGCTGGGAGGAGGGGGTGTTGCAGAGGCACCAGTGGGGCGATGCTGCAGGCTCTGGGCTAGGAGGAGGGGTGTCGCGGAGGCACCAGTGGGGCAATGCTGTGGCCCCTGGGGCTGGGAGGAGGAGGGTGTGGCAACCGAGGCACCAGTGGGTGATGCTGTGGCCCCAGGGCTGGGAGGAGGGGGGTGTGGCACTGAGCACCAGTAGGGGCAATGCTGTGGCCCCTGGGCTGGGAGAGAGGGTGTGGCACCGAGGCACCAGTGGGGTGATGCTGCAGCCCCCAGGGCTGGGAGGAGGAGGGTGTGGCACCGAGGCACCAGTGGTGCAATGCTGCGGCCCCCGGGCTGGAAGGAGGAGTCATAAAGCACCAGTAGGCGATGCTGCAGGCCCTAGGCTTAAGCAGGGGGTGTCGCGGAGGCACCAGTGGGGCGATGCTGCGGCCCTCAGGGCTGGGAGGAGGAGGGTGTGGCACTGAGGCACCAGTGGGGCAATGCTGCGGCCCCCGGGGCTGGAGGAGGAGGGCTGTGGCACTGAGGCACCAGTGGGGCGATGCTGCGGCCCCCAGGGCTGGGAGGAGGAGGGTGTGGCACTGAGGCACCAGTGGGGCAATGCTGCGGGCCCCCGGGGCTGGGAGGAGGAGGGTGTGGCACTGAGGCACCAGTGGGGCAATGCTGTGGCCCTGGGGCTGGGAGGAGGAGGGTGTGGCACCGAGGCACCAGTGGGGTGATGCTGTGGCCCCCAGGGCTGGGAGGAGGAGGGTGTGGCACTGAGGCACCAGTGGGGCAATGCTGTGGCCCCTTGGGCTGGGAGGAGGGGTGTGGCACCGAGGCACCAGTGGGGTGATGCTGCAGCCCCCAGGGCTGGGAGGAGGAGGGTGTGGCACCGAGGCACCAGTGGGGCAATGCTGCGGCCCCCGGGGCTGGAAGGAGGAGTCATGGAAGCACCAGTAGGGCGATGCTGCAGGCCCTAGGCTTGAGCAGGGGGTGTCGCGGAGGCACCAGTGGGGCGATGCTGCGGCCCCCAGGGCTGGGAGGAGGAGGGTGTGGCACTGAGGCACCAGTGGGGCAATGCTGCGGCCCCCGGGGCTGGGAGGAGGAGGGTGTGGCACTGAGGCACCAGTGGGGCGATGCTGCGGCCCCCAGGGCTGGGAGGAGGAGGGTGTGGCACTGAGGCACCAGTGGGGCAATGCTGCGGCCCCCAGGGCTGGGAGGAGGAGGGTGTGGCACCGAGGCACCAGTGGGGTGATGCTGCAGTCCCTAGGCTGAGAGGAGGGGGTGTCATGTAGGCATCAGTGAGGCGATGCTGTGGGTTCTGGGCTAGGAGGAGGAGGTGTAGCAGAGACACCTGTGGGGTGATGCTATGTGCCCAGAGCTGGGAGAAGGAGATAGGGCCAGGGCACCTGTGGGGCAAGGCTGTGGGCCCTGCACTGGAGGAGGGGGCAGCACTGAGGCACCTGTGGGGCGATGCTGTGGGCCCTGCACTGGGAGGAGGGGGCGGCACTGAGGCACCTGTGGGGCGCTGCTGCAGGCTCTGGACTGAGAGAAAGGGGCAGCACAAGACGGGTGCCATCGATCTTTTGGCTGTGGACGCAATGACCCTCAGGACAATGGCTGTGGAGGAGCTCCATCCTCATTCATTTTCCTAAAGTGCATCACTTCGGAAGCAGCACATGGTCAGACTGACATCTTGTCTTTCCAAGATCTCAACCTGTGTGTGCGCTGCTTCCACAGCCATTTCTGAAGTCCATCGATTCCACCACAAGAATCCATGCCCCAATTTTATAACATCTTATTTTTTACAGATCCAAGCCCTTGAGAAACGTTTTTCTTTTGGGAAGTGCCCAGACATGTTAGATATCTGTTAATCGGATGGGTTTTGGGTCTATGGATTCTCATGATAACGTAACAGTATACTTTATACACAGTAAACAGCAAAAACACAGAGAAATACAATGTTATACGTTTATTACGGGTAGAATACAGCAGTTTTCAGACACAGCCCTGATACAACACTCTTGTAGTCTTCCAGAGTGTTTAAAAGAATACAGTCATCTAGTACAAGTCTAACGTCTGAGCACTCGTCACATTCCAGAAGTAAGAAACATATAGTGGAGGTACAGTACAATACAGCTGTGCTGCTGAGCGCGCAGGCACTCAATGTGCCGGAGAGTGATTCCAGCTGCTGATCACAGTAGTGAGCGGTGACCGCAATCACTCCATTCTCTTATAACCAACAGTCAGCGGCTGCTGGTAGGATATTAATGTATTTTGTCCCTGCAGCTGCGCCTGAGTGAGGCGGCCGGACAGCACTTTAATGCTATTTATCAGCAGATTAACCCTATATCTGCAGGTAAATAAGGTTTTACACATGACTGGTCCGCCTTAAGTTTACAGTCTATCCATATTGGTAGACCTTTCCCACTTCTTTCTTGCTTATCAGCATTTTTAGCCACTCCGACAGGCATTATTATCTACGACGGACATTCAGTAGTGCAGAAAATATAGCCCCATTCACATTAGACTCGCTGATATTGAAGTGTTCGGCCGACAGTGTAATGTGTATGGGGGCACGGCGTTCTGATGGCCGGGGGCGATGCCGATTGCACATGTTTGATTTCAGACTGCTGATCGCATTATTCTTCCTGCTATAAGCCGCCTACACGTGATTGTTGACAGCTTTCTCATAGAGAACACAGGAACGCTCGACGGAACGCTAGCTCCTGTGTATGGGAAAGACGTTGAGAGCCGATCAATCGGCAAAAGCATAATTTACCGGCTGTCCTCTAATGAGACTGGCCAGCTTAAAGCGAATCTGTCAGCGGGTTTTTGCTACCTCATCTCACAGCATCGTAATGTAGGCAAAGAAACCCTGAATCCAACGATGTATCACATAGATACTGGCGGAAGCCGTTCTCACACAATCAAAGAATTTAGTTTCAGGAACACAGCAGAGCTGGGAGAGCTGTGGGGAGTCAATCACTGCAGGGGGCGTGTCAGACTGCCCTGCGTGTGACTTTCTAGTCCTGTAGTGGTGATAAAGCCTTTAGTTTAAGTAAACAATAGCACACACACTGATAAGAGGGCACAGTTGCTTTTTGTTTTTTTAACCCCTACAGCATGTTGTCCTCGGCTTACATAGCAAAAACCTGCTGACAGCATCCCTATGCTTAGGTTCAGCTTAGACTTTAACAAGTGTTACCATTGTGATGTATTTTGCAATTCACTCCTACTTCTGAAATTAGTGACATAATCCTTCATGCCCATATATACGTTATAGGTGACATTATTTGGCAAGCTTCAGAAGTCTCTGGATATCAGGTTCTATGTTTAGAGTGGGAAAGCTTTTACTATAGCGCTTGAATGGTTCTCCTTCTGGGCCAATGAGAAACTTTTCAAAGTTCCAGGAGAGGTCGGATCGGTGGACAGGACTCCATACTATAAATTTGGGGTCGGCCATCAGGCCGGCTGGTTCATCATCTGGCGAGGGAAGTTTGTCCTTCAGGTAAGCGAAGATTGGATGGGTGCCTTTCCCATTCACCTCACATTTTTGGAACAAGGTGAAGCCGGGTTCAAAGCCATTCCCGGGTCTGACGTATTTTAGGGAATTAAGAATCTCTTCATTTTTACAGTTTTCCTAAAAATAAATAATAGAAAACAATAGATTAAAAAATCAACATATGAGATGCCATGCCTGATTAAAAGATGTAAGCAGTCTCAAAAGCTTGATATACAATGCCTGATGAAGAGACATAAGCAGTCTCGAAAGCTTGATATACCATGTCTGATTAAGGGATGTAAGCAGTCTCGAAACCTTGATATACTATGCCTGATGAAGAGACGTAAGCAGTCTCGAAAGCTTGATATATCATGTCTGATGAAGATATGTAAGGAGTTTTAAAAGCTTGATATACCATGTCTGATGCAGAGACATAAGCAGTCTCGAAAGCTTGATGTACCATGCTTGATGAAGTTATACCATGCCCGATGAACAGACGTAAGCATTCTTAAAAGCTTAATATACCATGCCTGATGAAGAGATGTAAGCAGTTTGGTAAGCTTGAAATACTATGCCTGATGAAGATACGTAAGCAGTCTCGAAACCTTGATATACTATGCCTGATGAAGAGACATAATCAGTCTCGAAAGCTTGATATATCATGCCTGATGAAAAGACGTAAGCAGTCTCGAAAGCTTGATATACCATGCCTGATGAAGAGACGCAAGCAGTCTTGAAAGCTTGATATACCATGCCTGAAGAAAAGACGTAAGCAGTCTGAAAGGCTTGATATACCTGATGAAAAGATTGTAAGCAGTCTCAAGGCTTGATATACCATGCCTGATGAAGAGACATAAGCAGTCTCGAAAACTTGACATACTATGCCTGATGCAGAGATGTAAGCAGTCTTGAAAGTTCGATATACCATGCCTGATGAAAAGACATAACCAGTCTAGAACGCTTGATATACCATGCTTGATGAAGAGATGTAAGTAGTGTCAAGGGCTTGATATACCATGCCTGATGAAGAGATTGCAAACAGTCTCAAGGCTTGCTATACCATGCCTGATGGAGAGACATAAGCATTCTCGAAAGCTTGATATACCATGCCTGATGAAGAGATTGCAAACAGTCTCAAGGCTTGCTATACCATGCCTGATGAAGAGACGTAAACATTCTCGAAAGCTTGATATACCATGCCTGATGAAGAGACGTAAGCAGTCTCGAAAGCTTGATATACCATGCCTGATGAAGAGACGTAAGCAGTCTCGAAAGCTTGCATTGTAACACAATTTACTTAATTTTTATATTTATTATTCATTTTTTTTTATTATAGATTATAAGTCAACATCGGGGCATAGAAACTGATGTGAGTAATGACAACATCTGTACATGCTGCAGAGTATGTTGGTGCTATACAGGTGTCTTTTACACCTGCAGATCTTTTGCCTGAATCAAGCGCAGATTGACAATGCTAGTTCTATTTCCGTGCCTAATATTTATGGCACATCTATGAGATACACTATTTGGGGGTGGAGAAAGGGCCTATGTGTGTAATATGGACAAATGTATTTTAAAAGAAACCCATCACCAGGTTTCTCCCATATAACCTGCGGACACCAGTAAGGCTGGATATGCAGTTGTATATAAGTCCTCAATCTGCTTTGCATAATGTAACGTAAAAAATCCCTTTTTATTATACTCACCTACATGGCGGTCTGGTACGATGGGCGTTGCTGGTCATGATCCAGCGCCTCCTCTCTTCTTGCTTCATGTGGATGACATGTCCCACGTCATCCACAGTGTCCCCCATTACGCTCCTGAGCATGTACACTTCTCTCCCTATCCTGAGGAGAGCAGAGCAAAGTACTCAATGCATATGTGCCTGAAAAGGCCAAAGAGCGCCCGTGCATGCGCACTACAACACTTTGCTATGCTCTTGGAAGCAGAGAGAAGTGCACCTGGACAGGAGCGTGATGGAGGAGACTGTGTGTAAGATGAAGGACGCATCATCCCCATGGTGATAGGGCGTTGATCCATGGAGTAGTCTGATTGCCGAATGTGGAGTCGGGAAGGAAGTTTTTCCCCCAATATGGAGCTTGGTGTTTGCCACATGGGGTTCTTGCCTCCCTTTGGATCAACATGTTAGGCTGTAGGTTGAACTAGATGAACTTAAAGTCTATGTTCAACCTTAAAAACTATGAAATTAAAACCATAAAGCAAGCAGAGAGGAGGCACCGGATCAAGACCAGCGATGCCCATCGACCCATAGGTGAGTATAATATAAGGTCTGTTTTACTTTATACAGATTGACCTGGAGACTTATATACAGAATTCTAGAATGCACTATATAAGGCCTTACTGGTGGTGGCCGCAACGTATATGGGGAAAATCTGGTGACAAGTTCACTTTAAGTCCTTGCTTCCCGGGCTAAGGCCCCGAGCAGCCATAATATTACAGCTATCACCAGTGGTGTCACTTGAAGCTCATGGGCCCCAATGTAAAAGTTCCAAAGGGGCCCCCCAATTATTGCAAATCTTTAATAGTCACTTTAGGCTCCAGGGCCCGGATGCGATTGCAACCTCTGCACCTATTGTAGCTATGCCCCTGGCTACCCCCATGTGAGAGTATATACATTTTTTTTTTTTTGCTGGGGCATATACTAGAGTACTGGACAACTCCTTCAGACAAAGCTCTTTATTTGTGATCATTAATGTGATGTCCTTCTAAGTACATGGATTATTTGGGTCTACAGCGTATCAGCATTCCCTACTACACTCGATGGCTTGAATACACTGTGTCCAGGTAAAGGTGTATTCCACTCGCAGCATTATCAAAATATTAATTTTACCAAATAGATTAATTTTCCAAAAATGTCCTATTAACCTGCTATTCCGTCTCTTTCCATCCATTCTTCTTATACAGAGGTCTCTGACTAGAGGTGTAGCAACCTCTACACACGGACAATGTGTGAGACAAACAGTCTTCATTTTAGTCCATGTATCATTCAAAAAGGTGGGGATATGTGAGCAGCCAGACCCACCCGTCTCTCCTACTGCTCCTAAAACCCGTACCTGATGCGCACTTATAACTCTCTTTGTATTAAGTGTACTAGACGTCCACCCAGGCTGACACCACTGAGCATAACCACCTCTGCGATACATACCTCCCACCGGCTATATTTCTGGCTGCCATCTTACATCAGTTATTGTTATGGCATAGTTATGGCTACAGTAGTAGTGTCTGCAAATATGCAATTCTGTCACATAATTTTACAAGAATGATGGCCGCTCTGTACACTGTGCAGATCTCCTCCTCCCGGCCGCCGACACCGCTGATTGGGTGGCCGGGCACATTTAGAATGACACACTATGTGAATGCACGCGGACATTCACCGCTGCGTTCACATCAGAATGTCTGCGTTCGCACTGCTTTTGCGTCTGCATGCCGGACAAATGCAGATGCAGACACTAATGTGAACCCAGCCTAAAAGTAATGACTACTGCCTATAAACTAATTGCTCTTAAAATTACCCAAACTGAAAAAAACTGTAGCAAACTCAATGTGACTTGCAACCTACGAAAGCAAACATTAACTGACGGCCACAACAATCATGCTGATTAAGCACAAATTCTAATTCTCTCCCCACTTCTCACTCATCATATGTCCTCTGCTTTCGGGATCTTGCGTCATTATTGATCTCATAAGCATTAATACCAGCATTTACTAAAACCCCGTGTCACTCATGTCAGTCACTGCTCTTTCCTTTTCTCCAATTTGATGCTTTTTCTGGATTCTCATTCTCAGGACCCGCGCAGGTTTCCATGGTTTCAGCGGGAACAGCGTATGCTTGCGGTATTCTGTATGCTCAATGACTGACGTGACGCCACAAAAACACATACATAGTTATAGAGTCACTTACTTGGTAGCCGAACTGGTTGCAAGGAAATCCCAGCACCACAAACCGACGTGGATACTTGCTTTGCAGCTCATTTAGCTGGGTGTAATCCTTGACGGTGGTATCTCAAAGGGAAGCAACATTTTCTATTAAAACTACCCTTCCCCTAAACACATTAAAGTCTACCTTTTCCCCATCAAGGTTTGTAGCATACAAGTCGTAGAAGGATTTAGCTATGTAAGCCATAGTGCCTAGCCTATACCCAGCCTGGAAAGGAATATGTACAGATGACGGCTCCGCCGCCTTTTATTGGAAGATCTTGTGACCAGATGTTGCTGATGTGTATCGGGAAGGTGTATGTTGCAGAAAGCGGATACAGCAGTGTTACCGATACGGCCAGCTTGTCTGAAAAATAAGGCCATTGTAGCTGTTCAGTCTATGACTGCTGCTCATAAAAAATGCAAAGGCTTGGTTAGTGGTTTTGTGCTCATTTGGGAAGGTTATCTCTGGTTAACACGTCACACGTGGACTCATCGGGATGTGAAAAATGGAATTTTCAAATTGAAACAGGAATAAATTGTGCAGACATTTCCCCACGCACAGGATCGGATCACGGTGTTACTACTCACAGGTCATGTAACGCACGCGGGTGTGGACCCACGGGCCGGGCTTACCCTGAAGGACAGTGCCTACCATACCAGAGCCTCTGATGGGGAAGTTGGACTTGGCTGCCGGTACATACCAGGTACCAGTCCAGTGGGGGCACCTAGGGTCAGATTAGAGCAGCATAATTAAGCTAATTAAGTGTCAGCGGTGCTGGGAAAGAGCCATGCCATATTAATTCTAGTTGGCCATACTCAGTCATTGAAGCTTATTGTCACACTGGGGTGTACAGTCTCCCAGCACAACACAAGGGTGATAATGAGATGGTATAGAAGGAAGGCCCTGACAATAAGGAGAGTCACATCCTAGCACTCAACTGAATCTGTACCCTAGGCACCCTAATGTCCCTAGACGGGTCCTTCCCCCACTGCCATCATGTGAGGATTTTTGTCTTTGAGATGCCCTGCTCTAGACTCATCTTCTTTCAGAACATGCCACTGGACCTGTCCAGCACACCACTATCAACTGTCTTCAGCTACAGGGCCACTGTCTGCCACATTCAAGACTCCCCCCCCCCCATCCCGGTTGATTGAGACTTCCACTGTTATCAAGCAAGCAACATGTCTGTGTATTCATACCAAGGAGGGAACCGTGTCTCAAGCTGTGTTTGCACTTTGGAGGCGGCCAGCGCTCGGACTACTAATCCAGAGCTGTACTACGTCCTCGCCCATGACTACTACAGACCCGCGCCGCCCGCTCAACATTGTCATCAAGGCCAAGGAGAGAATCACTGGTCTTACTGAACTGCGGCCAAAGTTTTTGATAAATTTACGAAAGCTGAAAGAGGATTTGGAGAGTTTCTGCTCCGAAAACTGCTCGAAAACCTTCACAAGCTTTTAATATCTGACATCATTTTATAAGTGGTTTTGAAAAATTTTTTCCAATAGGTTTTTTTTTTAATCCTTTTGATGACTTGCCTGCTTTGGACACATCATACGAAGAGAGAAATCACTAGAGAAGGACATTATGGTAGGAAGAGTAGAAGGTACAAGGCGAAGAGGAAGACCAGCAATCGAATGACTTGATAATGTCAAGTTAATGGCAGAGAAGACCCTGGTGGACCTATCTAGGTTTGGAGAAGACCCCGGTGAACCTATCTAGGTTTGGAGAAGACCCTGGTGTACCTACTAGTGCATCTCAATGAATTAGAATATATTAAAAAGTTGATTTATTTCAGTAATTCAATACATAAAGTGACACACATCTATTATATAGAGTCATTACACACAGTGGGATCTATTTCCAGTGTTTTGTTCTGTAAATGTTGATGATTATGGCTTACAGCCAATGAAAACCCAAAGGTCATTATTTCAGAAAATTAAAGTAGGGAGGATGAAGGGTTAAAAACCGTGTTGCCATATTCCACGACAAATCAAAGGGTGAATATAATGTTGATTTATTAGTCAATGTGTTTCAGGCCTCCCTGAAATGCCCTGAAACATGGCAATATTACTTTGATTGTTGATGATATTCTAATTCATTGAGATGCACAAGTATCTAGCCTTGGAGAAGACCCTAATGGACCTATGTAGGCTTGGAGAAGACCCTGATGGACCTATCTAGGCTTGGCGAAGACTCTGTTGGAGCTATGTAGGCTTGGAGAAGACCTTAGTGGACCTATCTAGGCTTGGAGAAGACCCTAATGGACCTATCTAGGCTTAGAGAAGACCTTAGTGAGCTATGTAGGCTTGAAGAAGACCTTGGTGGACCTATCTAGGCTTGGGAAAGACTCTGTTGGAGCTATGTAGGCTTGGAGAAGACCTTAGTGGACCTATCTAGGCTTGGAGAAGACCCTAATGGACCTATCTAGGCTTAGAGAAGACCTTGGTGAGCTATGTAGGCTTGAAGAAGACCTTGGTGGACCTATTGAGGCTTGGAGTAGACCATAATGGACCTATCTAGGCTTGGAGAAGACCTTGGTGGACCTATCTAGGCTTGGAGAAGACCCAGGTAGACATATCTAGGCTTGGCGAAGACCCTGGTGGAGCTATCCAAGCTTGGAGAAGACCCTGGTGGACCTATCTAGGTCTGAAGAAGACCCTGGTGGAGCTCTCTAGGCTTGAAGAAGACTTTGGCGGGCCTATCTAGGCTTGGAGAAGACCCAGGTAGACATATCTAGGCTTGGCGAAGACCCTGGTGGAGCTATCCAAGCTTGGAGAAGACCCTGGTGGACCTATCTAGGTCTGAAGAAGACCCTGGTGGAGCTCTCTAGGCTTGAAGAAGACTTTGGTGGGCCTATCTAGGCTTGGAGAAGACCCTAGTGGACTTATCTAAGTTGTACAAGATCGATTTTCCTACAGAGAGTTCATCCATCAAGTCACCATAGCTTGAGAGCAAGCTGAAAGGATGATAAATAAATAAATTAATATGTCAAACTTGGAGCAGATTCCATGAGGAATCCCCATTAAAGACGCTACACGTCACTTATGTATTTCCACAGTGAGATTTTCAAGACTTCATTAGGAAAAAATACTTCCAAAACCTCTTGCAGCATGAACATCAGTGTGGATTTCCCATTGATACCTATTGAACGTGTATTTAAAGCGGTTTATGATGTGGATTTTGATGCGGATATGCAGCAAAATCCACTTCAGAGTGAACATGTATCCTGTGGAATCATTCTTAATTATTGTGTTACATTTCTTTAAATGGTCTGGACCCACACTCATCTGTTACTGTCTTTCATTTACTCACAAGTGCATTGTTATTCTGTTTAATGTGATACCTGAAACAGATACTGGTACCTGCATTGTCGGCTCCGGAGTCACAATTACTCCTCCAAGCTTTTCATTTTATCTTTGCACCTCCAAGAATGTAAAACCAAAGAAATGCCGAACCTCTACTCTCTTTGCTGTAAGGGAGGAAGCTGCTTACAAAAGCAGGTTTTGATGCTTTTTTGGTGCAGATTATACAGTGGTGTGAAAAAGTGTGTCCCCCCCCCCCCTTCCTGATGTCTTGTTCTTTTGCATGTTTGTCACTTAAACGTTTCAGACCAAACAAATGTAAATGTTAGACACAAGTAACCACAAAATGTAGTTCATAAATGAAGGTCTTTATTATTAAGGGAAAAAGAAATCCAAACCTACAGGGCCCTGTGTGAAAAAGTGATTGCCCCCTAAACCTAATAACTGCAGCAACAACTGCAATCAAGCGTTTGTGATCACTGGCAATGAGGCCTGTACAATGATCTGGAGGAATTTTGGCCGCTCATCTTTGCAGAATTGTTGTAATTCAGCCACATTGAAGGTTTCCAAGCATAAGCCGCTGTCACCGGTGTGTCAGGAAGCACGGATGAGACTGTAGAGGCCACTCGCAAAAGGTCCCAGCGTTTGGCCAAACAGTCAAAATCCTAAGAAAATGTCTCTGTCGCTTTAAGAGGTATTCCTCTTTTAGTTAAAGCTGGAGGTCACTAGGACCCAGGTGATTCCTTACCTTGAGCTGCCTATATATTCCCTTTGACTCCCAGGATGCCCTGCTGGTGATAGCTGTTCAGGTGTTCCTGATTGCATCCTAGCTCAAAACAGTGTTTCCTGGAGTCTGCTGGTTTGCTGCTTGGATCTGCTCAATCTAAGTGTATCTCTTCCCTCTTTGTTTGTTTCCCTTATGTGTTTCCTTAGTTGCTAACCAGGCTGACTAGTGATCACCCGCTCTGATCCCTGTGTAGTGGTAGTCCAGGGAGAGTCAGGGAATAGGTATCCTGGCGGCGACCGTTGCGGAAACTGTATAGGGACGTTAGGGGAGCCAGGTGTCAGCGCTAGTTTTTCTAGGGCTCCCATCCACTTTTTGCCTTTAGCATCAGGGACTCCTCCCCATCCCCCTCCTGTCGTCGTCCAGCGCCGGGTGTCTCCCTACACCCAGTGTGACAGCCGTCTTGTTAAGGTCCAGGCACAGCATCTCAGTCATACTAGGCCACTCCAAAGTCTGAATTTTGTTTTTCTTCAGCCATTCAGAGGTGACTGAATCCAGAGTCCAATATGGACACAGTGCCAGACACATAAGGTGCTGTCTCCTGCACTGTGTCCATACTGGTTGTTATGCAAGATAGGGAGTGCCCCATCCCTTCCATTCTGAGCCAGGCACATAAGTTGCTGTCTGCTGCACTGTGTCCATAATGGACTCTGGCCCGTCTTCATCTTATATAAGAGACCACTATAGGCGATCACTGGTGGAGTCATGTTGCCGCTGCAACCAGAGATATTCACTAGAGTTGGTATAAATCGATACGCACGACCTGGTCTATCGGCCACTTTAGGAATCTGTGTCCGCTGTATGTGCACCTTGAGAGTTTACTCTCACCTGACGGCCCCTCTTTTGATCCGCTGGCCTGGTGTGATGCCACCATTTCAGTGTAACACACGTTGCCTCTGTGGCGCCCCTGCGACCAGGAGGCCACAAAGGGAACTGCAGCCAGGCAGGCACGAACGACCGTTGAACACTAACACCCTCACAGCCCACACAACCCACGTAGCAGTAGAAAGCAGCACCCAACCCGGGGCCTGGGAACTCTAGGCAGGCAAGGGGTGGTGGGTTTAGAGACAGTGGGTGGGCAAACACGCAAGTCAGGTGACAGAGGGTAGATATAGAGCAGGGGGAGGAGAAAGGAGTCAGTAGGCCGGTGTAGGCTGAGCAGCAAAGACAGAGGCACATGTCCTGGAAGAGTGGGGTGTAAGGAGCGCAGAATCTGGAAGAGCCAGTGCGAGCCACAGAGGAAAGCACGTCCGAAGCCAGCACCCCAGGAGTGTGAGGGAAGAGAGGGATGGCTGAGACGACCGACTGCAGGCGGAGTAGCCCTCCAATTGAACTCGAAGCACAGTTAGAGAGAGCCTGGTAGAGCCTCACCACCGAGGACTATTGGAGGCTAGGCTAGAATAGAGTGTCGGCTCTTGAGGGGACCGTTGCTTCACCCGGCATCCCCAGACAACCGACGGGGGACCACAGCTACACGTTAGGGTCCCTACCCCAAAGGCCAGGCAGCCCAGTGGCAACCCGGAGAGCTCACAGAAGTCCGAGCCACCGCCATACTGTCCGGAGTCACGCACAACAAAGTGAATGAGAGAGAGAGAGAACTGAAAGCCTGGAAGGGACAGAGAGACAGAGTGAGGGGTCATAGAAGGAGTAACCTGGCCGCAGAGAGTAAAGGAACCCGGAGGGGAGAGTTAAGCCGTGTACGGAACGTAACTTGTGACTAAGAACTGTAATGAGAAAGAGCTTTGAGAAGTAAACACGGTGAACCCTGACTCCGACTCTATCGTGTGTTCTTGCCTGCATGTGACTCCCTCCATACAGGTTTGCAGAAGATCCCCGCCTGGAGAGCCACAGCTTGTTAGCTCCAACACTGAAGGAGGATTCCTGCAGCATCTGGACAGTAAGTGCATTGCACCCAGCACAAGCCTGCACCATACCCTACACAATAGATTCAACCATCACTGCCCCGGGGAACCCAATTCTGCCCTCGGAGAACTATTCACACATCATCCCCGGAGGTTCTGAGGCAGCGGTGGCCCCACTACTAGCTACACACTGTGGAGCGTCACGACTGACATTATCCCCTGTAAATATCCCCTTACTATTGCCAGGGCCCGGACACGGTCCGGACCAGGTCCATCCGTGATTTCCCCAGTAGCAGACCCGGTCCGGTACCGAGTACCCCGTCCCAGTGGGCTCGACAACCTGGCGTCACGAACAGGATATACCTGGTCGAAAAGAATTGGACCCGTGTGCCTATCTAACGTGTTCTGGACTTTCCCGCCAAAATCTGGGCTTAATTGCAGCCATAGAAGACTAACGCCATGTGCAGAGGAGGCGTGCCCAGACCCCCTTCGTGGGCCGGGCCAGTCCAAGGCGCGAAGAAAAGGACCCGCCCTGGCTCCCCTTAACTCTGGGAGAGCCAGACATCACTCTCAAAGAAGAGCCTCCGCCCCTAGACCCACCTACCAATGAGAAGCTGGCGGGAGATGAACAGGAAATCGTCATCAAGAAGAGGCTGGACAGACGACCGGAAGAGAAGCAGTCGCCATTGCAAGACACGAGGACGGAAGTAGAGGACGCCGAGGAGAACGCTGTACACGAGAGATCTCAAGTGATCCCGGAGGGCCCACGGAGTGAACCGGTGGAGGAACCCGGCCAGGGAAAGAAATTTAGTGATCGTGATAGAATGGCAGAGGGCGGCGGAGAGCGTCCGAGACACCCGGAGGGGTGTGCTGCGGCTGCTACCCCAGCAGATGACCCGTGTTCAAGAGCAACGTACCCGGATTCACATCGATATTAGTCATCAGCAGACTTACCAGACTTTGTCTACGCAACCCGGCTGGGAATGTCATAGGTTGCCTCCCTTTGAAGAGAACTCACGTGCATCATTTCCCACACATGTCGGCTGATCTGATCAGATGATATGGCGCCCCACCGGTCTGGATGCCACAAAGGGGTACTGCACTCAATAACAGGGTGTAGTATCTCAATCCAAAAGGAGCAAAAGATAGTGAACCCTGGCCTCACCAAACACACGCACACACCCTAGGACCCAGGGGACAATGGGAGAACCCGGGGTCAGGGCCCAGTCACAAAGGAGACAAGAGAAGAACAGACAGTGAGTAGTGAGGAGTGAAGGAGCAAGCTGAAGCAAGTGTGCAGACAAGCACAGACAAAGAGAACTCCGAGCACTGGCGGAGTGAGAACAGCCTGGACTAAAAACCCCCGTCACACATAACGACATCGTTAGCGAGGTTTTGTGACGTAACAGCGATCTCGCTAACGATCTCGCTATGTGTGACACTTAGCGGCGATGGAAATCACGCTGATCCACACCGCCATCATGTGTTGTGGCAATTTTCTTTTTTGCAATTTTACTACACTTGGAATGTTTTTCCCATTTTCCAGTACTCTATATGGTAACACGAATGATGTAATTCAAAAGTACAACTCGTCCTCAACAAGCCCTCATGTGTCTATATTGACGGAAAATACAAAAGTTATGACTCTTGCAAGAAGGGGAGGTAAAATGGAAAATCGCCGGGTGGTGAAGGCGTTAATAACCGTTTTCTTTTGAGGCAAAGTTTTGTCAAAATAACCAGATAAAAACCTGATGATTGGAAAACAAATGACTCCACCATTGTTTTGGACTTTTTTTTATCCCACGGCTGAGGAGGAGCACCCTGCTGTAACAATGTGGAGAGTTTTCAAAAAGTATAAAACTATAATGATAAAAAAACACCACAAACACATTTGTGTCGCTCTCCTCAGAGTCGACCCTTCATCTTGACACAGTTTGGTCCTTATTTTGCCTATAAATTCAGACTTTGCAGCGATGACCATCACCTCACAGCAGCCTGGCTGGAGAACAGGGGGTTAATGAGTGTGCAGTCACCTCACAGCAGCCTGGCTGGAGAACAGGGGGTTAATGAGTGTGCAGTCACCTCACAGCAGCCTGGCTGGAGAGCAGGGGGTTAATGAGTGTGCAGTCACCTCACAGCAGCCTGGCTGGAGAACAAGGGGTTCATGAGTGTGCAGTCACCTCACAGCAGCCTGGCTGGAGAACAGGGGGTTAATGAGTGTGCAGTCACCTCACAGCAGCCTGACTGGAGAGCAGGGGGTTAATGAGTGTGCAGTCACCTCACAGCAGCCTGGCTGGAGAGCAGGGGGTTAATGAGTGTGCAGTCACCTCACAGCAGCCTGGCTGGAGAACAGGGGGTTGATGAGTGGTGTGCAGTCACCTCACAGCAGCCTGGCTGGAGAACAGGGGGTTGATGAGTGGTGTGCAGTCACCTCACAGCAGCCTGGCTGGAAAACAGGGGGTTAATAAGTGTGCAGTCACCTCACAGCAGCCTGGCTGGAGAACAGGGGGTTGATGAGTGGTGTGCAGTCACCTCACAGCAGCCTGGCTGGAGAACAGGGGGTTGATGAGTGTGCAGTCACCTCACAGCAGCCTGGCTGGAGAACAGGGGGTTGATGAGTGGTGTCCAGTCACCTCACAGCAGCCTGGCTGGAGAACAGGGGGTTGATGAGTGGTGTGCAGTCACCTCACAGCAGCCTGGCTGGAGAACAGGGGGTTGATGAGTGGTGTGCAGTCACCTCACAGCAGCCTGGCTGGAAAACAGGGGGTTAATAAGTGTGCAGTCACCTCACAGCAGCCTGGCTGGAGAACAGGGGGTTGATTATTATTATTATTATTATTATTTATTTATATAGCGCCATTATATTCCATGGCGCTTTACATGCTAAAAAGGGCAGACTAGGACAAATAACATAGTAACAATACAAGTAACAATAAGTGTTGACAATTCGGTCATACAGATACAAGAGGGGAGAAATCCTGTCCACAAAGGCTCACAGTCTACGAGGGGTGGGTGGGGATACAGTGGGAGGGGGAAATTCCAGTCATGAGGCGGTGTGGTGGACCGGGTCTTATTGCAGGTGGTAGGCTTGGCGGAACAGGTGGGTCTTCAGGCTTCTTTTGAAGGTTCCCAGGGTAGGAGAATGTCTGATGTGTTGGGGCAGTGAGTTCCAGAGTCTGGGTGAAGCACGGGAGAAATCCTGTATGCGGTTATGCGAAGAGGAGATGAGGGGGGAGTAGAGGAGAAGCTCTTGGGAGGATCGCAGGTTGCGTGAGGGTAGGTAACGGGAGACCATGTCAGAGATGTATGGAGGGGACAGGTTGTGAATGGCTTTGTATGTCATGGTTAATGTTTTAAACCGGGATCTCTGGGAAGTAGGGAGCCAGTGAAGGGCTTGGCAGAGGGGGGAGGCAGGGGAGTAGCGGGGAGACAGATGGATTAGGCGGGCAGCGGAGTTCAAGATAGATTGGAGAGGTGCAAGGGAGGTATTGGGGAGGCCGGTGAGCAGGAGGTTGCAGTAATCGAGGCGGGAGATGATGAGAGCGTGAATAAGGGTTTTAGCAGTGTCGTGGTCAAGGAAAGTGCGAATCCTATAGATGTTTTTGAGCTGGAGTCGGCAGGAGGTGGCGAGGGCCTGGATGTGGGGCTTGAAGGAGAGGGAAGAGTCAAGGATAACCCCGAGGCACTTAGCATGGGGGACTGGAGAGAGAGAGCAGTCGTTGACGATGATGGATAGGTCAGGTAGTGAGGGGGAGCGTCTTGGGGGGAAGACTATGAACTCTGTTTTGTCCATGTTCAGCTTAAGGAAGCGAGCAGAGAAGAAGGATGAGATGGCGGACAGGCAGTGTGGAATTTTGGATAGAAGGGAGGCGATGTCAGGACCAGACAGGTAGATTTGGGTGTCGTCGGCGTAGAGGTGATATTGGAGGCCATGGGACTCAATGAGTTGCCCTAGACCGAGAGTGTAGATTGAGAACAGTAATGGTCCAAGAACCGAGCCCTGGGGGACCCCGACAGATAGGGGGTAGGGCGAGGAGGATGTGTGGGAGTGGTTGACGCTGAAGGTGCGGTCCGTTAAGTATGAGGAGATCCAAGAGAGGGCAAGGTCCGTGATGCCAAGAGATTCCAGGATCTGAAGTAGAAGGGAGTGGTCAACAGTGTCGAAGGCGGCTGACAGGTCGAGGAGGAGGAGAACAGAGTAGTGGCGCTTGCTTTTGGCAGTCAGTAGGTCATTTGTGACTTTGGTTAGGGCTGTTTCAGTGGAGTGGAGGGGTCGGAAGCCAGATTGCAGGCGGTCAAAGAGGGAGCAGGAGGAGAGGTGAGAGGACAGCTCAGAGTGGACATGCTGTTCAAGTAGTTTAGAGGCGAAAGGGAGGAGAGATATAGGGCGGTAGTTGGAGACAGTTGTGGGATCGAGGGAGGGTTTTTTGAGGATGGGTGTGATCAAGGCGTGTTTGAAGGCTGAGGGGAAGGTGCCGGTGGTGAGTGATAGGTTGAAAAGATGAGTTAGGGCTGGGATGATAACGGAGGTGAGGTTGGGAATGAGGTGGGATGGGAGCGGGTCTTGGGCGCTGGTGGTGAGGTGTGATATTGACAGGAGGGAGGAGAGCTGGTCTTCAGTTATAGGGGGGAAGCAGTTGATGGAAGTAGAGGGCAGTATAGGTGAAAGGGGAGGCTGTGGGGACAGTGGATCAAAGCTGTCTCTGATTCTGTCAATCTTTTCTTTGAAGAAGGAGGCAAAGTCTTCTGCAGAGATAAGGGGAGAGGGAGGGGGAGCAGGCGGACGGAGTAAGGAATTGAAGGTTTTGAAAAGTTGCTTGGGATTGTGGGACAGGGAGGTTATTAAGGATAAGAAGAAGGTTTGTTTGGCGGTGGCAAGTGCAGTCTTGAAGGCGATGAGGGACTGTTTGAACAGCGCAAAATGCTCAGTGGAACGTGATTTTTTCCATCGCCTCTCGGCGACCCTGGATGCCCGTCTCAGGTCTTTAGTGAGTGTGGTGTGCCAGGGCTGCCTATTAGTGCGTGGAGCGTGGTGTGTGAGGGGGGCTGCTAGGTCGAGCGCCTTTGTTAATGTGGTGTTGTAGAGGGTGGTGGCAGTGTCTGTGTCACGTATAGATGTTATGTTGGCGAGAGGGAGAAGGGATTCTGAGAGTGAGTGCAGATCAATGTGTTTTAGGTTTCTGCGGGGATGATCAAGTTTGCGGAGAGGAGGTGAGGTAGTAGGGGAGGTGAGGGAGGAGAAGGTTGATGAGTGGTGTGCAGTCACCTCACAGCAGCCTGGCTGGAGAACAGGGGGTTGATGAGTGTGCAGTCACCTCACAGCAGCCTGGCTGGAGAACAGGGGGTTGATGAGTGTGCAGTCACCTCACAGCAGCCTGGCTGGAGAACAGGGGGTTGATGAGTGTGCAGTCACCTCACAGCAGCCTGGCTGGAGAGCAGGGGGTTAATGAGTGTGCAGTCACCTCACAGCAGCCTCATAACTTGATAATAGTTTATTTAGAGACTTTATCATGTCTTTCTTTATTCCGCCATTACTTTCTCTGGGGCTTTGTTTCTTTTTTTTTCCCGTCCGCCATTTTGTAAATCGGTCACGTCACGTCACCGCTCCATTCCTCTCATCAGCGAGGCTCTCAGCCAATCAGCAAGCGGCACTTGTCAGAGCCCGCCATTTTGTGAGGAGAGGCGGAAAGGGGGCGTGGCTTTATTTATTCTTTAACTCCCCTTTTTTCTTTCTTTCCCAATAGCGGAGCGTTCACGTGATGTAAACACGCCTCTTTTTACGTCACTATAGCCCCGCCCTTATCCGGTGTATTTTGTTCCCCTGCTGTCCGCGCGCTGCGTCATTCCACAGTCTGCAGCTGAGCAGTGAAGGTCTGTATACAGGAGCAGAGGGGGGGGGCAGGCTCTTTAGTTCATTTTTGGCTTTAGACTTTCTTTTCATTTACAGATTCATTTTCCTTTGTATATCTTTATACGTTATTTTGCTGGCAGTCATTATTATGTCGTTATTGTGTTGCACGAGAGTAGCCAGGCCCCGCCCCCCGGCCAGGCTGCAGGCGCCATCTTGGAAAGCCAGCATTCTCTATAGTGATGGAGTTTTTAGGTCTATAGCTTTGTATTTTCTGTGCATTTAGCTATTTTTGGTGAGAGTGAGGCTGATGTGTAATGATGACCCCCTGTGATGGTGGAGGGAGAAGGCCTGCTATAATCTCTGCAGATAGGGGCCCCATCTGTGGTGGGTGAGGGGCCATGGCACCTGGAGAGGGTGGTGATCTCTGCAGATAGGGCCCCCTTCTACACATGGGGAGGAGATCTCTGCAGATAGGGGCCCCTTCTACACCTGGGGAAGAGGGTGGAGATCTCTGCAGATAGGGGCCCCCTAATACACCTGGAAAGGAGGGTGGGGATCTCTGCAGATAGGGGCCCCTTCTACACCTGGAAAGGAGGGTGGGGATCTCTGCAGATAGGGGCCCCTTCTACACCTGGGGAAGAGGGTGGAGATCTCTGCAGATAGGGGCCCCTTCTACACCTGGAAAGGAGGGTGGGGATCGCTGCAGATAGGGGCCCCTTCTACACCTGGGGAGGAGGGTGGGGATCTCTGCAGATAGGGGCCCCTTCTACACCTGGAGAGGAGGGTGGGGATCTCTGCAGATAGGGGCCCCCTTCTACACATGGGGAAGAGGGTGGGGATCTCTGCAGATAGGGGCCCCTTCTACACCTGGAGAGGAGGGTGGGGATCTCTGCAGATAGGGGCCCCCTTCTACACCTGGGGAGGATGGTGGGGATCTCTACAGATAAGGGCCCCCTTCTACACATGGGGAAGAGGGTGGGGATCTCTGCAGATAGGGGCCCCCTAATACACATGGGGAAGAGGGTGGGGATCTCTGCAGATAGGGGCCCCCTAATACACATGGGGAGGATGGTGGGGATCTCTGCAGATAGGGGCCCCCTAATACACATGGGAAGAGGGTGGGGATCTCTGCAGATAGGGGCCCCTTCTACACATGGGGAGGAGATCTCTGCAGATAGGGGCCCCTTCTACACATGGGGAAGAGGGTGGGGATCTCTGCAGATAGGGGCCCTTCTACACATGGGGAAGAGGGTGGGGATCTCTGCAGATAGGGGCCCCCTAATACACATGGGGAAGAGGGTGGGGATCTCTGCAGATAGGGGCCCCCTAATACACATGGGGAGGAGGGTGGAGATCTCTTCAGATAGGGGCCCCTTCTACACATGGGGAGGAGGGTGGGGATCTCTGCAGATAGGGGCCCCTTCTACACCTGGGGAGGATGGTGGGGATCTCTGCAGATAGGGGCCCCTTCTACACCTGGGGAAGAGGGTGGGGATCTCTGCAGGTAGGGGCCCCCTTCTACACCTGGGGAAGAGGGTGGGGATCTCTGCAGATAGGGGCCCCTTCTACACCTGGGGAGGAGGGTGGAGATCTCTGCAGATAGGGGCCCTTCTACGCATGGGGAAGAGGGTGGGGATCTCTGCAGATAGGGGCCCCTTCTTTGGTGGGTGATGGGCCCTTTCTGTATATGGGGAGGAGGGTGGAGATCGCTGCAGATAGGGGCCCTTTCTGTTGGGGGCTGTGACACACGGGGGAGGAGGGTGGAGATCTCTGCAGATAGGGGCCCTGCACATGGGGGTGGGTGGAGACTCTGCTGTCTCCTCATCACCATCTAGTGTCTGATCTGTGAACTGCACACACCTTCAGAGCTGTAATCACGCTTTCTCTCCCTCCAGTTTGTTATTAAAGCATCCAGTACATCATGAGCGGGTGCAGAGTTTTCATCGGGCGCCTGAATCCGGCCGCCAGAGAGAAAGACGTGGAGAGATTCTTCAAAGGCTACGGGAGGATCCGAGACATCGACCTGAAGAGAGGGTTCGGCTTTGTGGTGAGTGTGTACAGGGGATTTCTGAACTAATGAATATTGATCGCTGTCCTAGGGGGGGTTGGATCTTACAGGGGATGTCTGGGCGAATGAAGATCAACGCCCTTTGCTTGTGGATCACAAAGGGGATCTCTGCGTATGTTTAATAGGCCATAAGCATCAGGTGGAGGGACCCCCTACTAATTGATCACCCATGGATATGGACCACCCACTGTAAACTGAAGGCACAGTGGGATCGACCGTGTGATGTTGGGACGGTGCCCAGTGATGGTGGAATTACATAGACCCGTGCAGCTATTAGTCATTGTGGGCGGTAAATGATAGAACGACCTTGGCGACAGAAGAAAGTCGTCATCTGGATGGCCGAGCGCCAATTATTAAATGGCCCCCAGCAGTAGATGAGATACAGCACAGGGAATGTGATGGGGGGCGGATTTGCACCGTTCAGTCGCCTAAATTGTTCTATTTGCAGGAATTTGAAGATCCAAGAGATGCAGATGACGCCGTGTATGAACTAGACGGGAAGGAGCTGTGTAGTGAAAGGTAGGGGGCTGTATGTGTGTAAATACGTGTGTGTGTGTGTATATATATATATATTTTTTTTTATTTATTTTTGTATAATATTTTTACATATCTTATTATTTTTGTATAGTATTTTTTATTATGATACAGTATTTTAGTATAATTTAACATGTTTTATATATTTTTATAATAGTGTAATATTGTGTATGATAGTATAGTATGTTTACTCTGTCCTTTACGCAAATGACTGGACTGATTTTCCCCAAACGTATCACATAGCTGAAGCAGGGGCTGAGGGTTTAGACTGACCCACTCACTGTTCTCTACATATTTCACCAAATACAGAATGAAGGTGAATATTAATTTGCTGCCAATCTGAGACAAACGTAGCATTTCTGTAGATCAGACACTTTAGGGTATGTGCACACACAAGCCGGGTTTGTGACGGCGGCGGCTGGGCGGACCAGATAGGAAGCTCTGCAGCCGTCCACCGGCTTGCTGGCGGGTATGTGCGACGGGTGTAGGGCGGGTGCACATCGGGTTAGCGGCGGCGGTGTTGTGGCGGCTGGGAGCTACATGATTCTGCGCTTGCAGCCGCTGCATAACCGGCCGGTTTATTGAACATGCACATTCGTTGCTAACCCGCTGGGAACCCAGCGGTTTAGCAACAGATAAGCATGTGTAAGCCGCCGGTGTGTGCACAGCTTCCATAGGTTTTAATGTTAATCCAAACGCCGGTTTGGATTAACATAAATTTACATAAAACTTATGGAAACCGACCGGCGGTTTACACAGCTAAACCGATGCTAACCCGGCATGTGTGCACATACCCTTAGAAGGTTTTTCTCCAGCACAGGCTGTTTTTGTTAATCCAGTGGAGATCCGGCTCTTTTAATGTAATGCAAACTGGATCTTGTTTGTGCCCATTAATTCCAGCATTCAGTTGCTGCTGGATCCATCCAAAAGCATTTGTATAACAAGCCCCCAAGCTAATCTGAACATGTAGTGCTATCTGGACTCAGTAAAAACCTGCTTTCAACCAAATATGGGTGTCTGATTGAGCCTGCACAATGTCGTCACACATGTAACGTTCAGGGTCTGTACTGAACACCTGAGTGTTTGTCACCGACCCCAAACAGGAACCTAATGTGATTCAAGCATTATACTCACCGGTCCCACTACTGCGGTCACTTCCAGGTCCAGCTCTCCACTGCCTACAGAACAGCCAATCACGGATGCCCAGTCTCTCTTGACAGCAGCTGTGATTGGAAGTTGTGCTGCACCCACCGTGCCAGCAACCAATCAAGACTGTGTCACAGAGATTGCGTGTCTGTGATTGGCTGTTCAGCAGGCAGTGCAGAGCTGGACCTGGAAGTGACCGCAGTAGTGGGACCGGTGAGTATAATGCTTGAATCACATTAGGTTCCTGTTTGGGGTCCATGACAAACTCAGGGAGGAAGTAGACAAACTCTTGTGCCACCTATTGGAAGTATAAATCCTTGACTTCTAGGATTGCTACTTACAATAGTTGGCATATTTCCAGATATTCTCGCGCAGAAAACCCACAAATAGAAATGTAAGTTTATATCCCAACAGCTGCAGCGACTCGGACCCCATATAAGTAGTTTCCACTTCCAAAGGTTTTAAGCTATGTTCACACGTGGTGCATTTTGCCGTGATGTTTTTTTGCGTGCAACAAAGTGCTACTGCATGCTGACTGCTCTTCTCTCAGCACGCTTTCCCCGAGGCCATATTTACATGCAGCCTATGGGGAATGCGAGACAAAAAAACACCAAGAATTGGCATGACAATCCTTTTTGCACGGGTGCTTTTGCTGGAAAGCATAACCAACTTTGTTGTTTTGCACGATTTTTATGCGCGCTTAATACACAGCTATTACGCCGTGTGTGAACGTAGCCTTAGAGCCGGTGTCGGCTTTCTGATCTACTTTCCGAAAAAAAAAATTAATATGAAAACGTGCAAAGTATTCGATAATAAAAAAAAAAATACAAAAGCAACCTTTGATTGCACCGACCTCTCCTAGGGTTCTCGTCTGGGTTAATTTGGCATTTACAAACGTTGAGTTTTTCATCTTTCCAGCATTTGCTGATAAAAAGCTCCAATACTAATCTACAGTCACAGGACTGGAACAATTCACCCCAAGTTTGGCGAACAAGTAAATCATGAGCTTGTGGACCCCCGACTCTTAATGATCTGTCCCCAAAAATGAGGACCCATCAGTATAGCGTAGTTTATAAAGGTTCTCCACTACTAGGACGACCCATGTAACCACACACTGGTACACTCCTGTGCATTGTCCTTTTTACATGAGTTTCAGTTTCTCAACCCCCCCCCACCCCCGCTTTTATATCCTGCGAGGTATGACTGTTGTTGATCTTGTCTTTCAGGGTGACTATAGAGCACGCACGCCTGCGCTCCAGAGGTGGTGGTGGTGGCGGCGGTGGCGGCAGAGGAATGGGACGGGGGAGATACAACGATCGCTTTAGTAGTCGCCGTCCACGTAATGATAGAAGGTAAGCTATTCACACTACTGGTAATGGTCAAATAAATTTAACTAGAGTAAATGATGTTAAATTCAGGCTCTATAGTGACTCACATTTATTTGACATTTTTTATCATTTATTGTGCTTTATATACTCAAGTATCAGTCGACCCGAATATAAGCAGAGTCCCCTAATTTTACCACAAAAACTGGTTGACTCCAGTATAATACTAGGTTGGAAAACGCAGCAGTCTCCCAGCCTGGTGTATTTTGGCGCATAGACTAAGCCCCCACCCACGCACCCCTTTTCTTTCTTTGTGCGTAAGCCCCTCCCTTCCCATCTTGATACATAACCCCCCAACAATCCTGGTATATCATCGAAATCATGGTATGTAGCCCACTCCCTCCCATCCTGGTGACTGCAGCACCGCAGTGTCCTTCGGTATCCGATCATGTGAGCAGTGCAATGACTACAGTGTCCTGTGCTGCTCATGTGATCGGATGCCTGCACAAGCCAGGGGCGATGCCTGGATATTCAGTGCTTTCCACACCAAACATGAATCATGGGAAGCAACGAATATCCACTGACATGATCGCCCCTGGCTGCAGCGGCTGATCAGGTGGACCCACTCATTAGGCTAATGTAACCCTATCAGTGCTGAGAGGGGGACGGGGGGGTGCAAATTACTGAAAAACTGCTTATACTTGACTATATACAGTATTATATTTTTACATTTTTTTTCTTAATTTTTTTAAAACCTTTTTATATATCTGTAGTGACTTATTTTTTTTCTCTTATTTTGCAGTGCTCCACCAATCAGGACCGAGAACCGTCTAATTGTGGAGAACCTGTCGTCTCGGGTCAGCTGGCAGGTTTGTGACTGTATTTCGTGGGCTCATTGTCTGCCGGTGCTCTCTCTTTTCGGAGGCACATTACGGCATTTGTATACTATGTTAAATGTGTGTTTTTCTATTTAAGGGTTTTGGGTGTTTGTTGTTTTATATATTTGTAAATATGTTTATATATTATATATATTTTTTTTATATTGTTTAACCTAATTTTAACCACATATTAAACCCTTTATTTGCCAGCCTATCTGTGTCTCGTTGGCCTTGTGACGAGGAGCGCCTGTTGGTTATCGCTCTGTGTTTGGTCACTTTTGGTTGGGCCGGGTTGAATTTTTCGAGTGAGCTCCTACAGTGGCTTGTTGGCTTCCTAGATCCGTTGCTGGTCTAGACATACTGGAGCACTTCCATGAAAGTGCCGGGTTTCAGCGACCCCTTCCCTGAGAGTTAACGAAATCTGGTCGTTATGTTGAGATGATGATGATGATGGTTCTGCCTATAAAGAGTCCGAATATGAGGTCGTGGTGGTCGCAGAGTTGAAAAGATGCGATTAGGTGGTCGCTGGAATCCTGGTCGCAATAAAGTCCATGGTAAACACCACAAGAATAGAAAATGATGGCCATCGTCCATAGTCTGCATATAGGGAGGGCCATACCATAGGAAAGCGTCCATCCATTGGTTTTGGGTGTGAAGAGCCAGTCGGGCTTGTGTCGTGACGGTTCCTCCAGTCGCTTATTGCAGTTTGCTGCTTGACTAGCCTAGGGATTAATTATTAAAGGTAAAGTAACCTATATTCTTAATGACATCATGGGCACGAAATAAATGGCTTTTTAAATACTAATTTTTAGTATCTTATTGTAAGCTTAACACCTTTTCCACTTTTTTTAAGCTAGTCTTACCTTATTGCCAAAAAGACTGCACTTATTTTGTGCCCTATTGTAGTTTTTGCTATTCTAAATGTCCAGAGTGGTAAAAGTACAAATGTCGCTTCCTCATCTAACACTGTCAATTTTTTTTTCAGTGTTTTATTTTTGTGCCATTTTCTTTGTCATCGTGTTAATCAATCTGCACGTCTTACATTAGGACCTGAAGGACTTCATGAGACAAGCCGGGGAAGTCACCTTTGCTGATGCTCACAGGCCGAAACTAAATGAAGGGTAAGCGAGGGGCATGCGGGGGTCTTGCGCTTGTTCTCAGCGAGGGCATGCGGGGTCTTGCGCTTGTTCTCAGCGAGGGCATGCGGGGTCTTCGCTTGTTCTCTAGTGAGGGTCGGTTGGCTGATCATTGACTTTTTTTCTTCTTGCAGGGTTGTTGAGTTTGCATCGTACAGTGACCTAAAAAATGCCATAGAAAAACTGTCAGGCAAAGAGATTAATGGAAGGAAGATCAAGCTGACCGAGGGAAACAAGAGGCACAGGTTAGTGGACAGTCTTCGATGTTTTGCATAGGTGCTATTTAAATACTAGCAATATTAATATTAAGTGTTCATTAGTACCTTGACTTAAAAAGGACCTGTCCCCAAACCAGGCATGGTGATCTAATTACAGCACTGGATGCAGCATGTCTGCTGCATCCAGGCAAGGGTCCCCAGCCCTTGAGCCCCCCTGTACCCCGAGATAATACACTTAGAAAACTACATTGAGCAGTCGAATAGGAGGTGGCTTGTGGCTGAAGCCAAAGGGCAGATTCACACCCCCTGCATGTTTAATCTGCCCACCGCAGAGCTTATTTTAGTAATGGCGCCCCCTGCGGTGATGTCGCTGCAGGAGGTGGGGCGGCCAGCCTCCTGCTCTGATATCACCACCTTTCCCTGCTCTGTTAACCATAGAGGAGGGTGGGTATAAGCTGCCCGCCAGTCCAGCACTATCTGTAACCGCAGAGATCTGCGTCTAATCACAGCCCGCTTCTCTCCTCGCCTCCAGAAAAAGGTGGCACTGCTGCTCATTTCCTATGTCCGGAGGCGAGAGAGAGCCGGCGGTGATCGGACACAGGTCTCGCATGATGTCACAATGTCTTCTTGCGACCCCAGGAGCTGTGATGTATCCGACATGTTCCTGCATGGTCACCGGGGCACATCCAATTGTGGGACTTATTATTTATGAGATCTATTAAATTAAATGTATAATTGTTTGTGGCCCAGTTCCTTTGAGTAAAATGATTATCAGAAGTAACCCTGATGTCCCCTGAAAGGACCTGACTGTTTTCCTAGTTGGCCTTTCACATTTTTAAGTTTTGTGATCCCAGACCCCGTGTGCGGCTGTTCTCGCTCTTGGTAATTTTGTTGATTGCTTACTCTTTGGTAACTGCGCAGTACAAACAGCGAGATTTTGCTCTACAGGGCAGAGACAAGGAGATGCTCCCATGAGTATCACATGCCCACCCGGCACGACCGCAGACTCTCTGGACAGGAGTGTGTCAGCTGATCGTGTTTTTATGCTGCGCCACGCTCCCATTCAGAGAGGCAGGGGCTCTCCCGGGTGAGGCATGAGAGACTCGTGTACGTCTGTTAGGATGTCTTGGCTTAAGGGGGCCGTCACACGGAACGATATCTTGCCCGATATCGTTTAAGCGATCTCCTTTTTGATCGCTTAAGCGATATCGGCAAGAAATCGTTGCATGTAATCAAGCGATTTACGATGTTAAATCGCTTGATCGTGACATCGCTGATCTGAGGTTCGGTTCTCAGATCTAGCGATGAACGATGCAACGATCTGCATCATCGTGGTGTGTGACACCACGATGATCCATCTCCCAGCGACCGCGCCTATGCTGGGAGATGGTAACTATGGTACACGTCGGGTAACTAAGCGACGCGCGGCGCCTAGTTACCCGATGTGTACCATAGTAACGAGCGAGATCGCTGCTCCACATCGCTGGTGAGTCTGTCTGTGTGACATCTCACCAGCGATGTGAGCGATATTGTAAGCGATTGCGCGTGCACGTGATCGCTTACAATATCGCTAAAGATATCTCACCGTGTGACGGCCGCCTTAAAGGCTCATTCACTCGTCAGGTTTTTTTCTCTACAACAGACTTGAGTTTTCATCGGTGATCCAAGTATTTTTCAGTTTCGTCAGGTTTTCTCCACTGATGACTAAGACGTTTCTCCATTCTCTTGTTGGTAGACGGATGGTATCTGAGTGCTGTCCATTATTTTTTTTTTTTGTTTCTCTATGAACCCATAGACTTGTGTTGTCGATCACAGGACACTCGGATCAGTATCAGATGTGTCTCCAAATGGTCCAGGAAAAAAAGCAGATATATGCCCTAGTGCTAGCAAAACAAAATGTGGCACTTGCATGTAAAACAATGATGCCTGAATGAACCCTAAGATGCCCTGGAGTTCAGTCCTGACTTTCTAGAAAGTGATTTTTGAGCACTTTTTTTGGTAACTTAAACTATAAATTACAAAGGGCAGCCTTAGGTTGGTGATACGTTCTATGTAATTTGTTACAAAGTGTGTGTAGAAATGATCCTAGTTCACCGGTTTACCCTGAATTGTTTATTTTAGCAGGTCCCGGAGCCGATCCCGCTCCCGCAGCAGAAGCTCCTCTCGGTCTCGCAGCCGTTCTCGCTCCAGGAGCAGGAAATCTTACAGTCGCTCTCGCAGCCGTAGCCGCAGCCCTCGCAGTAACCCGCAGCAAATCCAGATCTGTGAGTAGATCTCCAGTAAGGGAACCATCCCCAAAAGCTGCCTCCAGAAGCCCATCAAAGTCTCCAGCATCCGTCGGTCCCCAAAGGTCTCGGTCGAGATCTCGGTCTGTTGATAGCAGAAACTGAACACTTTTTTTTAATTTTATTTTTCTTTTTTTATTCCTTTTTTTTTCCCTTCATTTTTGTGACCTGTTAATACTTGCTAAATTTTGGTAAGTATCAATAAGAAAGCAGGACAAGAGATGCAGACTTTAATAATGTGGACCACTGCACAGTAGATCTCAGCCTGTCTTATAAAGCCACCGCCCGTCTTAGCTGTACAGTTTGTGTAAATGTGTTTATTTTTTCCCCTGATATATTTTGTCATGAGATGATTTCTCTCATGGTTAATGCTGTATATAGCTGCACTGTGCCCAATCATCCAGCTTCCCATCACTTTGTGACATATTCTGTTAAAATACACTTTAATAAAGATCTGCCTTCCTGGTGTGTGCTGAGATTCATGGCTGATATGTTGGTTATGGGGAAAAGATCAGATAGTGCTGAGACCGTCCATTGGACCTCTGGATACAAAGGTGAAATCTGCGCTGATGGGGGCTCAAGCCATAATGTTTAATGCAGGTGGATTTATTATGTGTTTCAAAAGGGTGTTCCTCGCTGCTTCCGGAATTCACCCAACTCCATCCTTGGGCAAATTGTCCGGCATACTGTGAATACAGACCTGAACCTGTCATGTCCCCTTATTAGATTAACTTCCTTCATGACGACGTACAAAAGCATGGGCCGGTAAGGGGGGTTCGATGTGAGCTCCGGCGCGGAGCTCGTATCAAACACTCGACATCTCAGCTGAGATGTCGGGCTAACGGCACTTATTGGATCCGATTAATGCTGTTAACCCTTTAGATCCCGCCGTCAATCACTGAGGCTACCTTCACATTTGCGTTCCCCTCCACAGCGTTCTGCGGAGGGGATCCACAATGTGAGCACAGCACCGCAAGTCCCTATCTTTATAATTGGAGCGCACGATGCTGCACTTGACTGTGCGCACCCATTCACTGCCATATGTGATCTGTGCGCATGTTGCATTTCTGGTGCGGACAAGAGTGTATGATTTGTGCACAGGCATCCGCCTGCGCACAGATCACATATGGCAGTAAATGGGTGCGCACAGTCAAGCGCAGCACCGTGCGCTCACGTTATAAGGATAGGGGCTTGCGGTGCTGCGGTTAAATTGCAGATCCCCTCCGCAGAACGCTGCGGAGGGGAACGCAAATGTGAAGGTAGCCTGACAGCGGAATCCAAAGGTGCAGAGGTGGGGAATGCTTCGTTCCCTGCCTGTATCGGAGATCTTGCGATAATATCGCAGGATCTCTGATGCTCAAGTGACAGCCCGGGGTCCTGGCTTGACCCCGGAAGCTGTCGCGGAGCACTTCCAGGTTGTGGTTGGCAGGTGCTGCCAACCACATCATGTCTGCGATTCTGAGAGATACAGATAAGCTGCAGCTCATTAATATCTCTCAGAAGTGATCGGACTGTGCAGCACGGTGCCTCTCTTAAGAGAGGTGTAAGAGTAAGAATTGATTTTTTTTTTTTTTTTTTTTTAAACTGTAAAAAAAAAAAATAATAAATAAAAGTATTTAAAAAAAAATATACATGTTTGGTATCGCTGTGTTCAGAATCGCCCGATCTGTCAAGTTATTAAATCAATGAGAGCTGTAAACTGCGTAATGGAAAAAATCATCCAAACGCCAAAATTACGTTTTATTTTTTTGGTCGCCCCAACCTTGCTATAAAATGCAATAATGGGCGATCAAAACATCACATCTACCAGAAAATGGTATTAGAAACGTCAGCTAAAGACACAAAAAATAAGCTGTCACACAACCCCAGATCCCGAAAAATAAGAGCGCTGCCGGGTGCGGAAAATGGTGCAAAAAAAGTGGTTTTTCTTTTTTTCTTCAAACTTCTGATTTTTTTTTCACCACTTAGATACCAGTAAAGTTATACATGTTTAGTATCTACAAACTTGTACTGACTCGAGGCATCACCCCGTCACATCGGTTTTACCATATTGTGAACATGACGACTAAAAAACAAAAATGTAATTGCACTTTTTCTGATCATCATAATGGGAGACCCAGACAATGGGGTTTAGGGCACTGCCCTCCGGAGGCCACACTAGGTACTACAAGTTTGTAGACACCGCCCCCTCCGCTTATAAACCCCTACCGCAGGAGATATCCTCAGTTTTAAACTTAGTGTGCTCGGAGGATCACACGCTTTGCTTGCACTTCACTGCATTTTCTGGTCATCATAATGGGAGACCCAGACAATGGGGTTTAGGGCACTGCCCTCCGGAGGTCACACTAGGTACTACAAGTTTGTAGACACCGCCCCCTCCGCTTATAAACCCCTACCGCAGGGAACATCCTCAGTTTTAAACTTAATGTGCTCGGAGGATCACGCTTTGCTTGCACTTCACTGCATTCTCACAACTTACGTGATGGCGTCTGAAGACAAGGTAAAATGGTTCCGGTCGGGACCTGCGACAGCCTCCCCGCTCACCCTTGTGGAACACGCTGGTGGAGGTACCGGAGGGCCTAGAGCCTGGACACCTTGTGTTCTCCGGTACGCTGTTGCGCTCCTTTCCATCCCCCTCTGGGGGGCTCTGGAGAGTGGGAGATGGGAGCCTTGCACAGCTCCGCTCCGTCCGAGGCCTCCCTAAATGGTGCTTACAGACCGGACTGGAGCCAGCCCAGTCCGAGGCCTCCCTAAATGGTGCTTACACTCCGGACTGGTGCTGAACCCCCGTCCGAGGCCTCCCTAAATGGTGCTTACAGACCGGACCGGCACTGAGGCACTCTGTCTCCTGTGTGCCTGGGGGGTAGTGTCTGTCACTTTGTGTCCTGACACTCGGACCGCGCGTTACTCTCGAGTCCGCGGATCTGGAGGTGTACCCTGTCCTGGGGTCACCCTGGCTGACCGCCCTGTGTGTCGCAGGGGCTGAGGCCGTAGGCTGCGGATGTGTATTTGTGCAGGCAGTCTGTGTGTTTGTACTTCACACTACTTCCCGCGCTGCGGGCTCTGGCGCCTTAATACTGAGGCTGCTTGGAGGATAGGAAGCAGCCCGTGCGGTGACGTCATCGATGGGCGTGTGTGTGTGCTTCCCGCGTGTTTTCGGCGCCGCCCATGGTTTCACTGTCGGCGGCCATCTTTACCCTCACTTCCCGGCTGGGATCTGTCTGCAGCGTGCGTCTGCACTCCAGAGGAGACCGGAAACTCTCGCGGAGGTCACACACACACACCGCTTCCTCCTACCGCTTCGCTGCGGTCGGTAAGCCACCGGGATTCCCGGTTTTGTCTGCACAATTTGGCTTATTTTCCCCTGCTGTGGCGATGTCCTCAGTTAGGAAGCGTGCTGCTAAGGCGGCAGATGCCACCATTACCTGTGCTACATGCAACGGGACTCTGGTGGAGGGGTCCTGCAATAACTGCGGACGCCCGGAGGCCCGGACTGACACTGCTGAGACAGCAGCTCCGGTGCTGTACCCTGAGGTTCAGGTGATCCCAGGGCCATGGGAAACTCAGAATAAGATCAATGAATCTCTGTTGTCCCAGCTGTCCTCCATGTCGCAGTCCCTGGAGGCACTTAATAGGAGGCTGGATAGCCCAGCTACTCCGTCCAGTTACCCCCGGGTGTCTCCCTCTTCTGCTGTGAGACCCCTTAAGCGGGCTCGTCGTGAGGATTCACCCGAGCTCCAGGCTCTCTGAGGAGGAGCGTTCCTCTGATGGTGAGGAAGATGATGGGGGTTCGACTCTCGGGTCTGTGTCTGTGTCTGAACCACCAGACGGGGTGGAGGATTTGGTGTCCTCTATCAACGAGGCCTTACGTCTCGTGGCACCCCCTGAGGAGGTGACTGTACACCCGAAGGAGGTCTATCAATGGCTGCAGCCGGAGGCTAGACCAAGTGGCTCCTTCATGGACCACACTAACTTTGGAAGGGTGGTTAGAGCTCCCAGGTTACATCCTGGGCGGCGTTATGTCCGCAAACCCAAGGACAATCGCTTCCCCTTCCCCCAGGAGGTGCTTCAGGAGTGGTCGCAGTCCCCGAAGGTGGACGCTTCCATGACCAGGATTGCTGCACGCTCCCTTTTCTCTGCCTCTGATAGCTCCTCGCTGAAGGATGCGACTGATAGACAGGTCGAGCAACTCGCCAAGTCTTCCTATGAGGCTGTGGGGTCTTCATTTGCCCCTAATTTTGCCACGGTCTGGACCTTACAAGCGATTACTACATGCTTGGATGGTATCACTGACCTGGCAAGGTCCAGTCCAGAGGTCCTGGCGCTTACCGAAAGGGCAAAGGCCTATGCGGACTACGCCAGGACGGCGACTTTGGAAACTGCCACTCGCTCAGCTGTGGCTTCGGCCAATGCTATTGCGATTCGCAGGTTGTTGTGGCTGCGTCTTTGGGACTCAGATGCCACATCTAAGAAGATTTTGCAGAATCTTCCGTTCTCTGGTGACAGGCTTTTTGGCACCGAACTGGACAAACTGATAAAGGATTCTGCTGAGTCTAAGATCCCGCAGAATAAGCCTAAGCCACGGTATACCGTTAAGAGGAACCCAAAGCAGTGGTCCTTTCGTTCCAGCTCACAGTCATCAGCACCGTCCGCTCGCACGGACCGAGGGGGCAAGCCCGCTTCTCAGTGGCGCTCTAAGAGTCGTCCAAAGAAGCCGGCGGGGGCAGCGGCTGCCACCCCCAAACCCGCCTCTACATGACTCGCTCTCTCTTCCTGCCTCCCCACAGGTGGGGGGCCGCCTGTCTCGTTTTCAGGACAGGTGGCTACTTCACGTTCAAGATCAGTGGGTTCGAGACGTGGTCTCGCGAGGTTACAGGATAGAGCTGACGTCAAAGCCGATACCCCGATTCCATCGGTCGGTCCCATCCCCAGAAAAGGCTCAGGCTTTTCACCTGGTGTTGGAGGGTCTCCGCAGGGACGGAGTGGTGGTCCCGGTGCCTTCCGGGGAGAGGTTTCGGGGTTTTTACTCCAACCTCTTCATTGTCCCAAAAAAGAACGGATCCTTCCGCCCGGTTCTGGACCTGAAGTTGTTCAACCATCACGTGTTGGTTCGGAAGTTCCGTATGGAATCACTGCGCTCCGTGATCGCAGCTGTGTCACAGGGGGACTTCCTAGCGTCCATAGATATCAGAGACGCTTACCTTCACGTGCCCATTGCACCGGCTCATCAGCGATGGTTGAGATTCGCAGTGGGGGAAGAACACTTCCAATTTGTGGCGCTGCCGTTCGGGTTGGCCTCGGCACCGAGGGTGTTCACAAAAGTGATGGCCTCCATGATGGCTCTCCTGCACGTGCAGGGGCACGCCGTAATACCCTATCTGGACGACCTGCTGGTCAGGGCGCCATCGGAACACCTGTGTCGGCAGAGCCTGGAGGTAACCATGAAGTCTCTGGAACAGTTCGGGTGGCTTCTCAATATCCAGAAGTCGACCCTGGTTCCGACCCAGTCACTGACATATCTGGGCATGGACTTCCACACGAACTCAGCCCTAGTGTCTCTGCCACGAGTCAAACAGATGGCGATCCAATCAGGAGTGCAAGCAGTCCTCCTGTCACCACAATCATCCCTACGGATCTTGATGAAGCTGGTGGGGCGCATGGTAGCTGCAATAGAGGCAGTGCCTTTTGCGCAGTTTCGCCTCCGTCCTCTCCAGCTGGAGATTCTTCGCAGATGGGACAAGAGGACGATCTCTCTGAATCGGCTGGTGACACTTTCCCAACCGACCAGGGATTCCCTGCAGTGGTGGCTCCAGCCACGTCATTTGTCACGGGGCCGGTCCTTCCTCAAACCGTCATGGTTAGTGGTGACCACCGACGCCAGTCTGACGGGCTGGGGTGCGGTGTTCTTACACCACAGGGCTCAGGGCCTATGGACTCAGGCGGAGTCAGCGTTGCAGATCAACGTGCTGGAGATCAGGGCGGTCTATCTGGCGCTCCTGGCGTTTCAGACGTTCCTGTCAGGACAGCCCATCCGGGTTCAGTCCGACAATGCGACTGCCGTCGCCTATATAAATCATCAGGGAGGGACCAGAAGTGCTCAGGCCCTCGCCGAAGTCCACCGCATTCTATCCTGGGTGGAGGACAACGACTGCCTGATCTCCGCAGTTCACATCCCAGGGGTCGAGAACTGGGAGGCCGATTACCTGAGCCGGCAGGGGATGGACGCCGGAGAGTGGTCTCTTCATCCGGACGTCTTCCGGGACATCTGCAGCAGATGGGGCACTCCGGACGTGGATCTGATGGCCTCGCGGCTGAATCATCAGGTGCCACAATACATGGCGAGATCATGGGATCCTCAGTCTCTGGGGGCAGACGCCCTGATCCTGAGTTGGTCCAGCTTCCATCTTCCGTATGTGTTCCCGCCTCTAGCTCTGATTCCCAGGGTTCTGTGGAAGATCAGGTCAGAGTGCAGGGTAGCCATTCTAGTGGCTCCAGATTGGCCCAGGAGGTCCTGGTATCCGGACCTGTGGCGACTGTCAGGCGGACTCCGGTGGGCTCTTCCAGAACGCGCAGATCTGCTCGCGCAAGGCCCATTCTTCCACCTCAATTCCAGGGCCCTCAGATTGCATGGCTCTTGAGGCCTGGCTGCTGACGTCCAGGGGCTTCTCTCCTACGGTTGTTGCCACTATGACTCGGGCTAGGAAGCCTGTTTCCAGGAAAATGTACCACAGAACGTGGAAGATTTTCTTCACCTGGTGTGCCTCGGGTGGTCGGTCCCCGTGGCCCTTGTCCATTCCGACATTGTTGGCTTTCCTTCAGTCGGGGTTGGAATTGGGGTTATCCCTAGGCTCTTTGAAGGGTCAAGTGTCAGCTCTTTCAGTGCTGTTTGACAGGCGCTTGGCGCTCCTTCCCAAGGTCCGTCAGTTTCTGCAGGGGGTGTCTCGGGTGGTTCCGCCCTACAGGCGACCACTGGACCCTTGGGACCTTAACATGGTCCTGGCAGCACTGCAGAAACCGCCGTTTGAGCCGCTGAGAGACATTTCTCTGTCTCGTCTGTCCCAGAAGGTGGTCTTTCTGGTGGCGATTACGTCTCTGAGAAGGGTCTCAGAATTGGCTGCACTATCGTGCAAGTCGCCCTTTCTGGTGGTTCACCAAGACAAGGTGGTGTTACGCCCGCGGCCAGAATTCTTGCCAAAGGTGGTTTCCACTTTTCACCTGAACCAGGAGATTGTTCTCCCATCATTTTGCCCCGCTCCCGTTCATCAGGTCGAGCGCGATCTCCATACTCTGGATCTCGTGAGGGCTGTACGCATTTATGTGTCCAGGACTGCCTCCTTCCGGAGTTCGGATTCATTATTTGTCCTTACGACAGGTCGCTGTAAGGGGTCGAAGTCAACCTTGGCCAGATGGATCAAGGCTCCCATTCAGGAGGCCTACCGGTCTTCTGGTTTGCCTCTCCCGGTGGGATTGAAGGCTCACTCTACCAGAGCTGTCGGTGCCTCCTGGGCTTTGCGACATCGAGCTTCTGCTCTACAGGTGTGTCAGGCAGCCACCTGGTCCAGCCTGCACACTTTCTCTAAGCACTATATGGTGCATGCCCATGCCTCTGCGGATGCAAGTTTGGGCAGGCGGGTCCTCCAGGCGGCGGTTGCCCACCTTTGAGGGGGACCATGTGTTATCCGTCTTTGAGGAACTCTTCCCGCCCTGGGGTATTGCTTTAGGACATCCCCATTGTCTGGGTCTCCCATTATGATGACCAGAAAAAAGAGAATTTTGTTTACGTACCGTAAATTCTTTTTTCTTTAATCATCAATGGGAGACCCAGCACCCACCCAGTTGTTCCGTTGCATAATTTGCAGTTGATCTGTTCCCTGTTGGGACAGTGTTATCCGGGTTGTTGAACCGTTTGTGCACGGTTTCTTCCCGATGTTTCGGGTGTGGTTTATTTGTCTCCTCGCAGCTTATGGACCAAACTGAGGATGTTCCCTGCGGTAGGGGTTTATAAGCAGAGGGGGCGGTGTCTACAAACTTGTAGTACCTAGTGTGACCTCCGGAGGGCAGTGCCCTAAACCCCATTGTCTGGGTCTCCCATTGATGATTAAAGAAAAAAGAATTTACGGTACGTAAACAAAATTCTCTTTTTCTTCTTGTTATAAACCACAAGATGGTGGCCCAATTCTAACACATCGGATATTCTACAATATATATGTAGTTTATTTATGAAGATTTAAAAATAATGCAATGAATACACAGAATTTTCCACAATCAGCGACGCGGCTTCGTTCAGTATATCTGCACATGTGACACCTCACCAGCGATCAGTAAGGTACCGTCACACTTGGCGATGCTACAGCGATCCTGACAAACGATGCAACCTGGTAGGGATGGCTGGAGCGTCAGTACGTGGTCGCTGGTGAAATTGTCACACTGAGCGAGATCGGTAGCGCCGGTCGGGGCACTTCCGCTGCAAGCGGCCAGTCATCCCCCGGCTGTGTCGCCGCTCACCTCCGTGACAGGATCAGCAATCTCACAGCGGGGGCCTGGTCACTGCTGCGTGTCACACTGAGCGAGGTTGTAAAATTATGCAGTGTCTGTACGGCAAAGTGAATTTCACATTCACGTTGCCAGCAGACAAAAGGCTCATTGCGCATTTTTGAAAAGCACTCGTAAAAAAGTGCTCAAAAATGCGCAATGTGTGAACGCAGCCTAAGGGTGCTTTCACATCTGCGTTTTTCGTAATTCGCGGCAGATGCGGTGAAAAAACCGCATCTGCCGCGTTTGCCGCATAACGGTTCCACTTGCGGCACGGTTGCGGTTTTTTCCATAGGAAGTATAGGGGGACTTGCGGCAGATGCGGCAAGTGCGGTATGGCAGGTGCGGCAGAGAAAAAAACCGCGGTCAGCCGTGCCGCAAGTGGAACCGTTATGCGGCAGATGCGGTTTTTTCACCGCATCTGCCGCGAATTACGAAAAACGCAGATGTGAAAGGGCCCTAAGGGTGGCATGAGATACTTTGTCAAATGCTTTGCTGAAGTGAAGATATAGTATATTTCCTGCATTTCCATGATCCACCCACCCAGTGATTCTGTCATAGAAGGAAATTAAGTTAGTCTGACATGACTTATGAGTTACAAACCCATGCTGGCTCTGGTTATCACTTCATTCTCTTCCAGGGATACATATATGTTGTTTAATAACTTGTTCTTTCCTGGTATAGAAATCAGGCTCACAGACCTATAGTTCCCTGGTCCTCCTTCTTCCTCTTTTTGAAGATGGGGACAACATTTGCTCTTCTCCAGTCTTATTGGACTTCTCTGTTCTCCAAGAATTTTCAAAGATTATAGAGAGTGGTTCAAAGATTTCCTCTACTATCATCTTAAGTATCTTGGGGTGCAATTAATCTAGATTTGAAGACCATGCATTTATTCATGTTTGCTAAGTATTCCCTCACTATCTTTCATGTTTATAGATAGCCTGGATTCTTCTATTCCTTCAATAGTACAGTGAAGATCAGATTATATTACATTTACCTTCTGAGAAAAAAAAAAATGTTCCTTCCTTTCTGTGATTGCTCTGTTACTTTACTGAGCAGCCTCTCCTAGAATCCTGCCAGTTGTAGTCCCTGAGGGACTTTGTGATAGTGGTTAAAAGTGGGGTAGAGATACCCTATATGAGCTATGTTTAACTGTACTATTAGTATCATACTGAAAAATGACCTGACAGAGTCCCTTTAAAAGTTGAAAGATAGGCACAGTGACAGAAGGGCATATGTGCCATGATCATGCAAATCCTATTGATTATTTCTATTTGGGATTGTGGGAAATTTGGACTTTTCAATGGGCACCATGAATTCTATGTACGACCATGTATAAATTATGGTAATTTCTCCCATGAAATGTTGAAGACATTGTGATAGCAGAACTGGAAGATGATGTAATTGAGTCAGAAAACGCTGTCCATTATGTACAGATATTGATTACATCAGTTTCCCAATGTAGTAGAGCTGTCGCGTCTTGACTGCTTTGTAGTCCATGTGTAATGCTGCTGTAGTTTAAATCTGTATATTTCCTTTGGCACATCAGGAGTGAATGCCAGCAGCTGCTGTTATGTGCGGCTCTCCAGTTGCAGGTGAACTGCTGCTGTCCACTCCCTCAGCCTTTAAGTAGTTCCACTCCCTTTCACTAGGTGTCACTGATAAGGCCCCATTACAGGGCACGACATCGTTAACGATATTGCTTGAACGTCACGGGTTTGGAGCAGTTTAAGCGACATCATTAGGACGCTGTTGAGTGGGACTGCAAAGTTGTAACGATAAATCGTTGGATCGCTGAACATGTTCTCAAACTACACGATCAATGATCAGCCAACCTGGCATATCGTTGTGTTTGACACCGCGATAACGATGTCGTTGACGACTTCGCCTAGTCACAGCAATGAACAGGTATCGTTCACTGGATTGTGCGAACGACACCTGCTCACATCATCGTTGGTGCGTCGTGCACGATATCTAGACATGTGACATCTCACCAACGATATCAAAACGATGTCGTTAACGACCCGCGCGCCCACAAGATCGTTGCCGACATCGTTCCACACTCGTGCCATGTAACGGTACCTATACAGTTTCAGTCTTTAAAGACCACAAGCTGTGAAAGATGTGCGCGCAGTTCATGGAGAAGCTTCCTTGGTGTTTCCTCCTCTTTCCCTGTGGTTTTCCGGTCTGTGGGTGGAGGTAGGGGCTCTTAGCCTAGGGCTTATCAGGAGCTAGGCAAGGGTGGGCAGCCCAGACCTCCTCCCCTTGAGAGGTACGTTTGGGAGCTGGGAGACAGGGACCCAAATCTAAGGGTCAGCCTAGCTCCCTTGAACATCTTAACCCATCTTAACATCCTGATTCCCTTACCACTATACCATATCCCGTGACAAGAATGACTCAAAACTAATAATTTGTCAAATATCTCAGCCTTCTGCCCATTCTGTGATCAGTTTTAATTGCAGATAGACAACTTTGCTGGAAAGCAACATTATCGCTGCATCTTTTTAATCATTATTTTAATTTACAAAGTACAAGGAAAATAAACAAGAAAGCTATTCTCACAAGATGACGATCAGGGAACGAGAGCGGGGCCGGCTACATAAATCTTATACAAGATCAAAGTGTTAGGACCTGTACAAATGAGACTGTACAATTTACATATACAATTATATACAAAACTCTCTTATCCAGAGTCACGAGTTCAATCACTAATGTCAGTAGCAGATTCTTTCTTTTTTCTCTTAATTAAAAAAAAAAAATCTAATAAAGAAGAAAAACACAATGTCGCTTGTTTTCTCCATCAGGAATCGGATTAAAAAAATGTTATGTATAAAGTTCACTTAAAAGTGCAAATATCGAGATCCTCATAGGTGCCGGTGTGACTGCTCCGAATATGACGACGATCTTTGTTCTTCTCCTTCATTCTCAGGATTCTTAGCTTTGCCTACACCAGACGACCTACTGAAAAATACAAATAAAACAAGGGATGAATAATTAAAACAGTTTTTTGGTAAATTATTTATTTTTATGACTATATTAAAGCTTCAAACAACTACTGTATTTTAAACGTGTCTCCAAATTTATATAGAGGCATACACTGATATTACAAAGATATTCCTGGCCTAGACCAAATCTCTTGGAGATGAGACCACTCAAACTTGCATTGAAATACTGTATCTACTACGGTATATAAAAGCCCTATGCAGTCTGTCTTTAAGCTTCTCCTGAAAACAGCACCATCTATAGGACATCGTGTAAATGACAGTGGAACTGGAAAATTACAGTTAAACTCGAATGCGAAGAAGCCAATATGTTCGGTTGATCTGTCGAGTTTGGTTGATCAGACAAAGGAAATAGCACCACCTATAGGACATCTGTGACGGGGGGCCAACATGCTGGTCCAGAACACTGGCTGCAGTTTAGGCATTCATTATTGCCTAGGTCTGCTCAATCATACCCTTGGGGTGGACCCATCCTGCTGCTGCACCTCCTCAGTGTGCAGGGGGTAAGGGATGTCGCACAGGGGTGAGTGAGATGGCGCACAAGGGGGGTAAATAGAGCGCGCAGGGGAAAGACCAGGGCGCACACAGGGGAAAGACCAGGGCGCACACAGGGAAAAGACCAGGGCGCACACAGGGGAAAGACCAGGGCGCACACAGGGAAAAGACCAGGGCGCACACAGGGAAAAGACCAGGGCGCACACAGGGGAAAGACCAGGGCGCACACAGGGGAAAGACCAGGGCGCACACAGGGGAAAGACCATGGCGCACACAGGGGAAAGACCATGGCGCACACAGGGGAAAGACCAGGGCGCACACAGGAGAAAGACCAGGGCGCACACAGGGGAAAGACCAGGGCGCACACAGGGGAAAGACCATGGCGCACACAGGGGAAAGACCAGGGCGCACACAGGGGAAAGACCAGAGCGCGCGCAGGGGAAAGACCAGGGCGCACACAGGAGAAAGACCAGGGCGCACACAGGGGAAAGACCAGAGCGCGCGCAGGGGAAAGACCAGGGCGCACACAGGAGAAAGACCAGGGCGCACACAGGGGAAAGACCAGGGCGCACACAGGGGAAAGACCAGGGCGCACACAGGGGAAAGACCAGGGCGCACACAGGGGAAAGACCAGGGCGCACACAGGAGAAAGACCAGGGCGCACACAGGGGAAAGACCATGGCGCACACAGGGGAAAGACCAGGGCGCACACAGGGGAAAGACCAGAGCGCGCGCAGGGGAAAGACCAGGGCGCACACAGGAGAAAGACCAGGGCGCACACAGGGGAAAGACCAGGGCGCACACAGGGGAAAGACCAGGGCGCACACAGGGGAAAGACCAGGGCGCACACAGGGGAAAGACCAGGGCGCACACAGGGGAAAGACCAGGGCGCACACAGGGGAAAGACCAGGGCGCACACAGGGGAAAGACCATGGCGCACACAGGGGAAAGACCAGGGCGCACACAGGGGAAAGACCAGGGCACACGCAGGCGAAAGACCAGGGCGCACGCAGGCGAAAGACCAGGACGCACACAGGGGAAAGACCAGGGCGCACACAGGGAAAGAGCGCACAGGGGAAAGACCAGAGCGCACACAGGGGAAAGAGTGCACAGGGGACAACTGTAAGGCTATGTGCACATCAGTCGGTTCTGCATTTCTGCAGACCGACCGGGAACCGGAGGATACTGGCAGAAACTGAGTTTTCTGTGCTCAGCAGTGTCCCTCGTTTTTTGCTCGTTTTCCACCCGGTTTTACAGCGTTTTGTCGGCGGTTTTTCTGAGCGGTTTTAAAACTGAGTTTTTAGTGCACTTGTTCAGCTGAAACCGGTGGAAAAACGGAGGAAAGAAGTCACTTGCTCTATTTTTGGAAACCAGTGAAAAAACTCAGTTTTGACTGAAAACGACCAGAAGAAAAACGTTGTAATGTAGACAGAGTTTTCTAAAATCCATTGACTAGCATGTTAATCCAACCGGAGGGTAGGATTAACATAAATTAACATAAAACTGAGCGGAAAACGCCGACGGAAAACGTCCAAAAGCAGCCCACAAAACGACTGATGTGCACATACCCTTATACTTATAGAGCTAATACATTCAAATGAGTGCTGACTGCCTGGGATGCGTGCATTTATCAGACCAAATCCATTCATACAATGTCTCAGGGAAGGCCTTGTATATTCAGCAAGATGATGCTAACACCCATACTGAATCCACAATAAAAGCATGGCTTCTCAGAGGAAGAATTCATATGATGACACGGCCACCTCCATTTTGAAATGAAAAATCCAGCAAAGAAGATCCAGGACTGCCGAACAGCAAGAATCCTACATTAGACAAGAATGGGTCAAGGTTCCTCTCCCAAAGTGCCAGCAGTTGGACTCCTCACTTCGCAGTCATTTACAGGCTGTTGGTGCTACACAATGGTAGGTAGACCATTTTTTAAGCTGTTTCTGTCATCAATGTCTAAATTACTTTTTTCAAATGAAATGGAAAAATGCCCAGTATTCCACTCCTGATCTGTGCTCTATGTATGCTCTGTTGTGAATGATATATTTAATAGATTTCCATTTTTTGCTATCTTGTTGCCTTTATATCTTATGCAGCGTCCCAACTTTTTTGGAATGGGGTTTGCATAATAAAATCATCAATCGTGTCATTCAGAACTGATCCCAGCCCAGTCAGTCCATCTTCGTGAGTTATAAAAGGCAGCCTACTAGTTAGCTAGACCAACAGATTGCAGTAGGAGGCGCACATAATGGCACAATGTGACATAAAGGGGACTGTAAAGTAAATTCCTATGGTAGAAAACATAGAAAAACATAGAAAATGTCACAAATACAAAGTACTTATCTCAGGTATAATATAGAATACTTACTGAAGGGGTTAGAGCCAGGCCTCCTTCCAGGAGGAAAACTGCCTGCACTGGCACCTGGAATAATAATAAAGTAAAGGATTTACATTTATTAATCCATACCGGTTCTGCCTTCAGAATTCATCTAAATTCCTTATTTAGTTTGTTTAGAGCAGGGGTGGGCAATTAATCTTCACAGGATGAACTTTAATGAACTGGTGATTGTTCACTTTAGAAAATTGTCAACTTCTGCAGTGTTTAAAAAAACTAGCATCATATCTTGACCTAAAATAGCAAGTTTTTCAAAGACCGGCATCAGTTAAGACTTAATAAAGAACAGTAAATAAAAATGTCCAGGTACAGGCTGCCCCCAACCCACAGCTGCCTTTTTGTACCCCGCTGGGAACCAAAAATATAGCGAAGCCCTTTTTATAATTATTTCATGATTTTCATGGAATCATTTAAAAAATGACGTGGTCTTCGCCCTCTTTTTGTGTCCAGCCAAATACAACTAGGCAGCTGGGTTCTGGAATCCTTCCGCTGTAAATTGCCATTTTCTGGCTGTGTATCCAGCTCTTCCAGCGGCCCTGGTGCCGGGTGGCTTATTGGGTAATAATGGGATTAGGGCCAGCTCTGTATTATCAGCTGGCCCTAAGCTCAAAATTCATGGGGCCACACCAACATTAGATATAGCCACCATGAATTTCTAGTAATCAGATAAAATGAAAAAAGCACAGAAAAAATAGAAATAAAACACAATTAGTGGTTCCATCTTTATCAAAGAACCACGCCACTCCGATGTAGTCCAGGTTCGAGGGTCCCACAACATCCAATCCAGATCCAATATCATCTGATCGGTTTGCTGACCTGCAAACCGATCAGATGATCAATATCAGGTTCAAGGACCTGAATCAGTTGTCAGATAAGCTGTTAGTTTAAATCGCCCACCAAAACCGAACAGCTGATGTTGGCAGCGGGCAATTTAAATACAGCTTATCTGACAACTGTTAAAATTGCCCGCCAAAAACCACCCGCCGACACAGCAGCTGAGCGGTGTTAGCGGGCAATTTAAACAGCTGTCAAATCAGCTGTGTTTAAATCGCCCCGCTGCCGACACCAGCTGTTCGGTTTTGGCGGGTGATTTAAACTAACAGCTGATCTGACAGCTGCTTAAATCGCCCGCTAACACCGCTCAGCTGATGTCGACGGCGGACAGTTTAAACACAGCTGATCTGACAGCTGTTTAAATTGCCCACCAAGACCACCTGCTGCCGACACCTGAGTGGTGTTGGTAGGTGATTTAAACACCTGTCAGATAAGCTGTGTTTAAACCATCCGCTGTCGCCACCTCAGCCGATGGGCGGGCGATCAGCTGATGTGTCATGTCACGATCAGCTGATGCGGTCACGTGACACATCAGCTGATCACTACCAACCAATCACAGCGTTAAGGTCCTGGTAGCCGATCGGATGTGTTTCTCTTCGGTTCCCGGACAGCCGGTGGATCCACTGTCCTCCACTCATTACCTGTAGTACTGGCACCTGTTTGAACTTATCAGTATAAAAGATACCTGTCTGCAACCTCAAACAGTCACACTCCAAACTCCACTATGGTGAAGACCAAAGAGCTGTCGAAGGACACCAGAAACAAGATTGTAGCCCTGCACCAGGCTGGGAAGACAATCTGCAATAGGCAAGCAGCTTGGTGTGAAGACATCAACTGTGGGAGCAATAATTAGAAAGTGGTAGACATACAAGACCACTGATAATCTCCCTCGATCTTGGGCTCCACACTAGATCTCACCCCGTGGGGTCAAAATGATCTCAAGAATGGTGAGCAAAAATCCCAGAACCACACGAGGGGACCTAGTAAATGACCTGTAGAGAGCTGGAACCAACATAACATAGGCTACCATCAGTAACACACTACGCCGCCAGGGACTCAGATCCTGCAGTGCAAGACGTGTCCCCCTGTTTAAGCCATTACATGTCCGGACCAGTCTCAAATTTGCTAGAGAACATTTGTATGATCCAGAAAAGTATTGGGAGAATGTGATATGGTCAGATGAAACCAAGGTACAACTGTTTGGTAGAAACACAACTCATCGTGTTTGGAGAAGAAAGAATGTGGAGTTGCATCCAAAGAACACCATACCTACTGTGAAGCATGGGGGTGGTAATATCATGCTTTGGGGCTGTTTCTCTGCCAAGGTACAAGGACGACTGATCCATGTACATGAAAGAATGAATGGGGCCATGTATCGTGAGACTGAGAGGAAACCTCCTTCCATCAGCAAGGGTTTATTGGCCTGGTCTACGTGTTTCGTGGACGGCTGACTACTTCCTCAGGATACATGATCTGAAGGTCCACAAAAAGCATAGACCAGACCAATAAACCCTGATGTTTCTATTATTGGATTCTCCTACTGGAATTTGTCACTGATCAGCAGCGCATTTCTACCATCCATTTCTCTCTAATGATTTGGATATCTACAACTTAGGGTGTTCGTGCAGCATACCAATCTTGTGCTTACAATGGTGGTGACTCTCACAACCAGCCCAGGATTTATCAGATTTATCAATCAGGTAAGACCCTATTGGCGCTTTGTTCCTCCCCCTCTAGCTCGTTCCATCAACAAGGGTATTGAAGATGAAACGTGGCTTGGTCTTTCAGCATGACAATGATCCCAACACACCTCTGGAGCAATGAAGGAGTGGCTTCATAAGAAGTATTTCAAGGTCCTGAAGTGGCCTATCCAGTCTCCAGATCAAAGCCCTATAGAAAACTTTTGGAGGGAGTTGAAAGTTTGTGTTACCCAGCGACAGCCCCAAAATATCACTGCTCTAGAGGAGATCTGCATGGAGGAATGGGTCAACATACAGCACCAGTGTGTGCCGACCATGTGAAGGCTTATAGAAAACATTTCACCTCTGTCATTGCCAACAAAGGAGATAGAACAAAGGATTGATTTGAACTTTTGTTATTGACCAAATACTTATTTTCCACCATTTTCCAAAATTTTAAAAATTCTTCCCAAATCAGACAATGTGATTTTCAGGATTAGTTTTCTCATTTTGTCTCTCATAGTTGAGGTCACCTATGATGTCAATTACAAGCCGACCTCATCTTTATAAGTGGAAGAACTTGCACAATTGGTGGCTGACTAAATACTCTTTTCCCCACTGTATATGGTAATCCTCATATATGGCAATAGGACTGTGTCCCTTATGATTATAGTGGGAATAGTGCCCCAAGCAGGAAATACAAATGTACTGCAGGAGGTCGCACACAACCACCAGTATACTGCAGGAGGTCGCACACAGCCACCATTATACTGCAGGAGGTCGCACACAGCCACCAGTATACTGCAGGAGGTCGCACACAGCCACCAGTATACTGCAGGAGGTCGCACACAGCCACCAGTATACTGCAGGAGGTCGCACACAGCCACCAGTATACTGCAGGAGGCTGTGCACAGCCCCCACTATACCGCTGAAGGTCACACACAACCCCCAGTTTACTGCAGAAGGTTTCACACAGCCCCCAGTTTACCGCAGGATGTTGAACACAGCCTCCAGTATGTGCAGGTTGGGGGGGGGCGTATTTTTTGGGACGGGGCGTGAGAGCAGGTTGGGCTTTTTTTTTTAGGGGGGCGGGATTTTGGAGGGGGAGCAAGGTTTTAGGGAGGGTGGGGTGTGTGGGTTTTGGGGGCATTTGTTTTGGAGGGGGAAGGGGTGGGGGTTTAGGGAGGGTGCGGGAGGGTCACATTTGGGGAGAGGGGAAGTTTTGGGGCAGGGATTGAGGGGTAGGTTTGGGGGGGGAGCGAGGGCGGGAGTGGCAGGTTTTGAATTGGGGGAAGGTGTGGGGGGGGCAGGTTTGATATGTATAGTGGACATACACACACATACACTCATCTTATAACTAAGAACAGTTAGTTACTATGCTCGGCCAACTCCGGGCTCTACAGCTAGTAATTAGGGCATGTGTCCTCAGGACATTTTTAAGCAGTCCTGAAAGCAGAAACCTGTATTGGTTTCAAGGATCCCAGAGTCCTTGCCAGGAGACTTGCTGCGTTCAGGTCCTGTGTTTTTATAGCATTTTTCATGCGTTTTTGATGCTGTGTCTTTCCTGCGTTTTTGCCATTGACTGCAGCAAAAACGCAGGAAAAATAGAACATGTCAATTCTCTCCCATCTGCAGAAATACCGGAGGGATTTGACAGTTCTTGACACTTGCAAAACCAATGTGTGGGCGCAGCGTTTCTGTGAAATGCATTGGTTTTGCTGGGAATCCCAACCTCAGGAACAAATTAGCATAAATTACCATGCAGAAACCGCAGCAAAAACGTCCTGTGTGCACATACGTGGACGTGTGCCGCTGGAACTACCTTGTTTCTTCATGCTTGATCTGCCTGCACCCGGGCTCATCAGCTGGGCATCCTCCGGATCTTCACTGGGCAGTACAAGTACAGATCCAATAACCCGCTATGTCATTTTATCCCATTGGTAGTACTGTTTAATTCCTTATCTTTGACTGTCTACTTTGTGATGTGTATTCCTCCATTGTATTATACATGCACTGATTCTATGTGTCCCAATTGTCCTAGTTTCATTGAATTGTATTCACTACTTACATTCAATACAGTACACCGCCTCAGGTAACAGTCTTCTTATTGGATTCAGTAGATATAGGTTTAGCGGCCAGTCAGACTGCGTTCATTCGCTTCAGGGTCATATAGGGAGGACAGAACAATACTAAAGATATTAGCGTTACATTGTGTGTGCTAAGACAGGGGTCCCCAACCACCGGTCCCCAGACCGGGCCCAGCCGTGGGGGGTCTTTGTGCCGGTCCGCGGTGCGGACGGCTTCCCCGCCCCCCTTGCCCCTCACCTTCTTGCACTACGTCTTTGCCTCATCTGCGTGTGTAGATGTACAAGGGGCCAGTCGGCCAATCAGAGCAGCAGCCATGCCCTGATTGGCCCGCTACTGCTGCGCTGTTATTGACCAAATGCTTCGCTCGTACAAGCAGCTGAGGCAGAGACGTGGCCGGAGTTTAATATCTCGCTCTATTTCCAAGCGCATCACGTGATGCGGGAAATAGCGCGAGACATGAAAAAACTCCGGCCATGTCTCTGCCTCAGCTGCTTAGTAGTACTGCCAGCAGGAGAGGTGAGCATCAGCTGAAGAGCCTCTGTGTGTAGGTGTGTGGGTGTGTAGGGGAAATGACTGTGTGGGGGATATTCAGGGGCCAGTGTGTGTGAGGGGTTATACACGGGGCAATGTCTGTGTGTGGGGGGTTCTCAGGGATCAGTGTGTGTGTGTGGGAGGGATTATGCAAGGGGCAATGTCTGTGTGTGTGGGGGGGTTATACAAGGGGCAATGACTGTGTGGGGGGTATTCAGGGGTCAGTGTGTGTGTGTGGGGTTAAACAAGGGGCAATGACTGTGTGAAGGGGTTATTCAGATGGCAGTGTGTGTGGGGGGATTGTACAGGGAGCAGTATGTCTGTGTGGGGTTTATACAAGGGGCAATGTGTGTGTGGGGGGTTATACAGGGGGCAGTGTGTGTGTGTGTGTGGGGGGGAGAATTTATGCTATATGGCGGGATATGACGCTGCATTAAACTATGAAAAGCCATGACGCTGCATTATATTATATGGTGGGATATGAGGCTGCATTATATTATATGGAGGGATATGAGGCTGCATTATATTATATGGAGGGATGTGACGCTGCATTATACTATATGGAGGGATGGGAGGGTGCATTATATTATATGAATGGCTATGAGGTTGCATTATACTTTATGGAGGGCTGTGACGCTGCATTATACTTTATGGAGTCTGTGACGCTGCATTATACTTTATGGAGGTCTGTGACGCTGCATTATACTATATGGAGGAATGTTAGGGGATATTGTGGGTTTCATGGGGTTGATGGGGATATTGTGGGTTGATTGGGGTTGATGGGGATATTGGGAGCTGCAAGGGGATGATGGGGATACCATATTGGGGGATGGAAAAATAAGACATCCCCTGAAAACAAGATGTAGCGCATCTTTCAGGAAACAGGGTACTAAACCCCACCCCTTCTCCATAGCCCCGCTCCATAAATTAAAAGCCCCGCTGGGCCCCGGAAAAATTGTCTTGCATGAAGCCGATCCCCGATGCAAAAAAAGGTTGGGAACCCCTGTGCTAAGATACATGTAACCATTGACCAGCTTCACTTTATGAGGTTAGAACTCTGGAACGCTTCAATGGATCTCAGTGATTCCGAGATTGACATATTGAACTTCATGTTAGGGTGCTTTCACATCTGCGTTTTTCGTAATTCGCGGCAGATGCGGTGAAAAAACCGCATCTGCCGCGTTTGCCGCATAACGGTTCCACTTGCGGCACGGTTGCGGTTTTTTCCATAGGAAGTATAGGGGGACTTGCGGCAGATGCGGCAAGTGCGGTATTGCACTTGCGGCAGGTGCAGCAGAGAAAAAAACCGCGGCTGACCGCGGTTTTTTTCTCTGCCGCACCTGCCGCAAGTGCAATACCGCACTTGCCGCATCTGCCGCAAGTCCCCCTATACTTCCTATGGAAAAAACCGCAACCGTGCCGCAAGTGGAACCGTTATGCGGCAAACGCGGCAGATGCGTTTTTTTCACCGCATCTGCCGCGAATTACGAAAAACGCAGATGTGAAAGGGCCCTTAGTGGTACAATTTGGTAGATATGATTTGTGTTCATTTATCAAGAAGTTGGCCCAAAAAATGAAAATTTCACAGTTTTCAAACTTTGAATTTTTTGTTATACCAATAACCCACAGACTTACAGGAGCATCTCAATGAATTAGAATAGCATCAAAAAGTTACAATGTTTCAGTAATTCAATACATAAAGTGACACATACATTATATAGAGTCATTACACACAGAGGGATCTATTTCATGTGTTTATTTATGTTATAATGCTGAGGATTAATGGTCATTATCTCAGAAAATTAAAGTAGGGAGGATGTAGGGTGTGAGAGATAAAACATGACCTAAATAGGTATCAGAGGCTTCACCTTGTGTGGTTGTGAGAGTCACAACCACTATAAAAGCAGATCATGGCTGCTGCAGTCCCCAGCGTAGTGCATATAGAGTAGGGAGGATGAAGGGTTAAACACTGTGCTGCTGTATTCCACCAGACATCAAAGGGTGAATATAATATTGATTAGTCAACACTTTTCAGGGCTCCCTGGTCCCTTCCTCAGGACAAATCAGTATCATATTGCTAGGTGTCAGGGAACCCTGAAACATGTTGACTAATAAATCAATATTATATTCACCCTTTGATGTCTGGTGGAATACGGCAGCATGGTTTTTAACCCTTCATCCCCCCACTTTAATTTTCTGAGATAATGACCTTTGGGTTTTCATTGGCTGTAAGTCATAATCATCAACATTAACAGAAATAAACACATGAAATAGATCCCTCTGTGTGTAATGACTCTATATAATAGATGTGTGTCACTTTATGTATTGAATTACTGATATAAAGTCACTTTTTGATGATCTTCTAATTCATTGAGATGCTCTTGTATATCACACAAAATAGTTAATAAATATGATGTCCCTCATGTCCACTTTACATCAGCACAATTTTGAAACAATTTTGTATTATTAGGAAGATAGAAGGGTTCAGAGTTTACCAACAATTTTTCATTTTTCCAACAAAATTTACAAAACCAATTTTTTTTAGTGACCACATCACATTTGAAGTCCCTTTGAGGGGCGTACATGACCGAAAACACCCCAAAGTGACACCATTCCAAAAACTGCACCCCTCAAAGTACTCAAAACCACATTCAAGAAGTTTTTTAACCCTTTAGGTGCTTCACAGGAACTAAAGCAATATGGAAAGAAAAAAAAATTACCTTTTGCCACAAAAATGTTACTTTAGCCCCAAAATTTGTACTTTGCAAAGGTAACAGGAGAAAATGCACCAAACTATTTTTTGTGCAATTCCTCCCGAGTACACCAATATCCCATATGTGGTGAAAAACTACTGTTCGGGCACACGGCAGGGCTCAGAAGGAAAGGAGCAACATTTGACATTAGGAATTCAAAATTGGTTGGAATCATTGCCAGACACCATGTTGTGTTTGGAGAGTCTCTGATGTGCCTAAACAGTGGAAACCCCCACAAGTGACCCATTTTGGAAACAAGACCCTCCAAGGAATTCATCCAAATGTCTGGTGAGCACTTTGAACCCCCCACTGGATCCGTCGGCTCACACCTGCCACAGCACAGCACACCCCTGCCTAAGCCACATACCTCTGAGAAAGGCAATGTAGCTGAAAAGTTACGTTGGGATACTATCTGTTAAATTTGTCAGTGAATCACTAAAAACAACTTTGATTGCAACTTGTTCAAGAGTTTCCTCTCCAGTACTGAAGATTTGTTCTTCTGTTGAATTATACACTATTCCTCCTGAGAATGGTAAATCTGGCCTCAGTGCGAGCCCTTATATTTTTACTCCTGATTTAGATTTAAGTCACAGATCAAAGTCACCCATACAAGTTGCAATCAAAGTGTTTTTCAGTGGTTCACTAACAAAATCAACAGTATCCCAACGTAACGTTTCGGCTAAATTGACCTTATCAGAGGTATCTGGCTTAGGCAGGGGTGTGCCGTGCTGTGGCATGTGTGAGTGATGACAGATCCACTACAGATACCCTTGAGAAAGGCAATTTAGTCGAAACGTTACATTGGGATACTGTTAATTTTTTCAGTGAATCACTAAAAAACACTATGATTGCAACGTGTGAGTGACTTTGATTTGTGACTTGGATCTAAATTAGGACAAAAAATATAAGGGCTCGCACTGAGGCCAAATTTACTATGCTCAGAAGGATAGCGTATAATTCAACAGAAGAATAAATCTTCAGCGCTGGAGAGGGAACACTTGTAATCAAAGTGGTGTTTATTGAGTCAGCGACAAAATTAATAACATTTTAAATAAAATATATCTCAAGGATATCTGTAGTGGATCCTCTGCAGGGAGTCTGTCAGCAGGTTTTTGCTATGTAAGCCGAGGACAGCATGCTGCAGGGGTTAAAAGCAAAAAGCAACTGTGCCTCTCTTATCAGTGTTTTACATAATATAAAGTCTCTGTTACCCTCTGATTACCAGTATCGGTTTAGAAAGTCACGCGCAGGGCAATCCGACACCCCCCCCACCCCCGCTGTGATTGACACCTCACTGTCAATGCTCAATCTCTATACAGAGCCTGGTGAGGGTGGGGGCAGCTCTCCCAGCTCTGCCATGTCTTAAACTAAATTCTTTGATTGTGTGAGAACGGCGACAGCCAGTAATCTATGTGATACATCGCTGGATTCAGGGTTTCTTTGCCTACATAATGTTGCTGTCAGATGAGGTAGCAAAATCCTGCTGACAGATTCCCTTTAACAACCCCATAGGTTATAATGGTTACATGTAGTATCCATGAAAAGCGGGCATTTGAATGAAATCTCAGACTGATGGGAGGAGCGCTCTGCCGGATAGGACACAATTTAGTCATATTTTCATAATTATAAATAGAGGTTTCTTGGTAATTAATCTAATTCTGATGTCAGTAAATGCATGAACAAAATAGAATAGATCTAAAGCTAATAAAACAGCTTATATTTAATCATTGGTTTGGTATCTTCTAAGGTTATCAATTTTGCAGGTTAAATTTTCTATTAATTGAGGATGACATCATATATCAAGCCCCTTTCCTTTTATGCCATCTTCCTAAATAGTGAATGGTAAAACTGGGGGCAATTTTGAACATTGGACACTAGATGGCGACACAACACTGACTGAACGCTCTGGCGCCATAGACAATGATGATTGGTTGGGTCATTATACATCACATGATTTTGCGGTTTTCATCTTGTCGTACACATATGGTAATGCTGATTAGTGATAACACAAAATCTGAACATTAATAAAATGACGTAACGTGAACCTCAATAGACTCCATTTACAAGTCTCTGCCCTAATCGCCTTGAAGAGGATTATCTCTGTCTTCTATTACTGATATAATTATGATGAACGTTCATTATTAACCCATGGATCGTACAGTACAAAGACAACATTTAGGTTGGGGGGTGGGGGGGTAGTGTGATCACCTTTGTCATCTGGAATAAAGTCAGTCATGTTTAGAAAAATAAAATTATTTACATTTTCTTCAGAATTCAATACTACTTATGAAAATAATAAATCTTGTCAGACAAATGTGCTTCTTTCTCCTCCTGGACTGATCTGATCTCAATTTATAAGAAAAATCTGTATTCAATGAATAGAAACGTTTCCATTACTGAGATAGGAGATGACAGTTGGTGCTGACATGAAATGACAGTTACAGAGGGAGGAGCTAGAGGAAGACACACATTCTAATGTAGTTCCCTGATATGGCAGTTACAGAGGGAGGAGCTAGAGGAAGACACACATTCTAATGTAAGTTCTCCTGATATGGCAGTTACAGAGGGAGGAGCTAGAGGAAGACACACATTCTAATGTAATTCTCCTGATATGGCAGTTACAGAGGGAGGAGCTAGAGGAAGACACACATTCTAATGTAATTTCTCCTGACATGGCAGTTACAGAGGGAGGAGCTAGAGGAAGACACACATTCTGATGTAAGTTCTCCGATATGGCAGTTCAGAGGGAGGAGCTAGAGGAAGACACACATTCTGATGTCATTCTCCTAGATATGGCAGTTAGAGGGAGGAGCTAGAGGAAGACACACATTCTGATGTCATTTCTCCTGATATGGCAGTTACAGGGAGGAGCTAGAGGAAGACACACATTCTAATGTAAGTTCTCCAGATATGGCAGTTAGAGGGAGGAGCTAGAGGAAGACACACATTCTGATGTAAGTTCTCCTGATATGGCAGTTAGAGGGAGGAGCTAGAGGAAGACACACATTCTGAATGTAAGTTCTCCAGATATGGCAGTTAGAGGGAGGAGCTAGAGGAAGACACACATTCTAATGTAAGTTCTCCAATATGGCAGTTAGAGGGAGGAGCTGGAGGCACAGACATTTTGATGTAAGTTCTCCCTGAATGGCAGTTTAGAGGGAGGAGCTAGAGGAAACAAATTCTGATGAAGTTCTCCTGAGATGCAGTAGAGGGAGGAGCTAGAGGAAGACACAACATTCTGATGTCAGTTTCTCCTGAATGGCAGTTACTGAAGGGAGGAGTAGAGGAACAACATTCTAATGTAAGTTCTCCTGATAATGGCAGTTAGAGGGAGGAGCTAGAGGAAGACACACATTCTGATGTAAGTTCTCCTCATATGGCAGTTAGAGGGAGGAGCTGGAGGCCTACAGACATTTTGCTGCAAGTTCTCATGTAATGACAGTTATAAAGGGAGGAGTTAGAGGCAGATACAAAATCTGATGCAAGTTCTCCTGAGATGACACAGAGGGAAGAGCTACAGGCAAGACACAGACATTCTGCTGTAATATGTTCTGAAATTACAGTTACTGAAAAAGGAGGTAGAGGCACACAGACATCCTGCTGCAAGTTCTCCTGAAATGACAGTTACAGAAGGAAGAGCTAGAGGCCGACATACATCACACTGCATGTGCTCCTGAAATGACAGTAGTTACAGAGGGAGGATCTAGAGGCCGACACAGACATTCTGCTTCAAGTTGTCCTGAAATGACAGTGTGACGACCATCCACTGCGAGGCTGAGCTGCTGGTAAGGCAACACCCCGATAAACATCGAGACCCTGTACCCCTATACAGGGATCTGGAATTGCAGCAGAGCCCAGGAGGTAGAGCGTCTGATGAGCAGCGGACCGGAGCAGGAGGGTCGCCAGGAAGGGAATATTAAATAGGATCTGATAGCGTTGTCAGGAGTCAGAATCAAAAACGGGAGGGCAGCAAAGGTACAAAATTGTCGGGTTGTAGAAGGGTCAAAAATCCAGGCAAAGGTCCAAGTCTCAAAACCAAACACACACTAGATAGTTGGGGAAACCAAGACTATATCGGGCGGCCTGCAAGACAGGCTTCAAGGTATTTGAAGAGCGCAGTTCCCTCCCATAGGCTGGAACTCACAGCCTAATGACCTCTCTTCTGCAACCAACAGCACCCACAGGAGAAACACAGCAATGCCCAGCGACAGAGGCCAGTGTCACAGGAGCAGGTCCATATGAGGACATAGCCCTCCTATGGCATCACCAGCTGAAAATGTCCGGCGCCTCCCAGCAGCCAAGGCAGTAACACCAGCCACCGAGTCAAACGGTGAGGTGACAGACAGTTACACAAGGAAGAGCTAGAGACTGACAGACATTCTACTGCAAGTTCTACTGACAGTTACAGGGTCTCTATAGAACTTTGAGCACCAACTATCATCTCCAATCTCAGTATTGGGAAAATCTGTATATACTGAAGTCAGAATATACCTGTAAATTAAAAAAAATATAGAGGGAAAGATCAGTCCAGGAGAAAGAGGCAGATTTCTCTGCTAACATATATTATAAAGCTTCTTATTTTCACATGAATTATTTATTAATGAAAAAAATAAAATATAACTTCATTTTTCACACCCTGATACTCAAAAGATATTTAGAGGACAAGAAATTATTTGTGTGATTAAACATCACTGTAATGGCCGGTATGAAGGAAACGAGTTCTCTCTGTCAGTGAAATAACCAGATGTTCCTCCATAGTTGAACTTCCTTCCCTCTAATATTTAGGGCCCATTCACACACAGCAAATGTAGTTACAGTTTTGCATCAGGGGAAACAAAACGGGAAGATACTTTTTGTCTTCTTTGCAACCAATACTGGCATTTGGCTTTACAATACAAATACAATACAAAATAACTGATAATCTATCACACAGGAGCACAGCAAGCTGCACTTTATACATTATAGAATATAAATGCAGGAAATGCAGTTAAAGGGATTGTGCCACAATCAACTGTACATTTTAATTAATAGATCTTAGAATAAAAATAAGTTCTACAATTATACTCATATATTCTGTGATCCCCGGCTGTAATGTCTGTATACTCTTATATTCTGTGATCCCCAGCTGTAATGTCTGTATACTCTTATATTCTGTGATCCCCGGCTGTAATGTCTGTATACTCTTATATTCTGTGATCCCCGGCTGTAATGTCCGTATACTCTTATATTCTGTGATCCCCGGCTGTAATGTCTGTATATTCTTATATTCTGTGATCCCCTGCAGTAATGTCTGTATACTCTTATATTCTGTGATCCCCGGCTGTAATGTCTGTATACTCCTATATTCTGTGATCCCCGGCTGTAATGTCTGTATACTCTTATATTCTGTGATCCCCAGCTGTAATGTCTGTATACTCTTATATTCTGTGATCCCCGGCTGTAATGTCTGTATACTCTTATATTCTGTGATCCCCGGCTGTAATGTCCGTATACTCTTATATTCTGTGATCCCCGGCTGTAATGTCTGTATACTCTTATATTCTGTGATCCCCGGCTGTAATGTCCGTATACTCTTATATTCTGTGATCCCCGGCTGTAATGTCTGTATATTCTTATATTCTGTGATCCCCTGCAGTAATGTCTGTATACTCTTATATTCTGTGATCCCCGGCTGTAATGTCTGTATACTCCTATATTCTGTGATCCCCGGCTGTAATGTCTGTATACTCATATTCTGTGATCCCTGGCTGTAATGTCTGTATATTCTTATATTCTGTGATCCCCTGCAGTAATGTCTGTATATTCTTATATTCTGTGATCCCCTGCAGTAATGTCTGTATACTCTTATATTCTGTGATCCCCGGCTGTAATGTCTGTATACTCCTATATTCTGTGATCCCCGGCTGTAATATCTGTATACTCATATTCTGTGATCCCTGGCTGTAATGTCCATATACTCTTATATTCTGTGATCCCCGGCTGTAATGTCTGTATATTCTTATATTCTGCGATCCCCTGCAGTAATGTCTGTATACTCTTATATTCTGTGATCCCCGGCTGTAATGTCTGTATACTCCTATATTCTGTGATCCCCGGCTGTAATATCTGTATACTCATATTCTGTGATCCCTGGCTGTAATGTCTGTATATTCTTATATTCTGTGATCCCCTGCAGTAATGTCTGTATACTCTTATATTCTGTGATCCCCGGCTGTAATGTCTGTATACTCCTATATTCTGTGATCCCCGGCTGTAATGTCTGTATACTCATATTCTGTGATCCCCGGCTGTAATGTCTGTATACTCCTATATTCTGTGATCCCCGGCTGTAATGTCTGTATACTCCTATATTCTGTGATCCCCGGCTGTAATGTCTGTATACTCTTACTTCCTCCCCTGCACAGGAGCTGTGGTATATCTGACCTGTTCCTGCATGGTTGGACACATACATTACACAGGGGCACATTTATAAGAATAACTCCGCACAGGAACATTTTTTTAACATCCAATTGTGGAAATTATTAATATTCCAAGATCTATTGATTAAAATGAGCCTTGTTCATGGAAAAATCCCTATAAGAACCATCGAACAGGAAGAAGTACCTGGATCTTTGCGGACACCTAGACATCCTTTTAGTTCTGTGAGTGAGATGGTTTTGTCCTTGTTGAGGTCACAGTAGTCGGTGAAACGTCTGGCACATTTCTTGGGTTTGGCTTTCTTCTTGACATATCTTTTGAAGGGTTTCATCTCCTTCTTGTTGATGTCTTCGTTGGCGTTGCTGTCCAGCTGGCTGAAGTACCACTGAACTACTCGTTCTTCCAGCGTGTGGTTGGGATCGGGTTCTGAAAACCTGTAAAATGATGTTAATTTTAACTTCACGGAATGTTTTGGATGCAACAAATCGTTATCAGGACATTGGTAGATTGAAGATCTCCTTCATGGGACCAACAAGTTACTTTCTTAAAGGGTTGTCCGATCTTTTTGTATCATTTGTGTGTGCATCTTGGCTGCAGGATGCTAATAGTTTGTAATTTAAACCCTGTCAGCATTCTGCATGGTTACCTATATCTCACCATTCCACGTGTGGATTTGCTGCTCACCCCTGACTAGAGGTTTGTTGTTTTTGAGTCTGGTTATAACGTTACAACCAGGGCTGTGGAGTCGGAGTCGGAGTCGTGGAGTCGGTGCTCATTTTGGTGGAGTCGGTATAAAATGGACCGACTCCGACTCCTAAAATATATAATAAATTGGGTGCAGTAGTTCAATGCAGAATGTGCTGAATATTTTGTCATGGGAATTTGGGAAAGGTATGACACGTCCTATAAATGGCTGTTCTATTCCTGATCTAAGACTACATTCACACACAGCGTTTTTGCTGCTTCTTTTGAGGATACTTTTTCAGCTGCAAAAGCAGATCAGCTTTTTAAAAAACCGCATCACCTGAAAGGGTTTTGAGCTCATAGATAATATTTTCAATAGCAAAAGCAGATTAGAAAAACGCCGCACAAACTGGCACCTCGTTCTTTGTGAGGATCCATTTTTGAGCCCAAAAACGGATCGTTACAAAACGATGTGTCTGAATGTCATATCTTGAAACCAATTGACTTTGCTGGGATGCCCAGAGTCACTGCATTTCACTGCAAAACAACGGATCCACAAAAACGCTGTGTGTGAATCATGGCCGTACCCAGCGAGGGGCAGGGGGGACCTGCCCCCCCCTTCCCCAGAAGCAGGGGTACGCACCTATCAAAACTCATTTTTATCCCTGCCCCTCCTGTACCTGTACGTCCTGATCGCCTAGATTTAGTGTACTCGTTCTTGTCTCCCTTATCCTCATGTAAAGCGCCATGGAACCTAATGGCGCTATATAAATAAATAAATAATAATAATAATGCTGCAGTGCTCCCGTCCTGCACCGGCTCCAGACTGCAGGGGGCAATCTCCCCTCCTCTGTCCTGTCTTCTGCCTCCTCAGAGAGACAAGGAGGAGGGGTGCCTGCCCTGCACAAGATCCGATTCCTGGACCCAGAGCTGGAGAAAGTGAAAGTACTACTGCTCATCTCTCACAGGAAGGTAACTAATGCTAATATTGTTGGTGATTAGTATGTGCTCTCTGTACAATGTGTGATACCTGCAATGTACTATTTGCTGTCTGTAGCTGTCATCTGTCTATCCCACTCTATCCCTCCATCTATCTATTCCTCCATGTATTCATCTATCCTTCCATCTATCCCTCCGTCCATCCATCCATCTATCCATTTATGCATATCTGTCTATCCATATCTTATCTGTCCCAGAAAGAATGAAAGCCGGGCAGCACACAGATTAAAGGGGCCGTCACACGCGTCAATTTCGCTACTGCACGTGACGTTGCAGCGGTATTGAAGCGTGTGACAGGGCGCATCAACCAGAGATAAATCGCTGGTTGATGGTCGCCAGGTTTTCGGACTGGACCGAAAACCTGGCGATGGTCGCCCGGTGTACACGCAGCATCGCTGCGTGTGACACCGGGAGACGCGATCAGCCAGCTGTCACACAGGCAGACTCGCCAGCGATCAGTGGACCAGCGACATCGTGGAAATTATTAAAATATCGTTTCCACAATGTCTGCAGGCTGGTATCCATGGTAAATGCGCTGCCTAGATACCTGATGTATATCTTGGTTACCAGCCTTCTCCGCTCACAGGCTGGTATCCAAGGTACACAGCGGGCAACTAGGGACGATGTCGCTGGTCCACTGATTGCTGGCGAGTCTGCCTGTGTGACAGCTCACCAGCGATCAACCGTCAATGTCGCCAGCGTTCAGATCGCTGACGACATTGACGTTTGTGACGCCGGCTTAACACTCCTTTTTCTTTTTTTTTTTTAGCACCAGTCAAGTACACCTCATAGCTGCCCAAAAGGACACCCAGGACAGGCATTCCTCGTCTTCAGTAACACATCAACATCAATTGATAGTTGGAATAAATAGACTGCATTCACCACATCTTCTTAAGGTGCAGGCTTTATTTTCAAGTGTAGGGGTGTGCAGTATGAGGTTCTGCAGCAGCTGAGGTTTCAAACCGGATACACACGGATCCGATTTTGCCTCCCATGTATCCCTATGGGCTCGGATGTGTCCCTATTGGCTTCCGATTTTAGCACCGTCCGTTGCTGTCCGATTTAGTCACGGAGCCAAAATCATAGGCTGCTACGATTTTGGTGTCTGTGACGGATCTGTTGCATTCCACGTTACATAACATGGGAGCCTATGGGCATTGGATCCGTGTCAACATCGGATCCGATGTCGGCTCCGTTGTTATGTACTGAGCATGCCCAGAAGCAGTGCTCAGTACATAACCCTGTCTCTCCCTGTTCTCCCTGCTCCTCTATCCTCCATCTCCCCTCTCCTCTATCCTGTCCCCCCTCTCCTGTCCCTGTCCTCTCCCCTTCTCTTTCCTCTGGTATGTAAATAATAACTCTCCTCACGGAGGATACTTCACCTGTCCAGCACCTCCGGGGATGCGACCGTCTGGCTGTAGGACGTTATTACGTCACTGAGCCGATCAGCTGACATGTCAGCTGATCGGCTCGTGACGTGACAAAAGGTCCTGCAGCCAATTACAAGCTGAGGAGTTAACTCATGGCATTTTCATAAGGGAATGGAAGAACTTGCTATTTTGCCTGTCCCAAAGAGGAGGTTTAATCGCAGATGGCATTTCTGCTTCAATGAAATGAACAGAGACACAGCTATTGGAAAATAATTTTTTTTCTGGAAGGTGTTTATGTGGACCCAAGTCATCGTATACTGCTTTATGATCAACAGATTACTAAAGGAAAAGAAGCTCTGACTGAGGTAGCAGTTAGGATGAGTGGCCTAGGACTGCCAGGCGCAAGAGGACTTGAGTCCTGACAGTGCTACTGCTGCCATATATCTTCATCAGATGAGGAGTTTGACTTGACAAGTATTTGGATGACATGGAGCAGGCAAAGCGTTGCCGCAAGGAAAAAGATTTCACTCCGTCTCCTATAGCAGCAGATAACCAGATTTCAGCAAAATGTTTCACTTTCTCTCAAATAGAAAAATTCAACCGTTCACCAACACTGACTGTGCAGAGGCCATTCCTTTATACTCGGAAATTGTTAGAGATGTTGCCCATGTGGTTACTGCTTTGCCTCCAAGCCGAGTTAGTGTAAAGGTTGCTCTCTAGCCTTAACATTATTAGGTCAGATTTGAGGTCATCTATCAAGGAGGATCTGATGGAGGAATTCTATTTCTCAGAACAAATTCATAGACTGCACAAATGTTATTTAGTATGTTTTTGTTGAAAACTGTTTTTCATAGTTTAGAAAGTTTTTTACATAGCGTTATACATAATATATATAATATATATATATATATATATGTAATCTATATTACATAGTGTATTACATATTTAATTTGTGTTCTAAAGTTGTATTCCAATAAATATATTACGTTCTATCTAAACATCTTGATTATTGTATCATAAAAATGATTCAATGTCTGATGTTCACATTGTACTACAATCAATTTTTCACTTAAATATAAGCAATATATGTAGGAGTCAGAGTCGTGGAGTCGGAGTCGCAGGTTTGGCTTACTGACTCTACAGCCCTGGTTACAACTGGACATTATCCCATACTCGCAGCCGACCCCAGACTCCGGCAGGCCCGACCCGACCCAGGACTCCAGGCCGGCCCGACCCAGCACGCCGGCAAGCCCGGCCGACCCACAGACTCCAGCAGCCGGCCAGTCTCCAGCAGGCCGGCCACAGTCTCCAGCAGGGCCACATCTCCAGCAGGCCGGCCACAGTCTCCAGCAGGCCGGCCACAGTCTCCAGCAGGCCGGCCACAGTCTCCAGCAGGCCGGCCACAGCTCGGCGCCACTCTCAGCAGGCCGGCCACAGTCTCCAGCAGGCCGGCCACAGTCTCCAGCAGGCCGGCCACAGTCTCCAGCAGGCACCACCTCCATGTATGTGAATGCTGATTGCACTTAGCTGTACAATCCAGCTGTAAGGAGGACACTCCACTTGTATTGATAGCAAGCATCATGAATATAATGACCAGCTGATTGAATAGTACAGTGCAATGAGCGGTTTCTCCACGGTCATCTTCACAGGGACCAGCGCTGTGTCAGCAATGTGATCATCTCTCCCTCATTGTGCTGCAGCCAGCAGCCAATTTTTTCAATTATTTCTGTAGTGTTGCTTGAAATCTAAATCCCGTTACTCCTTGCACAAAGGAGGAGGTAATGGTCCTACTGCTGGGTTGTTGCCCTCCTACAGCCCCCTCCACATCTCCTAGTGTACTGGCCTGTCTCCTGGTATCTGCTCCATGCTCTGGACACTGTGCTGACAGACACATCTAACTTTCTTGTCACAGCTCACATTGATGTGCCATCCTGGATGAGCTGCACTACCTGAGACACTTCTGGGGGTTTTGAACCAGACACAACCTGATCCGGTTTTGCCTCCCATATATCCCTATGGTGCTGGATTGGTCCTATTTGGTCATCGGTTTGTGTTTTCTGTCCCTAATCCGATTTTCTGATTTTCACCGGCACAAATCGAGCCTGATCATTTGTTGGCTTAGGTGGAAAAAAAAAAAAAATCGGCACAAAATCGGACAGTCCCGGATCCAGGGCGAATGTCTATGGGCGCTGGATCCATGAAAAAAATATCAGATTGTTTCCTGTATCCGATGTACACCATAGCGCAGGCTCTGAAATGCTGCCGTGCTCATTCAGCACTATGGACAGCAGCATTCGAGAGACACGGCAGGGAGTTCAGCACCATGCACAGCAGCTCTGCACACACCGGCAGACAGATCAGCACCGTGGACAGCAGCAGAAAACAAATCCTGCAAAAAACAGGAAGGGAGGGCATATTTGGCCACACTTTGTGCTCATCCTGTGCTGTCAGGTTCTGTCCGGTGGATCCTGCAAAAACAGGACACAACCTGACAGAACAAAATGGTGGTGTGAAGCCAGCCTTAGTCTGGTTCAGTGGCCTACACAACCATGGGGAAGACTGCTGACTTGACAGAAGACCTAAAAAGCCTAAACATTGGAGGGAATCTGAATTGTGTGTGATGAAAATAAAAAAAAAAAACACTTATTTTTCTGAAGTTTTAATCCTCCAGTTTTTTTTTTGAAAAATTACATTGGTGTGTCAGGGAACTTTCTTATCAGAAGGCAGTCATTGACACACTCCACAAGGAGGGTAAGCTACAAAAGGTCATGGCTAAAGCTGGCTGTTCACAGAGTGCTGTATACAAGCATATTATTGGAAAAGTTGAGTGGAAGGAAAATGTGTGGTAGAAAGAGGTGCACAAGCCACCGGGATGACTGCAGCCTTGATATGCGTTTCATTTTATGTATTGCATTACTGAAATAATCTTTTTGATGACATTCTAATATATTGAGATGCACTTGTATGATCCCCATACAGGTATAAATTCCCCCATACAGGTATATACAGGCCTCATCCTGGGTCCATTGTGATATATATGATCCGCATCCTGTTATCTATGTCCTCATCCTGGTATATATGTCCCCATCTTAGTTTTAAAATTGACCCTAATCTGGTATATAGGGCCCTTCCTGGTATATATGTCCCCATCTTGGTATACATGGTCACTACTCTGGTATATATATGGGCCCTTCCTGGTATGTATGTCCCTATCTTGGTATGCATTGTCCCTATTCTGGTATACATGGCCCATCCTGGTATGTATGTCCCCATCCTTGTACAATATGCTCTCTGTCTTAGTATATATGTCCCAATTCTGGTATATACGGTTCCCATCCTGGTATGTATGGTCCACATGGTACCCATCCTGGTATATTGTTCATCCCCTTCCTGGTACATGATCACTGGGAAGCAGCTGACTTCGGAGTGTGGCCCCCTGACGAGACACCTCTAATGTCAGCTCCCAGCCACTGTTTGGCCGGCAGCATTACTGTGTGTAGGAACCCGATGGGTCTCTGTGCCGCGATGAATTTCAGCTAGATCTGCATCCTCAGCAAGACACAGGTCCAGCTGAAGCAGGCACTGGGGTTGGCGGGTTCCTGTACCCCGGCCCAGTCGCAACTCGTACAACATGTCCGTTACGTTCCTGCTCTAGTCTGACGTTAGGACTAGGAGCAGGAACGTGTCATCACATCAAATCTATTCCCTGATGATGCTGTTTTAATATTTGAAATACAGAAAGTATCTTGGATTTTACCTCCGGACTTTGACTTTTTCTGCTATTGGAATCATCATCCTCATACTGACCCGGAGAACAAGGTCGCCTGGACATTTCCACTGTACAATTACCACCATGAAATAAACAAACGTTTTTTCACCATTTCACTTCAATTGTAATTTTTCTTTCCCTGTTTTTCAGTATTTTTTTCCAGAAAGTGAATGGTGTCTACCATCTAAAATCCAACATTTTTAGCAAAAAATATACAAATGCTACTATATAGTATATTACATGTACATTGATGCCATGGCACATTGTTCCAGCGGATGAGTTTATAGATCTCTCTTACGGAAGGTTTGTGGTTTTCTATCCATTGTAAACAATTTTGCTTGGATGCTCCTAAGCACAAAAGCAATGACACAGAGCAATTAGGTCTGCTCGGATACAGCCTAGGGGCAAAGTTACAGACATACCTGTATTAGCGGCTTCTACATTTCCCTTAAATGCCATAAAAATTAAATTCTTGAAAGTCATATCTGATCCGCTATGACCACAAAGTCACGTTCCAACCAGGTATGGGGATCCCCCACAATGCACCGTGGTGACTCAGACAGCCAGTATATGTCAGATGTTCCCGTTATTAACTCTTTGACATATGGCCTTATCAGACTCGGCTATGGAACATGATTTATGTTGCAATATTTCAGGGTTTTTTACAGCATTTGGTTGGAATGCACTTGTGAACTCATGGCCCTGCTTGTACTTAACGACTGACCTGCTGGCTGCTGCTGGAGCGGCTGAGTTGATTGCTTGCACCATATCTGTGGTGAGGGCATCCAGTAAACTTGTGATAAATTCCAGCTTCTTTCCATCAGGACATCCTACGAGTAAATAAAAAAAAAAATCAAAGTTAGTATCAACAGGAACTGACAAATCAATGGCATATTAGTTACAATTAAAGGGAATCTGTCAGCAGATTTTTGATAAGTAATCTGAGAGTAGCAGGATGTAGCAGCTGGGAGCCTGATTTCAGCTGTGCATCATTTACTATAGTGCATGTAATTAGTGTTTTATCAGCAGGAGATTATCACCACCTGACTAGGTGTCTCGAGCCTCCTAGTCCTGCTCTGTGCAAACTCCGCCTTCACCACTGATTAACACAAGAAGCTGCCAATCATTGGTGTGGGCGTGGTTACAGCATTCAAAGAACAGGTAGATCTGCAGCAGATAAAATTATTTTATCAAAACTGCAGCAAGCAGCCCAGTAACTGACACATTGCTGCAATTAGGCTCTCTGCCCTGACATTATGCTGCACTCAGATATTACAGCAAAAACCTGGTGACTGATTTCTTTGAATTGAAGAGCTTTTCCTGTCTTTGAGGGATTTTCCTCTGTCATGTTTTCCTAACACTTCTATTCTACAAGAGGTTGTCAACAAAGACTGGGGAAGTTGTGGAGATGATCCCTCTCGTACACAGCTCAGCAGACAGAGAGGGATTCCTAATCATCATTCTGTTTTTTAACACAAAGACAGAAAAGTCAACAGTATGGAGGATATTATACTGCAGTCTAGAGCTGCCCGAGTGCAAATTAAACTACAGTTTCAGGGAAAAGATTTATTAGACACTCAGCACAATGTTTTTAAGTCTTCCTCTGCCTGTGTCCTCTCCATGCTTTTCCCTCTACATAGAGTATAACAGTATAGAGGATATTATACAGCCGTCCAGAGCTGCCTGAGTGCAAATTCAACTACAGTTTCAGTGAAAAGATTTCTTAGACACTCAGCACAATGTTTTTATGTTATCATCTGCCCGTTTCCTCTCCCTGCTTCTCTCTCCTTCTCTCTACATAGGGTATAACAGTATGGAAGATATTATGCAGCAGTCCAGAGCTGCCCGAGTGCAAATTAAGCTAGAGTGTCAGGGAAGAGATTTGTTAGGAAGCTAAGCATAATCTTTTTAGGTCTTCCTCTGCCTGTTTCCTCTCCCTGTTTCTCTCTTCTCCTCTCTACATCAAGTATTATTATTTATTTATAGAGCACCATTCATTCCATGGTGCTGTACATGAGAAAGGGTTGCATACAGACAAGTTACAAATATAATGAACCAAGTGACAGATTGATACAGAGGGGATAGAGGACCCTACCCTTGCGGGCTTACATTCTACATGGCAATGGGGAGGGAGAAAGTAGGTTGGGTCTGCTCGGGTGGTCCTGGATTGCCAGGTCCGGTGATGGAAGGAGGCCGGGTGGTCCAGTGGTGGTGGAGCGCCGGGTCCAGTGGTGGTGGAGCGCCGGGTCCAGTGGTGGTGGAGCGCCGGGTCCAGTGGTGGTGGAGCGCCGGGTCCAGTGGTGGTGGAGCGCCGGGTCAGTGGTGTTGAGCGGCACTGTGCTCATTACAGGTTGTAGGCTGTTCTGAAGAGATGAGTTTTCAGGTTCCGCTTGAAGGTTCTGAGTGTAGGGGACAGTCGGACGTTTTGGGGTGCAGAGTTCCAGAGGATGGGGGATGCTCGGGCGAAGTCTTGCAGGCGGTTAGATGAGGAAAGTTGAAGTGTGAAGGAAAGAAGGAGGTCTTGTGAGGATCGAAGATTACGAGTTGGATGATATCGGGAGATTAGTTCAGAGATATATGGGGGGAACAGATTGTGGATGGCTTTGTAAGCCAATGTTAGTAGTTTGAATTGGATACGCTGGTGAATTGGGAGCCAGTGGAGGGATTTGCAGAGGGGAGACGTGGAGGAATAGCGAGGAGAGAGGTAGATTAGTCGGGCAGCAGAGTTAAGGACAGATTGAAGTGGTGCAAGAGTGTTAGAAGGAAGGCCACAGAGTAGGAGGTTGCAGTAGTCAAGGCGGGAGATGATGAGGGCATGCATGAGTAGTTTAGCAGAGTGGGAGTTGAGGAAGGGACGGATTCTGGCAATGTTTTTGAGTTGGAGACGGCAGGAGGTGGCAAGGGCTTGGATGTGTGGTTTGAAGGACAATGCATAGTCAAGTGTTACTCCAAGGCAGCGGACTTCGGGTACAGGGCAAAGTGTGATGTCATTTACTGTGATAGATAAGTCTGGCAAGGAAGGTGTGTGAGATGGAGGAAAGATGATGAGTTTGGTTTTGTCTACATTGAGTTTTAGGAAGCGGGAGGAGAGGATATTATACAGCTGTCCAGAGCTGCCCAAGTGCAAATTAAGCTACAGTGTCAGGGAAGAGATTTGACCCTCTTTCGGGACTTCAGGGGGAAGCTCGAAATTTCTGGGATTTCTAGTGTTAAAGTGAACCTGTCAGGTCCACTAAGCCCTCTACACTATCAGCAGACACATGTATGGGTCAAAATTCCCTGCCCAGCCATCCCTATCTCATGATACTCTGCAAATCCAGTGTTTAAAAAAATATTTATAAAGCTCTTTTCCCTAGGCTAATGAGGCCAGCAAATATACGCAAGGGTATTCGTTCACCTGCCTAGTCTGCCCCGTTTCCTTGTTATCACACCCCTGCGAGTGTGATCACATAATTACCAGCAGCGAATGTCACCTTGAACTCCCCAACATCTCATTGTGCCTCTGTATCCGATGTACGCGTTCCCTGCTTTAGAGGCGCACTGCGCATGCAATTGGCAGACACAGACAGAATAGGGCCGCTGTGTAAGAACAGCATATAGGCCTTTGCCTGCCCAAGAGCTCATCAAAATGCACAATTCCTCCTGCTTTGGTGGTAGAAAAGGGCCCCCTAACTTCTAGAGTCCCTGCGTGGCTGCACCAATGATATGTCCGCCCCTGGCGCATGCTCAGAAGGCTCCTGCGCTTCTAACTACTCACAGTGCGGCTCTGTATAGGAGTAGGTCCCAGTTTCAGAGCCGCACTGCCCATAGTCGGTTTGAGTGAGTATTTTACCATAGAAAGGGAAGGTAACCAGTGATCCAGTCTCCTAGAAGAAGGGTTGGACCTCTGCTCCTGCACAATCGGTAATAAGCTGAGCAGGTCAGATGTGTCGCCTACAGTGGATGTCAGTAGGGTCCCCCCCATGGTCCTCGTAAATCGTCTATATTTTATTTCAGATTTATTGATTTTGAGGAACTGGAAACTCTTCATTTGGCTTTCATTAGCTTTCTATAGCTGGACTGAATGGACAAACTAATTGTACATTTATTTCTTTGCCCCCCATTCTCCTCGCTATGTCAACAGTCTCGTAATCCATGTAAGAAGGTCAGATTCTCCAACAATGAGCAGAGATTGAGAACAGAGCAAAAGGAAACACAGATGCTTTTCATTTCAGCTGTCCATGTAACTTATGGATCCAGGATTGCTTTTGTTAGAAGAATTTCTTAGGTTGCGCTACCCTACATTGGGGGGACAACTTTTTTTTTTTTAACACACTAAATCCTGGACATGAACAGAGACTGAAAGTCAAGTATTGTTGAATCTCATTGTGTTGAGGTTTGGAAATCGATAACATTATTAAACCTCCGCAGATAGAATTTGGGACATGCATTAGCCACAATTAACTTATTTTTTCAAAAATAGTTTTGCCCTCTTTAAAGTTCAGTGTCTGAGTTTTTTCTTTACACACAGTTATGCACACTTGTCCAATGAAAATATATAGGATCACTATAATGCAATCCTGACCTCATGTCTCATCCCCAGAGTCTGCTCCTGCAACTTCTACGTCTGCCACTAGGCGCCACCGTGTTCATCTGAAGGTGGGGCTGGTGTTGTAGTAGTCTGACTTGTGGATGTGTTGTATGGCTGCCCAGCTGCGGTCATTAACTCTGACTTCATCCAATTAGGAAGTATTGCAGCCTATTTTAATCCTCGGTGTGCTCCTGATGGTTGCCAGATATATTCCCTGGTGCACATGTTATGCTTAATATTATGGATTTTCCGGATTGACCTCTGCTTCATTTTGTACTATTCTCCAAACTAATTATTTTGTACTTTTCTGACCTCCAGACTTTGATCCTGCTTAGTGACTTTTCGATCCCTGGACTGCAACCTATCTATAGATGGCAACCCGCTGGATCTTTCAGTAAAGCCAGATCCCTTGTATAAAGATTAGATGGTGTCTGGGTATCTCAGGGTTCTGCCTGATCGCGCGGTTTGCATTTAGTCTGTCTGGGAATTCCCTTTTAACCTGTAACTTGGATGGATGTTACACCTGGTAACAAGTTGAATGAGCAGAGCCTTTAACCTGGGATTCCTATCTTGGCAAGTAAAGGCATATCATCAGGATATGTCATCAGCTGCTGAAAGGGGGTCCAGGTAACCCATTGGATCCCCACTGATAATGAAAAGAGGACCTGACCAATAAGCCCATAATGTTGCACTGCCATGACACCCAGGAATCAGCTGTAATTGTCTTGGGTGTAAGGCAGGTCATAGAAGATAAACACTTCTCCTAACTCCTCCATACACAGTGCGAGAAGAGGAAGCCACTGACAGACACCTGCCTGATCCTTCTCTTTCCATACACTACCTGCTGGTGACAGTCATGAGACCTCCATGTAGATGGTTTACCGGTCCTGCCAAGACTGACGGGTTTGGACTTCTTTCATTCAATGTATATTGAGGCTTAGATTCCAATTTTTATGCTGCACTACCCAAATTTCCATCTTCTCATTTTTTTGGTTGAAAGTAGGAGTTTTTCAAAAGTAGAAACGGCTTCAGGAAAACAATTTTTTTTTTTATGGAGTTTTTCATTTATTTAAGCGGTTTTGGAAAAGTTCTTTCCACTGGGAATTTTTTTTAAAGAACTTCAGGAAAAAAAACCCAAACACTCAGAACTGATTGGATTCCCATAGAAATAAATAGGAACAGTTTTGAAAAAAAAATTTAAAAGCTTTTTTTTTTTTGGAGCTGAACAGCTAAAAAAAAGAAAAGTGCCCCAAATACCTGTGTAAACATGGCCTAAAACATACTACCGTAATTGCAGACCACACCATGGTAGCAGTGGAGGTATAAGCACCATGTGAAAAGCAGAAGTACACACACATCAAGTGAACTGCAATCACCATGTGAAAACTGTGGAAAATGCTGAACACAGCAATGCTATCCAATATGTATACAAATCTATGGCTAGAAGAATGGGATCCAGTGTGTATACAAAGCCATGGCCAGAAGAATGGTGTCCAGTGTGTATACAAAGCCATGGCCAGAAGAATGGTGTCCAGTGCGTATACAAAGCCATGGCCAGAAGAATGGTGTCCAGTGTGTATACAAAGCCATGGCCAGAAGAATGGTGTCCAGTGTATAAAGAAAAGGTTCATTTACAAAGCCATGGCCAGAAGAATGGTGTCCAGTGTGTATACAAAGCCATGGCCAGAAGAATGCTGTCCAGTGTGTATACAAAGCCATAGCCAGAAGAATGGTGTCCAGTGTGTATACAAAGCCATGGCCAGAAGAATGGTGTCCAGTGTGTATACAAAGCCATGGCCAGAAGAATGGTGTCCAGTGTGTATACAAAGCCATAGCCAGAAGAATGGTGTCCAGTGTGTATACAAAGCCATGCCAGAAGAATGGTGTCCAGTGTGTATACAAAGCCATGGTCAGAAGAATGGTGTCCAGTGTGTATAAAACCAAAGCCATGGCCAGAAGAATGGTGTCCAGTGTGTATACAAAGCCATGGTCAGAAGAATGGTGTCCAGTGTTTATACAAAGCCATGGCCAGAAGAATGGTGTCCAGTGTGTATACAAAGCCATGGCCAGAAGAATGGTGTCCAGTGTGTATACAAAGCCATGGCCAGAAGAATGGTGTCCAGTGTGTATACAAAGCCATGGCTAGAAGAATGATGTCCAGTGTGTATACAAAGCCATAGCCAGAAGAATGGTGTCCAGTGTATATACAAAGCCATGGCCAGAAGTATGGTGTCCAGTGTGTATACAAAGCCATGGCCAGAAGAATGGTGTCCAGTGTGTATACAAAGCCATGGCCAGAAGAATGGTGTCCAGTGTGTATACAAAGCGGTGGCCACAAGGTTGTACCACAGCCAAATGCTATTATTGTTACTATTGATAGACAGCCATGTGCTGAACACTTGAGGATTCTTTTTGTTGCCGTTTCCCAACATTAGACATATTGTGCAAATCCACCTTTAGGCCAAATTCAGATGGTCCACAACGTATGGAATGGATGCACAACTTTGGATCTGAACTCACAGCCTGATAGGCATATATGAAGTTGTTACATTTATGTCAAGAGACCCGTGGTCACCACTCAGATGATCATATATGACCTATATGGTAACTTCTGCACCCTTTGTAAGATTGCTGTCAGCTTCAAGTCTTTCATCTCTTATGCAACCACTGGAACAGCCAAGTAAAAGAGAGATCCAGTAGTCTTCATTGTGGAGACACGGGGGTCAGTGGATGCTCTCGTCCGCCAGGCCTGCCGCCTTTGGAAAGACAGCATGGACCAGGGCTCATCCCACTGAACGCCTGAATTCCTTAACCCTGGGTGGAACACTACACAGACAACACAGGGCGAGGGAACCAGACATTACTTAGACTTTATTGGATCCCCAACAGTCAAAGACATCGTACATTCCCAGCAAGAACACACAATGTAACAGGAAACAGAGTCCCACCCTTCTACTGGTTCACCAGGGATTAGAATATTCGTGCCTTTGAGACTTTCAGGGCCAACCACCCCAGTCCAGTAGCACCCCACTTTTGGTATGCACCCACTGAAAAGGGATAGCTGTAAGCTTAGGAAACGAACCGGGCTCAGCAAAGTCTGTTAGCCAGGTGACCAAATTGTCCCAACCTGGGTATCTTCCAGCTGAATCCGAGGATCCTAGGCTGAACTCCTGCAGAATATGATCCAGGTTATGATCTTTTAGCCGGGACCGAATTCCCTAGGCTGACATCCTGTAGCATATCGCAACTGGTGACTGAAGAAAGTCCTTTTATAGAACCCAAGCCTTCATCTTAGGGTATTGTGGTTTTACAGGATTGGTGGAATAAGGCTGTTCTCTTATTGGTTGGCAGTACAATCTGACTACAAAATTTTCCTCTGAATTGATGTAGGGGCTGAGGTAAAATTACATTTAGTTTGCAGTCCACAAACCAAGACAATTGACGCTCCCAGCAGTCTGATAAACAATGACCCACTTCAAATAAGTCAACAAACAAAAGAACAACACGTCTGGCCAAATTAAGAACATTAGCCCATGACACGCATTGAAAAATGCTGTGTCATCACATCCATCTTTGTGGGTTTGTCCCACCCTTGTGTGAAAAGCAACTTATAGAATAAATAATGCCCAGTAAGGACTGACCACGTTTCAACCCTTCTACCTTATTGACTCCCCCTAGTTTTACCCCCTGTGTAGCATGTAGAGCTCTTGCAGATTATTAGCTCCCGACCCAAAGCTAAAATGTTTGCTTTAAGTAATACGAATCACCCAGGTGAACAGTGGATTATCCTTGAGCGGAGCCTTAGAATGTATAATTCAGCATGGACATGCTCCTATTCCAAATAAGCTTTTCCTGTAACGTTTTTCTCCAGTGCGGAGTTTACAAAATGACTCGTGGACTCCAGGTGTTTGAGGTTAAAACCCACCAGACTTGCCAAGACAAACTGGAAAAAAAAAATGTATAAGATTGAGAAAGGCTGTGAAATCAATTATATATGTTACTGGCAGTAACTATGCAGATAATGTAACAGCTCAATTTATCCTATTGATAGGAATGTTACAGGTTCTATTTATTTTATTCTTACTACTAAATGGGGAAAAGTCCAAATCTCAGTCTAATTTCTTGGCCCGTGCTGCGGAGAGTAATGCTATAAATTACAGCTGCGTCCCCACCTATTTTATTTTAGCCTCCTGCAACGTTCTTACACAAACTCAGCTTAATGGTGCTAACTTCACTAAAGGTTTAGAAAAACAACCAAGTGCGAAAACCAAAGCAAAAGAAAAAAGAAAAAGAAAAAGTGCAGATAGTTGAATCTCAACGTATAAAGCCTACTAAACATGGGCGCCATGTCAATTTTATCATTATTTATCAGCCTTCAGCTCCATCGCCAGCCATGGCAACTTGCCTGATGAATGCTCTGTAGGAAGATCGGTCTTGTGATACCTATATAGGTCCACCAGGGTCTTCCCCAAGCCTAAATAGGTTAATTAGGGTCTTCTCCAAGCCTAGATAGGTCCACCAGGGTTTTCTCCAAGTCTAGATAGGTCCACCAGGGTCTTCTCCAAGCCTAGATAGGTCCACCAGGACTTTCTGCAAGCCTAGATATGTCCACCTGGGTCTTCTCCAAGCCTATATAGGTTCATCAGTGTCTTCTCCAAGCCTAAATAGGTTAATTAGGTCTTCTCCAAGCCTAGATATGTCACCAGGGTCTTCTCCAAGCCTAGATAGGTCCACCCAGAGTCTTCTCCAAGCCTAGATAGGTCCACCAGAGTCTCTCCAAGCCTAGATAGGTCCACCTGGTCTTCTCCAAGCCTAGATAGGTCCATCTGGGTCTTCTCCAAGCCTAGATAGGTCCACCAGGGTTTCTCCAAGCCTACATAGGTCCACCAGGGTCTTCTTCAAGCCTAGATAGCTCAAACAGGGTCTTCTCAAAGCCTAGATAGCTCAAACAGTGTCTTCTCCGCCATTATCATGTTATTGGATAATGATGAAAAAAATCAGTTTTTAAGCAAAAATGATGGCAAAACATCCGATAGATATCCAGACATCTTTTGAGATTTTCCTAGATCTTGTATTGTAAAGTACAATGTTAATTTCAATTGGAAAATGCAAGAAGAATGGGCATGACTGCCTAATCTACAGGCAGCATGTATCACACACTGGCTGCATGATTTCAGCATACAGGTTTAACTCTGAAACACTGCGGCATTTCAGAGACAGACATGGTGTAAAAGCCGCTGGGGAGCAAACCGAATGGGAGACTCGGACTTAGTTCCCTGGTGGCTTCTCTCCGACTGCTACCAATGACTGACAGCTCTCTTCCTATGCACACATGGAAAGACTTGTCAGTCATTGGCAGAGGGGGGGGATGGTCAGCTGGAACCCACATTCCGGACTAGTCCCCAATTGCTTTAAAAGTATATTTTTCCCTGAAACATGCAAACTGCCTCTTCAGAGAGGAAGGAGACTTGAACTCTAGCACCACCTATTCTAAGCAGCAATCATAAAAGTCAATATCGACCCTTTAACAAACCTTGTCATATGAGTTAGGATTAAAAGCAGACCAGAATCTCAGTTTGCAGACATGGTGTTTTGGGGTGCTTCCTCTCATCAGTGTAAAGTGTGAATATCTGATCTGCTATATGAGAGGCAAAGGGGTGTCTAAGGTGTAAGATTTCTCCTTGGGAGAAAAACTCTCTCTGAAATACGGCAGCATTTCAGAGTCAAACACACGTGGCTGGAGTCACACATCCGATGCCTGATACATAGTGCCCATGGATTGGCCAGCATGCATCAGCTGTCAGGTTCCCTTTAACCCCTTGGTGCTTTTAGAAACCTGAAGTGAGTAAAAAACATTAAAAAGCCAAAACATCTATAGCAAGTCGTTTTTGTTGTTTTTTTTTTACAGAAAAATGCATAAATTCATTCTTTTGAGCTTTTTCTGATACTTTTCTAGGCTTCCCTTGTCAAAATCTACCAAATTGTTGTGTGCACATAGGCTTACACAAAATATACAATGACTCACAGAATGTAATGCAGACCGATAGGTCACATGCAATACCCCCACGTAGTAGGAGAGGCCACATCTCAGGTCATCACGTGACCCTAAGGCCGATGTTGCGATATCGTTCAAAGTCAGGTTTTGTGAGCTTGAACGATGTCGAAACGACATCGTTGCGTGTGCACTACAACGTGACTCATCGGCTGATCGTTCATCGTTGATTGAGATCCTGTCTCAAATCTATCGTTGTCGCCGTGACACGCGCATCGCTGCGTGTGCACCGGAGAAACGATAGCAGCTCCCACGCTCTCACAAGCTGGGACTGGTATCCAAGGTAACTGCGGTATTAGCCGCGAGCTGCCTAGATACCCGAGTATTCTTAGTTAAGCCTCTCCGCTACGGTGGGATCTAAGTACACACGTAATCTAGGGACCCTAGTTACACTCTGTGTACCTTAGATACCAGCCGGTGAGCGGAGGAGGCTGGTAACTAAGGTATACATCGGGTATCTAGGCAGCGCGCGTTGCCTAGATACCCGCAGTTTACCTTGGAGACCAGCCTGCTCCCGCTTATCGCAGCCTGGGAGCGGGAAACAAGACATCGTGGAAACGATATTTAAATCGTTTCCACGATGTCTCTGGTCCATTGATCGCTGGTGAGTCTGCCTGTGTTTACAGCTCACCAGCGATCTGAATGATATTGTTAGCGATCGCACGTGCATGTGATCGCTAACAATATCGTTCATCGCATTGCTGCGTGTGACGGCACCTTTACAGTACGTTTCCCTTAGACATTTTCAACTGCCGGGATCAAAACATAAAGGGAATCTGTCAGCAGGTTTTGGCTACCACATTTGACAGCCGTCACATCTCCAGTGTCTGCCCCATCAACATTTGTGCTGTCACCGGGCACTGCTGTATCATCCTGTAGCTGGTGATAGAGAGGTCAGATCCAGAATCTCCGGTGAGTGCAGGCTCTGTCTATCCACTGAGATTAGAGTGTCTGGGACCTGCAATACTGCATAGTCTCAGAGTGAGGTGTGTGTGCTGTCCAGCTGAAGTCATTAACATCTAGCTTCAGCCTATTGGAAAGCACCACACCCTACAAATATCTTCGGCTTTCTTCTGGAAGCTTCCAGGAATAGCTTTTGGTTAACCTGTCTTGAATAGAGTTTTCCTGTCTTAGCATGGCTTTTCTTCTTCTGCATCTTGACTTTGTACCTTTCTGTCATATTGGTTCTGACCCGGCTCCTGACTACGCCATCGGTTTCTGATTTTGTCTTTTTCCTGACCTCCCGGCTTTGACCCTGCTAGACGACTTTCCCGTTTCTGAACTGCAGCCCTTCCATAGGCAGCAATCTCCTGGACCCGGTTGTAAATCCAGATCCCTGTATAGGAGTTAAAGGGTCTCAGAGTTTCTCACAGTTCTGCCTAACGGAGAGGTTTGTTCCTAGTCAGTCTGAGACAGCCTTCTTGTGCTGGTATCCTCAGAGAGATGCCACAACAACAACATAATGTAGGCAAAGAGACCCTGAAGCCAACAATGTATCACATAGATTACTGGCTGCAGCTGTTTTGACACAATTAAAGTATTTAGTTTTAGGCATGTCGCAGAGCTGGAAGAGCTGCCCCCGCCCACACCAGGCTCTATATAGAAATTGTGCATTGACAGTGAGGCGTCAATCACAGCAGGGGGTGTGTCGGACTGCCCTGGGCGTGATATTGTAGTCCTGGATATTGTAGCAATGGTACTCACCAGGTGACAAAACCTTTACTTTATGTAAACAATTGCTCGGAGCTCGATAAGAGAAGCACAGTTGTTTTATGTTATTTAAACCCGTGCAGCATGCTGTCCTCAGCTTACATAGCAAAACCCTGCTGACCTGTAAATCATTAGAAATACTGTAAATGTTTCACTTGCAAAACTGCTGCAAACCGGATGCTGTTTCTTTTGCATTGTTCCAGATTCTGCTTTTTGATTCTGCAACCCCCATCAACATACGTAAAATCTAAAGCCATGTGCTGTTGCTCGATTACCCTGTTGTCTGTTCCCTGTAGTTGTTATTATTTCTTCTGGTATTTTGACCCCTGGACCATGATTTTGATACACCTGTTTATTCTCTGAATCCTTTTCTTTCTCCTGGAAAACCTGACCCTGGTCTTTATCTACTCCCTGAATACTGCAAACTCTCCTGGAACTGACCCTGGATATCATGACCTCCCTGTTATCTCCATTCCTGTAAGTAGAGAATGTGTCACAACTAGCCTCAAATTCTGTTTCTAGCGTCACATATATACACTCGTTAGGTCTTAATTTCAAAAAGGTACAAGAAAGTGAAGTTACTGTTTAGTTAAAATGTTATCCTGCAAGAACATCAATTACAGCAGAGGTCCCCAGCCATTCTCATCTTGAGAGCCACTTTCAGCATTAAGAGAGGGCCATGGGCCACATCCAGCTCCCACCCACTCACAGTAATGACACTCGGAGCCCAATTACCGGTAGAATGAGTCAAAGCTTTTCCACATAAATCACACAGAGTCAGTATAACAAGATCTAGATGATCCTACCTTACCCATATTCTGATCTTCTATGTGGGGCTACTAATAAAAGCCACTGGATACCAGCTATTCATAGCTGTTTGCAAGCCCTAGTGCTTATGCCGAAAACTGGAAGACCGCTGTGATCCCTTCATCACTTGCCCGCGAGCCACATGTGGCTCCCAACTTCCAGGTTGTTTGACAGCATAGTCACATATGTGCCACTATAGAGAGACTTTTCACATGTCTCAGCAGGGATCGTCATCTGGATTTCCCTAATGGGGTACGAGATATCGTCCAGCTACTCTTGTACCTGCAGTGCCATGAGACTGATTAAGGCATTGCAAGGACCAGGTTTGCTGGTGGATGTGAGAGACGGGTGCGTCTGACTATCCACATACCTCCAATGGATGTGGCTCAAAACATATAACGTGTTCGTTGTTTGGCACATGGTCTGACTATGGGAGACAGAGACAGACTCGGGGGGAACAAAGCCCCTAGATGAAGTGGGGGGCTGTGTGTGGCATGTTGATGCAGCCTGGAGAACCAGTCCCGTATGTGCCACTGGTAGCGTCAGACATGGGTTAGTTGGCGCCCAGGTGGGCAAGTCTTTAATGTGTTTATGATTTAATGTGTGGATCCATGTGGCTGGAAAGAAAAGCCTTATATTCCCTGTATATGGACCTTTTGGGGTCTGTACCGCTGCCATGCCGCACTATAACACCCAATGCATTACAACTTGGTGGAGTAGATCCCTGCATGGGGGATCGTTATAGCGGCTTCACTGAACACAAAATATAGCAAACCTGGTAACTCTCGATCTTTAAAAGGATCCTCTGTGTCTGTATGTTTCCACCTTGCATCACTTTCACATACTGGAGTCTCATAGCTGTGAATAAAATAAATATTTTAATACTTTTGTCTTTCCAGTGTTTGAAGATAGACAATAAGAAATAACTTACCGTGTTGACGTTCCAGGTAATGGGCGACCGGTGTCCACTAACACACACCAGCAATACCCAGTGGACTGGTGACACTGCACTGGTTTGTAGAGACCTCCGGGTGCACACTCGGGGATCACTATTCCCTCCCTCGGATTGTCCCTCGCCTCTTCCAGAGCACTTTGTCGCTCCTGATCGCACGAGTTTACTTTCTCTGCAAAGCAATTTCATATTCTTCATTTGCACACTTTTTTTTTGCTCTGTGACAACACTTCGCGCAACTGGTTATTTCTGTAGATATCAATGTATTAATTCACCCTGACTTGTGAGGTCACTGTGTTTATTAATATGCAGTGAAATATCAATGTGTGCCTCATCCAAGAACTATAACCCAAGGATACATTTTATTAGAGCTGTTCAGTCAAAATTTGCCACCAAAAGTTTCCAAATTGTAAAGATGTTTGCAAGATTTGTGTTAACCTGTCAGCAAGGTTTTGCTAGGTTATCTGAGAGCAGCATGATGTTGGGGCTGGGATCCTGATTCTAGTGGTGTGTAACTTACTGGGATTTGTGTTGGTGTTTCAATAACATAAGTGTTTTATCAGCAGGAGATTATCACTACTGGACAAGGTGTCTTGTGCCTCCTAGTCAGCTGCTCTATGTAACCCCACACCCACCACATATTGACATCTTTTTTGCCTTATACACTATCATTTCATCTTAACAGTAAGACCTGAGCTCAGGCCCCGTATATGCAACTTATTGGCATGTAAAGAAAAGACTTTGTTTTTGGCACCAACAGTTCGCTAGTAGGCTGCAGCCGGTAATCAGGCCTGTACAGGAGTCAGATACCCAGACATTATTCTTGTGGTGGTGTAAACACATGTATATATTGGGGGTATAGAGCTAAAGATAAGTTTGTTAGCCAATGTGCTGATCCAAAGACGAAGCCTGTGATGCACTCACCAATTTACACTTCCGGTGTCTAGAGAGTCCAGCTGTTGCCTCCATGTTCAAGTGTCTTTGGCAAATTGTTCCTACGTCCCCTGATACATTGGAGGATGTATTTTGCACAGCACTTAGGCCTCGGTCCTTTGGATTGAGTGTGTGTGAAAATGTATTAAGGTGCATAGCGGAGTGTGTTCATACTTGATAAAATCCTATCTCCCCTTCCCTTATCCTTAATCGACTTCTGGCTCAATTTCCAGTTGTGACCCGCTGAATCAGGGGATGTAACAACTGGGGTTGCAGGGGTCAGCGCCTGCTTCAGCTGGATCTGTGACCTCGCCAGGGACGCACATCTAGTTGAAATGCATCTTGCTGCAAAGACCCATTGGGTCCCTGCACGCAATACATGCTGCCAGCACATACACAGTGGCTGTAAGCCATCGGAGGTACAGCAATAGGGGACTGTGCATGAGAGTGACGTCACCGTTATGCATGGGCCCCCTGTCCCTGCACTCCGACATAGTCTGCCGGGCCGACAATTGTGCGCTGCATATAGGAGGACCGCAAGCAAAGTAGGAGCAGAGGAAAGGTGAGTAAAATGTTGTTGTTTTCACTTACGTGTTAGGGATAAATAAACAAGGATAGGGGACCATTTAAACCAGGAAAGGGACACAAGGAGGACCATATATACCAGGAAGGGGACACAAGGAGGACCATATATATCAGGAAGGGGACACAAGGAGGACCATATATACCAGGAAAGGGAAACAAGGAGGACCATATATACCAGGAAAGGGAAACAAGGAGGACCATATATATCAGGAAGGGGACACAAGGAGGACCATATATACCAGGAAAGGGAAACAAGGAGGACCATATATACCAGGAAGGGGACACAAGGAGGACCATATATACCAGGAAAGGGACACAAGGAGGACCATATATACTAGGAAAGGACACAAGGAGGACCATATATACCAGGAAAGGGAAACAAGGAGGACCATATATACCAGGAAAGGGAAACAAGGAGGACCATATATACCAGGAAGGGGACACAAGGAGGACCATATATACCAGGAAGGGGACACAAGGAGGACCATATATACCAGGAAGGGGACACAAGGAGGACCATATATACCAGGAAGGGGACACAAGGAGGACCATATATACCAGGAAAGGGAAACAAGGAGGACCATATATACCAGGAAGGGGACACAAGGAGGACCATATATACCAGGAAAGGGAAACAAGGACCATATATACCAGGAAGGGGACACAAGGAGGACCATATATATCAGGAAGGGGACACAAGGAGGACCATATATACCAGGAAGGAGACACAAGGAAGACCATATATACCAGGAAAGGGAAACAAGGAGGACCATATATACCAGTAAGGGGACACAAGGAAGACCATATATACCAGGAGGGGACACAAGGAAGACCATATATACCAGAAAAGGGAAACAAGGAGGACCACATATACCAGGAAGGGGAGATATATACCAAGAGGAGGATCATATATATCAGTAGGAGGACCAAGTATGCCAGGAAGAGGATCATATATATACCTGAAATTATACAAGGGCTCATACATCTGACCAATGTTTGAGTGTGTGGGAGGGAGGGGAGCCAGGTCAAAATTTTGCACCAGAGCCCATCAGACTTTAGTTATGCCACTGCACTGAATCCTCATCGAACCCCTCGGTTCTCACGTACATAAAGTAGGGCACTTGTGTATAGAATCCGTTGGGCCATGTGTGAGAATATCAGCCTTGTAGCTTATGTGACGGCCGGACAGCCGCGCTCTATAATAGCCATACACTTCTCCGTTCTGCTCTACAAGTGGCTATACAGTTCTGCTAGGTCTTGGCTGTATGACAGATAGGCATAGCCCCAGAAAGCCTCTCCGGTGTACTGGCTGCCAGTCCAAGTCTTGGCGTCATTATTGTAACTGGAGAAAGCTTCTGCTGCTCAGACAGAATTAATTAGTTATGAGACCAAGGGAACGCATTTCGAGTGACATGTCCCCCTTATCCATAAAAGGAGAAGGCAGGTGAGTTATGAGAGGACAAAGTCGCTTGGATATGGTCCAGATAGATTTCAAGCCAACTTACACACATTACTCAAGTGGTATGGCAGTACGGCATACCTGTATTCTACACAATCAGTATATTTACTTATAACAGCGCCCGGCTATTCATACTATAACACAACCCTGCATTATGCTAAAAACACTACCGTACTGCTTAAAAAAAGGCAAAACACTGTTAATAAAATGCCATTATTCACCACCATTAAATATTTATCTTTGCCCCATCAGATGGAATGTCCTACGAGATCCACTCGCTGCCGAGCTGTAGAAACATTTTTGGAGATTTATGCTAAGTAAGTAAATATTGATGTAATATTATTTCTATAGGTTGCAGAAGGGAACACAGTAACTATCTTTACCTTACAGGCTGGAGTTAACATTGCCTCGGGGAAGACGTGACCTTGCTGCACATATGACAGTCAAGTTCTTTCTTTTTTTTTCTTGGGTTGATTGATGGCCTGTTTAGATGGCTGATAGACAGACAGGCCATGTATGTGCCGCAGAAAACGTATGCTTTGCCATATAAAAGGAAATCTGTCAACAGGTTTTTGCTATGTAAACTAAGGGACAGCATGCTGCATGGGTTAAAAAAACGAAAAAACAACTGGTTCTCTTATCAGTGTGTGTGCTGGTATTTACGTAAACTAAAGACTTTATCACCTGGTGATTACCATTCCTGGACTACATTGTCATGTGCATGCAGTCTGATACACCCCCTCCTCTGATTGACAGCTCACTTTTAATGTACAATCTGTGTCACCATGCAGTGCATCTTGGACGCAATATGAGAGAATCCTGTGATGGGTATCTGGTGTGATAAGCAGCAGGGCTGTGGAGTTGGTAAACCAAACATCTGACTCAGACTCCACAATTTCCCTGAATCTGACTCCACCAAAATAGACACCGGCTCCAATTCAAGATTCTGACTCCACAACCCAGGGCTGTGAAGTCAGTAAGCCAAACATCTGACTCAGACTCCTCAATTTCTCCAAATCCAACTCCATGACTCTGAGTCCACAGCCCTGCTGAGCAGTCAATAGTTGTTTGACAGCACAGGTCTCAATTCTGATTTTTGGAGGTGCTGCTGGTTTCAGGTGCTCTTAGCTTCTAATGATTGCTTTACTACTTTACTGAGCAGCCTCTCCTAGAACTCTGGTAGTCGTTCATCCTATCTGAAGTGCTGTTTGGTCTGCACTCCTTTGTCTGTCTTGTTCTGATCTCTGTTATCTTACTGCAGACTGTTGCATAATTTTCCTTTTGTCTGCTCCTTTTACTTGTTGTGATCTCTTGGCATTTTTACCCCTGGACATCACCTGAATATGCTTCAGTTAACTCACTAAATCTTCTTTGGGCTCTCCCGGAAACCTGACCCTGGACCGTTGCATGACTATGTCTGTCTACTCCCTGAAGCTCTCCTGGAAACTGAACCCAGATGATCTGATTCCCTGCTGGCTATACTACCTGTAAGTATTGACTGCAGCACACCCTATGTAATAGTAGTGACTAGAGTCACTATTCTATAGAGAGTCTGCTGTGGGAGGGGGCAGCACTCCCAATTCTGCGGTGTCTCTAAAACTAAACACTGATTGTGTCATAACTGCTGCTGCCAATAATCTAAGCTAAACATTGTTGGATTCAGAATCTTTTTGCCAACAACATGATACTCTCAGATGAGGTAGCAAAACCTTGCTGACAGACTCCCTCTAATGCCAATATGAATATGAGCCACAAAGTCCCTAGATGAATCCTGTAGTGCTACACAGTGCCCAGATGAATAGTAGACACATAGCATAGAGTTAGTTTTACTGTACTAATATTGATGATCTTAAGGACAGGTCATTAGCATCAATCGCCGGGGGTAGTCTAGTACCACCAATCAGAGGCTAGTAGCATTGGCTGGTTATCTTCAGTAACTAGGATTGGCCAAAACAGGGTGAAGGGGCAATGGTGTTCTGCTCCATTCTGTCTTTATATTGGCTCAGAGCTGTGGGCAGCTGATCAGTGAGGGTCCTAGGTGTTGGACTCCCACCGAGATGACCTGTCCTGTCCTAAGGGTTAGGGTACAGTCCACCCTTTGGCGACGCTCCAGCGATCCTGGCAACGATACGACCTGGTAGGGATCGCTGGTTTGTCGCTACTGGTCGCTGGTGAAATGTCAAACAGTCAGATCTCACCAGCGATGCAGCAACGATACGGCGATCATTGGGAACCGGTCACTCTCTGGTGTAGTATTGAGATCATTGGTCGTTGTCCATGTCAAACACAGCGATGCACGCTGCCCAGCGGGAGCACGACGACCAAACAATGGTCCAGAACGGTTTGTCACGATCAGCGATCTCACAGCTACGTGTCAAACATAGCGAGATCACTGCCGAGGTCGTTGTTGCGTCACAAAACTTGTGACTCAGCAGTGATCTCGCTAGCGATCTTGCTTAGTGTGGCGGGGGCTTTAGTCATCATTGTCAATGTAGTGGAAAACCTTTTTAAGGCCCCTTTCACATCAGCGTTTTTCAATGATTGCGGCAGATCTATCACATCTGCTGCCTAACGGCCGCCCTTGCGGCAAGCCCCGTGCATTGTCTATGGGGCTTGCGACAGGTGCGGCAAATGTGGTATTGCCGGAATCCGGCTGCACAAAATAACCGCAGCTGACCACATTTTTTTTCTGTGGCTACAACTGCCAGATCCTAGCAATTTCAATGATTTGAAAGGGGCCTTAATCTGGTGTCACACCGGGTTTGTTGCCATCCGTAGTGAATCCGACTGAAACTGGAAGCACCCACATCTATTTTCAGCCCTATTGACTATCAATGGGGTTGGATAAACTTGCGGGTGTATCCAGTTTTGCACTTTTTTCCCAGATCCGTGTGGTCATGTTTTTTTCTCCGAGACCAAAAACGCCACTTGATCTGGTTTTATAACTGTGCACGCACAGAACGCAGTTTAAATTAAACAGGTAATCACCTGAAAAGCAACTATGTGCCCCACCAGTATTATCACAGATCCATGGGCCTGCACCAGCGATAATACCGGGGCGGTTACATACAGTTGTATCATTGTGGGGGAACCTGGGGGAATCCAGGGGGATGCAGGCTTTACCCGCATCCCCCTAGATTCACAAAAACCCTAGTGTGAAACTAGCCTAACACACATGAACGTCATACAGTGTCACTTGGTGCCATTTTCAGTGACATGACAGATTGCACTAACCGAAAACCGTCACATGCTAAAACAGCAATCACAAGAGAATGCATCGTGCAGATGTGGCACCCCAGGGGTTAATGTGCCACAGTAACATCACACGGGTTCCCTCCCCACAACACACTGACTTACACTAGCACCTCTGGACCAGGAGGAGGAGCACAACCAGCTCCCTTATATACTCCAGGTGCACAGGAAGTAGTAAGTCTAGTCAGAAAAAGTTAGTCTAGAGGAGAGGTCTAGAGAAGTTCAGTTCCTGGGAGAACAGAGAGGCTGTAGTGTCAAAGAAGCTGTGCCAAGCTTCTCTACAGTCTGCTCACGATTCCAGGCCTAGTTAGGGTCTGAGGAGAGAAGAACCAAAAGGACAGAGAAACATCTGGGAGCTTGAGTGCCACCACCACTCGCCCCAGAGGAGCGCACAGAACGAACACCGGATCCGAGACTGTGACTGACACACACAGCACAGTGAATCCATGAGTAGTGGAGTCTCTAGACCACCACAGTACCAGAGCAAGGCAACACGGCGGGGTCAGTACAACACAGAAGACTCAAGTTGCCTAGCTAAGTGGTACCAGCCGAGAGAAAGAGTGTGAGACAGTGCCAGCAGCTCAGCTAGAGGCAGCAGCAGGGACACACACACAGCGCAGCACGAGGAAGCTGAGGACCCGGACAGGGTGGGAGCAACCCGGCCCCAGTACAGACTCCGTGGACTATAACCTGCAACAACATCGCAGTAAAGCTTTGGAAACTACAGAAACGTGAGTGTGTGTTCCTTAACCCGTCTCCACTATCATCCCTTACTATTACATCCACAATAGACTATAACAACCACTGCCCCGGGGACCTTGCTTCTACCTACGCAGAGCAGTACCATCTAAGCTGCCTAACATCACCCCAGAGGTTCTGCAGCAGCGGTGGTCCCCTTACTGACCACACACTGTGGGTGGCGTCACGACAAACTACATCCCCTGTAAATATCCCCCTTTTACTTGTCAGGGCCCGGGACACAGTCCGGACCAGGACCTCCGTGACATCCCCTGTAGCAACGCGGTTCGGTACCGAGTACCCCGTCCCTGTGGGCTCGACACAGATTTTCAATCTCTGACATTTTTGCAACAATTCTGCTGCATGTACACAAATTGGAGTTGCATTTACAATTGTCCAAGCTTCAGTGATAAATATTTCCCTACGTGTTCAAAATCACAGAGTCATAGAATGGCAGAGTTGGAAAGAACCTCAAGGTCCATTGGGTCCAACCCGAAGTGCACACTTTCCTAAATCATCCCAGCTATATGCTTAGCCAGCTTCTGCTTGAAGATTTCTATTGATGGGAGGTTGTGTTGTCTCCATCAAGATGGCGAAAAAGCAGGCAAGAAGCATGAATGGAGTGGGAACGAAAATCAAAAAATAAGCACTGACAGAACAAAGCAGAATGCTTGGCCAGGAGACTGGCATAACAGCTAAACAGCAGGCAATTATATGGTTTGTCTCAAAGGATTATCCCAAACTTAATGGACCCAGCATAGTGGTCAAATACTAAAAGTTACTCATCTTTTAATCCTTTGCGATCACACTGGTATTCACTATAAAAACAGGATATGAATTCTGATTTGCTTGTACAGATATGTGACCGCTGCAGCCAATCACAGGCCAAAACACATGAATCTATATATCCTGCGCTCTGGTGGGCTGGATATGTGACCTCTGCAACCAATCTCAGGCTTCAGCGATGAAGGGGTCATTGCTTCAGCAATTCGTCGGCATAGGGGGCTGGAAGGGTACATCAATATGGAGTGTGACCTCCTTGGTGGGACAGAAAACACAGTTTGGCTCAATGTTTTCTCCCAAACTCTGGGGAGATTCCAGACATTTTACTACAGATAACAAGTGAAGACCAAGGTATTAGGGAGGGGCACACTGGCCAACTGGAAGGGCCCCCATTCCCTTGTTGGGCGCCAGAATTTACAGCAGAAGCTATGCAGGTAATAGCACCATCAGTGTAGCTTCCAATGTGGAAACAATGTCAGAACCTTTGGTGACATCACAATCATGTGACTGCGATGACACCGCAAGTCCTGCACACTGCAAGAGTCTAAAGAGAGTCCTGTGTGTGTGTCTTTGTATCTATCCATATGTGGTTGATCCTAGAACGTATGGGCCCCTGGTGTTATAGGTTAGTGATAACATCAGAATGTATGGGCCCCTGGTGTTATAGGTTAGTGATAACATCAGAATGTATGAGCTCCTGGTATACATTAGTGAGGACATCATAATGTATGGGCTTCTCGTGGTATATGTTAGTGATGACATCAGAATGTATGGGCTCCTGGTGGTATATATTGGTCTGAGCAACAGAATGTATGTGCTCCTGGTGGTATATATTAGTGAAGACATCAGAATGTATGGGCTCCTGGTGGTATATATTAGTGAAGACATCAGAATGTATGTGCTCCTGGTGGTATATATTAGTGAAGACATCATAATGTATGTGCTCCTGGTGGTATATATTAGTGAAGACATCAGAATGTATGGGCTCCTGGTGGTATATATTAGTGAGGACATCAGAATGTATGTGCTCCTGGTGGTATATATTAGTGAAGACATCATAATGTATGGGCTTCTCGTGGTATATGTTAGTGATGACATCAGAATGTATGGGCTCCTGGTGGTATATATTGGTCTGATCAACAGAATGTATGTGCTCCTGGTGGTATATATTAGTGAAGACATCAGAATGTATGTGCTCCTGGTGGTATATATTAGTGAGGACATCATAATGTATGTGCTCCTGGTGGTATATATTAGTGAAGACATCAGAATGTATGGGCTCCTGGTGGTATATATTAGTGAGGACATCAGAATGTATGTGCTCCTGGTGGTATATATTAGTGAAGACATCAGAATGTATGGGCTCCTGGTGGTATATATTAGTGAGACCATCAGAATGTATGGGCTCCTGGTGGTATATATTAGTGAGAACATCAGAATTTATGGGCTCCTGGTGGTATATATTAGTGAGGACATCAGAATATATGGGCTCCTGGTGGTTTATATTAGTGAGGACATCAGAATGTAAGGGCTCCCAACAGGTAATAGTGAGGACTGGGTACTTAAGGCACCTTCCCCTTTAGAGAGCTGTTTGAGCATTTAAGTTCCTGGTTAGTTTACTCTCATCAATACTTCGGCCAGGCAGCCTCTACTACCCGCTCCATCCTGCCTGCCCTCCATACCAGTGTCCCTGACCTTCAGGGCAGCTGCGGCAGTTTTGGGCACCGTCCTGTTCTTGGCTGCACATTGTCTGATGCAAACTGCAGAAGTGCTGCTGATAACATGATACTGGATAAGACAGATTGATCTATAGTGATCATTCTGTGTCCATCATTCTTCGTCAACCTGCGTATAGTGGCCGGAAACAATCGTTGAATGACTTCAATATTGTCATAGAATCAGAGTGGAGGAGTTGGAAGGGACCTCCCGGGTCGTCGTGGGAAGGGACCTCCCGGGTCGTCGTGGGAAGGGACCTCCCGGTCGTCGTGGGAAGGGACCTCCCGGGTCGTCGAGCGAAGGGACCTCCCGAGTCGTCGAGCGAAGGACCTCCCGAGTCGTCGAGCGAAGGGACCTCCCGAGTCGTCGAGCGAAGGGACCTCCCGAGTCGTCGAGCGAAGGGACCTCCCGAGTCGTCGAGCGAAGGGACCTCCCGAGTCGTCGAGCGAAGGGACCTCCCGAGTCGTCGAGCGAAGGGACCTCCCGAGTCGTCGAGCGAAGGGACCTCCCGAGTCGTCGAGCGAAGGGACCTCCCGAGTCGTCGAGCGAGGACCGAGTGTCAGCGAAGGGACCTCCGAGTCGTCGAGCGAAGGGACCTCCCGAGTCGTCGAGCGAAGGGACCTCCCGAGTCGTCGAGCGAAGGGACCTCCCGAGTCGTCGAGCGAAGGGACCTCCCGAGTCGTCGAGCGAAGGGACCTCCCGAGTCGTCGAGCGAAGGGACCTCCCAGAGTCGTCGTGGGTAGGGACCTCCCGAGTCGTCGTGGGAAGGGACCTCCCGAGTCGTCGTGGGAAGGGACCTCCCAGGTCATCTGTTCCAACCCTCTGCTCAAAGCAGGATTCACTAAATCCTCCCAGATAGATGTCTGTCCAGCCTCTGTGTGAAGACTTCCATTGACTGAGAACTCACCACCTCTCATGACCGTATGTTCCACTCGTTGATCACCCTCACTGTCAAAAAGTTTATTCTATTATCTAATCTGTGTCTCCGCCCATTGTCAATCGTGCTTGTTTAATGGTCTGACCTCAGTTCTGTAAGTGTAACCCTAAACTTTTGCCAAGGGCCCCACTTTGTCTAAAACCTCTATTACAATTAATGGGAACACATAGCACAAAAAGCGGGGAGGTCCAGCAGAAAAAACTCCTTTGGATATTGGATATGACCTTGCTGAAACCTGTAGTCATCATATAGGGCCACAGCATACAAGCTACATGTGCCATATGTGCCAGTTTTTCTGCTAGACCGCCCTGCTGCTTGTGATATGTTGTCCTAAAGATGGTGACCTCCGCCTCGCCCGTGCAAACCCTTGAAGTCGGTAAGGATATCCAGTCCGGGTACGCTGGCTCTTATTTCTTATATTTTAATGGGAACACAGCACTATTTTCTACACTTAAAAAAATACTAAGCAGCATTTTTTTAATAAATGACCCTTGCTCTTATTCCATGACTGAAAATAGTTGAAAATGATATAAATGTACTTAAAAGAAAAAACAATTTACGTATCATAATTCCTTTAAATTCCCCAGTTCTCTCCAGATGAAGTTGATCATGTTAACATTACCGCACATGTTGCTAAAAAAAAAAAAAAAAAAGCCCAAAAAAACTCCTCTAAGCAAACACATGTAATACATTAGGTCATTGCTCGCCGCATGAAGAGTTGGATGAATGCTCAATCTCTACCTGGCGGTCGGCTGCAAGATAGTCATGAGACAGACTGACAGCTGAAGGTTGTAAATAAATAGGCTTTTTTCTCTCTTTCTCTCCTTCGCGGTCACAAGTGACCCTTACAGATGTGACCTATGCCACTGCAAAGGTATCACAGCACACACACACCGCTATATATTATTACAGCATTGCACAAACTTTCCATGGACCTTCATAAATAGCCATTGAAAGCGTCATTAAAATGTGGCGTTTCAGTGTTTGGAAGTGGAGGACATAACCCTTGGAGCACTGGAGGAAAGCTTCCAAAGCTCAATATTTAGAAGGTTTATGTTATAAGGTTGGCTTTCCTATAAACACAAGTGAATGAATTATAGCTTCAGACTGTCCTGCACGCCTGAAACAAATGGTATGCACTTCACCACTCGGAATAAAGTCCTACAGATGTGTCTATCCATATATATATGACCCGGCGTGCAGAGCTGTGAGATATTATTATGCACAAATACACTTGGCCGTCACTAGATTACTCAAGGCAGACTTTCCGCAGATGTGCGATCGTGGGGCTGTGTTCTATAATGGTACAATTCCTCTTTCACTACATAGACAGTGTCATTAGTCTCAGGCCACTAAAGCTAAAGAGTCTTTTATACACGATCAATAAATCGCTTCTTAGAATAATATTCTACCTTAGTAGTAAGGGCAAATATTTCATGTTATACCTAGTCTGAAGATATGGGCATGTCGGTTGTCTTGTGTACACTGCTCGGCTGTCTCGGTGAATTGCTCTGCAGTAGGTAAATGCAGCTAATTCCTTTAGCCTATTAACAGTTATCTTTTGTGGCTCTGCAGGGGCAGGTGAGGTGTGTCAGCCTTAAAATATTCCCATTACCCATCAGCTGGTGACGGTGAAAGGGTTCATTCTCTGCAAAGACCCTGTGCTGTGTAGATACCGTATGCTGTTCTGCTGAAGCCTTGCTTAGCTTGAAGCTTGCTGTGTTACTTGGAGTTGCAGTGCGTATCCTGATCCCTGGGTGGGAGGTAAGGGGGCTTGTAGCCTAGTGCTGGTCAGGAGCAGGTCAAAGGTGGCAGCCCAGACATCCTCACCTTTAGAGGCAATTCTAGGAAAAGGGTCAGCTAGCTTCCCAGTTTCCCTTTGCCCATCACTGCCATCCTGCTCCCTATTACCTTAGCCCGTTTTAGCCACCTGTGACATTGGTCATAGGGCGTTGAATAAAATGATACTTTGATATCGTCAACCTAATATTTTATTCCAGAGAAATCCAAATTTTTCTTAATATGTAAATGAGCTGTTAAAATTTATGAGCCGGACATAGATCTCCTTGAGAATCTTCCTTCAAAGTCAGGGCGTTACCATTGTGAGACATATAATGACTGACAGTCTGCTCTCCAAATCTACATGATCTCCCATTGGTAACATCCCCTTCTATTTAAAATGAGCAGATTCTCAGGGGAGATAGGATAGTTTTTCTCCTACATAAAAAAGATACGTATGCATTAGTCATTAACTTCATTAGAAGCGTTCAATATATTCCGCTTCAAGGTCAATCCATATAATAGCTGTTAATTCCTCCACCTGACCACTGGGTATTACCCTAGGAGCGCCTCTCTTTCTTTTATTTCTACCAGGCTCGATATAGGATCATTTATTGACTTTTAGGATTGCCACTTCCAATAGGTGGCACTAGTCTACTTCCTCTGTGAAGAGACAGCATGAATTTTGTTAGGTTGTTAAGTTCTAAGTCTGAATGCTGATGTTCCACTGAGACATTTGCAAAATATAAAAAGGGGGGACAAGAGGCGCAATAGTGCCCTATCACTAGTGACACTGGTGTGCAAACGGTGGTGCTGTGTGGCCGCTCACCTGGTCCAGTTGTGATCCCCACAACTGGTTTGAAGGCGTTTAGGAATCAATGTTCCAAGCTGCTGCAGGACCTCCACCTACCACTGGATAGTGGTATGTTCCAAGAGAAAATGATGGGAGTGATGGTGTGTCAGGGTCCGCGCTGCTTCTGGTTCAAATAACTCACCAAAGAGCCCAACAACTTTTCATCCTCTTTATTTCTTCTCGAATATCCCTGAGGAAGGCGCCGGGTGTGGCGTTGAAACGCGTAGGAGAAGAAATAAAGAGGATGAAAAGTTGTTGGGCTCTTTGGTGAGTTATTTGAACCCAGAAGCAGCGCAGACCCTGACACACCATCACTCCCATCATTTTCACTGAGACATTTGGACAGACCAACATGATAAATACTAAAACCATACACTTTAGAACTTGGGCGCAGAGAGATATGGTGCAAGCAGGGACGTAACTACAACGGGTGCCAGGAGTTGTAATTGCACCTGAGCCCTTGGAGCCTAGGGGGCCCCAAAAGGTCCTTTTGTCATATAGAAAAAGACTAATGCCTTATTTGCAATAATTCGGGGCCCTGTTGGAGTTTTGGCATGAGGGCCCATGAGCTACATGTTACACCACTGCATATTATTTAGGAAAATAACCAGACCAGAATCTCAATTTGCAGACACAGTGTTTTGGGGGGGTATTGCTCCTCATCAGTGCAAAGTGTGAGATCTTGTTTTCTTAGGTGAGAATTTTTTTTTTTTTTACTTTTAGGATTCCTACTTCCAATAGGTGGCACTAGAGTTCAAGCCCTCCACCACTGAAGAGACAATTTTGAACGTTTCTTTTGCACAGCTTTTGCATTGGGGCCCATGAGTTTCAAGATACCTCATTGCTTGAGAGCCACCTCCAGCTCTGAGAGATGGTGGCAAGCCATATCCACCCCACATATTGATCAACATATAGGGTGGATAGGATTGCAACCATGTCTCAGAGCTGAAGGTGGCTCTCACTGTAAGAAAGGTTGGGGACTGGTATATACTGGTAAAGGGGATGCCTATGTAGTAAAAGTGCCCAAATGCAGAAGCAGAACTGCAATATAAAAGGTTATAAAGTCCAATACGTAATAAACATATTTCTGTTATTATGGGCATCTAAATGGATTTGCAATATTCTAAAGAGGTCAGAATAAAGTATGAAGTATGAGGATCCTATGTTGGGTTTCCATATTAATCCCCCCTCATCTCTGGGGGGTTCAGGGACACCACTCGAGTCATTTATTGCTTTTTCTCTTTCCCTGTCACTCTAGTAGAGGGGAGAGTGGGAGAAACACCAAATTCTTTCACAGTCATCTATCAAACGCTGCCAAGAGACCCTCATTTATTTTTACAACCACATACAGATTTAGCGCCAATGGCTACATGTAGTTTTATATTTTTTTTGGGGGGGGGGGGGGGATACCGCCTCCACCGTCTTGTATACTTTGCACCGTTTCACGATGGAGGGATTATTATTTATGGCGTAGTAGCTGTCAGTCTTTATAAGCTGAAGCTAAACTTATTGCACTTTCTCCATTCTTGTAGCAGAGACATGTAATAAGGCAGCTTAGGAAAATGGCACTTATTGCGCTCTTTAGTAAGTGCCATCATGGAGCGTGCTGGGTAAACTGCTCCGTCTGTGAAAAGGATTGTTCACCCCTGGGAAAATTGTTGGCAAGCACTGAAGTTTGCAGAATCCTGATGGTGTGTAATGAACACACTGTTAGGATTCGGATACGCTTGCCTGTTCCAGTGAAGACAAATAGTGGGAGGTGTCAGCGTAGTCCGTACAAGACCACAATAAAGCAAATCAAATACAAAGAGAACCGGATACAGCAATCAGAATCAAAACCTAATAGTGTGTAAACTACACACCATAAGGATTTAACAGAGTGCAATAAAAGTAGGAGATCCGGCGATACCTGCCTTTATAAACCTTAGTTTACCTTCTAGCCAATTCTTGAGTATTCAGTTTGAATTCCTGGCTTCCTGCTTCCTGTGTTTTTCAGGAATCTTCTATAACCTTTTCAGTGTTTGCAGTTTCACCTCCTGCTACCACTGCTGCTTCAGTGCTTCTCCTGCAAACTCACTTCTACCGCTGATGTCTCTGACTTTGCTTCATGTCTGCCTACCTGTGATACGTAAGCCTTGTGTGGTTGTTAGCTTTTGCAGTTTCTCAGTTTATATTGTGCAGTAGCTCTCTGGACTGTGCTGGACATTCTTTAACTGCACTGCACTGCTTCAAGTTCAGGACTTGTTCTTTATGACCATTCCCAGGCTTTCCTGGGTGTAACTAAACTCAGACTGTTTCTGCTTTTTGGATCTCCCTATCTGTAATGCTTCCGAGAGACGACCCCTTCTGGCTTCACTGTAAAAGAATTATTTCAAGAGACTTTTCTGTTTATTGTATGTTTGATAAACTTGCTCACTTTGCTGCATCTCAGGTTTGTTTTCTGCCACGTTTGGTCAATACATTAAAACATATCTTCTACTGGCTTCCTTTCCATCGCTGGATTTCTTCCTTTTATTGAACTCTGATATCCAGCCTGGACCTAGTTTCATCCATTCTGATCCAAGAACCGAACTACAAGGCTGTAATGGTGAGCTGACAATTTTTTCGTGTGTTTTTTATGAGGATTTATCAAGCTGCAGTGATAGCGAAAACAGGGGTGGACAACCTCTTAAGTCCGCAAAGCAATTTGCCATAAGCATATTGGCAGGGGCGTAACTTGAAGCTCATGGGCCACAATGCGAAAGATCTAATGGGGCCCCCAATTATTGCAAATCTTTAAAAAGCAACAGTCTTTTTCTGTAGGCCAAATATACTTTTCGGGCCCCTAGTCTCCAGGGCCCGGATGGAATGGCAACCCCTACACCTCTTGTAGTTACGTCATTGCCCACAGGGGATGTAGATCCAGCTGTGGCCGTTGGACTCCTGGTCGGTATATCTTAAAAGTATAGCAGCTCTATATATGCCTTAAAAAGAACTTGCCATCAGGATTTTTTGCCTCCGACTGATGGCATGTATCTATAGATGCTTTAATGCTGGCTAAATCCTTACCTTTCTTTACGAATCAGTTTTGCTGTTATAAAGAAACCACAGTTGAAATTGTATGCTAATGAGATGCAGGTGCAGTGGGCGGACCCTGCACTTACACCTCTCTTGTACTGTGCTGTTTACCTGCTTCCTGATTGAATGTATGACTTATGCTGGTTTCACATAACCGGTTTTTGTAATCCGGGTAAATCCAGCTGAAACTGGATGCACCGTTTTCAGCCCCATTGACTTTCAATGGGGATGCAGGAATGTGCCAGTGCATATGATTGTATATGGCTCCACCCTGATCTGAATGTCAACGGTTTTTGGCCGATACCAAAAACGCAAAATTTTGCAATTTTGCTGCTCTTTTAAAACCCGGAAGAACCCGGATCCGTGGCTATCCAGCTGGCATTAAAATGGCGCTGTATGGGCCTCGGGTGCACAGGGTCCATACAGCTATGCATCCAGGTGCACAGATCCAATTTTCCAGACTGAGCATGCCCGTAAGCCAGGTTCAGCCACGCCTACTAAGGGGGCATTTATCAATAAAATGTAATTTTCAACGGATCTGTCAAAAAACGGACAGAACCCAATGAAACTGGATGCTCCCGCACCGGTATTACGTTGGATCCATCATCCGGATCAGCAATAAGACTGCTGCAGGAGCATCCAGTTGCATGCGATTTACTCCATATCCCCGCCAGATAAAAAAAAAAAGCGGTAGCGTGAAACCAGCCTTAGTATTGGTCTTGCCAATAAAATCGTCATCACCAAGAATCCTGAATGGAGAGTGCGGTTTTCCTAAAGTAGCTGTATTCTGTGGCATGTGGCATGTCTTGTGGGATGATTGTACCATGGCTCCTGTTTGTTGACATGCCAGTTATCATAGCTTGTTGCAAATGGAGAGTGACAGAATCCTTTATAGGAGAGTCCTTGGTTTATCACTGTGGCAGATGACTATGCACATTAGCAGAGATGTCAGCATTGGTCAACGTTCTCCATCCCGGCAGTTGGGAGGACAATGATAAACTGGAATGACCACAAGACGTCCACAAAGGCGACGTTCTGCTCAGATGGATCATCAGATTATGAGAATGGGGCGTAGTATTACAAGTGAAATTGGACATCAATATATCAGGTTTAAAGGGAACCGGTCACCCCAAATATCCCTTATAACCTATTAATACCTGTCCCTGCAGCCTTAGAATACATTCTAACACATCCCTGTCTCACCTTTTGTAGTAATCTACAAGTACAATAATGTAGTTTGCAAACTTACGAAAATCTTGTCAGAGGGGCATTACTCCAAGGCATTTTGACCGGTAGGCGGGTCCCCTGTGCTGCGCTACCCCTGCCTCATTGCTCTAATCCGCCCTAATGGGCGTCATTGTACAAATGCAGAGCGCGGGCACGATTTCAATATCGCGCCCGCAACGTCACCGTGGCGACGCGGTCATGTGACGTCGGGATTGCCGTGTCACTTCCGGTCGCACACAGGCAGACTTCAGCATGCAATTTGCGCATGTGTGAAGTCTGCCTGTGAGACCCGCGACTGGAAGTGACGCATCCCGGTGTCACATGACCGCGTCGCAGCGGTGACGTTGCGGGCGCGATATTGAAATCGTGCCCAAGCTCTGCATTTGTACAATGACGCCCATTAGGGCGTATTAGTGCAACGAGGCAGGGGTAGAGCAGCACAGGGGACCCACCTACTGGTCAAAATGCCTTGGAGGAACGCCCCTCTGACAAGATTTTTGTAAGTTTGCAAACTACATTATTGTACTTGTAGATTACTACAAAAAGGTGAGACAGGGATGTGTTAGAATGTATTCTAAGGCTGCAGGGACAGGTATTAATAGGTTATAAGGGCTATTTGGGTGACCGGTTCCCTTTAAGGTATGACACAGTATGAACACAGACGTTTAACATGACATTGGGCTATGAGCCGGATATCCAGCTATAGGTGCTCCATTGTCTTCACTCCACCGTTGTCAAAGACTATTGTGCGGAAAAGCAAGAATGAAATGGAGGCTGGAATGAAGGTCTGTTCTGTTTAGTGAGTCCAGCTTTTTTTCTTAGACGTAACAAACGGTCTAGAACAGGGGTGTGGAAATCCAGGCCTCAAGGGCCGCCAACTGGTCATGTTTTCAGGATTTCCTTAGCATTACACAGGTGTTGGAATCATCACCAGTGCAGGTGATAATAACATCCCTACACCTGGTCTAGAAACTACTTGGACAATACCACAAAGAAACCAAGCTGGATCTGTTACATCACAAACTCCAACAGCACCCGACAGACCCCAAAGCCTAAAATGTGATCGGTCTTTAAGAATAGTTCTGCATGGTAAGTTGGATCTGTGATGGAGGTTTCAAATGGAACTTCCAACAGATGTAAACCCAGCCTTAATCACATTAATATACAAATATACTCGAATCTCTTGTGATTCATTAAAGGGTTACATACCTGATTGCCTCATGCTCGAGCCATTTAATTTTGCATCTTTGATAACAAGGTGCTTGATCCATAGCGTTGGTGCAGTAATGTCTACAAAATTAACAGGGGCAAAGAATTACTAAATATGTTATTTGCTTGTGTTATAATGTAACTAAATACATAAAGCAACAGTCTCTTAGCTTGTGGAGGTTCTTTGTGTAAGACATTACATTTCTACTGATGCGCAACTGTGGATGCCTTGAGCCATCAAAAGTTTAAAGTGCTAAATACAAGTGTCAAGCCCTTGGCCGGTCTATGCTAAGCAGGGAGATCGGCGCCCAACACGCAGGTCCACTGGTTCTGCTTACCCTGCCAATGGGTGCATGAGGCTGTCTGCTTCATTCTCTGGTAGGAACCTGCATCTTGGCAGGTATCCTGGGAATGCTCTTAGGATGCACGCACTGCTTCCTGCACACACTTATAGGAGCACTACATCTGTTCACTATTAGGACTCAGACTCAGTGCTGAGCTGCTCTGTGCATAAAAGGCATCCTCCCCCTAAGCGAGGTGCCTGGGCAACTTGTTCACTCACTAGGATCATTGCCTCTATCCAGGTCACACTCCTGCAGTGCTCTGCAATGAGTCTGTTGCCTTGCTTTATACTAATCCCACCCGGCGCTGGCCAAGCCTTCCTCATGGAATCATCCAGATACATCCTACCAGCGGCCATCAGTCCTTTCTGGGATTACATGGAGCTCTCAGGGCCCTCCTTCACCAACACGAGCCAACCTAGAGCCACATGTTCCACATCCTCTCTGATCTCTACTGTCCGGTCACCCCTACTGGTCCTGGATTGCAGCATTTAGGCCACCTAGTGCTATAACTGGTGAATCCCTGTATCAGGAAGTTACCTCTGCCAGTGCTCCGGACTATGGAGTGTACGCGTTGCGATCATAGGTCCTCACCTCTGGCACTTTCTGATTATGTTAAACCTTCCTCACATAAATATCCTTGTTTTACGTACGTCACTCTCCTGTTCTCTTAAGTATTGGGTATGCAGTACTTGCCACTGCACTTACCAGTTGGTCCAGTGAGTCCACTTTACATCATCACACCCAGTGTGGTTGTACACAATGGACTAGGAGAATGTCCAGCACAGAGGTTACAATGGAATGGAAAGGAAGAGGAAGACCCTGATGATAGGAAGCGGGGATGGGACATCTAACCTTTTTCTGGCCCCTAAGCTTCCCTATCGACCCTAAGCGGGTCCTTCCCTTTGTCGCCATCATGTGCCTTCTCCCGAACTGTCCCTCCACTCACCCTGTTTATTGCCAAGGCACAGGGGAAGGAGGACAGAACGGGAACAAAGACAAAAAGATACACAACAAACTTTAATTTAACAGTCATACACCAGGACTGCAGATGACATGGCTTCAACAGCAGAACTTCAGAGGCTACTAGAGCCTTCCTCCCTTCAAGGTGGTCAGAACAGAATGAATCTATTACGGCCTCAGTGATGGATAATGTAACTATTTAAAGGGAAGGGGAGTGATCACAAACTGGCTTGCAGCTGAGAAGAACTAACCAGGAGCTACTAGCAAGGAAAATGTCATTAACCCTTGCTGCACCAAAAGAAAGCGATCATATTTAAAATTCAGAGTCTCACAAGTTCATGTGAAGCTCAGATCCTAAAGCTGTGTCTCATCCCTAAATAATGACATGGGCCAGTATGTATAGCTCAGTATGCTGTTCAGAGGAGCTCTGATGGTAGATCAGCGGAGTAGATGACCAAGAAAACCTTCATCAGCATGTAACTTTCCCTATAAAGTGGAACTTGGTTTTGTAGACGTGCAGGGATGTGAGATTGGCGACAACAACTGACTGGGCCGCAAAGCCCTAAATAAAGGCTAATCGTTGATTTCTATAAAGATTTTTGGGGTTCCAGGTAATATAAATCTATTCTCAGTAGACGCCTTTGTGAATACTTTTATTCTTTTTTTTTTTTGTTCTACTGGCAAAGGCAAAAAAATCTAGATATATCTTGGAATTGTTCCATAGACATGACAGAGATGGCAATTGGAGACGGAGCTGGAGGGAGCGCCCGTGCATGGAGGCGAGCGGGGCCGTGGATGGAGGCGAGCGGGGCCGTGGATGGAGGCGAGCGGGGCCGTGGATGGAGGCGAGCGGGGCCGTGGATGGAGGCGAGCGGGGCCGTGGATGGAGGCGAGCGGGGCCGTGCATGGAGGGAGCGGGGCCGTGCATGGAGGCGGGAGCGGGGCGGCGTGCATGGAGACGAGCGGGGCCGTGCATGGAGACGAGGGGCCGTGCATGGAGACGAGCGCGGCCGTGCATGGAGACGAGCGCGGCCGTGCATGGAGACGAGCGCGCCGTGCATGTAGGCGAGCGCGGCCGTGGATGGAGGCGAGCGCGGCCGTGGATGGAGGCGGCTGTGCGAGCGCGGCCGTGGATGGAGGCGAGCGCGGCCGTGGATGGAGGCGAGCGTGGCCGTGGATGGAGACAAGTGGACCCATGGATGAAGATGAGTGGACACATGGAAGTTCGGATCAAGTTTGGGTCCAGAACAGAACTTTATAAAAAGTCCGGCTGAACCCTCGAAACCCAAACCTCATTGGAAGTCACTGATTGGGCAGATCAGTTCTCCACCCACATACAGCTAGCTATAAACAAAGCACTTCTGGAGGGAACAGGGATGGCAGGGTTTTCTCATTTTCTGATACACACTAAATCCAATAACACTGATTTTACCCCCAGTGCAGCTGATCAAGCACTGCAAGCAGCTTGTACTGGGCTGAGCACCGAGCATACCCGGCACAGCAATGCTCTCTCCAGTGGTTTGCGTACGTAAAGCACCCAAATTCCGAACACTGATGTCTTTGTAAAGTCTGTTCAGTACGAACATCTTTTTTGCTCATCCCTAGTCAAGAAATATCTGGAAGTGTTGGAAAGCCATGACAGAGAAGACAACACTACTATTGAGGTAAAAGAGACCACATTGTTCAAATTAGGCAAATCGGTGAACACAATCAACTGGTAAAAGTACAAGCCTTGTATATCCCATTATTGTTTTTCCCTTCGACTTGGTTTTGGACATATATTTTGGCATCTGAAAATGTTTTCTTTTTTTGCTCTGATAACATATATGTTCACCAATGAAAAACATGATTTAAAGAGGTTTTCTCATACAACCTCATGACATAATACTAGGATACACCACAACTTTACGATCTAACAGTTCGAATCCTTTGTAAAAATGGAATTGCCCAGAGAATAAATGCCAGGAATGTGTGGCTGAACCCCTAACTTCTGAGCTGGATTTGCAGTTTGATGTGTGTCGTGGCTTGCCACGTATGGCTACATTTTTCGTGACCTGTACATTTTCCCAGTGACGTGGATTATAAATCAACATTAGAAAAATATTTGCAAAAAGCAGAACTTTAGAGTGGATTCCCAATGAAAACAAGGTAGGGCATCTGTCAATCAGTGGAGATTCAAGCAGTTGGTCCCCCAACAACTATAAAATTTTAAGATCTCTAAGCAAATTGGAAATTAATATGTCTTTAAAGGGGGGACTTCAGTGAGAGAACTTTTTAGTACAGTCCCTGCCCTCCTACATAATGAAGCAGAGCTGTACACTGCAGTTCTAGGATCTATAGATCTCTTATAAATCGATAAAATCATATCTGCTCCTCAGCTCTGACCCCCCTCAGGGGACCAAGAATCTTCAGCCCGACAGTCTCATGTTGTTGCTGAGAAGAGGTGTGTCGGGAACGTGGATGCTGGGAGCTGCAGGATCATCCTACATTCCAGCCCCCTCACACGTCTATATAGGGAGGGGGCGTGACCGCTGGCCCCATGCTCACATACACAATCCTGTCCCTGATATACCAATCTATGTGACCAGGGTCCAGGCTTGAAATAGCAATCATGTCACCAAGCAGATACAAATACACGCTGCGATTGTCTGCTGTATGACGACACATATTGTGTACTGTTATTGTGAGGCTGGGAGCAGAGGCAAGTCATTAAATTGATCGATTCAGCTCTGTGTGGCACCCCTTGGTCAAATGCCACAGTGTTATTAGTGCCCCCGGGTAGTGGTGTCACTATCGAGCAACAAAGGGTATTCTCATCAAGCAACACACACACACAACACCAACACCTCCAAGCCAGAAGAGGGAAACCAAGCCTGGGTTCAGAGTGAGCTCCCCTATATATTCTGGTCTGGGGTGGAGAAAGTTAGTTCAGTCCCTGGGAGGACTGTGAAGAGGACCTGAGTGTAAAAGAGCACTGCTAAGCTCATCTCAGAGTCCACTGACAAGTTCCAGGCCTAAGGCTAGGGTCTGAGGAGAGGAAGGAACACATCTGGGAAGCTGAGCAGCTCCGTGCTTTCCCCAGAGGAAAAGCGCATAGAAAGAACACTGGAGTCTAAGACTGTGCAGGGTCACACATCCCAGCAGTCAACACCGGAAAGTGGGGATTACAAATTCTCCAGCTACACTGTACCAAAGACACAGAAACGCAGACTCCAGCAACACTAACATCCAGGAGCAGGTAGAGAAAGTGAAGGACTTGAGTTGCCTGTTATACTGGTACCCCGCAGGAAGAAACAGGGCCAGCAGCCTAGCTTAAGCAACTGCAGGAGCCAAAGTACTAGCGCAGTAAGGGAGCCAAAGACCGAGCCGGGTGAGGATAACCCCAAGTTGCTCACAAGACTCTGTGGACAGCTTTTACCATCTGCTCCAGTAAAGGACTGAGAAAACTACAAAACCGTGAGTCTGCCTGTTACTTGTGCACGTCGCCCTGCACCCTGTACATAGACATTCCACACTGCCCTGGGGATTGGCTTTACCCGTGGAGAGCCGTTCCATCCCCAGCTGCCATCCATCATCCCCGAAGGTTCTGCAGCAGCGGTGGTCCCCACTGACCACATCCCACAGGTGGCGTCACGATAAATTACCTGTAAATAACCCACTTTTTCACTGAGCCCAGGCCACGGGACCGGGTCAAAACTACCATGATCCTCGAGAGACAGCACTGGCCCGACCCCAAAGTACCTCACGGCCTGGGGGCCCATCATCTGCATAGTCTCCCCTGCCCCATAGGAACATGGTATCATCCTATCCCACCAACTTTCAATGGATCATCATCCCTCCTCAGTGGAATGTAGGATGATCCTGCAGTTCCCAGCATCCACACCCCTGACACACCTTCTGCTTTTTGCTCCAAAATGAAGCGATCAGGCTGAAATGTTATGTCCCATGAGGTGGGGGTCAGAGCTGAGGAGCAGGTATGATTTTATCAATTTATAAGAGATTTATAGATCCTAGAACTGCAGTGTACGGCTCTGCTTCATCATGTAGAAGGGCAGGAACTGTACTAAAAAGTTCTCGATCACTGGAGTTCCCCTTTAAGGCCTCATTCACACAGAGCATTTGCGGTCTGTTTGTTGTTGATCTGTTTTTGGTGCAGTTTCCGATTCTCTTTTTTCAAATAAAGAATCACAAATGCATCATCAGGTTGTGTTATTTTTTTGCTCCATTTTTGGGGGACACAGACACACATCTTCTTACCCTCCCCATTGATCCGACTGTGAACCCCAGCGATGTCTTCTTTCCGGGTGTCAGCAAGACCTGCGGGTAGTATGAGTATTTACAGGACTGCCCATGTGACTCTCAGGCTGGGCAGGTCCTCTCAGCAGGGGCGGAACTACACTGGTGCAGCTGTGCCGCTGCACCAGGGCCCCGACCGGCTGGGGGCCCCTTCAAGCCTGGAGGGGGGCCCCCAGCCGACCCCTGCAAGCCGCCGTCAAAGGAGAGGAGGGTCAGGCAAGAGAAGCAGAGAGCTTCCCCTGCCTGATCCCGCCCCTCCTCTCCTCTGCTCCTCCGGCCCCTAGCATACATCCGGCGCGGCTCCCAGGTAGGAGAGCATCGCACCTGCGGCTCCCAGCGGCTCTAGCAGCACCCATCCCCCCCCCCCCTTCCCGGCCGCGCCGAGCCGACGGCCAACGGCACCCCTCCCCCCGGCCGCGCCGACGGCCAGTAGCCCCCCCCCTCCTCTCCTGCACCAGGCCCCGGGGGTGACGGTCCGCCCCTGCCTATCAGTTTGTACCCACAGGTCCTGTCAGTGCCAGGAAGGAAGACATCACCAGGGCTTGCCATGGGATCACCGAGGAGGGTAAGTAATGGAACGCTGGTGGTGTAGAAAGTGCAGCATAAAAATGGAGCAATGATTGACGCTCATTATTTTCTGCACCACTAATGCAGTAGTCAAAATAGACAATCCCATTCACTTTGCTGCAGACGCAGCAACTGATCCATTTATAATGCAGTTTAAACAAATGCAGCACCAAAAACAGATCAAAAACGTCCAGTGTGAACATAACCTAAAAGAAAACCTACCACGTTCAGGTAGCTCTTCTTTAGGAAGTTGATAAGTGATCTTCTAAACCGATTTAGAAACTAGTGATTCTCCAAGGCTGGGACACACGGTGTATGGCAGTGCTTTGATGGCCTGCATTTTATTCCATTGCATGTGGCCTGCAGTGTATGTGACAAAATATAACCTGACCAGGAGGGAGGCGATTTCCTGAATCCAAAAGTGAACCTGCCCATGTGCTGAGAACAGGAAATTGCTGACCTGTAGGTCATTGTCACTTTTGGAAACCATCAAGTGGTGAAGAAAATGAAACAAGAAACAGGTGTTCATTGCAAATCCATGGAAGGCGGCAGCTCTACAGCTACAAGGCTCAGACTTTAGGTCAATTTTACCGGTACAATGTGTATAACGAGCGGAGATATGAAGTTATTTTGATTTGTTGCTTGTTAATTGGCAAATAGTCTTCGTTCAAGGCTTTGGACAATTTCTTCTCAGATTATGGGTCCTTACAAGATCAGCTCTACTGAAATGAAAAAGGACACTGGACGTAATCCAGAGTATGCTGTGTACAAATGGAACAATGTGTCCATGATTTAACTGCAACAAGCAAATTGCAAGCAATATAGCCGCGTGTGACGGTACCTTAAGGTTTGGAGTTCATACCCAACACAGACTTTACAAACATTTTCAGGTTCAGAGATTGTGTACTTTATGTTGGCAAACCACTGTGTGCTTGGGTACACTCGGTGCTCGGCCCAGCGCAAGCTGCTTCCAGTGTTTCATCGGCTGTACTGGTGGAATATCAGCATTATTGGATATAGTTTGTACCAAAAAAGAAAATGGCAAAACCGTACCCTCCCTCTGCTGGAAGAGCTTTGCTTATGGCTGACTGTATGTGAGCGGAGAGCAGAACTGACCAAGTGACTTCTGATGAGGTTTGGGTCAAGTTTGGCTCCAGAACAGAACTTTAAAGTCCGGCTGAACCTCCACAACCCGAACTTCCATGCTCGTCTCCATCCACGCCTACGCTCGTCTCCATCCACGCCTACGCTCGTCTCCATCCACGCCTACGCTCGTCTCCACCCACCCTACACTCGTCTCCACCACGCCTACCTTGTCCCCATCCACGCCTACCCTCGTCTCCACCACGCCTACCTCGTCTCCATCCACCCTACCCTCGTCTCCATCCACGCCTACCCTCGTCTCCATCCACGCCTACCCTCGTCTCCATCACGCCTACCCTCGTCTCCATCCACGCCTACCCTCGTCTCCATCCACGCCTACACTCGTCTCCATCCACGCCTACACTCGTCTCCATCCACGCCTACACTCGTCTCCATCCACGCCTACACTCGTCTCCATCCACGCCTACACTCGTCTCCATCCACGCCTACACTCGTCTCCATCCACGCCTACACTCGTCTCCATCCACGCCTACACTCGTCTCCATCCACGCCTACACTCGTCTCCATCCACGCTACACTCGTCTCCATCCACGCCTACACTCGTCTCCATCCACGCTACACTCGTCTCCATCCACGCCTACACTCGTCTCCATCCACGCCTACACTCGTCTCCATCCACGCCTACACTCGTCTCCATCCACGCCTACACTCGTCTCCATCCACGCCTACGCTCATCCTAGTCCAAAGTTAAATGCTTCAGACTGGAGGAAGAAAGGGCTAATCCACCGCACCGTTGAGTACAAACAAAGCTTCGAATCAGAATAAAATTGATGAAATTGTTAATTCAAAGTGTTTCGGAGATGTGACTCCTTCTTCAGGAGTATGAAATCACAGATGTACAGATTTTCCTGAAGGAGGAGCCACAGATCTGAACGCATTGAACGAATAAATCACACCAATATTTTATTACTTGGCAGCCCGATGGATTAACCTCTTTCTTCACCCTTCATTCTGCCGTTCAACCACGAGGACTACAGTAGCCATTGGATGTATATCACATGCTCTTTATAGTAGTTGTAACTTTGCACAACTATCCCAGGTTGGCAATTTCTTGTCAGATTCTTCATCCTATCCAACCAGGATAAGACTCTACTCACGCCTTTTTTTCTCCTTTCCAGCATTTCTATTCCATAACGAGGTATATGGAAATATTCCTGAAATTTGCTTTTAAAATTAAAGAAAAGCTGTCACTAAGGTTTTGTTACTCATTTGAGATCAGCTTGATGTAGGGAAAAATACCCCGATTTAATCTGTATATCACTTGCTGGGCTGCTTCCTTCAGTGTTGATAAAATCACGGATTTATGTTCTGTAGATCTAGTAGTGCTCTGAATGCTGAGCTCTGTATAACCCCGCCCACAACACTGGCAGCCTTCTGTGTACACTGAGCGCTATGTAACCACACCCACACCACTTATTGGCAGCTTTCTGTGTACACTGAGCTCTGTATAACCCCGCCCACCCCACTGGCAACTTTCTGTGTACACTAAGCTCTATGTAACCCCACCCACACCACTGATTGGCAGCTTTCTGTGTACACGGAGCTCTGTATAACCCTGCCCACACCACTGATTGCAGCTTTCTGTGTACACCAAGCTCTGTATAGCCCTGTCCACACCACTGATTGGCAGCTTTCTGTGTACACTGAGCTCTATGTAACCCCACCCACACCACTGATTGGCAGCTTTCTGTGTACACCAAGCTCTGTATAGCCCTGTCCACACCACTGATTGGCAGCTCCTGTGTACACTGAGCTTTGTATGGTCCTGCCCACACCACTGATTGCAGCTTTCTGTGTACATTGTGCATAGGCAAAAAGTTGCCAATCAGTGGTGGGGTCAGAGTTATCTAGAGCTCAGAAATATATAGGTCTACATGGCAGCAGGTTTACTAGTCCTCTAGTGAATTTACTGCTGATAAAACTGTGATTTTATCAAATCTAGAGTAAGTGACACATTCCTGCAATCAGGGATTCCAGAAATTGGGTGACTAAAAGCTGGTGACAGATTCCCTTGAATCATTATTCTAAATGCAATATTAATAAAAAAAAAAAAAAAATGGAAATGGAGTCTTACCGTCTCCTTCGAATATTGGTCGCGTCTCCATGGTCGGGTAGGTTTGGATCCATCATCTGAATTTAGGGTGAGAAAGAAACGAAAAGAAACTACCATTATTGAGGTAAATGCTATCTACTCTGCAGAACTTTTGAATGGTTTGGGGTTTTGCACGTGGCCCGGCCACGTTAACACACAGAAAGGACAGACAAACAACAAAATGTTACATCTATACATGAAAACGTTATTCAACAAAAGATTCTTTCTCCAGAAATGGAAGGTATTAAAAGTCTTGATGAGTGAGATAATAATCGGCATGGTGTAATACCCTCATCTGGCCACGCTCTAGTGGTGGTCTTTAGTCCGAGGGGCTGCTGTGCTTTGATTCATGCTGAGTAATATTGTCAGCCTGAAGCAAGGGCACATTTAGATATTCCCATACTCCGATAGTATTCAGATTCCTAATCCACGTATCTGTGCCCAATATCCTTTAGCCACTGCTCTCTTTCCTCTATTGTACAAAGCTCTGAAACATTGTTTTTTGACCTTTTTCTCCTGGCTTATTCTAGCGATTCTGAATTGTTTCTACTCCTGCGATTTCTATTCCCTCCTCACATTGCTTTCCAGGACTCCCAACCACTTTACCTGCTGTGATGCGGCGGCTTGCTCCATTGCAAATATGTATGCTGTGACTTGTAGTTCAGTAAGTTTAAGTAATGCATTACTAATGCAGGTAAGCCAAAAGACAGGGGCCAACCTGATTCCTCACACAACTGGGTGTCTCAGGGTATATACTCCTTGTGTTAATGGGATTAAATGTCTGTGCGTTTGGGAGCAGGAGCTGCCCTGGAAGGCGTATGGCTAAGAGGCTGCTTAGGAGAACATTTCCTTGGAAGGCATCTGGTATGGTAAGCATGGAAACAGCCGGCGTCCTGGAAGGTATGCGACAAGGAGACCACAGGGTTATTCAGGAGGCTAAAGTCCTGCTGAGGATCTGGAACTGACAGGTGTTGGTGATCACAGAGAGACAGCTTCCTGAATGATATACTGGGAATAGCTCCTGTAAGGTAACCATGTGTCTAAAAGGGACTATGTACAGTATATAATGCCAGGTGGGTGTATCCGCCATTGGGACAGACAGTCATTTGGTGTTCTGTTAATGTACATACAATGGACTGTTTAGTTTATTTGGTTTATGGTGTAATAAACCAGTGGACTTTTATTTTACACAATTCCGCTACCATTTGAGTATCCCCCCCCCCGCACTATCAGTGAGCAAATCACTACACTGTTGACTGACCGCAACGTCTGATTTCTTTGAGATTGTGTCCCTAACCAACTGTCAGCGGAACGATCTATCTAGTTGTTCAGAAGTATGGCTGATCTTACTGACTGCCGTCAGTCAATGACTTCTGTCCTCACCCTCACCTCTCATCCAGTGCTTGGCATACAATTTATCCATATTCATTGGTGTACAACCTCAACAGATCTGATTGTTCACTCAATAGATGGTATAGCGCAATTTTCTTTTATTTTTCCTGAATACTGCAGCAATAAGAAAATTAGCTCATGTCATGACCAAGAATGTAAGTGTGACATATCACAATACATGGCGAGGTCCATTCATACCAGGCTGCAATCCTTTAACTTATCACATAGGTTGCGTTTTCCTATAAATTTACTGTACTTGGCGCATGCTTTCACCCATTTTAACGGAAAACCCGATTTGAAAATGAATGGCTTAGCCACTGTTATTATTATTATTATTTATTTATATAGCGCCATTGGCAGTGGCGTAACTTCAGGCCCAGGGGCCCCGATGCGAACGCTCCAACGGGGCCCCCAATTATTGCAAATCTTTAGTAGTATTAGTCTTTTTCTATGGTCCAAAGAGACTTTTGGGGCCCCCTAGGCTGCAGGGCCCGGGTGCGATCGCAACCCCTGCACCTATTGTAGTTACGCCCCTGGTGGTCCCCCCCGACCTCTTGGTCCCCAGGTTGTACCAATGTTACATCCATTCCTTCATATATTGTTTTGCCAAACGTTTTGTTTGCAGGAACCTGTGCAAAGAAATGTCCGTGTGATGATAATGAAGTCTAGGGAATGAAATTAAATGTACTTTGTATTTTTTTTTTTTAAGGAAGTTTTGTGGTTTCTGCCAAGAAATCTTATTCATTGCATAATATTGCATATGTTGATGACTGACAACAGATGCCTTGTCTAGCTAAGGTGTAAGGCAATCTGCGCACGTTCAGTATTTGGTTGCAGAAATTTCTGCACCAAATCTGCATCTACTGGCAGGAAAAAAAAATGTGCGTTTTTGGTGCTTTTTCTTTTTGCTCTATTTTTTGCATTTGAGGTGGAAAAATGCTAAAAGAATTGACATGCTGTAGAATTATTTCTCCAAGGAAAAAAAAAAACGTGCACAAAAATGTAAAAAATTCTCATTGACTTCATTGGTGTGTGGATTTGCTTGCAGGTTTTGTGTCAAAACTGCACCAAAAAATGTGATGAAAACACTGTGTGCACTGGGCCTAGAACTGTGTCAGGTTATTACTTTCATCCAAGGGCGGACATATCAGTGGTGCTACCTGTGCAACCACACAGGGATCCAAGAGATCAGGGAGGCACTATTACCTCCGAAGCAGGTGAAATAGAACATTTTAATGAGTTATTAAACTGAAAAGGACCCTTATACTGTTCTTGTACAGGGATTCTTTTCTGTCTGCATCCTCCAGTGCTGTCTGTGATTAAAGGCACCGTTACACACAGAGATATGTTGCTTGCAACTCACTATTTGCATTGAAATCATGGACACATTGTTCCATTTTGTTGCCATGTACAAATGTAACAATGTGTCCATGATTTCACTGCAACCAGTGAGTTGCAAGCAACGTATCTCTGTGTGTAACGGTACCTTAAGGGATTTGTTCACTCTAGGGGAACGGTTTTAATCTTTAACATATTTGTAATGGATTGAAATGATAATGACGCTGACTTGCCATCATGCTGATGTTCTTGTATGGTTGGAGTCACACTGGGCGAGAGACATGCAAGAGACTCTAATGCATCACCTAGCACGGCTGCTGGCTCTCCGCAGAGGAACGTGCAGAGCTATTGTCCGTGCTGGGTGATGTATTAGAGTTGCCCGCGTGTCTCCCGCAGGTCTCCCACAGCTCTCCCACAGTTCTCCCGCAGGTCTCTAGCAGGTCTCCCGCAGGTCTCTAGCAGGTCTCCCGCAGGTCTCTAGCAGGTCTCCCGCAGGTCTCTAGCATGTCTCCCGCAGGTCTCTAGCATGTCTCCCGCAGGTCTCTAGCATGTCTCCCGCAGGTCTCTAGCATGTCTCCCGCAGGTCTCTAGTATGTCTCTAGCATGTCTCCCGCAGGTCTCTAGCATGTCTCCCGCAGGTCTCTAGCATGTCTCCCGCAGGTCTCTAGCATGTCTCCCGCAGGTCTCTAGCAGGTCTCCCGCAGGTCTCTAGCAGGTCTCCCGCAGGTCTCTAGTATGTCTCTAGCATGTCTCCCGCAGGTCTCTAGCATGTCTCCCGCAGGTCTCTAGCATGTCTCCCGCAGGTCTCCCGCAGGTCTCTAGCAGGTCTCCCGCAGGTCTCTAGTATGTCTCTAGCATGTCTCCCGCAGGTCTCTAGCATGTCTCCCGCATGTCTCCCGCAGGTCTCTAGCATGTCTCCCGCAGGTCTCTAGCATGTCTCCCGCAGGTCTCTAGCATGTCTCCCGCAGGTCTCTAGCATGTCTCCCGCAGGTCTCTAGCATGTCTCCCGCAGGTCTCTAGCAGGTCTCCCGCAGGTCTCTAGCAGGTCTCCCGCAGGTCTCTAGCAGGTCTCCCGCAGGTCTCTAGCAGGTCTCCCGCAGGTCTCTAGCATGTCTCCCGCAGGTCTCTAGCATGTCTCCCGCAGGTCTCTAGCATGTCTCCCGCAGGTCTCTAGCATGTCTCCCGCAGGTCTCTAGTATGTCTCTAGCATGTCTCCCGCAGGTCTCTAGCATGTCTCCCGCAGGTCTCTAGCATGTCTCCCGCAGGTCTCTAGCATGTCTCCCGCAGGTCTCTAGCAGGTCTCCCGCAGGTCTCTAGCAGGTCTCCCGCAGGTCTCTAGTATGTCTCTAGCATGTCTCCCGCAGGTCTCTAGCATGTCTCCCGCAGGTCTCTAGCATGTCTCCCGCAGGTCTCCCGCAGGTCTCTAGCAGGTCTCCCGCAGGTCTCTAGTATGTCTCTAGCATGTCTCCCGCAGGTCTCTAGCATGTCTCCCGCATGTCTCCCGCAGGTCTCTAGCATGTCTCCCGCAGGTCTCTAGCATGTCTCCCGCAGGTCTCTAGCATGTCTCCCGCAGGTCTCTAGCATGTCTCCCGCAGGTCTCTAGCATGTCTCCCGCAGGTCTCTAGCAGGTCTCCCGCAGGTCTCTAGCAGGTCTCCCGCAGGTCTCTAGCAGGTCTCCCGCAGGTCTCTAGCAGGTCTCCCGCAGATCTCTAGCATGTCTCCTGCAGGTCTCTAGCACGTCTCCCGCAGGTCTCTAGTATGTCTCTAGTATGTCTCTAGCATGTCTCTAGCATGTCTCCCGCAGGTCTCTAGCAGGTCTCCTGCAGGTCTCTAGCAGGTCTCCCGCAGGTCTCCCGCAGGTCTCCCGCAGGTCTCCCGCAGGTCTCCCGCAGGTCTCCCGCAGGTCTCTAGCAGGTCTCTAGCAGGTCTCTAGCAGGTCTCTAGCAGGTCTCTAGCATGTCTCCCGCAGGTCTCTAGCATGTCTCTAACAGGTCTCTAGCAGGTCTCCCGCAGGTCTCTAGTATGTCTCTAGCATGTCTCCCGCAGGTTTCTCGTAGGTCTCCCGCTTTTTGCTTGCGCATCTCTCGCAGGTTTCCCATGTGTCTCCCGCAGGTTTCCCATGTGTCTCACACATCTCCTGCAGGTCTCCCGTCCAGTATCACTCCAGCCTATTTGGCAGAACTGAATCTAGTATAGTTTTTGCACTAATGCCAATTTGTTACCAAGATGGTGTAATCATTTTGATATCCTAATGTGTTACATGGGTGTGCTCTGCCTATTTCATTAGGGTGTGCCTTTAGTAGAAATATGCCGTGTAGTAGTCCACACCCCACTTAATCCATCAACCACACCTTCTAAACCAAATTTGTACGACATATATGTAAATCCATCTACATAAGCCTCCATCCAGGAGCTTTATAACTGTACCAGACAGAATGTGCATGTAGCAATACCGGATAAAATGGCAACATAGTACTAGCTGTAAGGGTAAGTGCCCACGATCGGACTTGGTCATGTTCTCGATGCAGTGTCATTCCTCTTGCGTCCTGTGCCGGAGAACACGATGTCCGTGCACCCAATCAGGATTTTGGGCGCAGTAGATTTTCGCTGCGTTCTCCCGTTCAGAAACACTTGCATCTACAAGAACAAATTGACATGCTGCGGCTCAGGAAACCTTGCCATACATCAGTTTACACTGCGTAAAAAAGAAGCATGAGGACAGCAGATTTCTGTAAATCCATCCACTGTGATTGTACTGAACAACACAGTGTTTTGGACACAGCAAAAACACACTGCTAATCCTGATGGTGGACACTCACCCCAAGGCTCAGTGCTGACGGTGCGTTCTTTGATGCTTTTTTTTTTTTTTATGCACCAAAAACACAAGATGTGTTTTAGGCTATGTGCGCATACTGAGTATTTGGTGCAGAAATTTTCTGCATCATCTGACAGAAAAACACATCAAAATCCTCGTGCTTTTTTGCCATGTTTTTGGTGCTGATTTGTGCCATGTCTTTATCTTAAAGAAGTCAAAAGGGTGGAAGGGCTGAAAAAATGGAGGAGCTTTGCACCAAGAAATGACACGCTGCAGATTATTTTCTGCACCAAATCTGCAAGGGAAAAGTAAGCAACGTGTGCACAACACTTCAGGATTCTCATTGACTTTGCTGCATAAGGATAGGCATGCTGACAAATCTGCATAAAAAAAAGCATCAAAAAAACACTGTGTGCACATGGCTTTATTAGGCCATGTGTGCACGCTGAGTATTTGGTGCAGAAAGTTTCACTCTCTGGCTGAAAAATGCAATGCATTGTTGATGTAGATTTGTGTCTTGCATTGAAGTCAATGGCTGGAGGGGCTGAAAAACGCAGGAAATCTGCACCAAGAGGTGACACACTGCAGATTATTTTCCGCAAGTAAAAAATGTGCACACGTTGCTTAACAATTCAGGACTCTCATTGTGGTTTTGGTGCACATTTGTCACAAATCTGCATGCACATCCTTGTGCCAGCAAAACCAGTGTGTGCACATGGCTTTATTAATCTGAATAGAAAATTCTATGTCCAGTGGCGTAACTAGAGTCCGAAGGGCCCCGGTGCGAAATTTGGACCGGGGCCCCCCTTCCCCCATGCGCCCACATTGGTCAGATGTACGGGTCCCACGTAATGTTCTAAATCCTATAAAGACTCACAAATTGACCCCTCTCCCCTTCATTATGTATTAATGTCCCTCATCCAGGTATATATGATCATCCATTATAGTATAATGCTGCCTCACAGCCGCTCCAGATAATACAATGCCGCCTCACTATAATGCCGCCTCACAGCCGCTCCAGATAATACAATGCCGCCTCACAGCCGCTCCAGATAATACAATGCCGCCTCACTATAATGCCGCCTCACAGCCGCTCCAGATAATATAATGCCGCCTCACAGCCGCTCCAGATAATACAATGCCGCCTCACTATAATGCCGCCTCACAGCCGCTCCAGATAATATAATGCCGCCTCACAGCCGCTCCAGATAATACAATGCCGCCTCACTATAATGCCGCCTCACAGCCGCTCCAGATAATACAATGCCGCCTCACAGCCGCTCCAGATAATACAATGCCGCCTCACTATAATGCCGCCTCACAGCCGCTCCAGATAATATAATGCCGCCTCACAGCCGCTCCAGATAATACAATGCCGCCTCACTATAATGCCGCCTCACAGCCGCTCCAGATAATATAATGCCGCCTCACAGCCGCTCCAGATAATACAATGCCGCCTCACTATAATGCCGCCTCACAGCCGCTCCAGATAATACAATGCCGCCTCACAGCCGCTCCAGATAATACAATGCCGCCTCACTATAATGCCGCCTCATAGCCGCTCCAGATAATATAATTCTGCACACACAGCATGCTCACTGCACTCACAGTCACATACATTGCAGTCACAGTCACATGCATTGCACTTACAGTCACATGCATTGCACTCACAGTCACATACAACATACATTGCACACACAGTTCATACACTGCACACACATTCACATACATTGCACACACACTGCACCTTCTCTCCTGTGTGCTCCATGCTACCTGAAGGTCTTCATGCCAGGCCCAGGAAGCAGTGACTAAAGCGGTGCTGTGTGAGGAGGAGGAGAGCAGGCCAGGCCGGAAGACTAACCAGCTCCTCTTTGGCAGAGAGGTAGGCGTGCTGCCGCAAGTCTCCACTCCTACAGTCCCCAGCCGGCTCCCGCGGTCTGACTGCGAGAGGAAGATGGGGCGCTGGGTGGCAGCAGTGTCACCGGTGAGTGGCATTAGTCCTCCGGCGGCTGTGATCATCCACCTGGGGACCAGCCGGGTAGAGCGCCACACAGCTGGCATAGCGGTAGCAGGGGTCGGCGGGCTCCGGGCCCATAGTCAGTCAATTATTATAATGAAACCCCATTATTCTCCATATAATATAATGCAGCCTCACATCCCTCCATATATCATAATGCAGCTTCATAGCCTTCCTTATAGCATAATACAGCCTCATAGCCCTCCTTATAGCTTAATACAGCCTCATAACCCTCCTTATAGCGTAATACAGCCTCATAGCCTCTCCATATAGTATAATACAGCCTCATAGCCCCTCCATATAGTATAATACAGCCTCATAACCCTCCTTATAGCGTAATACAGCCTCATAGCCTCTCCATATAGTATAATACAGCCTCATAACCCTCCTTATAGCGTAATACAGCCTCATAGCCTCTCCATATAGTATAATACAGCCTCATAGCCCTCCTTATAGCGTAATACAGCCTCATAGCCTCTCCATATAGTAAAATGTAGCCTTACTCCTCTCTCTACATGTGACAGCACAGTTATCTCTGTACATGTGACAGCACAGTCTTCTGTACATGTGACAGCACAGTCCTCTCTCTACATGTGACAGCACAGTCCTCACTGAACATGTGACAGCACAGTCCTCTCTGAACATGTGACAGCACAGTCCTCTCTCTACATGTGACAGCACAGTCCTCTCTCTACATGTGACAGCACAGTCCTCTCTCTACATGTGACAGCACAGTCCTCTCTGAACATGTGACAGCACAGTCCTCTCTGTACATGTGACAGCACAGTCCTCTCTGCACATGTGACAGCACAGTCCTCTCTCTACATGTGACAGCACAGTGCTCTCTACATGTGACAGCACAGTGCTCTCTCTACATGTGACAGCACAGTCCTCTCTCTACATGTGACAGCACAGTGCTCTCTCTACATGTGACAGCACAGTCCTCTCTCTACATGTGACAGCACAGTGCTCGCTCTACATGTTTCAGCACAGTCATCCCTCTACATGTGACAGCACAGTGCTCTCTCTACATGTGACAGCACAGTCCTCTCTCTACATGTGACAGCACAGTCCTTTAGCTCTCGTTACATGTTTCAGCACAGTCCTCTCTCTACATGTGACAGCACAGTCCTCTCTCTACATGTGACAGCACAGTCCTCTCTCTACATGTGACAGCACAGTCCTTTAGCTCTCGTTACATGTTTCAGCACAGTCCTCTCTCTACATGTGACAGCACAGTCCTCCCTCTACATGTGACAGCACAGTCCTCCCTCTACATGTGACAGCACAGTCCTCTCTCTACATGTGACAGCACAGTGCTCTCTCTACATGTGACAGCACAGTCCTCTCTCTACATGTGACAGCACAGTGCTCTCTCTACATGTTTCAGAACAGTCCTCCCTCTACATGTGACAGCACAGTGCTCTCTCTACATGTGACAGCACAGTCCTCTCTCTACATGTGACAGCACAGTCCTTTAGCTCTCGTTACATGTTTCAGCACAGTCCTCTCTCTACATGTGACAGCACAGTGCTCTCTCTACATGTGACAGCACAGTCCTTTAGCTCTCGTTACATGTTTCAGCACAGTTCTCTCTGTCTCTGCACGTTTCAGCACAGTCTTCTCTGTGTACTTGTGACAGTTCTGCTCCTGTGATTGCAGCCTCCCGGGAGATAACAAGAAAGAATTATAGATAAACTTCAGACTCGGAGTTGGAGGAGGCACCGTCCACTCCTGGAAGATCAGTTACACATTAACCCGCAGCTCCCAGAAGACATTGATGGCCCTTGCCACATAATTACCCTTGTTCCCCGCTCTCCTGTATGATCAGTGCTCTGCTCTCCCGCCGGAAGGAAGTGGAAGGAGGTGGCACCAGCCTCTCCACAGTGCAACGCAGGCCCGGAAAGCTGGCAGGTCAGAGGAGGTGAAGGGCGGGAGCAGCAGCAGGAAGTAGGCTCCCCCTCCCCTCCTCTCCAGGCTCTCCCTGGCACACGGGCCGCGCTGTCACATGGATGTGTGTACCCCGGGCAGGAACGCATATCCATGTGAAGCGGGCACCTTGCGCTGCGATCGGCGGGAGCAGGGGGCGGCTTGTGGCGCGGGCCGGGCCCCTTATAGCCCCGGGCCCGGTCGCACTCGCGACCCCTGCGACCGCGATCGTTACGCCACTGGCCATTGGTTCCATGGCGCTTTACATGTGTAAGGGCAGAACAAGGACGAGAACATAACGACAATTAAATTATACAGGTACATTAGTTAGAATACATACATCCACTGAACTACTGTCCCAGCCAACAAGACCCTCTCTAACTGTAGGAGGGTCAACTTGTGGTCCCCCCCTCCACACCCAAAGACATCAACAGGCTGACATAACATTTGGAGTGATGTATGAACCTTATGATTGGATGCTTTTAAAATTTAGAATATGGTAGTGTTAATAGGGTACATAGGGTGCATAGTGATGGAAAGTATGCGTTAATTAATGTGTTGTAAGATAAGGCTGCAGTATTGTGTATGGCCACAACATGCCGCCATCTGCTGGCCACCACTGTAGGATGGAGAGTGAGGGCGATAGATATAGCAGGGAAAACTGATAGAGCTGGTAGAGATTAGCAGCAGAACCAGTTCACAGTTGGGTGGGATAAGGGAATTGAGAAAAGGAGACTGGAGTTCTTGGTTTGAGTTCAATGAGTTGTGCAGTGAAAGCCTAAGAGAGAAGACAGGGACACAAGGTTGATGAGTGACCAAGGCCTGGAGTGCAGATGTAGCTCGACAGAGAAAAGGGGGATTCCTACCGGGCAAGCTTTGTGAAAAGTGTGGCTACAGTGATGGCCAGCGTAAACAGGGACATTAGAGAGAAAGGAGCTCCCAGGTGAGGGATTTTTGTACAAGGGCATACATTTTAGAAGCAGCTCCAGGAAAAGTAGCATAGCAGTGCCGGGTATCATAGCCACTGTGAAACACATGGACCCGTGTGGTTAGATATCGGTAGGATACAGATCAACCAGCCTCCCCTTCCCTACCTGGCAGCCTTTGTGAAAGAAGTTAAAACCATGTCTATAAGCTCTGTATGATGAATAGGTCTGTGTTAGGTCAGAGACATACTGAGCCAGACGCATGCGAGACACTTGCATGCATCTTGGATGACTCACCTGGAACAGCTGCCAACTCTCTGGACAGGAGCACGTCACCTGCATAGAAACACATATGCAGCTGACCCACTCCTGTCCAGAGAGTCAGCGGCCGTTCTAGGTCAGTAATGGCGAGACTTGTGCAAGTATCTTGCATGTGTCTCGCTCAGTATTTATCCGGCATTAGAGTGAAAAATGGACAATGTTGTACTTATTAACCCATTTGTGTGAAGCAACCTGAATACAAAGAAGTTGAAGTTGTTGAAACCTGTGTGAGACTCTTTAATGGGAACTCATGATGCAGCAGTACAACATTTTGGGTTACTGAGGAGAAACAGGAGGTCTCCGGCCTGAAGGTACCCCCTAATGGTAACTGGATTAACATAAAATCATGGTCCCAGGTAGCAGAAACCCTGGATTATTTCCATAAGAGATATTCTAATCCCAATGACCAAGGAAACAATCTGGACCTGGGTCTAACTAGGCCAATGAACATTTGGAAGAATCCAATGTTTGGTTTTGGAAGCAGACTTATACTATGGTATCAGCTATATCACAGAAAATAATTTCTTCCCGAGGAGATGAAAAATGGATATTATTCTTCAGCATCTGCTTTTCCAATATATTGTATGATTAAAGAAAGTCGAAGAGAAAGATCTGAACCTCTCTTATAATGATGATTTGATTAAACCTATATACCAACATAATAGATTACATCCATACTACTAAAAATACGAGACTTTGAGGCTGAGCCAAATTGCTGAATACCTGAAATTGGCATTTGAATTACAGAAACCAGATTAGGAGATTGATGGGGCTTAGATACACTAGAGTTTCGGAAGATTTCAATTGCGTAGGTTTAAGATTTAAAACGTATGTGATGAGTGAAATGAGCAGACTGAAAAAGGAACATCAAACATCAATGTCAAAATCTGCTGCATGATCCCGTCCTCCATATACACATACCGCAATGTAGGATTTACATTGACTTTCAGAATAGAACACAACCGGGCCCTCACATGGTTTAATGCTAAAATAATTTGTCCTGTGAAATCCAGAGTGCGTACCCCCCTTATTATTGAGTACTCTGTGCCTATGGGAGCTGTGGAAGAAGCATAATTGTGTAAAGTAAGGGAGATATCCGGGAGATATCAAAAAAAATAATTGTGCCTAGGCGCTAACAAGCAGGCAGCTGCCACCTACCTTCCTCTTGTGCCCGGCAACATTCACCATTGACCTGGAGTGGTCTCAGACAGCTCTTGTCAGCAATTTTGCCGCTTCTGGTAAAATCACGACTACAGAGGGGGCAGCTTCTCCCTCTGTTGACGAGCATCATAGCTGACATCGTGCTGATTGACAGCTGGCTCCCCCAATCAGGTAGTGAGGAGCCGGCTGTCAATCATTGTCACATTGGGTATGCGCCCACAGAGCAGAGTTTACCCCGCAATGCTGTCCCCAGCAGGAATGGTCTGTAGCGGGGGTGAACAGTGACGGGCACAGCAGGCAAATAGTTGGTAGCTTCTTTTAAAAAAAAATTAAAATCCTGGAAAACACCTTTAATGTAACCGTGTGTTTGCGGCCCTCTAGAGGCCAGGGTTAAGACTGCTCCCATCTAAATCTCTCTCTCATTATCAACCCCTGACTATGTTCCCACAGAGCGTTTTTGCCATGGTTTTTGCCTTGGTTTAACGCAAATGTGTAGTCACTGTGGTCCAGTTGCCACAGTGGTATCGCCTCCTTAAAGGGAACCTGTCACCTGGATCTAAGCCCCTACACTATCACTACCTGTCCCTGCACCTTCCTAGCTGCTCCCTATCTATCCCTCTCTGAGCTAAATCCGCCCTATAAAACTGCAGAAAAATAACTTATAACTTACTGAAGTCCCTGAGGCTGGGGACTGAGAAGGCGGCGCCAGGCTCCATTCAGCCCCTCCTCCATGCAGCAGCACACGCCCCACTGGGTGGCGTTATTCTTTCTTCATCGCCGCCTCCTCTATTTGGAATCTCCCACCCACTTTACACTGTAAGGTGACTCAGGTATTTACTCACACAGCACACAGTTCAGGTATTCACAGACCTCCAGATTCCGATATAACAGATCAGACTAACCCCCCGACCAGAATATACCCGAGGTATAAACTGGGCTAGCCCAGAATATACCCCCCTGGGCCAGAATATACCCTTGGTATATTCTGGCCTAGCCCAAACTATACCCCGGGGTATAAACAGGCCTAGGCCAGATTATAACTCTCCGTATACCACAGCAGCTGTAGATCAGGGCCCCAAGCCGTGCACAGGGCCCCAAGCAATGCATGAGGGCCCGAGGCAGCACAAGGTGGCCCCAGGCAGCAGAAAGTGGCCCTATGCAACATACAGGGGCCCCAGGCAGTGCTAGGGGCCCCAGGCAGTGCATGGGGGCCCGAGGCAGCACACAGGGGCCCCAGGCTACACACAGGATCCAAGGCTACACACAGGGGCCCCAGCCAGCATACAAGGGCCCCAAGCAGTACACGGGGCCCCAGGTAGTGCACAGGGCCCCAGGCAGTGCACAGGGCCCCAGGCAGCACAAAGTGGCCCCAGGCAACACAAAGTGGCCCCAGGCAACATACAGGGGCCCCAGGCAGTACTAGGGGCCCCAGGCTACACACAGGATCCCAGGCTACACACAGGGGCCCCAGCCAGCATACAAGGGCCCCAGGCAGTGCACAGGGCCCCAGGCAGCACAAAGTGGCCCCAGGCAACATACAGGGGCCCCATGCAGTACCAGGGGCCCCAGGCTACACACAGGATCCCAGGCTACACACAGGGGCCCCATGCAGCATACAAGGGCCCCAGGCAGTGCACAGGGCCCCAGGCAGTGCACAGGGTCCCAGGCTACACACAGGATCCCAGGCTACACACAAGGGCTCCATGCAGCATACAAGGGCCCCAGGCAGCACACAGGGGCCCCAGGCAGCACAAAGTGACCACAGGCAATATACAGGGGCCCCAGGCAGTACCAGGGGCCCCAGGCTACACACAGGATTCCAGGCTACACACAAGGGCTCCATGCAGCATACAAGGGCCCCAGGCAGCACAAAGTGACCACAGGCAATATACAGGGGCCCCAGGCAGTGGGCCACCCGGGGCCACTTTGTGCTGCCTGGGGCCCCTGTGTGCTGCCTCTGGCCCCCATGCGCTGCCTGGGACCCCTTTGTACTGCCTGGGGCCCTTGTATGCTGCATGGGGCCCCTGTATGTAGCCTGGGACCCTGTGTGTAGCCTGGGGCCCCTAGTACTGCCTGGGGCCCCTGTATGTTGCCTGGGGCCACTTTGTGCTGGCTAAGGCCACTTTGTGCTGCCTGGGGCCCCGTGCACTGCCTGGGGCCCCGTGCACTGCCTGGGGCCCCATGCACTGCCTGGGGTCCTTGTATGCTGCATGGGGCCCCTGTGTGTAGCCTGGGATCCTGTGTGTAGCTTGTGGCCCCTAGTACTGCCTGGGGCCCCTGTATGTTGCCGGGGGCGTCTTTGTGCTTCTTGGGGCCACATTGTGCTGCCTGGGGCCCCTAGCACTGCCTGGGGCCCCTAGCACTGCCTGGGGCCCTAGCACTGCCTGGGGCCCTAGCACTGCCAGGGGCCCCTGTATGTTGCGTAGGGCCACTTTCTGCTGCCTGGGGCCACTTTGTGCTGCCTCGGGCCCCCATGTGTTGCTTGGAGCCCTGATCTACAGCTGCTGTGGTATACGGAGGGGTATAATCTGGCCTAAGCCACTTTAACCCCGAGTATATTCTGGTCGGGGGGGTTAGTCTGGCCTGTTACACCGGGGCGCAGCCGAGTAGAACCTCATACAATCCCAGCAGCTCCTGCTGCTGTCCTGACACACTCCACCCCCTCCCCACAGCCCAGGGCAGCACATATCATCTCCTATTCACCCGCACACCTGGGGGTCAGTGATTTCAATCAGCACTTAGCTCCAGTAGCAGCTCACCCTGTGTGTGCTGCTACCAAGCAGAAGATACAATCTCCCATATGCTGTGTCTCAGTCAGGGGACACATCGAGGTCGCATCACCACAACATGATAGGTGTAAAGCACAGATTCCAAATGGAGGAGGCGGCGATGAAGAAAGAATAACGCCGCCCAGCGGGGCGTGTGCTGCTGCATGGAGGAGGAGCTGAATGGAGCCTGGGCCGCCTTCTCAGTCCCCAGCCTCAGGGACTTCTGTAAGTTATAAGTTATTTTTCTGCAGTTTTATAGGGCGGATTTAGCTCAGAGAGGGATAGATAGGGAGCAGCTAGGAAGCTGCAGGGACAGGTAGTGATAGTGTAGGGGCTTAGATCCAGGTGACAGGTTCCCTTTAACTGGTGGTGGTATCATGTCCAGAGGTAATTGGAGCTCCCTATAATAAGTAAGCCCATGCATTCACACACAGCCTGATCTCTGACCAGAAGGGGGAGCACGAACATAGTATTCTGGGGTGACTGCTTCTTCTGGCAGGAGGGAGGGGTTATTTAGTGTAGTGAGGGAGAGGGAAGGAGAAGCACAGGGAGAAGGAAAGAGAACATGTCTGGAGCTAGTGCTGTGTAAGCTCACTCTAGGATATGCTGAGAGCAGGACACCAGAGTCCTGGGCTATCCAGGGATTGCAAACCTGAAGCCTGCTACCAGTCACCCTGCTACCAGGGTTTGCAATCCCTGGATAGCCCAGGACTCTGGTGTCCTGCTCTCAGCATATCCTAGAGCGAGCTTACACAGCACTAGCTCCAGACATGTTCTCTTTCCTTCTCCCTGTGCTTCTCCTTCCCTCTCCCTCACTACACTAAATAACCCCTCCCTCCAGCCAGAAGAAGCAGTCATCCCAAAATGCTAGGTGTTTGTGCTCCCCTTATGGTCAGAGATCAGGCTGTGTGTGAATGCATGGGCTTACTTTTTATAGGGAGCTCCAATTACCTGGTATCTGAAGGTCGAGGGACTGCTGTTCACCCTTACAGCACCAGCCGCACCACATTACAGAGAGCTCAGAGCTGGAACTAAGGAACAGCTTATAAAGGGGCTCGCAATGTATGCTGGCTAGAGCAGCTGCAGAAGCAGAGAAGCATGGAAATAGATCTGCTCATAAGCTGTTGAATCCCCAAACAGGAGGGCAGAGAAGGAAGGCTTATTCTACCCACTTAGTGGAGTGGACTTCACTTGCTTTTTGGATAGACTGGACCCTGGACCTGGTGGCAGTACCCTGCAGTCAACCTGTTACCAAACATCAGTAATCGTAAATACTGCATTCCTCTGCCTCCTTGTCTCTGTCTGCTGCGCCTCTCACTAAAACCTCCATCATCACCCAGAGGCTAGATGGAGGCTCCTGCTGAGGGGAGTCCTCCATCTAGTTGCTCCACCATCTTTCCTCTGAGGACCCCATAGCAGCGCTGGTCACCCCTGACCAGATACCTCAGCAGGCGTCACGTTAAACCATAAACTGTTATCCCCTATAAACACCACCTTTCACTTATCCGGTCAGGGCCACTGTGCTGGGCAATCACCACTGTGATATCCCTGATGGACTGCCTGCCCAGCTACTGAGTACCCTAGCTAGCCCACGCGACCATGGCACAAATATATGCTAATCAACCATGCGTTTTTGATTTCCAGCAAAACCTGTGAGATTAAGTCATGCACACACATTGTTTTCTTTTACTGATGGAAATTGAAACCCACTTGGTTTTTGCAGCGTTTTTAAAAGAATGAGCATGTCAATACTTTCAGAGTTATTTTTTGTGACAGGGTCAAAATCACCAATGCTTCACTGCCGGGAGAGAGGTTGGACCGGAGAGAGGTTGGACCGGAGAGAGGTTGGACCGGAGAGAGGTTGGACCGGAGAGAGGTTGGACCGGAGAGAGGTTGGACCGGAGAGAGGTTGGACCGGAGAGAGGTTGGACCGGAGAGAGGTTGGACCGGAGAGAGGGAGACCAAGAATGAATCCTGGGAGCACAAACATAAATTGAGACCGTGAGAATAAAGCAGCAAAACATCATTTAAAACTGTAGCAAAACCTGATGAAAATCTTTACAGAAAACTGCAGTAAAACATCGGCCAATGGACTTTGAGTAAATTCTCAGGGATCAGGTTTTGCAGAATAAAACGCAACAAGACCACCCTGTGTGAATACAAATAAACTGACTAAGGGCCCTTTCACATCAGCGGTTTTTGAAATTTGCGGCAGATGCGGTGAAAAAACCGCATCTGCCGCAATTGCCGCATAACCGATGCACTTGCGGCGCGGTTGCGGTAATCCCCATAGAAAGTATAGGGGGACTTGCGGCAGGTGCGGCAAGTGCGGTTTTGCACTTGCAGCAGGTGCGGCAGCGAAAAAAACCGCGGTCAGCCGCGTTTTTTTTCGCTGCCGCACCTGCCGCAAGTGCAAAACCGCACTTGCCGCACCTGCCGCAAGTCCCCCTATACTTTCTATGGGGATTACCGCAACCGCGCCGCAAGTGCATCGGTTATGCGGCAATTGCGGCAGATGCGGTTTTTTCACCGCATCTGCCGCAAATTTCAAAAAACGCTGATGTGAAAGGGCCCTAAAATGTCTTCTTTATTGTATGTCTTAAAACACAGGCAGGTACAGAGGGACATTCACAGCCTATCATACTGGGATTACAGCTGTTTCGTGCTGGTGTAGCACTTTAACAGATCCTCCTGTTTCGTGTGAAGTCAGCATGAAACAGCTGTAATCCCTGTATGATATGCTATGAAGATCCCTCTGTGCCTGCCTGTATTTTAAAAGAAATGCAATAAAGAAGTCATTTTATGCACAGACACGGTGAGTGCCACTGTTCCTTTTTTGTCATGGATTCAGGAAGCTTAGCATCCAGTTACCACGGTTACTACAAGAGTTTGCATCAATTTCAACTTCACTGCTGAAATTGATTCAGATACACCAGGTCCGGCAAATTTCCAAGACATGCAAATTTTGTCTTCAGAGAGGAGGAAGACAAACTCTAGTGCCACCTATTGGAAGTGGCAATCCTAAAAATTAATATCAACCCTTTAACAAGCCTGGTCATAGGACTACAGATCTAAAGCAGATCAGAATCTCAATTTGCAGACCTGGTGATTTGGGGTATTGCCTCTCATCAAATTTTATTCACATTGAAATGATTTGCTCTACTTTTCTGGACTCAACAGCACATAGAGGTTTATGGATTAATGGTGCTATACCTTTAGGCAAATGAATAAAAAGCAGGAAGAATATATGACAGAAGAGGCCGTATGAAGAACTTACATTTTAGCAATCCTTGCCTCATATTACAGTCATTAACAAGTTGTATATTAACCAACAGATCTCAATACTCCAACCTTATGTTAGCAAATAGGTTCTGGGAACATAGCCGTATTTATTTAGTCGAGTGTAATAAATATACGTTTGAGTCCACTGTTAAATCCAGTCTCCTCTGCTGACATGGTGGATGCACATGACCACCTTCTGAACAATTAATGACAAATGATCAAATAAACCATTCATTAGTTAACACAATGAGGTGCAACAAGCCAAATGGTGAACTGAGTGGCGTCTCACAAAATTGATGACAAAGTCTTGGTCTCAATCTAAGGCCCACATGTGATAGGGGGGTGGTATGAATGCTTTTAGTTTCTCTATAAATATGTGATGTTCACATTTGCAAGCATGCCCAAGTCTAATGGTGGGGTTACACGTCCCGATATCGCCGCGATATCGGAGGCAACGCCGCGGGAGCGCGCATTTTTTGAGCGCTTTTCCCGATATCGCATCGGCGGTTTACACGCTGCGATATCGGGAAACAACGTCCCTCCGATGTGTACGCCCACCAACCCAGTAACGACCATTTAACATGGGAGTTAATGGGTGAGGTGCGAGTACGCATCGGAGTTGGGCTGTCACACGCTGCGATGCTGGTACAACGGCCATGCGATATCGGGGAGTTGAATAGCTCTGCTATTCAACTCCGATATCGTTTTGGCATCGTTCCAGCATCGCGTTGTACGCTCAAACCGTACAACGCGCACACGATATCGGCTCCAACTCGCGACCCACGTGACTTTTTGTCGGAGTTGGGTCGGAGTTGGACGCCGATATCGCGGCGTGTAAACCCACCATAAGGGTTTTGGATCTGAAACGCGTCAGGCATGGAGGAAGGGGGCTGCACACCCACTAAGGCTTTTAAGGATGTCTGAATAAAGATCTGGAATTTTAATTGCAACAAGTCTGGTGCCAGAGTTCCTTCTATATGTGTACAGACATTACAGCCAGGGATCACAGAATATAAGAGTATACAGACATTACAGCCGGGGATCACAGAATAGAAGAGTATACAGACATTACAGCCGGGAATCACAGAATATAAGAGTATACAGACATTACAGCCGGGGATCACAGAATATAAGAGTATACAGACATTACAGCCGGGGATCACAGAATATAAGAGTATACAGACATTACAGCCGGGGATCACAGAATATAAGAGTATACAGACATTACAGCCAGGAATCACAGAATATAAGAGTATACAGACATTACAGCTGGGGATCACAGAATATAAGAGTATACAGACATTACAGCCGGGGATCACAGAATATAAGATTATACAGACATTACAGCCGGGGTTCACAGAATATAAGAGTATACAGACATTACAGCCGGGGTCACAGAATATAAGAGTATACAGACATTACAGCCGGGGATCACAGAATATGAGAGTATACAGACATTACAGCCAGGGATCACAGAATATAAGAGAGTATACAGACATTACAGCTGGGGATCAAAGCATATAAGAGTATACAGACATTACGACCAGGGATCACAGAATATAAGAGTATACAGACATTACAGCTGAGGATCATAGAATATAAGAATATACAGACATTACAGCACGGGATCCCTGTGATCCTGTGCTGTATGACTAGTTAGCTGATGATTTCCCTGTGTTTAGATATATGGGTTTTCATGCAAGTTCTTGTGTACACAGAAAAATATTGGAATCTGAGTGTCCTCAGTGGTTGATACCTTTTAATGGCTAACTGAAAAGATGGTAAGCATAGCAAGCTTTCGGGACACTATGGCTCCTCGTGAGGCTGATAATGACACATTCTGAAAACGCTTATATATATGTATGTGTCTTCAGAATGTGTCATTATCTCCTGAGGTAGTGCTCAGTTGGTGCATGAAACGTGTTGAGACAATAAAATCATTGATTCCAAAACATATCTGGACCAATCTTTTTTTCACCTGATCTTCCTACACGTGGTTTCAAATCTCAGAGAGAGAGAATAATTTGGGAATACAAATTGATAACGACCTTTGACACATTCATAACAGGATTGAATGACTCGAATGCATTCATGCGTTTTTATTTAAAATGAAAGGGCATTTTGGGGATATCACATCTCCAACAGACTCAAGTTAGAGGACAATGAACTTGTGACACTTCTTATGTGAACTGTCTCGCTTCAATTTATGGCTTTCTACACTCACTGAGGAATCTTCAGGTCTCCACAGGCCACTAATCATGGAACAATAATACAATCAGTTCCTCTTCTGCATTGTTGGTGAAGATGTCACCAATTGGCATGTCTATCCTTATTGTGATGACTGTCTGCTGCAACCGGCTGAGTTGCTGGTAAGGTAGCACCCTGAGAAACCCCAAGACCCTTTACCCCTATACAGGGTTCTGGAATTACAGTGGAGCCCAGGAGGTAACTGGCTACATCTAAGCAGCAGACCGGAGCAGGGAGGTCGACAAATAGGAAAAGGCTGGGAGAAAAGGCAAGGGTAAAAGTTGGGTAATCGCAAAGTCAGGAAACTGAGAGGACAATGAGGTACAAAAACGTCTGGCAAAAAAACAGGCAAAGGACGAACCAACAAGACAGGATAATATAACTAGCAAACAAGGGGAACCAAGAATATAACTGGCAACTTGTGAGACAGGTCCAAGGGTATGAAAAGGGAGTGGTGCCTCATCATAGGCGGGAGCTCAGGAACCAATGACTGGACCTCCCACTTACCAACACTATCAGGCTGTGAAGCACAACAGGTCCCAAACACTTTAATCCAAGTGGACGCTCTCCAGTATCTACTGCAAGGACTTCTCCCCCAACACAAGCATCACAGTCACGGCGATGTCTGGTGACAGGGGCAGAAGCCTCAGATGGATGTTCCGTCGGAGTCGCATCACTAGCACCACCCATAGATGGGATATGGTGGCACCTAGTGGCCAGGGCAGGAGTAACAGGGGCATGTCCAGATGAAGAAGCATCAGTAGCACCTCCCATAGATGGGATATGGCGGTGCCTAGTAGCCGTGAAAGGAATTACAGGGGCAGGTCCAGACGAAGAAGCATTAGTAGCACCACCCATAGATGTAATACGGTGGTGCCTAGTGGCCGGTGCTGGGATTACAGGGGCAAGACCAGACAAAGAAGCATCACCAGCACCACTCATAGATGGAATATGGTGGCGCCTTGTGGCCGGTGCAGGAATTACAGGGCAAGGTCCAGATGAGAAAGCATCACTAAGACCACTCAAAAGGAATATGGTGGCAGGAATTACAGGAGCAGGTCCAAGTGGGGACATGACCCTTATGCCAGAAAGGTAATTTAGAATCCTGTAGTTTTGTGCTTATTTTTTCCTAGCAGATTTGGGCGCAGAAACAAGTCAATTCTTGGTGCATTTTTCCACCCATTAACATGGCAAAAAAACTGCACCAAAACGCACTGCGGTTTTGGAGTATTTTTCTGCCAGGAGATGCCAAGATTGTAAAGAGGAAATAAAGTGTAAGAAAAGCCGAATACAACAAACTAAAAATAAGGAAGAAAAATAATGCCAATGTGTGTTGACTGTGTATTTCACGGCTGCTTTGTTGTTGTATGGCTTTCCGAGACATCAAAGGTTGCCAGCTCTACAGATGTGAAATTAGCATGCAATGAGGATGGAATAGGGGACAATTCTCCGGGCTTTGTAACACTCAAGTGTATTTCCCTTTTTTTTTTTTTTAACACACGGTGCAGGTGCATGTTGGGGAGAAAGGAGGCCAATTGTAAGGATTGTGAGTGCAATGCACTGACTGTGCTTAATTCTGACAGCAATTCTTCTTTCCCCCTCTTCTGATTAAAAGCCGGGGCGAGGGAGACAGCGGGAAGCCCTCCCGACCCCTAATGGCACTCTTGAAAGCCTCTTATGTTTGCCTTTTTGATTCTTGATTGACAAATGCACTGTGCGGCTCAGGCAAATGCAACCGTAAGGACAATATTCATTGGCTCTGACTATTCTTGCATGGGACTTTAGAAGAGGGGAACACATGTGCACAAGCTTTCTGAAGTCAAACAGTGATAAAGAGAAGACTCGGAGTTCACTATAGAGGAGGGAATTGTATGGAGTGTACAATATGTGTATTCTGATAGGACACAAAGAACTTTCTCACCCAGGTCCTTCAATAGCACCACGTCAAAAGTCTCTGTGCACACAATTCAAGAGTATCACCCATAGAGCAAACGCTCCTGAGAATAACGTATTGATGCTTCTTTTATCAGAACCAATAATTACAATAACAAGTCATTTACAATCTTGGATTACAAGTGACTTGGTCTGAGAGCGTTTTGCAAGATAAGCTAATATTTTTAATAAATTGTAACTTGGTATAAGAGCAAGATTTGCAATAAGAGTTGTAACATTCGGTAAAAAGAGGAACCCTGGACAGGTGAAATGCAAACCGCACCATAAGCCAGAACCCCGAGATACCCAGACACCCTTTAACCCCTATACAGGGATTTGGCTTTTCTGCAGGATCCAGGACATTGCTGACAAAAGATAGGCTGCAATCCAGGAACAGAAAAGTCGCCAAGCAGGGTAAGAAAAGTACAAAATCGTCTGGCTGGAAAATAGTACAGAAGTCAATCTGGAAAATCAATAATACTAAGCAGGATAATAACAAGAGAACCTGGGATTATATCCGGCAACCAGCAGTCGCACACATAGGATTCAAATAGACTGCAGTATTACTTAGATTAACTTCGCTGGAAGTCTCTAGGGGGGTTATAAAGAGAAAAAGTCCCGGCGCAACTCTAAGTGCAGTAATTAAAATTCAACATAAAGATGTTATACTTTGGTATTGCTCACCTTTTAGGTGTCTTGGTTATATTGCATATAAGATCTCCTTTGGTGTGCAGCTCTCCCACTCCGGATGGATCAGATTTAGGAAACCTGGTTCGTCACATATGGTAATAAGTATACCGGTCTATTGGTACAGCGCTTCCACAGGAGACCCGGAGTTCAAATAGATTTTCCTTTATTCTTAAAATGTATATTACAGTGGGCAGTACACTGTAATATACATTTTAAGAATAAAGGAAAATCTATTTGAACTCCGGGTCTCCTGTGGAAGCGCTGTACCAATAGACCGGTATACTTATTACCATAGACTGCAGTATGTCATAATTGGCTGAAGTCAGAGTTACTAACCGCAGCTGGGCAGCCATACAACACATCCACAAGTCAGACTAGTATATCACCAGTCCCACCAATGGTGTCAGACGCAGAAGTTGCAGGAGCAGATTCTGGGAATGTGACAAGAGCATCATGTGAACTCTACCCACTCCTCTACAGTACTGTACCTCCCTCCCTGCCCAGATACAGTACAGTAAAAGTAATACTCACCCCTTCTAGCGCTTGTGCATAAGCCATCAATCACAATCTTTTCTTCACCTCCGGGTTCTGGCCTTTAAGTGTTCACTGCGCTCTTAACATGGAGCCTCCATACTTGATACTGTACACGTCACGTGTGATGCCGCTACTAAACCAACTATGTAATTAATAGTGCTATATAAATGATTATTATTATAACTTTAGGTACTGTAACTGATTACCTTCCAGTACCTATGCATACTGTACATACTATAGAACTGAAACTAATTGTAGAACTGTCATCATTTTATATAAGTACAGTAGATATTTTTGGATTGAGGAACGAATCATCTGCATTTCAATTATTTCTTATGGGAAAATGTGCTTTGATATACAAGTTATTTAGATTACAGGCATATTCTCGAAATAAATTATGCTCGTAATCCAAGGTTCCTCTGTAGTTGATCAAGAACATTGATCTTATTCACATTTATGCTGTAATTAAAAATGTACAGCCGTGGCCGAAAGTATTGTCGCCATAGAAACAGTTCTGGAAATTTTAGTATTTCTCCCAAAATTATTGCAATTACACAAGTTTTATCAAACATGTTTATTTTGTATGTGTGTAGTGGAATAACACAAAAAAAATAATGCAAAATTTGACATAATTTCACACAAAGCCCACAAAATGGACCACACAAAATAGTGGGGAAAAAAAACCTTGTTTCAAGCATGTGATGCTCATTTACACCTGCCTGTGGCAAGTAACAGGTGTGGGCAATATGAAAATCACACCTGAAACCAGATAACAGAGGAGAAGTTGACTCAATCTTTGCATTGTGTGTCACACTTAGCATGGAGAGCAGAAATATGATAAGAGATAGGTCTGCGAACTTGAGAACCTAAATTGTTGAAAAATTGAAAAAAAAAAAAACACCAAAAGGCAAATTGGACATAATTCCACACAAAACCCACAAAATTGGGTGAACAAAATTGTTGTCACTTTCCAAAATTTGGGGTGAACAGTTTTGTTTCAAACATGCAACAGTAGTTCAAACTCACCTGTGGCAAGAAACATGTGTGGGCAATATGAAAATCACACCCAAGATCAGTTAAAAAGGGGAGAAGTTAATTCAATCTTTGCATTGTGCGTTTGACACACTAAGCATGTAGAGAAGAAAGGGGAGAAGAGAACAACTTTGTTTCCAAATTTTAATACTTGGTCAAACTTGACTGTGGCAAGTTGCAGGGGTGGGCAATATGAAAATCACACCTGAGACCCAATAAAAAGGGAGAAGTTGATTCAATCTTTGCATTGTTTGTCAGTGTGTCAAACTAAGCATGGAGAACAGAAAGAGGAGAGAACCGTCTTAGGATTGAGAACCAAACACGTTGAAAAATATCAACAATCTCAAGGTTACAAGTCCATCTCCAGAGAAATTAATGTTCCTTTGTCCATGGTGCTCAACATAATATTTAGGAGGACTTTCTTGGTAGCTATAGACTAATAGAATACACTTTAATTTACTAGATTTGGATTCGGCCTTGAAATACTTTTAGCAATAAATAGCGTTTCATTAATCAGCAGCAGGTTAAAGTCTCCGTAAGACATGGCAGCTATTAGCGGTGTCCATCACACTGATTTTGTATGATTAATCATGGCCTGTCACTTTTTCCCCAAAACAGGAACACCTCCAGCACTTTTACACTATTTAAACTATGAAGTAAATGATGAGGTCTTACATTTGGCACTGCTACCTGGCAAGAGCCATATTAAAGTATACAAAGCTTAGGGGGTATTCTAAAATTAGGCGCCACAGGATTAGGCAGCCCATAAAAAGAGAGTAACTATACTTACGGGTACCTTGAATGCTACTAGCTTACAATTAGTTACACAAATACCTAAGGGTAAGTTCACATTACCCGGCGGGTTGGTCGTCGGCGGCTGGGCGGGACCCGCCAGGAAGCTCCGGCGCCGTGCACCGGCTTCCTGGCGGGTATGTGCGGGCGGTATCCGGCGGCTGCCCAGCGGGTTCTCGGCGGCGATTCTGCAGTGGCTGGAAGCAAGCAGCACATGATTCTGCTTGCAGCCGCTGCAGAACCGCCGGTTTTTAGAACATGGTCATTCTTTGCTAACCCGCTGGGAAACCTGCGGGTTAGCAACGGATGACGCTGGGTAACCGCCGGTGTGTGCACAGCCTTGGGCTGTTTACATTAGTTTTAATGTTAATCCAAACGCCGGTTTGGATTAACATAAATTAACATAAAACTAATGTAAACAAAACGGCGGTTTACACAGGTAAACCGCCGAAAACCCGGCCAGTGTGCACTTACCCTTAAAGTGTAAAGGCCCAAATGCACATCGGACTGAAGTCGGCCAAAACAGTCAATATCGGTGAGATCGGCCAACGCTCAAGTGTGCACGGCCCTCCCGCCTCTCGCCTCCGACAGACTCTTTAGGGGAAGATAAGGGTTAGGTGCGATCAACCAATAGTTATCAAATGCATTTGGCCAACCTAGAAGATTGTATTGGACTTTTGGGTGTTCTACCAGAGTAAATAGGGCCGTAGAGTCAGAGACATGGAATCGGAGCCAATTTTGAGTGGAATTAGAGTCGGACTCAGGGAAATTGAGGAGTTGGAGTCGGTTGGTTGGCTTACTGACTTCTCAGCCATGGTTGAGGTCTGAGTCCAAGTGCATTTTGGTGAACTTGGATTCAGGGTAATTGAAGAGTCTGAGTCGGATGTTTGGCTTACTGACTCCATGGCCCTGAGCGCAACTGACATTTATAGCAGCTCCAATGGGGCCTACTTCCACTTATAGGCAAAGAGTCATCACTGTGAATAATGCCGGTAGAAAATCAAATACAGACCACAGAAAGACCATATACAGAATGTAATTGAGGTACTAAATATAGGTCAGAGATCCTCACTAGTGATGAGCGAACCTTTCAAGGTTTTAGTCCGGTTCAGTTTGCTGAACGTCCCAGTTTTGAGCAAACTTGTTTCAGTATAGAGCGCCGGTGTTTTACTGGCACCTCTGCGTCTGGCCGTCTCAAAATGATGTTGCTATAACTTCTATGTGTTGCCATGCCTGAGGAGAATTGTGGTCCCCGTGCTGTTTTTCTGAAGCATACACAAAAACTGACTGATCTCTAACCAGGACGCTGAGCACTGAAGGCCTGGGTTGGGCTGTGACTTCTGGTTGGAGGGAGGAGTTAGTTAGGGTGTAGTAGAACAGAGTAGGTGAAGGAGAGGTCCAGTAAGAAGGCAGCAGAAGCTGCTCTGAAGGAACCAGCTGCAGTCACTGTATCAACCCCAGGTCTTCCAGGCTTATAGGGTCTGGCAGCAGAACTGGATGCTAGTAAGTTTCAAGTTCACCAGCAACTCAAGTGTGGGGGTCAGTAGTATAGAGGGTCATGGAACTGCTATAGGTATGGATACCCGCACCAAGAAACCTAAACTACAGGAAAGTCAACAGGGAGGCCAATATTTACCCACCCAGCAGAGCAGACTACAGTTCTCATCAGACTGGTCGGACCACTTACCTGGTGGTGGATGTACAATCCTAGACCCTGCAGTAAAAAGGTGAAGCAAAGACTGTCTCTGGCTGTCTACTTCCTCCACTACACCTTTCACCTCCACCCTTGGAGCCATCGCTGGTTGGGAAGGGTTAAACATCTATATCACCTATCTCCCAGGGATCCCCTGCAGCATCAGCCACATGTGGCTTATTATCCCAACTGGCGTCATGAACAAATTTTATCCCTACCACTATCTCCTTTACATGTGCGGTTAGGGCCACATCTGCTGGGCATGGCTACCGTGAACCAAAATCTGGCCCAGCTGCCGAGTACCCTGGCCCTTGCAACTGACACACATTTGCAATGCACTGGAGTGAGCATTGCTATGATCGGGTACAGGTGGTACTTGGGGCAGTGCGAGCTCTGTGCAGTGTTTGATCACCTCGCATTGGACTTAAAAGCACAGTTTTTGGGTGAAGTGTGTGTACAAAATTACTTAAAAAAAAACAACAACCCGCCCTTCCACTACCGGAAGTGTTTTACTTATGGCTGTATGTGGGCAGAGAGCTTAACTGCCGAATCAGTGACTTCTATTGAGCTTCAGGTCAAGCTAGGGGTCACGAACAGTGCACCAAAAGGTTTGGATGCACCACCCAACCCAAACTCAAAAGAGTTAGCGCATCCCTATTGCTCATGATTTACTACCCTAATATATTACTTTATGGTTCTTCTTTTTCACTCCAACCAGAATGTATTTTAATTGAAAAACTGTAAAGCCTAAAACTCACCTAACATGATATTTCGACTTAAGTGCCAGTTTCCTAATGTCAGAAGAATTACATGATTATATTTCCACTAATCACCTTAAAGTAGGACGATCATAAGTGTTGAGATTCTAGGAAATTACCGTAAGTATTTAAATGCTTCATTTAGCAAAGAAATAAGAGCGCACCGAGAGTTTCAGTAATTTTTAACAAAGCCCTCATTCACAGATTACGTGCCCCTTAACCCAAGGGTGAACATGTCGGCATCATCACTGATGACTTAAACAAGTTCTCATATCGACAACCTCTATGTCTCCAATTGAGAAATAAAAATATAGAGGAGTCCCTTGTTCAGAATCTCCCAAAGAGCCAAAAATGAAGATGGACTTCTGCCCTGGAGAACCCAAACCAAGTATGTTAAACAACCATTTGTTTCGATGTTGCAGTAGGAGTTATGTTTAGCAGGCAATGCTTCTTCAGGGGTTGCTGTATTTCCCTAAATAATACATTGATTATCTTAGAAAATGGGGGTTCTTCATTAAACAATCTCATTGAGCCAGAACATTCTATTCTTACTGCCCCATTACCCAGTTTTGTTTTTGATTAGGATTTAGGTGTAAAAGAAAACACACAACTATACACTTCATCCCCTGTCTTTACCCCCACTGTATTACTGAACGCCAATGACTGTAATTGCAGTTTCCAATATAATTTCTGCTCTCCATCTGAAACTCAACCTTTCCAAAACTGAACTTCTTCTGCTCCCGCCCTCCACTAACCTCCCTAAATCTGACATCTCTCTCAGTGTGCGGCACCACGATAATGCCTAGGCAGCAGGCTCGCTATCTGGGTGTTATGTTTGACACCGATCTCTCCTTCACCTCCTATATACAATCTCTCACCCGCTCTTGCCACTTTCACCTGAAGAACATCTCTAGAATTCGCCCCTTTCTCACCATGGAAACAACAAAGACCCGAACTGTGACCCTGATCCTCTCCCGCCTTGATTATAGTAATTCTTTATTAACTGACCTCCCCTCACTAGACTCTCCTCTCCAGTCCATCCTTAATGCATTAGCCAGGATCACCTATCTGGCTGTCACTCGGACATCTCCGCTCTGTGCCAGTCATTGCACTTGCTGCCCGTCCACTATAGGATATAGGATCCGCTCTGTACCAGTCATTGTGTGGCGCCCCTGTGGACCAATCGCCACTAGATGGCACAGCACCTGGGATCGGTAAGTGCAGTCACCCCAAGCACACACCCAACACACTCTCAATCCCAAAACTCTATGCCTAGCAACAGGATAGCAGGAGGAGACAAGTGGAGCGTGGGAAAGTTAGGAAAGGACACGGTTAGGGGAGGAAACAAAAACCTAACACCACCAAGTTCAGTGAGCAGTCAGTCAAGTACCCTCAGATAGTCAAGTTCACTCAGAAGGAGAGGAGAGAATCTCACACAAAACTGAAAGGACTCGGACCAGGCGGCCTGCATCATTATGAGGCTTGTCTGGATCCCGGGCTGCAGACCGTAGAAACAGACAGAATCTGTCTTAGTTGTGCTCGAATTAGCGTGAACGCTGATGGCCGGGGGCAGAAACCAAGGTGCCCGCTCTGATGAAGTGGCCCGGACGCTTTATGCTCCAACCACAAAACCCGACGGGAAGCAGTGTCTTTATGACCCGAGGCCCAACCCCCAGCGCAATGAAAAGAGGGCCGCCATACTAGGACTAGGAACCAGGCAAGTTACCCACTAAAAGTCCGTGGCAGCTGGATCGTAGTTAGCATGCGGAATAGACAGACCAAAAAGCCCACGAAAAGAACATGAAAGGGGGTGACCTGGACGAGCCGTCCAGGCTATGAACACACCGGAGCTGCCTCTGTACTGTTGTAAACTGACCATCTGCTGAAAGGAGCCAGTACACCAGGTTGAAGCTCAGCACAGTGTGGACAGTCATTTATGAATGGAGGTAGACTGATTTGATGAGCCGGCAGCAGGAAACTTCTTGAGTGTGACTTGGTTTTCTTCCGGATCCAGAGGAAAACCAGTTACCACCATGCAGTTGCATCCAGTATTTGTACAAAAATGAAAGCGGTAAAAATCTGGTTTTTCAGAGAAAAGCTGGATGTAAGAAAAATGTGGATGTGAAAGTAGCCTGACTCGACAGTCTGTCCCATACACAGGAGCCATCTCTCTGCTGCCCCATCAAGGAAACTCTGACAGACATGGGGTTGTCAAACGGCTGAATACATTTTAATCTAAATCTCTTATCAATTTATTTCCCCAATCTAAACTAATTTCTAATATGATTGCATTAAACATTTCCTACCTTTTTACATAACTACACTACCGCAAGTACTATTTGTTATTTTACACCTACCTCCTATCTAATTACACTAATGCTGGGACTCTCAAAGTGTTATCAAGGGGCAGAGGCTGCAGTCACTGTCACAGCCCCTGACCCCTCCATGAAATGAAGTGTCACCAGTGATGCTCATTTCAGGGACTGTTCTGCTCAATGTGCGCTGTCATTGTGTGATGTGCACAGTGACTGTGCATTCTGTCTTGCTGGCTCAGATTAGTATGACTGGCAACGGAGCAATGCACAGTGTTAGTGCACATTCTAACAGCACCTGGGTGTGATCAGAGACTACTGTCGCCCCTGCAAGTGACGTAAGAAGGTGAGCTCGCAGAAACGGAATAACTGTGGATCTTAGCATACATGTGGATGTTACCATTTATCTAAATAGTTCAGACCAAGTATACCCCTATATTAAAGTGATATTTTCTAATAGAAGGGACTTTTTTCAGCAGGAAAATGCAAAACACTGCAACCATTGTTCAGGAATAGTCTGATGAACATGACAAAGTCCAAGGTGATAACTTGGACTCTAAATTTTCTTCTCTGGGATATAATGAAAATTAGGTCATCCACGAGTCTGACACATCTGGCAACTTTGAGGATTTAAAAGATCTACTAAACATGGAAGGTTTAATCAATCACAGATGCAGATTCTTTACTGTAAGCGCAGTGAGACTGGATTCTTTACTGTACAAGCAGAGAGACTATGGATCCTTTAGTGTAAGAGCAGTGACACTATGGATTCTTTACTGTAAGAGCAGTGAGACTATGGATTCTTTACTGTAAGAGCAGTGTCACTATGGATTCTTTACTGTAAGAGCAGTGTCACTATGGATTCTTTACTGTAAGAGCAGTGAGACTATGGATTCTTTACTGTAAGAGCAGTGAGACTATGGATCCTTTACTGTAAGTGCAGTGACACTATGGATCCTTTACTGTAAGAGCAGTGAGACTGGATTCTTTACTGTACAAGCAGAGAGACTATGGATCCTTTAGTGTAAGAGCAGTGACACTATGGATTCTTTACTGTAAGAGCAGTGAGACTATGGATTCTTTACTGTAAGAGCAGTGTCACTATGGATTCTTTACTGTAAGAGCAGTGTCACTATGGATTCTTTACTGTAAGAGCAGTGAGACTATGGATTCTTTACTGTAAGAGCAGTGAGACTATGGATCCTTTACTGTAAGTGCAGTGACACTATGGATCCTTTACTGTAAGTGCAGTGACACTATGGATTCTTTACTGTAAGAGCAGTGTCACTATGGATTCTTTACTGTAAGAGCAGTGACACCATGGATTCTTTACTGTAAGAGCAGTGACACCATGGATTCTTTACTGTAAGAGCAGTGTCACTATGGATTCTTTACTGTAAGAGCAGTGAGACTATGGATTCTTTACTGTAAGAGCAGTGAGACTATGGATCCTTTACTGTAAGAGCAGTGAGACTATGGATCCTTTACTGTAAGAGCAGTGTCACTATGGATTTACTGTAAAAGCAGTGAGACTATGGATTCTTTACTGTAAAAGCAGTGAGACTATGGATTCTTTACTGTAAGAGCAGTGAGACTGGATTCTTTACTGTAAAAGCAGTGAGACTATGGATTCTTTACTGTAAGAGCAGTGAGACTATGGATTCTTTACTGTAAGAGCAGTGAGACTATGGATTCTGGACTGTAAGAGCAGTGAGACTATGGATTCTGGACTGTAAGAGCAGTGAGACTATGGATTCTTTACTGCAAGAGCAGTGAGACTATGGATTCTTTACTGTAAGAGCAGTGAGACTATGGATTCTTTACTATAAGAGCAGTGAGACTATGGATTCTTTACTGTAAAAGCAGTGACACTATGGATTCTTTACTGTAAGTGCAGTGACACTATGGATTCTTTACTGTAAGAGCAGTGACACTATGGATTCTTTACTGTAAGAGCAGTGACACTATGAATTCTTTACTGTAAGAGCAGTGACACTATGGATTCTTTACTGTAAGAGCAGTGACACTATGGTCCTTTACTGTAAGTGCAGTGAGACTATGGATCCTTTACTGTACTTGCAGTGACACTATGGATTCTTTACTGTAAGAGCAGTGACACTATGGAACTCTATGGGTACCGTTACACGTCGCAACATTGCATGCAATTTGCTGGTTACAGTGAAATCATGGACACATTGTTACATTTGTACATGGCAACAAAACAGAACAATGTGTCCATGATTTCACTGCAACCAGCAAATTGCATGCAATGTTGCGACATGTAATGGTACCCTATGCCGCATTATGTCATAATGGTTTATTAAAGGGATCCTGTCACCTCCAAAAAGCCACCTAAGCTACAAAAACACGTCCCTGCAGCATCCTATCACTAATCTCACACTCCTTTTGTGTCCTAAAAGCATCCTGTCAAAGTAGATAAAAACGATTTTCAACCTTAAACTATGGAACGTTTTGGTGCCAGATACACTAAACACCTTTATGGATTTTAATGTCATGGCTGTTTAGTATTCATACATTCACAGCAAGTATAGAGAGGGGAATCCTTTCATTTCCATTGTCCGTGAAGATACAATTTTTGTTTTTGTACTGAATGGACTTAATCACCAGTGGTGTAACTTCAAGCTCAAGGACCCCAGTGCAAAAGCTTCAACAGTGCCCCTAATTATTGCAAGTCTTTAATAGCATTGGCCTTTTTATATAGGCCAAATGGACATTTCGGGCCCCCTAGGCTCCAGTGCAATCGCAACCACTGCACTTGTTGTAGTTACACTCCTGGTAATCACGTAGCTTCATCTCAGAAATCATTCTCTCTGTCCATTCTTCCCAATGGTCATTGTACTGACTGGGTTACTCTGTTTTCTGAGAAGACGTTCCTTTTGTTTCACCCTACAACTTTTGCAAAAGTGTGTGTCAATCGCTAAGGAGGGATTGAATGATTTGCACCGATCCTCCACACTTTTAATGCTGTAAATGTCTTGACGTTTCCCATGCTTTACTGTAATACCGTAGCCCAATTCCAAGTCCCTTATTGGGATAGGAAATCTCATGGTAACATGGCAAACATTCATCAAACTGCAGGAGACGGACGCAGGTGGAATATACATGACCAACATAAGGTTCCCAGAAAGTGACGTGATGACTTGATGCTGACTTCCAGCCATGCTTTCAGGCCAATCCTGTCCCGTTAAGTTCCCTTGCAGTACACAAAAGGCGAGTACTTTGTGGATTGATACTGACAGTTTGGCTTGTTATGGTTGTTGTTATACTGGGATCTGTTGGGATATGTATAGTGCAACAACTCCATTCCTGTCTATGAGTGTTTAGTTGCTAGATTTGTATGCGGTTCATAAAGTTAGAACAAAAATTAGGGTCATGTGACTGTATTTCAATTCCTGACGTCTGTGTATGAGAGAAGAAGCAGCTGCAGATGGTGCACATATAGAGACACACAAATGATTTATTGCTGATCTATTAAGCTTATCATATATTGTTCCTGATCGTTGCTGAATAAAGAAGCTCTGCTGTCACACGCTTGGAAAGTATCTCGAATAATCCGCTGCCAACAGGATCACTTACCTTTCATTTTTCAAGCTGCCAAGCAAAAAATGCAGTTATTGGATAATAAATCATTAAAAATGTAATAGCATAAGACTTCATAAAAGTGAAGGTACACTTAAAGGGGATATCTGGGATTTCCTCAAGCCCCCCCGCCCCCAAAACAAAGTGCCTAAACACTAACAGGTAGGTACTTGCCACCTACCTATCTCCCGATGCCGTCCACTGCCAACACAGAGCGGTCTAACACCACTCCTGCTGGCGATTCTGCAGCTCCCCATGACACCGCGTCAGAGAGGTGGCTTCTCTATTCATTGATGGGCGTTGTAGCCAATGACATGCTTATTGACAGCCGCCTTCCACTGTCAGGTAGCAGGGATCTGGCTATCAATCAGAATGACGTTGGCGGAAAAGAAGCTGCTGCTCTGTTGATGAAGCCATTGTATCCCTGTGACCCCGGTCTGTGACCGTTCTGTGCTGGTGGTGAATGGCGGTGAGCACAACAAGAAGGTAGGTGGAAACTAACTGCCTGTGAGTGCTTGGGCACATGTTAAAAAAACCAAAAAAAAACCTGGAAATACCTTTAAGATTATACTGTCATTGGTGCTTACCTGATACATATTTCCTTCAGTCATTGCTGGTTTGTTGCTTTTTATCACTTGTTTAGAGCAGAGCTGTAATGAATGACTCCAGCTCAGCCACAGTGTCTATTGGAATTCAATAAAATCATACACCCACCTGCCCCTCTTTACACACAGTGGCTGCTGCTCCATCTCCTATGCTTGTTCTCATTGGCTGTTTTGTAGATAAGTAAAAGCCTATTGTTGCAGGACATTGCTAAAATTAAAGGGACGCTAAAGCTACATCATCTGACAGCAACATAATGTAGGCAAAGAAACCCTGAATTCAACGATGTATCACATAGATTCCTGGCTGCAGCTGTTCTCACACAATCAATGCATTTAATTTTAGGCATGTAGCAGAGCTGGGAGAGCTCCCCCACCCACACCAGGCTCTGTATGTACAATGTCTATAGACAGAGCTGCCCCCACCCACACCAAGCTCTATATGTACAATGTCTATAGACAGAGAGCTGCCCCCGCCCACACCAGGCTCTGTTTATACAATGTCTATAGACAGAGCTGCCCCCGCCCACACCAAGCTCTATATGTACAATGTCTATAGACACAGAGCCTGGTGTAGGCGGGGGCAGCTCTCTGTCTATAGACATTGTACATATAGAGCTTGGTGTGGGCGGGGGCAGCTCTGTCTATAGACATTGTATAAACAGAGCCTGGTGTGGGCGGTGGCAGCTCTGTCTATAGACATTATACATGCAGAGCCTGGTGTGAGCGGGGGCAGCTCTCTGTCTATAGACATTGTACATATAGAGCTTGGTGTGGGCGGGGGCAGCTCTCTATGTACAATGTCTATAGACAGAGCTGCCCCCGCCCACACCAAGCTCTATATGTACAATGTCTATAGACAGAGAGCTGCCCCCGCTCACACCAGGCTCTATATGTACAATGTCTATAGACAGAGAGCTGCCCCCGCTCACACCAGGCTCTGTATGTACAATGTCTATAGACAGAGAGCTGCCCCCGCCCACACCAGGCTCTGTATGTACAATGTCTATAGACAGAGAGCTGCCCCAACCCACAACAGGCTCTGTATGTACAATGTCTATAGACAGAGAGCTGCCCCCGCCCACACCAGGCTCTGTATGTACAATGTCTATAGACAGAGCTGCCCCCGCCCACGCCAAGCTCTATATGTACAATGTCTATAGACAGAGAGCTGCCCCCGCTCACACCAGGCACTCTATATAGAGATTATACATTGACAGTAAAGTGTCAATCACAGCAGGGTGTGTGTCCAACAACCTTGCACATGACTTCGTACTCCTGTAACGTTAATCAAAGTGTAATAAAGCCTTTGGTTTAAGTAAACAATAGCACACACACACTGATAAGAGAGGCACAGTTGCTTTTTGTTTTTTAACCCTTACAGCATGCTATCCTCAACTTACATAGCAAAAGCCTGATGACAGATTCCATTTAAAGGGGTCTCCACTTCAAAATCAATATCAAATAGTTGGGGAGCTGATATTAGAGATACCCCAACCAATCTTCTCTGGTTGCAGCCAAGAGTAATTAATGCCATAGTGCAGAATACCACCACTCCATATACTGTTTAATGGCCAGTCTTTGGTACCGCAGATCAGCTACTATTCACATGAACAGTTTGTCAGTGTGATGCAGTTCTGCTCGGTCACATAGGTCATATCTGGCCCACAGCAATCTGATAGGTAACTTATAGAAGTGGAAAAGCCCTTTAAATAGGCCCTTTAACTGGAACTTTAAATTTAACCTGAGCTTCTCCTCTAATCGCCGCTATACCATTGAACTGGAAAAGTTTCTTTTTTTCTATGAAATAATGGTCACTCAGTAATCATGACTAATGATCCTTCAGTTCGTTATGTTCCTCTTTCATATAAAGTTACTGCCTAGGATAGGACTAAGTAGGGGCCCAAGCCCTACAATTAATGACCATTTAATCATCACATACAGAGGGGGAAATAAGTATTGAACACGTCACCAATTTTGTAAGTTAATATATTTCTAAAGATCCTTTAGACATGAAAGTCTCACCAGATGTCGGTAACAACCCACCTAATCCATACAGGCAAAGAAATCAAACCATAGATGTCTATCAATTATATGTAATAATGAGAGATGACACAGGGAAAAAAGTATTGAACACGTACTGAAATTTATTTAATACTTGACGCAAAAGCCTTTGTTGGTGATAAAGCTCCAGACACCTCCTGTATGGAGACACTAGTCCAGGTGCTCAGGTGTATTTTGGCCCATTCTTCCACACAAACATTCTTAACATCCTCCAGGTCCCGTGGATTCTTCTATGTACTCCGAGCTTTAGTTTGCTCATCATCATTTAGAGAAACCTGTGAAATACTGATAGAATATAGTCTGGTCATATGAGACCAAAATTGAACTCTTTGGATGCCGTAAAGCACACCATATTTGAAGGCCAAAAGGCAAATCAATCCAAAAACACCAACAACAGTGAAGTTTGGAGGTGGGAACATCATGGTGTGCAGCTGTTTCTAAGCATACGGCACAGGCAAACGTCATATGATTGCAGGAAGGATGAATGGATAAATGTACCGAGACATTCCTGATAATCTGCTGCCATCTACCAGGATGATGAAGGTTAAACGAGGACGGACATTTCACAAGCAAAGATCCCAAATACTCAGCCGAGGAAAGAAAGTAAATCTGCTAGAATAGCTGAGCCGATCACCGGAGCTGAATCCAATAGAAAATGTCTGGAAGGAACTAAAGGCCCAGTCACACGGGGCGACATCGCCACCCATTACATCGGCGACGTAGGGGCGTGGCCTATCGGCGGCGACATCGCCCCTACGTCGCCTCATGTAAAGGGGCGATGTCGGCGCCGCCTGGCGGTCACCTGGTTTCAGAGCAGTGCTCTGAAACCAGGTGACCGATCTGGGGCGATGTGCACACATCACCCCATGCAACCGGCCGCCGGCGACCTGTCAGGCGATGGGAGCCATAGGCTCCCATTGTCCTGCATCACCGCTGGGGTTTTCAGACACCCCGACGATGATTCCGCCTGACACCTCGCCGGCGCGGGGCTGGAAGTGTCGCCCCATGTAAATGGGGGACGGCGACGCTCGTGGGGCGCCAAAAATGTGCGCACACCCGCCAGTTGCCGCCGACATTCCCAGCCCCGTCGCCAGGTGTGACGGGGCCTTAAAGGTCAGAGTTCATGGAAGGATCCACGGGACCTTCAGGAGGTGAAGAGTGTTTGTGTGGAAGCATGGACCAAAATCCACCTGAGCAAATGCAGGGACCGGTGTCTCCATACAGGAGCAATGCAAGGACCGGTGTCTCCATACAGGAGGCATCTAGAGCTTCATCATCAACAAAGGCCGAAGTACCAAGGATTAAATACATTTCCGTAACATATTCCAAACTTTCTCCCAGTGTTATTTCTCAATATTACACATAATTTATAGAAATCTATGATTTGAATACTTTGCCTGTGTGGAATGGATGCGTTGTTACTGACATCTGATGAGAAATTCATGCCTTTGAAAATATATTAACTTAGAAAATTGGTGACTTGTTCAATACTTATTTCATCCACTGTATATGAGATAATGCATAAATGATCATTCATTGTAGGCAGTGGCGTAAGTTGAAGCTCATGGGCCCCGATGCGAAAGCTTCAACTGGGCCCCCAATTATTGCAAATTTTTATTAGCATTAGACTTTTTCTACAGGCCAAAGTGACTTTTGGGGCCCGGGTGTGATTGCTGCAACCCCTGCACCTATTGTAGTTACGCCCCTGATTGTAGGGATTGGGCCCTTATTTAGTCCTATGTCAATAGCACCTTTAGTAATATATATACTAGAAAACTGTTGATGTGTTCAACGATAAAATCAAATTATTTCATTAATTAGTCAAAGTCTTATGTAAACCATTTGGAGACTATTGGAAAAGATTTTTATTTTTTTTATAAAGATAATTTTGGCTTAGATTTATAGGCAACAGGGGTGGACTGACCATTTGGGCTACCGTGCACTACCCAAAGGTCCATTGAGGCCCATAAACTTCAACTTACGCCACTGGTTACATGCAAAGTAGTCCAGCTGATCTGTATAACCCCGTCCCCCACCACTGATTGGAAGGGTGCACAGGAAACTGCCAATCAATGGAGTGGGCAGGGTTATACAGAGCTCAACATTCATAGCACTGCTACATCTACAGCAGAGAAAACAGGGATTTTATCCAAACTACATCACGAATGTGCATCAAGTATATTGCTAGAATTGGGCTCTCTAGGTCTACATTGTTACATCATTTATGTGGTTAATTAGAATCTATTTTTTTTTTTTTTTTTAAATTTTGGGGTGCACTATCTTTAAAAAAAAATTCAGGTCTGCTGTGTTTTATTTTTAATGAGAAAGCTTTGAAAAACTCATATACATGTAACTAACATAAAAAAATAATGATTAAAAAAACATCATGGCTAATAAAAGGCCCAAGACCCTTGCCCATCAATCGTCAGTCCGCCCCTTTAAAAAAATAAAATAAATAAAAACACCATAAATCACCACTATGGATTACCACAATCCACAGGACAGCTTAAAACTCTACTTACCTTTTCGGCCGGCATTACCCTGGCTCGAGGGCTTGTCTGTTACCGAACCTTCAATAAAATACAGATATCCAACAATTACAGGTTGCATTTAATGTGTAACATGTGAAAGAGTATGAGCTTCTACTTAAAGGAAATCTGTCAAGTCAAAAATCCATATGTTACTGCTATCATTTTCTAATACCTCGCTCTAAACTCTCTGTATTTATTTTATTAATATTCTCCTCCTATCTTCTGTAAACTTCAAATAAAGAGATTCATTCCATCTGTCAATCACAGTGAATGATCCACTTAGTTCTCTGCTGTCCCCTCCCCATAGCATGAATATGCCTGTCACATATTTACAGCACACCACAGCACAAGAGATCAGTTGGGGGCGGGCTGTATTCTCCTCTCTGCTCTCTGTGTTTGCAGCATCACAAGAGGTCAAATACAACACAGAAACTGTCACAGCAGGGATACCAGAAAAAATTGGAGTCTAGATAAGGCAGATATGTAATAGCTCTCTCTCTCTCGTCCTCAACAGAACAGAAGCTACTGTAACCTGACACTGCACTGTCTGAGAGCAAAAGGAGGAGGGAGGAGAGAGCTACTGAGAGGGAGTGCATAATTACATGACAGATTATAACACAGCCCGACTAAGGGTCCTTTCACATCAGCGGTTTTCGCTTATCGCGGCAGTTGCGGTGAAAAAAACACAACTGCCGCGATTACCGCATAACGGCTGCACTTGCAGTTTACTTGCAGCAAGCCCCATACAATGTCTATGGGGCTTGCGGTAAGTGTGCGGCAGGTGCAGTTTTGGCACTTGCGGCAACGAAAAAAACCGCGGCATACTGCGGTTTTTTCGCGGTCGCACCTGCCGCAAGTGCCGATACCGCACTTGCCGCAAGCCCCCCTAGACATTCTATGGGCTTGCCGCAAGTAAACCGCAAGTGCAGCCGTTATGCGGTAATCGCGGCAGTTGCGTTTTTTTCACCGCAACTGCCGCGATCAACGAAAACCGCTGATGTGAAAGGACCCTAATCCAGGAGCTCCCTGCAGGGTCTGACAATGCTGATAACATGGAAACTACAAACGGTACAATAATACATTTGTACTGTTGCCAGAGACGGACAGGTGTGGCAGGCTTTGAAGATGAAGTTGCCAGAGGGTGAAGTATGAGACGGGGGTCAGGGGACTTAGAATTAAAGCACCGCTCCAGCGCTGGAAGAAAAAAAGGCTGGACTTTGGCGCTTTGAGGGTGGAAAGAAACTGTGCGAGAGACATGCAAGTTACTAGCACGAGTCTTGCATGACTCACCCAGCACGGCTGCCAACTCTGGACAGGAGCGTGTCAGCTTATTGTGTTTTCTACGCAACGACACGCTCCCATCCAGAGAGTTGGCAGCCGTGCTGGGATGAGTCATGCGAGACTCATGCGAGTAACACACGACTCTTGCACCATGTGTTTCCACCCTATGAGGTTAAACATATTTCACGGTCTGTGGTCTGTGTGTGGACCATTTTTCTCAGACCGACCATTGGTCTATTGACCAAACTAACAATCTGATATATGGACATGGCTGTCTAACCTATGTGCACACAGATGCAGTTGCTGCCATCACTATTGAGATGTCTCCGTCCTCTGTGTCTTTTTCTCTATATAGTGTGAAGTATAGAGAGCGGATGGAAACAGATCATGTGCACAGTAATGTTGTTTTTACATTTATGTACATTAAGTTCATTTTATTGGGTGTTTTACAGTAAGATTTCGCTTGTAAAAAAGAGGTCATGGTCACATGTCCCAAGACCACATGCACAGGATGAGTATTTGGTGAGGTTTTTTTTATCAAACCAGGAGGGGGTTAAAAATGCACAAGCGGTGACTAGAGATGGGCGAACCCGCAGATGTTCAGGATCGGCAGATCCAGACGGACTTTTTTTTTTAAAATCTGGCTTCAGGACCAGACTTGACTGAAATATGAGTCCGAACCCCACTTAAGTCTAGTGGGACCAGAACTTTACAGATATAAAATGATGACAGTAGTGGATGAAGGGACAGGGGGAAAAGATTTGCAAAAAAAAAAGCTAAATGGGGATTAAAGCAGGAGCATTACTTACTGAGTCTCAGCGCTGCGATCACACTACTTCCAAGTCCCGCTCATTAACCTCATGTTTATTCACTGCACTCCTAGAGCCAATCAAGGATGCCCACTCCCTGTGACAATGTCTGTGAATGGCTATTGTGCCCCCACCTATTGCACCAGCGTCTGTGATTGGTTTCCATACACACTGGTGTATTGGCAATAAATATGCCGTCATAGGCGTGTAAAAATATATATATTATCTACTATATAATATCCTAATCGTGTCTGTCTGAGGCCAAAATCGCACGCCAGTGCTCATTGGCTGCCGCCAGCCGCAGTAACCAATGAGCGCATCTATGCAAAACAGCCGCGCGATTAGGCAATTATATAGTAGATATGTAGAGCCGGGTGCAGTGTGTGGTCGCAGCCGGAGCAGCCATGGTGCTAATCTCTCACCTATGCCCGCTCTCCACTCTTCTCTGTCATATCCCCGCGGTGCACTCCTCCTCTTCCTCCCTGGCCCCGGCCAGTGCACTCCTCCTCCCAGCCGGTGTACCTGATGCCATGGTGCAGTGGCAATTGTAATAGTAGGGGTTAATGACAGCTGAGTATTAACAGCTGTCATTAAGCCCTAGATTGATATTATTCAGGCTTCTAGGACAGAGGTCCCCAACTCCAGGCCTCAAGGCCCACCAACAGTGCAGGTTTTCAGGATCTCCTTAGTATTGCACAGGGGTTGGAATCATTACCTGTGCAGATGATCACATTAGCACCTGTGCAATACTAAGGAGATCCTGAAAACCTGCACTGTTGGTGGGCCTTGAGGCCTGGAGTTGGGGACCTCTGTTCTAGGAGACCTGCACATTACCAATCCTATAAATATATAGTTAAACACAGAGAAAAATCCTTTATTTTAAATAAAACACACATACAACCCTCTTTCACACATTTATTAACCCCAAACATATCCTCCAACAGTAATCCATAGCAAAATTTTCAGCGAAGCATACTCAGCTGTGCTACATTGCGTTGAGCGGAGACATTACAGTGTGCACTCATCGCAAGCTGCTCTCTCACACAGATTGAGCCACACCAGCTGTGTCCTCAGATGAACTCGATTCGGACGTCACCGCTAACACAGCCGGCTGTCAGTATAAGAGAGCTACTCACGGTGAAAAGACACTGTAATGACTCCGCTCACTGCAATGTAACAGAGCCAATAGTCTTTTCTGGACATCGTGCTGTGGATTACAGTCGTAAGGTATGCTTAAGGTTAATAAATGGGTGATTTATTTAAAATAAAAGGATTTCTTCATGTATGTTTTTTAACTATTTACTTATATGATTGGTAATACGCGGATCTCATAGAAGTCTGAACATTACCAATCTGTGGCTTAATGACAGCTGTCAATGCTCAGCTGTCATTAACCCCTTTTATTACCCCAATTGCCACTGCACCAGGGCCAGTGCAGTGAATATTCATAAGGTTAAGGAGCAAATCCGAAGTAGTTTGACTCCAGCGGGAGACTGGTAAGTATTAATGCTCCTGCTTTAATCATCATTTTGCTTATTTTTACAGCCCTCCCAGCTGAACCCGAACACTAGATGTTTGGTATGGACCCTGAACTTCACAGTTCAGGTTTGCCCATCCTTAATGGTGATGCGCTTTTATTATACTTTTCCTCTGATGGTTCCACTCCTGGTTTGTGCTACAAATACTAAGGTAAAAAACTCACCGAACACTCAAAGTGTGCATGTGGCCCAAAACAGATTTAACAAAAAACTAGCACTGTTCCCTGTAGCAACCAACTTTAGGTCACAGTGTAGCTTTAATTTTACCAGAGCAACAAATGAAATGTGACGTCTGGTTGCAACAGGCAACAATGCCAGTTTTGTCAGTCAAGGCCCTGACCCAAGTTTACTATGTATTCTTTACGTACCTGAACATGTCGGTGTTTTGTTTTGCACAGAAGACCCACTTACAGGTTTACCATCTGAAGTAACACACCAGCAATATCCGGTATAAGTATGACATTGCACCTGCCAGAAAAACAAAACAAAAAAAAAACACATTAGTGACATGTGCGAGCCCAGGTGAATACCTGCAACACGTCACCCCGCACAACATTGTGAAGGGAGGCAGTAATTGCACATCGTTGGTTTATCTTTAGGGCAGGCTAGAAATGCTGCACAATTTTGCCTGAGTCCATAGCAGTGTTTTAGTGGCCTTTCACATCAGTGTTTTCGCTGATGTGTGGCCGATCCGGCAGGTGGCCCGTATCTGGCAAGACCCATGCATTATCTATGGGGCTTGCGGACCGATGCGGCAAGTGCGGTTCGGCCATGCGGCAGATTCGGCACTTGCGGCACTGCTCACCGCAGGTTTTTTCACGGACACAACTTCCGCAAGTGCCGGATCATGGCAATTCCGCACTCGCTGTACTTGCCGCAAGCCCAATAGAGAATGCATGGGGCTTGCCGCAAGTGCGGCCGTTAGTCGGCAGATGTGGTTTTCTGTCTGGATCTGCCGGATCCGGACAGAAACGCTGACGTGAAAGGGGACCTAAGGGCTTGGACACACTTTCCTAGTTACATCCGAGTTTAACTGAGGAGACTCTGAAAGGGCTGGAGCAGTGACCCTGAACGGCCTCTCCCTCTCTGGACGGGGAGTCTGGAGCTGCACAAAAACACAAGCAGCCGACAGCCTCGTCCAGATAGGGAGAAGCTGTTCAGGGTCACTGCTCCAGCCCTTTCAGAGTCTCCTCAGTCAAACTCTGATAAGTGTGTCCGAGCCCTAATAGTGTTTTTAAAGGGCCAGTCAGACGGGGCGAGATCGCCGCCGATTATATAGGCGACGTAGGGGCGTGGTCTATCGGTAGCGACATCGCCCCTATGTCGCCTCATGTAAAGTGGCGATGTCGGCGATGCCGGTAGGTCGCTTGGTTTCAGAGCAGTGCTCTGAAACCAGGTGAACGATCTGGGGCGATGAGCACACATCGCCCCCTGTAATCGGGCGCCGGCGACCCGACAGGCGATGGGAACCATAGGCTCCCATGGTACTGCATCGTCACTGGGGTTTTGAGACACCCCGCGGCGATGCCGCATGTCAGATCGCCGACGCGGCACTGTATGTGTAAATGGGGGACAGCGACACTGGCGGGGTGCCAAAAACGTGCGCGCTCCCGCCAGTCACCGCCGACATCTACAGCGCCGTCGCCAGATGTGACGGTACCTTTATAGTCAATAGGAGAATAGCTAATAGCTTTACTGAGATAAACACAAAATATTCAACGTGTGCACGAGGCCTTACAAATTCGGAGGTAAAAAACACCAAATACACAACGTGTGCACGAGGCCTTACACATACTGAGGTAAAAACTCACCAAATACACAATGTGTGCACGAGGCCTTACAAATACTGAGGTAAAAACACCAAATACACAACGTGTGCACGAGGCCTTACAGATACTGAGGTAAAAACTCCCCAAATACACAACATGTGCACTAGGCCTTACAGATGCTGAGGTAAAAACTCCCCAAATACACAACGTGTGCACGAGGCCTTACACATACTGAGGTAAAAACTCCCCAAATACACAATGTGTGCACGAGGCCTTACACATACTGAGGTAAAAACTCACCAAATACACAATGTGTGCACGAGGCCTTACAAATACTGAGGTAAAAACACCAAATAAACAACGTGTGCACGAGGCCTTACAGATACTGAGGTAAAAACTCACCAAATACACAACGTGTGCACGAGGCCTTACAGGTACTGAGGTAAAAACTCACCTAATACACAACGTGTGCACGAGGCCTTACAGATACTGAGGTAAAAACTCACCAAATACACAACGTGTGCACGAGGTCTTACAAATACTGAGGTAAAAACTCACCAAATACACAACGTGTGCACGAGGTCTTACAAATACTGAGGTAAAAACTCACCAAATACACAACGTGTGCACGAGGTCTTACAATACTGAGGTAAAAACTCAAATACACAATGTGTGCACGAGGCCTTACACATACTGAGGTAAAAACTCACCAAATACACAATGTGTGCACGAGGCCTTACAAATACTAAGGTAAAAACACCAAATACACAACGTGTGCACGAGGCCTTACAGATACTGAGGTAAAAACTCCCAAATACACAATGTGTGCACGAGGCCTTACACATACTGAGGTAAAAACTCACCAAATACACAATGTGTGCACGAGGCCTTACAAATACTGAGGTAAAAACACCAAATACACAACATGTGCACGAGGCCTTACATATACTGAGGTAAAAACTCACCAAATACACAACATGTGCACTAGGCCTTACAGATACTGAGGTAAAAACTCACCAAATACACAACGTGTGCACGAGGCCTTACACATACTGAGGTAAAAACTCACCAAATACACAATTGTGCACGAGGCCTTACAAATACTGAGGTAAAAACACCAAATACACAACGTGTGCACGAGGCCTTACAGATACTGAGGTAAAAACTCCCCAAATACACAACGTGTGCACGAGGCCTTACAGATGCTGAGGTAAAAACTCCCCAAATACACAATGTGTGCACGAGGCCTTACACATACTGAGGTAAAAACACCAAATACACAACATGTGCACGAGGCCTTACAGATACTGAGGTAAAAACTCACCAAATACACAACGTGTGCACGAGGCCTTACATATACTGAGGTAAAAACACCAAATACACAACATGTGCACGAGGCCTTACAGATACTGAGGTAAAAACTCACCAAATACACAACGTGTGCACGAGGCCTTACATATACTGAGGTAAAAACACCAAATACACAACAGTGTGCACGAGGCCTTACAGATACTGAGGTAAAAACTCACCAAATACACAACGTGTGCACGAGGCCTTACAGATACTGAGGTAAAAACTCACCAAATACACAATGTGTGCACGAGGCCTTACAAATACTGAGGTAAAAACACCAAATACACAACGTGTGCACGAGGCCTTACAGATACTGAGGTAAAACCTCACCAAATACACAACGTGTGCACGAGACCTTACAGATACTGAGAGGTAAAAACTCACCAAATACACAACGTTGTGCACGAGGCCTTACATATACTGAGGTAAAAACACCAAATACACAACATGTGCACGAGGCCTTACAGATACTGAGGTAAAAACTCACCAAATACACAACGTGTGCACGAGGCCTTACATATACTGAGGTAAAAACACCAAATACACAACGTGTGCACGTGGCCTTACAGATACTGAGGTAAAAACTCACCAAATACACAACGTGTGCACGAGGCCTTACAGATACTGAGGTAAAAACTCACCAAATACACAACGTGTGCACGAGGCCTTACAGATACTGAGGTAAAAACTCACCAAATAACAATGTGTGCCTAAGTACGAGGCTAATACGAGAAAACACCAAATACACAACGTGTGCACGAGGCCTTACAGATACTGAGGTAAAACCTCACCAAATAACACAACGTGTGTCACGAGACCTTACAGATACTGAGGTAAAAACTCACCAAATACACAACGTGTGCACGAGGCCTTACAGATACTGAGGTAAAAACTCACCAAATACACAACATGTGCACGAGGCCTTACAGATACTGAGGTAAAAGCTACCCAAATACACAACGTGTGCACGAGGCCTTACAGATACTGAGGTAAAAAACACCAAATACACAACGTGTGCACGAGGCCTTACAGATACTGAGGTAAAAGCTACCCAAATACACAACATGTGCACGAGGCCTTACAGATACTGAGGTAAAAAACACCAAATACACAACGTGTGCACGAGGCCTTACAGATACTGAGGTAAAAACTCACCAAATACACAATGTGTGCACGAGGCCTTACAAATACTGAGGTAAAAACACCAAATACACAACGTGTGCACGAGGCCTTACAGATACTGAGGTAAAACCTCACCAAATACACAACGTGTGCACGAGACCTTACAGATACTGAGGTAAAAACTCACCAAATACACAACGTGTGCACGAGGCCTTACAGATACTGAGGTAAAAACTCACCAAATACACAACATGTGCACGAGGCCTTACAGATACTGAGGTAAAAGCTACCCAAATACACAACGTGTGCACGAGGCCTTACAGATACTGAGGTAAAAAACACCAAATACACAACGTGTGCACGAGGCCTTACAGATACTGAGGTAAAAGCTACCCAAATACACAACATGTGCACGAGGCCTTACAGATACTGAGGTAAAAAACACCAAATACACAACGTGTGCACGAGGCCTTACAGATACTGAGGTAAAAACTCACCAAATACACAATGTGTATTCGGGGCGGCTCATCAGTGCTCTGCCCGATGTAGTTAATGTCTTTTTTTTTTATTAAAGTTTAGTGACTCTCGTGCACAGCGGGGATTGCTGGCCCTGCCCTGCGCTGTATGGCTCTGTGTCCCTCCCGCACTCTGCTCTCCATCACCCCAGCTGTGACCAAGGGGATTCCTCCATCCTTGAGCACTGAGACAGCAGTCAGTGCCAGCATCAGTGAGGGGAGGGGGATGTGGTTGAGTAGCAGAAGGTGGCCGGGGCCAAGTCTGTGTGGGAGGGGGAAGAAACACAAGGCAATGTGCCCTGAGGAGAGAGGAGAGGAGTGCAGCCACTGGAGCCCCCTCCCTCCTGTAATCTCACTACATGTTCAGCTGTCGGGAGCAGGAGGAGTGGGAGGAAGGAGGAAAAGGAGGCCTCCTGTGTGTACAATCCTCTGCTGATGATTACAACTTCTCCACCACTACTGTGCTGCCACTTGTTGCCCTGGAAAGATGAAGAGAGTGAGTATATATGTGTTCATACATATATCATGTATGTATAATGGGATGTGTGATGTGTGTATGATGGTATGTATGTGTGAGTCATGCATGTGGTGTGTGAGTGAAGCGTCAGTTTGAGTGCATGTAATGTGTGTGATGCATGGGGTATGTGTGAGTGATGCGTGGGGTGTGTGTGAGTCATGCAGGAGCAGTGGCGTAACTTCAGGCCCAGGGGCCCCGATGCAAAAGCTCCAACGGGGCCCCCAATTATTGTAAATCTTTAATATTAGTCTTTTTCTATGGCCCAAAGGGACTTTTGGGGCCCCCCTAGGCTGCAGGGCCCAGGTGCGATCGCAACCCCTGCACCTATTGTAGTTACGCCCCTGTGCAGGAGGTAATGTCGGCATGAGCGCAAGGGCTCTGCATCTATGCGCTTACATGCGCTTGCCTCTGAAAGCACCTGCGCTTGCACTTGCACTAGCACAGGGCAGGCAAACGCAGGAAAACTCAGGGGCGCGTAGATGTGAAAGGGCCCTTACTGACTGCACATCCCTGGCTATAAACTGCACAATGCTGCAGGGCAGGCACTAGTCTCCGCTGTCCTGCTGCATTGTATGATGGGGCAGCCCATATGGTGGGTTTATACGTTGCAATATCGTTCCGATATCGTATACAACGACGCGGGGGCGCGCATTTAGTGCCCGGTTTTCCCAGAATCGCATCGGCCATTAACACGCTGTGATATCGGGATACAACGTCCCTACGATGTGTACGCCCCCCGACCCAGGAACAACCATTTAACATGGGAGTGGATGTGTGATGTTGCAGTACACATCGGAGTTGGGCTGTCACACGGGACGATCCGGCTCCAACCGGCATTCGATATCGGGCGGTTGAATAGCACGCTCATTCGACCCCCGATATCGGTTTACCATCGTTCCTGCATCGTATCGGATGTTCACACGGTACAACGCAGGAACGATATCGGCTCCAACGCCCGAACCACGTGACTTTTGGTCGGAGTTGGACGCCGATATCGCAACGTTGTAAACCCACCAATAGTCTGTGCTGTCAGCACTAAAGCCCATCAAATGAATTGGAAAAGGAAAAAAATGCAGCAAAAATGCCATAATCAGATCCCTCTTTCTATTCTTCAAGAGTTGGGAGGTATGCCTAGAGATATAGTAGCAGCATTGAAAATACAGCAGCTTGCAAATGAAGGCATCGATGGGATTAGATCACAGCAATAGAAATCAGCTGTGCTGCTGAGTCTCACAGAAAGATGTGGAAATGACAGACTGTGAGCTGACATCAATCCTGGAGAAGGTATAGTGGTCTTGTGTGGGTCTCAGTATTTCGATGTACGTGTCCTCCATCTTGTCTATGCACATGTGTTTTGTGCCTGTCCTATGTGTGATTGCTGTAGTGTTTTCAGGTTTTTTCACCCACTTTGAGATAAACTGTCTGGCTCCACTATAATGTTCCTTTTTATCTTTCATATGTAGTAATCTGTTCCCTCTGCCGATACACCGCTCCCCTGCAAATACTAAAAGAAGCCTCAATGACTCGTACAAAGAAAGTAATTTGATTCTCCATGATTGATGTGACATAATACATTACAGGCTACAATCGCCTCAACCAAAGCGTATCCAGATTGAGGATATTTTATTAACTCTTTTAGTTGTGACCGTGGTCAGACCCATCAGCAGGGGCGTAACTACAATAGGTGCAGGGGTCGCAATCACACCCGGGCCCCAAAAGATAATTCGGCCTATAGAATAGAAAGAGATTACTGCTATTAAAGATGTGCCTTAATTCAGGGCCCGATAGGAGCTTTCACATCGGGGCCCATGAGCTTCAAGGTACGCCACTGCACATCAGGGCACATGAATAAATGTCATCACGGACACACTTTTGTTGACCTTTTTCAGGCTGTGGAGTAATTCAGGTTTATTTCAACCAACCTTTTCCCCCCCTGCCCTGGACTCGTGCAGATGACTGTATTTTTGGACTGACTGCGATCAGACGAAACATCGGATCGAACTTGGACTGATGTTTTTCAGTGACTCAGTGAATATGCCCAACTTTTTTGACCTCGGACCAAGCGGTCTGAGGAGAAAAATTGCAGCATGCTCCATTTGCCACCGTAAATCAGATCGCACCCAGCCATTCAAATGTATAACTCCGATTTTCATGGACTGACAGAATGGAGACCTTTTTTTTCTTCTTTTCCATATATGAGAAAATCGGATGTCGCCCTGATCAAATTTTGTTGAAACTCGGGTCAGAATCTGTTTAGCACAATCTAAATGTTTTTTTCAAATGGAGAAAATATGGTCAAGTAACCCTAAGCCTCAGGGTATGTGCACACTGGTGGGCGGGTTTGTGTCGGCGGTGGCTGGGCGGACCCGCCAGGAAGCTCTGGAGCCGTCCACCGGCATCCTGGCGGGTATGTGCCGCGGGTGTGCGGCGGGCTACGGGCGGGTGCACAGCGGGTTAGCGCCGGCGGTGTTGCGGCGGCTGGAAGCAGTACATGATTCTGCTTGCAGCCGCTGCATAACCGGCCGGTTTATAGAACATGCTCATTCGTTGCTAACCCGCTGGGAACCCAGCGGTTTAGCAACAGATGATCATGTGGAAACCGCCGGTGTGTGCACAGCAGCTGTCGGTTTCCATAGGTTTTAATGTTAACCCAAAAGCCGCTTTTGGATTAACATAAATTTACATAAAACTCATGGAAACCGACCGGCGGTTTCCGCTGCTAAACCTGCAGTAAAACTACCAGTGTGCACATACCCTTAGGCTGGTTCACATCACGATTTTTGCCCATCCGTGGCTATCCTTTATAAAACTGATGCGATTTAGCCCCCATGTATCCCTATGGGCAACAGATCTGCTCAGATTTGTCCTTAATGGCATCAAATTTTGACAGCGTCCGTTGGTATCAGTTTTTCTAACTGTCACAAAATTGTTGCCTGCAACGTTTTTGGTGTCTGTCAGAAAAATCGGACACTAACGGACCGTCGTGGTTCGCCGCCCTTTAACATTGGAGTCTATGGACCACAAATCCATAAAAAAAACAGATCCAATGTCGGCTCCGTTGTTATGTACTGAGCATGCTCAGAAGCTGTTGCTCAGTACATAACTGGTCTCTCGCTCTTCTCCTGTCTCCCCGCTCCTCCCTCCTCCATCTCTCCTGTCTCCTCTCCTCTAGTATGGAAAAAAAATATCCTCCAGTGAGGACTCCTCATCCGTCTGCCGGCTCCCAGGATGCAACCGCCTCCACCTCAGTCATGTGACAAGTCAGCTGATTGGGTCGGTCAGATGACTAAGGTCCTGGCAGCCCATCAGAGGTGGAGGCGGTCATATCCTGGGAGCCGGCGGACGGATGAGGCATCTTCACTGAGGATATTTATTTTTAATACCGGAGGAGGGGGGGGGGGGGGAAGAGAGGAGAAGAGACGGAGGTGCGGGGAGAGGAGACAGGAGAGATGGAGGAGCAGGGAGGGGAGGAGAGGAGGGAGAGAGCTGTGAGGATCAATCCAAACAGATCCTTCAAAAAACGGGTGCCTATTTGTCATCCCATTGCAGGCATCCATTTGGATCCATTGCTGTCCGGGGAATCCTGCAAAAAAATGATCACCTCGGATAGCAAAAACCGAGGTGTGAAAGTAGCCTGAGAGTGCATGTGCCGCAGTTGCGAGGGCCAGGGTACTTGGTAGCTAGGCAGACAATCTATCAGGGATATTACAGTAGCGATTGCTCAGCACCATAGCCCTGACTAGACAGGTGAAAGGAGTATTTACAGGGGATGATAACAGTTTATGGTTTAACTAGAAGCCTGCTGAGGTATCTGGTCAGGGGTGACCAGCAGGGCCTATGGAGTCCCCAGAGGATAGATGATGGAGCAGTCCCTTCAGCAGAAGCGAGCCCCTGAGGTGATGATGGGGGTTGTAGAGTGAGGCGCAGCAGACAGAGACAAGGAGGCAGAGGAATTCAGTCTTTACCTGTACTGATGTTTGGTAAAAGGTTGAATCCAGGGTACTGCCACCAGGTTCATGGTCCAGTCTGTCCAGGAGCAAGGGAAGTCCACTAAGTGGGTACAATAAGCCTTCCTTCTCTGCCCTCCTGTTTGGGGATTCAACAGCTTGTGAGCTGGTCTGTCTCCCTGTGTCTCTTCTGCTGTAACTGCACCAGCCAGCAGGCATTGCGAGTAGGGATGGCCGAACAGCTTGTTTTTCCCCGGGTTAAAGCAATCAAAAACTTAATGCACCTAATATATTTAACGGATCCGCGTTCTCTCTTCCTGGTGTGATACATGCTGCGTTACTTCCGGGCCGCCCCTTATCTTCTGGGCGTTTATGATTGGCTGTTGGAGCCAGTCACATGACTATTCCCCGGAAGTGATGCAGCGCCGCCGCACAGCTGAAACGAATACCGCAGACCTGGTAAGTATAATGACTATTAGCAACTCTTTACTTGCTATAACAGAGCAACCCCAGTCACGAACCTGGGGAAAAACGAACAGTTCGCCCATCCCTAATTGCGAGCCCATTGTAAGCTGTGCCTCAGTCCCAGCTCTGAACTCTCTGTAATGTGGTGCAGGTGGCGCTGCAAGGGTGACCAGAGGACCTGAAGTCCCTCTGTCTCCAGATTCTGCCACCAGGATTTGCAAATCCCTAGAAAGCCCAGGACTCTGGTGTCCTGCTTGGCATATTCCTAGAACGAGCTTATACAGCTCTGTGGCACCCCAATGAATAGTGAACATTGGCCATGACAAGGTGTTGCGACCAAGGTTACTGTGTATCCTCAACCAGATGGTGGAAGGCAATGAGCAATGTCACAATGCACAGAATGAGCGATATACTGATATATTTCTATCACTCCACAGCCTGACTTTCTCCTTGAGCTACATGGAACAATTCTTTGCCAAATCTGCCTTTGACTCAAGACTAGGTAAGTCCTATATATCTTGCTTTGTTTTATTTTGCCTTTGTCTCTGCTTTATTTCCCATCACTTATATCACCGAAACATATTGTAAATTCCATTACAGATCAGATGATTTTGCTATCATTTTTTTTAGGAATGTTTTGTATAACAGCATTGCGTTGACACCATCCAATACTCCAAATAAAATCCAAGACACCAAAGATTCTCCTCCACAAAAAACCTTTATTGATCCCCAGCATAGGCACCAAAAAAATTATTAAAATTGTGCAATGTTTTGGCCATTAAAAGAGTGTACCAACCAAAAACCCTATTTGTTGTATTATGTTGGTCGCAAGGGCCAGGGTATTCAGCAGATGGGCTAGAGTTCGGTTCATGGTAGCTTTGCCCATCAGCTGTGGTCCTAAGCGGGCATATAAAGGGGGTAGCACTAAGGATAACATTTCTTTGTGACACAAGTTGGGATGTTCAGCCTAATATAGCTGGCACTGGAGGGGGGATGCCTGGGAGATAGATGGTAGTAAGCAGAGCAGATATCACATCAGTGTTACCATATAGTATTGACCCGAGGCATCATACCGACATGTCAGTGTTACCATATAGTACTGACCCAAGGCATCATACCGACACATTAGTATTACCATATAATACTGACCCGAGGCATCATACTGACACGTCAGTGTTACCGTATAATACTGACCCGAGGCACCATACCGACATGTCAGTGTTACCATATAATACTGACCTCAGACATCATACCGACACCTCAGTGTTACCATATAGTACTGACCCGAGACATCATACCGACACCTCAGTGTTACCATATAGTACCGACCCGAGACATCATACCGACACGTCAGTGTTACCATATAGTACTGACCCCAGACATTTATACCGACACGTCAGTGTTACCATATAGTACTGATCCGAGGCATCATACCGACACGTCAGTGTTACCATATAGTACTGATCCGAGGCATCATACCGAAACGTCAGTGTTACCATATAGTACTGACCCGAGGTATCATACCGACACCTCAGTGTTACCATATAGTACTGACCCGAGGTATCATACCGACACCTCAGTGTTACCATATAGTACTGACCCGAGGTATCATACCGACACCTCAGTGTTACCATATAGTACTGACCCGAGGTATCATACCGACACCTCAGTGTTACCATATAGTACTGACCCGAGGTATCATACCGACACCTCAGTGTTACCATATAGTACTGACCCGAGGTATCATACCGACACCTCAGTGTTACCATATAGTACTGACCCCAGACATCATACCGACACGTCAGTGTTACCATATAGTACTGACACCAGACATTATACCGACACGTCAGTGTTACCATATAGTACTGATCCGAGGCATCATACCGACACGTCAGTGTTACCATATAGTACTGACCCGAGGTATCATACCGACACCTCAGTGTTACCATATAGTACTGACCCGAGGCATTATACCGACACGTCAGTGTTACCATATAGTACTGACCCCAGACATCATACCGACACCTCAGTGTTACCATATAGTACTGACCTGAGGCATCATACCGACACGTCAGTGTTACCATATAGTACTGATCCGAGGCATCATACCGACACGTCAGTGTTACCATATACTACTGACGCCAGATATCATACCGACACCTCAGTGTTACCATATAGTACTGACCTGAGACATCATACCGACACATCAGTGTTACCATATAGTACTGACCCCAGACATCATACCGACACCTCAGTGTTACCATATAGTACTGACCCGAGGTATCATACCGACACATCAGTGTTACCATATAGTACTGATTCGAGGCATCATACCGACACGTCAGTGTTACCATATAGTACTGACCCCAGACATCATACCGACACCTCAGTGTTACCATATAGTACTGACCCGAGGTATCATACCGACACCTCAGTGTTACCATATACTACTGACCCCAGACATCATACCGACACCTCAGTGTTACCATATAGTACTGACCTGAGACATCATACCGACACATCAGTGTTACCATATAGTACTGACCCCAGACATCATACCGACACCTCAGTGTTACCATATAGTACTGACCCGAGGTATCATACCGACACATCAGTGTTACCATATAGTACTGATTCGAGGCATCATACCGACACGTCAGTGTTACCATATAGTACTGACCCCAGACATCATACCGACACCTCAGTGTTACCATATAGTACTGACCCGAGGTATCATACCGACACCTCAGTGTTACCATATACTACTGACCCCAGACATCATACCGACACCTCAGTGTTACCATATAGTACTGACCTGAGACATCATACCGACACGTCAGTGTTACCATATAGTACTGACCCCAGACATCATACCGACACCTCAGTGTTACCATATAGTACTGACCCCAGACATCATACCGACACCTCAGTGTTACCATATAGTACTGACCCGAGGTATCATACAGACATGTAAGTGTTACCAGGGGCGGACCGTCACCCCCGGGGGCCCTGGTGCAGGTGTGGACGGGGGGGGGGGGGGGGGTGCTGGTGCTCGTGCTCTTACCGCTTCTCTACCGCCTGGTCCTGCCGCGCTCTCCCTCCTGGTGACGGCGGCTCTCCCGCGGCTTGTGGGGGTCGGCTGGGAGAGCCGCGCTCTCCCTCCTGGTGACGGCGGCTCTCCCGCGGCTTGTGTGGTTCGGCTGGGAGAGCCGCGCTCTCCCTCCTGGTGACGGCGGCTCTCCCGCGGCTTGTGGGGGTCGGCTGGGGGCCCCCTCCAGGCTTGAAGGGGCCCCCTAACCGGGCGGGGCCCTGGTGCAGCTGCACCGGCTGCACCAGCGTAGTTCCGCCCCTGAGTGTTACCATATAGTACTGACCCCAGACATCATACCGACACCTCAGTGTTACCATATAGTACTGACCCGAGGTATCATACAGACATGTAAGTGTTACCATATAGTGAGCATGGTGGGAAAAAAATGTGAATTTTTTTTTTTTTTGGCAATTTACCTGCACTTGGAATTTGTTTCCCATTTTCCAGTACACTATATGGTAAAATAAATTGTTACTCAAAAGTACAACTTGTCCCGCAAAAAACATGCACTCCTATGTCTATATTGAATAAAAAAGTTGTGGAAGAAGGGAAGGAAAAAATACAAACAAAATCTGCAAAATTGGCCGGTGAAGAAGGGGTTAAATTTAAAGGCCAATTAAAGCCTTTTAGGTGTGAAAACGTTTGTGGAAATAGAGGTTGGTCCGGTCATGGTTTTTAGACTTTCCTCCCCTTTCTACCGAATTCCTGGATTCCATAGGTTTGACAGCAAAACATTAGGTCTCCCCAAGGTGGCAAATAATTTCCAGATTCTTTATGATGTCTGTCTGAGGTTGTGAATATTTGACATAAGATGTGATCTTCAGGCAATTACAATCTCGGCAGTGAGTGTTTGTTTTGGGTCTGGCTCGCTTACAAGGCATTCATTTCTACCTAATGCCAGAATCATATGTCAGGTGGCCAAAACTAACAGCATTTCTTGCATGTTTTTCTCTTGTCCATCGCTCAAAAGCGAATATTCATTTTATCATTTCTTTATAACCATACAGCAATCGAAATAAATGATTCAGAACAGCATTATTAGGAAGGAGAATTATGTTCTAATGCTCTGCTCCATCCTTATGTGTATGATTACGCAGAAAAATTTAAGGATGATCCTTAAACTATACATCTATTAATAAATTGTGATGTAGTGACTGGCTGCATTATGAATGGCCCGGTATGTATTGCACAGGCAGACGTCTGCTGTAATGTAAATCCAAATTTGTGTTGCTGGGACTTGTAGTTCCACAAATCCTATTTAATGTATTAAGGGCTGGATTTACGGGTTAGCCAGAGTGCTGGGCGGGTCTGGCTAACCACATACCTCCCATGGGTGTGTCAGCTATTACATCAGGTGACTGGTTCTGGGTCACATGATCTCTGATGCAATACAGGTCCTGGAAGTACACAACCTGGCTGGAAGCACATGTGAGGAGACCAAGTCAGGAGCCAGTTGTAGCTGTCAGGAGACAGTGTGTGGGTAGTCAAGTGAGTATTCCCCCCCCACCCCCAACACATTTTCCCAAAATAGCTAGATATTACTGTCCTCTATTTTCCATATGGATAGAGGATAATTAGCTGTTTAGGGCTTCATTTAGATGTTTGGTTTTCATTTTCAGATGTTTCAGTGTTTTATCACAGAACCAGAACCATCAAGAACAAGCATCAAATTCCCCATACAAGGCATAGCCCAATATCATAAAGCTATAGATTAGGAAAATTGCCAAGTAATGTATGAATAAATCATGATATGAAATTAAAAATCAATTTTATACGTAAATCAAACACAATTAATCTGTCAGGCAGTGTTTGGCTCAAAACTCTTTGAGTGTCATGGCGGCATCGGGCGCTGTTCACACTACAGACTCTTTGACGCCACACTGAGATTTCCCTGATGCTTCTGAGTTGCACAGGTAGGTCAGGCATCGACCAGCTGGGATCTCATTAGTGATCGGGCTAGCAGGAGTTAATCTCTGTATGACTCCAGATTTACCTCTAGGATCACATGTTCTGGTAAACCTATCACACTCACTCCCTGCCTCTTTAAGATGGTGGAATCTGTCTTCCCATGACTATAGGTTTTGCAATACCAATCCATGTGCTGTGGTGATCCAGTTGCTGGTGATTAGGGAGCCACTGGCTATCAGTCATGGAGACGTGCACACAGCGGATACAGTCACAGCCCACCATGTTGACAGCAGCAGCTGTTAGCACCCCAGCGCTATGATTGATGGCTCTGCACAGACAACCGGAGGATTTTTTTATGCTACTATGGGCACGGACAGAGTGATTCTCTGGCCTTTCTATAACTAGTTTTTTCCCCCCTTGTACTAAAAGTGGGTAGTGAGTGGGACGCCCCTTCTGGCTATACATGCAGCACAGTCAGTTTTCCTTTGTATTTTTTCCTGTATGATTTATGTGTTTGTGTTTCATGATTCTGGACCTTCCCAGTATAAGAATGTTTTGTGTGACATGAGTTTATTCCTAACAATCCAGGGTATTGTATAAATTCGGGTCTGCCCTACCTAGATCACGTACTAATGAATAATAAAAATGAACATCATTCTACAGAGAAAATAAAACGGGAGGTCTGAACTAATGCGGACCACACTGAAAGCATGAGTATGCACCCACGGAATAACTATTCGTTGGCTGGACAAATCCAAAGGGATTTTCAATAGAAATCCACATCGGAAATCCTTGATTCGGCATGATTTTCTTTTCTTATATCGTGCTGATGTAGGGTGGCGCGGGACAGTAGTCGTGGGTGAGCGATTTACTCCGGATGCTCTGGTACGCTACAGGAAAACCGTGGTCCTGGCTGGGTTTGTGGACTTTTATGGTGCAGGTCATACTTGCAAACAGACCACATGCTACCATTGCCTCTGGCAGTCCAGGACAAGACCACGGTGAAAACCTCGACTGAGACCAACAGTTCTTAACCAGCAACAGTGTTTACCTTAGCAGTTTCCTTAGATCATCAGGCACAATTGCACATGTAAGATATATCTTAAAGGGAATCTGTCAGGGGATTTTCTAATGCAATACTATTGGTATCTTTAAATAGAGCTTAAGCAGCTCTTTTAGGATCAGTAACGTTTTTGCTGTACCTTATCTTGTAAGCTGCAGAGAATTCAATTTTGGGTGTCGGCTATTTAAGCATATGTAAATACAAATTGCATATCCCCTGCTCTCCCCGCCCATCTCTCAGTGACTTTACTTATCACTGCTGAGAGGTGACAGGATAAGGGTGGGGGCAGCAGTGCAGATTCAGTTTGGATTTCCTATCACTGATGCCAGCACTGAGAGGTGGGAGGGGGGAGCAGGGCATATGCAGTTTGTATGTACATATGCTCCACTAGTTCCAGCATCACATTGAATTCTCTGGAGTTTACAATAAGGTACAGCAATAAAAGTTACTGATCCTGAAAGAGCTGCTTAAGCTCTATTTAAAGATATCATTAGAATTGTACCTGACATTCTCTTTTTAAACACATTTTTCATTACACAGCATGGTATCGGATACAGTTCTAGCTCTAGCTGGGTTGTAGAACAACTCAGCTTAGCACAACAGCAAAGTCTCAGAGTCAAACTCTCTTTCTGTGGGCCTCAGTTTCTCTCCCTCACATAACAGGGGGTCGGAACGTTATGGCAGGAACAGACCAGACACTTCAAGGTGAAGGTTTATTCTCCACATAGGAAAGCGGGGTAGGGAATTTGCCATAGCTCCATAGAAGAACCATTTGATCACAGTCCCAAGAAAGGGTCCCACCAGGGAAAGTCGAACTCCATTACATACCTTACCTTGACCACTAAGGGCCTGGTCATTTGTCTGTACTGTGGCTCCTTCAGCTTAGAGATACTCATCTGACACTAGGTCGTTAGCCCTCCTATTTTTCACGTCCGATACTGTAGTCAAGACCCAAAAATCACACTCTGGTCTCAACTTTTTAGTTTTCACGAGTTATCCACTACATATGGCTTTGACCTGTCAGACTTGTACGTCCGAACTACCGTAGTCACTAGTGGATCCCTATCTGATGTTCTAGAGCAGGGGTCTCAAACTCCAGGCCTCGAGGGCCGCACACAGTCCAGGTTTTCAGGATTTCCTTAGAATTTGACAGTTGGTCATTTGATTACCAACTGTCAAATTCTATGGAAATCCTGAAAACCAGCACTGTGTGCGGCCCTCGAGGCCTGGAGTTTGAGACCCCTGTTCTAGAGCAATATTCCACAACAGTCCTCAAGGTCCACCAGCAGTGCATATTTTCAGGATTTCCTTAGCATTTGACAGTTGAAATCATCACCTCTGCAGGAGATTACATTATCAACTGTTAATTGCTAAGGAAATCCTGAAAAGGGGCACTGTTGGTGGGTCTTGAGGACTGGCAGAGAACACTGTTCTAGAGGGAAATTGTCTCTTACGGGGGGGACACCTTTATTGGCTAGGTGCAACACTTAACTGTTTCTGTCCCTGCAGTCTGTTGCTGGGCAGACTTAACCCTCACCTACATAACATTGCCATTTTCGTTCACACACTATTACATAACATTCCTATGAGAAAGATGCTGTCAGCCATTTGTTATTGCGGCTTATTTCCGGGATTGGCAGCAGGGCTGTGGAGTCGGTAAGCCAAACCATCGACTCCGACTCCTCAATTTCTCTGACTCCGACTCCAACACTAACTTCACTACTCCGACTCCTTCATACATGGCTCATGTATGTTTAAGTGATAAATTTATTGTAGAACAATGTGAACATCAGGCTTTAATCATTTTTATGCTACAATAATAAAGATATTTAGATAGAACATATTAATTCCTAATAATAATATTCAGCACATTCTGTATGGAACTACTGTACCCAATTCATTTGATGCCGACTCCAACTTCGACTGCACCAAAATGGGCACCAACTCCGACTCCACGACCCCGACTCCACAGCCCTGATGGGCAGTCTGAAATCGGATAAGCCTGATCAATATTTTCCCACCCAACAATGTGTCTGTCACCCCCATATGCATAACTTTGCAGGCTGAAATTATCAATATTGACTTGTTCAGCCAACATTAGTCTAATATATGTATAGGCAACCTAAGAAATGGGATACGTGAACTTTGTGTTCATTACTACCATTATTGAGTCTTTTGATGTGATTTTTTTTTTTTTTTTTTTAAATTATTTACCTTCATGAACATTTTTAATTTTTTTTGGGGACACGGGGTCAAGTAAGGCTAGGTTCACATATCGCTTTTGCTGTCCATTACAATGGATATGTTAACGTAAAAGTGATATTTTGAGCCATTTCATAGCGCATATGTTTTTGATACTTCAAAAACGTAAGCACTATATGAGCTAGATCGATGAATAGGATAGAAAGAGATAGAATAGACAAATATAGATGCTAGAAAGGCATTACCAGTGTCCCTGCTCTGTCTCTGCTGCTTCCGGGCCTCTGGGTGAATATTCATGAGCATAAAGAGCGGCACTGGAAGCAGCAAACAGAGCGGGGAGATAGAGCAGGGACACTGGTAATGCTTTTCTACCATCTGTATTCCTATCTTTCCTATCTCTTTCTATCCTATTCATCTATTGCAAACGCAACATAACACAATGCTGCAGATTTGCACAAACCTGTAGCATTGTGTTATATTGCGTTTGTTTTGTGACGGACTGAAAAATGCTACAGTCCGCGTTTGGCCGTGCGTTTCAACAAATGTTAACACTTGTTGACATTAACGCTTGTTATCAAATGTAGTGTGGACAAAAAAGAAAATTGCAAAAAACGCCCTCCCTACCCGGAAGTGCTTTGTTTGTGGTTGCCGGTATGTGGGCGAAGAACAGAACTGCCCAATCAGTGACTTCCAATAAAGGTTTGGGTCCAGAACAGAACATAAAAAAAAAAGTCAGGCTGTAAACACAGAACCCGAACTTCCATGGGTCAATTCATCTCTACGTAAGAACTAATAGGGAGGTTATTGTTAGCAATACACAGTACAGCAGCACTCACCGGTCCTGGGTAAAAACTCAATCTGTGAACCGCAATGTTGGAATAAAGTCAATGTACAGGGAATATGAGGAGAGGAGGATGGGTGGTGGGGCTCTTCAGTAATGACGGACCGTTTCGTGCCTCCTGCTGGCGATTCTATGGGTACATCAACAATTCTTGTTGTAACCCGTAGAAGCGCCAGCCGGAGGCGCGAAACGTTCCGTCGTTACTGAAGACCCCCACCACCCATCTTCCTCCCCTCATACCCCCTGTACATAGCCTGTGAACCGTAATGTTGGACTAAAGTCAAAGAGTTTTTTTACCCAGGACCGGTGAGTGCTGCCGTACTGTGTTTTGCTATTACCGGGAGTGTAACCTCGTAGCCCGGAAGTGTGCACCATAGAGCTCTAGAGGTGTCGGCGGGGAAGCCGATGGGAGGTGGAACGGTGCTCTCCCAGAGCAGAACTGACTCCAGACAAGTAGGAGAGGAGAAGATCGTGGTAGTGCCCGGCAGCCTGATCTAACGTAAGGGAGGTAGTTGTTACCTACCTACCTATCCTATCCTGGGCGGGACTCAGAGTGGTCTCAGACATCTCCTATTGGAAATTCTGCAAGGTCACGTTAACTGAGCAGCTCTTCTCTCTTGGGCTGCTTTGTCCAAAGGGTGTCACTGCTAACATCTTGCTGCTTAAAGGGGTAGTCCGGGCTTTTGCTAAAATCTATGTATGTATCCAGGCTGCAAAATGCTAACCGTTTGTAATTTACATCCTATCAGCATTTTGCATGGTCCCCTTGATGTCACAATTCAGTGCGTGTGGAGGAGCTACTCACTTCCACCCTGCCCAACTAGAGGCGTGTTGTTTTGGAGCCTGGCTGTAACGTCACAACTGGATGTTTACACCCATACTCCAACAAGCCTTCCCCAGTCTCGAATAGGACGACCTCCATTCACCTATGTAGAGGCTGATTGAACAGCATGACATATTGCCGGTTACACCCCGATAACAGAGCACAATGGAAGAGAAGATGCAGCTCTGTCGATGGGAAGCCGCAGAATCAGTCAGCAGTGTCTGTGACCTCTCTGTGCCAGCAGACGACCCCTGCGCTGGTTGGAACAGGCAGGTAGTTAACCACTAATTAGTTCTTAGGCCCATTGTAAAAAATGAAATCCTCTGGAAAACCCCTTTTAAAGTAAACTTGCTACTAAGGCTATAAAAGATCCCCTTGGATTTGTAGATTAGGCTAGAAATGTTATCTGGGTGGTCAACGACTGGTGCAGTAGCCAGTATAAACCTTCGTATACCTCAAATTTATTTCTGGGTCTTAAAAATAACATTTTATTCCTTTTACCAAATACTTATAATAATATAATCATCTAAGACTAACAAACTCCGAGGCAAAAATAATGATGTACTGCTGGGAGGTTGAACCGGCGCACGATCCTCGACACAATGTTGTTGTAAGCCGAGCAGTTCTTCAGTGGAATGTTGTATTGATGGTTGAAGTTCCGTTACGGTTTAGGCGGCGTGCTGTGGTCTACCTCGAAAGACTTTTTTTTGCTTCTCTTAACGACATAAGTCACATTCATGGTGATATTTATTATTAATTAATTGCTTCTGTCAAAGCTTCAGTCATCTCGGATTTTCCTTGGGGTGGGTAGGGGGGGTTCGAATACATTTTGATATCTCCCATTCAGTATAGAAGGTGTATTTGAAGAGATTGCCATAGCCGGACACAAAATATTGGCGTTGTCACCAGCTCAGCAAGATTTGCTGCTCTAATGTTGCCTTATGTAAGCAACGCTGTGCGGCTCCCTATATATCACTAAGCCGGTTTGTCTGTGCGAAAACCAAATCTTTCCAAAAGTCTGTCTGTGGTTTTAATCCTGTGGTGTTGAATGGTACGCGATGGGTTACATAGGCTGGAGGGGTCTAGGAAAATGAATGTATAATTAGCTTGAAGGGGTATATGATCAATGTTAGATCCCTCCAACTCAACATGTTGGCCTATGCCAGACACAAGATCATACTAATTAGTATGGCATCTCAAGTACCCAATGTTTTCTTATGTGCTACTAAAGCAATGGGAGAGAGTCTACCGTAATACGTCTTGTACAGAAGCCTGGGGTGGTCCTGTAATGAGGTAAATATCTTGGTTAACAAGACCTGAGGAGCAGCCAAGTGCTTGGAATCTCCTTCTACTAAGGTATGCCAGTAGATAAAAAAATATTAAGCTTTCGAGACTCAAAGGTCTCTTCATCAGGCTAGTAAAACTAGTAACAACAGGAACACTTCTGAACCCTGATTACACCATAATGGATATGAAAATACTAGTTTGAAAGTTATTTCAATCCAAAATCAGGAGAATCTGGGAATATAAACTTATGATGACCTTTGACACATTCAGAGCAAGAATGAATGTCTCACATTGATTTATGTCTTTTTACATCATTGAGGAATCTGCAAATCTTGGACCAACCACTAATCAAAGGACATAAAACGATCTGCTTCTTATGCCTGGACGCTGACATTTCCTACCCCGCCTCCCCCCCCCCAATACTGCCCATTCTCTACTCTGCTTTACCTCATCTGGCTTATGAATAGCATTATCCAACCCTCTATTTGTGTGTGTATATATGTGTGTGTTCAGATTTGTGTCATTATTAAACCTGTTGAAGGGATCTTATAGTCTCGAAAGCTTGCTATTATTTACCATCTTTTCAGTTCGCCATTAATAGGTATCAACCACTGAGGACTCTCAGATTCTAATATTTTACTATGTCTTCTGTATGACATTAGAGGTTGAACTCCAGGCCTCAAGGGCCACAAACAGGTCATGTTTTCAGGATTTCCTTAGTTTTTCACAGGTGATGATTCCAACCCCTGTGGAATGCTAAAGAAATCCTGAAAACCTGCACTGTTTGTGGCCCTTTAGGTCCGTTGTTCCTCACCCTGATCTATATAGTGCTAGAACTCATTTTGATTAAAAAAAATTGATAGTATTGCAAATTGTGGGGGAGGGGAGACTTGGAAAATCTTTTATATGTAGGCCTAAAGGGGTATTGGACTTGCAGACTTGTTAAAGGAGGATCTGTCCTCACTACTGACAAGTTTGGTTTAGGAAATGAGTGTACAAGTTAAAGTAAAGAGTATCATCTCCTGTAAGACCACATACAGTAAAAGAAATATATTAAGACTTTCAAAAAGTAAAACCTTTCCTCACTATTTTGGTGATAAAAACTCTTGCCTTTTGAGAGAATGAGACTGAAGTCTGCTGGGCTCTCCACTGTCTCATTATTTTGACAGCCATGTGATACTTCCAGCCTTTGATATAGATGTCTCTATGAGGGGCAGGGGTCCCCAACCTGTAGCTTGGGAGCAACATGTGGCTTGCGAGCCCGTGATGTGTGGCTCATGAGTATCTTCCAGCTTAGTGCAAAAGTAGCACGTCTCCAGATGGTGACCTTTGTGAGTAGCTCCACATAAAACAGCAGATCTGAAAGGGGAACACATGGATCTTGGTATACAGTCTCAATGTGATTTCTGTGGAAAGGTTTGGCTGTCATTATACCGGTAGTGGGGGCTCTGGGTGACGCTACTGTGAGGTTGTGGGAGCTGGATGTGGTTTGCTACCCACTCTCTGAGCTGGATGTGGCTCGCAAACCCTTTCTCTGAGCTGGATGTGGTTTACGAACTTCTTTCTGAGCTGTATAACTCGTGACCCTCTCTCTGAACTGGATATGGCTTGTGACCCTCTCTCCAAGCTAGATTTGGCTCGCGACCCTCTCTCCGAGCTGGATGTGGCTCGCGACCCTCTCTCCGAGCTGGATGTGGCTCGCGACCCTCTCTCCGAGCTGGATGGGGCTCGCGACCCTCTCTCCGAGCTGGATGGGGCTCGCGACCCTCTCTTATGGTACCTTTACATGCCGCCACTGCAGGATGGATACAACCCGCTACAGGCTACAAATGTAGCTTGTCGCGCCAATATCGCCCGTAGTAGTGGCGTCTGAAGACGGGACGACACAGCCGGCTACAGATACATCTGTATCCGTGCACTGCCCATAAACAGATGGCAACAAAGCCGATTACACGCCGATACAGCTCGCTACAAAGAAGGAACAGAAGGGTTGTTTCTACACCATGCTATGTAGCTGGGGCGTGACACAGGGTCCGGGTTTCCGCGCCCCCTTCAGCGATCATTGGAGGAAGCTCCTGCGTTGCGATTGGTTGTCGCCGCGCAGGGCGGCATATTTAAGGAGCTGACGAGTCACACTACACAATTGCTCGAGCGTCAAGTATTAATCTGCCTCCTGCGATGCCTGTCCAATCATGGTATTTTTGCTTTCTCCTATCAGCGTACGGACGTCTCGTAATCCACAATTGTAGCACGCCTATGTGCTGTCCCTGCTGCACCAGGTACGCCCATAGTAGCTGGTTGTAGCGGTGTGTAAATGAGCTACGGATGGCTACTTGAGACACCCGGCGATGTATCTAGCTGTAGATGTAGCGTAGCGTAGCGCACCTTGTGGCGGCGTGTAAAGAGGGTGCGTTTCCCGTTTGTAACCGTTTGGGCGTGCTCGTGCACGTGAAGTAGCGGTTGGTATCCATCCTGTTGTGGCGGCGTGTAAAGGTACCATTAGAGCTTGATGTGGCTCGCGACCCTCCCTCTGAGCTGGATGTGGCTCCCGACCCTCTCTCCGAGCTAGATTTGGTTTGTGACCCTCTCTCAGAGCTGGATGTGGCTCGCGACCCTCTCTCCGAGCTGGATGTGGCTTGCGACCCTCTATCTCTAGTGTTTTGAACCTAGTGTTCAGTCACGGACCCCATACGGTATGGGTGTAAAAATAAAGGATGTTTAAAGCATTATACTTACCAGTCTTAACGTTGAAGTCACTTCCGGGTCCCACTCTGTGATTTGCTGTTCAGCAGGCATTGCAGTGAATATTTCATGAGGTTAATAAGCTGGACCCGGAGGAGACCACAATGGCGAGACAGGTGTGATTAATGCTTTAATCACGGCCTTCTCAGTGAAGTCTTCTCAGTGTTCAGAATCCATTCTCAAACACTTAGATGTTTGGTACAGAGCCGAACTTTACATAATGTGACGATCTCGCGCATGCTCAGTGGGTGGATCCAGTATTATCGTTGATGTGTTGGTTTTTGAAAAAGCACTAAAAAAGTCGCATGCAACGCTTTTTGGACTCCTTAAAAACCACATCCAACCTGATACGGTAGGAATCTGAAGCAACTGGATGCTACCAGACACCATTAAAAGTGAATGGGATAAAACCTGACAAGTGCCTATGATCTCACTTTTTAGGCTTTAAATAGTTATAGAATATATCCACGAAAGAGTAAAAGCAGTACTGGTATTGCTTCGAGTCATAAAAAACTAACATTTGCTTCCACCTGCCAACACAAAAACCACTAATGTAACAGAGGAGCCTTGTGTAGTGATTACGGTGGGTTACAGCACAATGGGAACAAGCAATGCATAAGATAAACTGGGGTAATCACTTCATGCCTTGCCATTTTGATTTTGTTATTCTAAAAAAAACCTCAGACAAGCTTCATGGTCAACCCCCCAACTGTGTTTACAGAAACACCAGACCCAGGAATTCTGGAATTCTACATTACAGAACTTTTGGAATGTGTATGTCAGGCTCAGTAAATGTGACTTCCAAGTATTACACACACAATTCCACATGGAAAATCCCTTTAAGTACAGTTGTGGCCAAAAGTATTGACACCCCTGCAGTTCTGTCAGATAATACCAGTTTCTTCCTGAAAATGATTGCAATCACAAATTCTTTGGTATTATTTTCATTTAATTGTCTCATTAAATTTGTCTTCATGAAAATAACACAAAAAGAATTGTCCTAAAGCCAAATTGGATCTAATTCCACCAAACATAAAAAAGGGGGTGGACAAAAGTATTGGCACTGTTAGAAAAATCATGTGATGCTTCTGTAATTTGTGTAATTAACAGCACCTGTAACTTACCTGTGGCACCTAACAGGTGTTGGCAATAACTAAATCACACTTGCAGCCAGTTGACATGGATTAAAGTTGACTCAACCTCTGTCCTGTGTCCTTGTGTGTACCACATTGAGCATGGAGAAAAGAAAGAAGACCAAAGAACTTCTGAGGACTTGAGAAACCAAATTGTGAGGAAGCATGAGCAATCTCAAGGCTACAAGTCCATCTCCAAAGACCTGAATGTTCCTGTGTCTACCGTGCGCAGTGTCATCAAGAAGTTTAAAGCCCATGGCACTGTGGCTAACCTCCCTAGATGTGGACGGAAAAGAAAAATTGATGAGAGATTTCAAGCAAGATTGTGCGGATGGTGGATAAAGAACCTCGACTAACATCCAAACAAGTTCAAGCTGCCCTGCAGTCCGAGGGTACAACAGTGTCAACCCGTACTATCCGTTGGCTCTGAATGAAAAGGGACTGTATGGTAGGATACCAGAAGACCCCACTTCTTACCCCGAGACATGAAAAAGCCAGGCTGGAGTTTGCCAAAACTTACCTGAGAAAGCCTGAAACGTTTTGGAAGAATATTCTCTCTTTTTGGGCAAAGGCATCAACATAGAGTTTAAGGAGAAAAAAAGGGGCTTCAAAGAAAAGAACACGCTCCCTACAGTCAAACATGGCGGAGGTTCCCTGATGTTTTGGGGTTGCTTTGCTGCCTCTGGCACTGGACTGCTTGACCGTGTGCATGGCATTATGAAGTCTGAAGACTACCAACAACATTTTGCAGCATAATGTAGGGCCCAGTGAGAGAAAGCTGGGTCTCCCTCAGAGGTCATGGGTCTTCCAGCAGGACAATGACCCAAAAAATCAAAAGCATAGAAGGTTTGAGAGAAGCTGGACCTTCAAGGTCATGGTCCAGCAGGACCAATAGAAACAGAAGATCTAAAATGGCAGTTTGGAGAAGGCACCTTCACATATCAGGGACCTGGAGCAGTTGCCAAAGAAGAATGGTGTAAATTCAGCAGAGCATGTAAAAACTCATTGATGGTACCAGGATAGGTTGATCGCAGTTATTTGGCTAAAGGTTTGCAACCAAGTATTAGGCTGAGGTCCAATACTTGTCTGCCATTTATGGAGTTTTGTGTGAAATGATCAATGTTTTGCTTTTTGCTTCATTCTCTTTTGTATTTTTTCATTGAAGACAAATTAAATGAAGATAATAATATCACAGAATTTGTGATTGCAATCATTTTCAGGAAGACACTGAGTATTATCTGACAGAATTGCAGGGGTGTCAATACTTTTGGCCACAACTGTACTTGCTACCATTTGCCATTAAAAACGGCGAGTGCATTTATTGAAAAATCTGATTTCATTTGCGCCATTGTTATTCTTTAAAGGGTTTATCCGGTATTTTTACATATATATATATATAAAAAAGTGTCCAAGCAGTGCCATTCCACCTGCCGGTTGTGCCTGGCACCGTTTGCCGCCGTTCACCCCCGGCGCAGAGCAGGCACAGACCGTTCCTGCCAGAGACAGCATGCTAAACAGAGCAGCGACTTCTTTTCCGCTCTGCTCTGTGAAAGGAGCGGGACAGCCAGCCTCATGCTGATTGACAGCCGGCTCCCCGCTACCTAATTGGGAGAGCCTATGGCGTAACTGTAAGTCATATGTCAGTAATTGGTAAATGGCTCTGGTTTAATCGGGTGGCTCCAGAGTGGGCTACCCCCTGTGTGATGTGTGTGCTTTAATAAGGCATGTGGAGAAGTGTGTCTCAAAGATGAAACTTTTCGAAATAAGGGCTTGTTCAGACATCTGAGAAAAACTTTCCTAGCTTCTACATAATTTTTTCAGTTTCATCTGTGTTGGGTCCAATTTCATCAGCAGTCTGTGAAAGATGGACGGTACACAGCATCTGATTTTTAAAAGGATTGTCAACTGGTTTGCAATCTAAGGACATGCTGTGGAAAGCTGCTGTTAGGGTTGAAAAAAACAAGAATCACCTGTGTCTCTCATCAGTGTGTGTGCTATTGCATACTTAATCTAAAGGCTTTATCACCTGGTGATTACCATTACAGGACTACTTTGTCACTTGCACAGCAGTCCGACACGCCCCCTGCTGTGATTGTGCATTGATAGTGAAGTGTTAATCTCTATAGAGAGCCTGGTGTGGGTGGGGTCAGCTCTCCCAGCCTAAAACTAAATGCTTTGATTGTGTGAGAACAGCTGCAGCCATTAATCTATGTGATACATCGCTGGTTTCAGAATCTCATTGCCTACAACATGCTGCTCTTACATGAGGTAGCAAAAACCTGCTGACAGATTCCCTTTTAATTTTTTTAATTTATTTTGTTAGACATTTAGTATTGCTGATTTTGGTCCTTTACCTGGTACATCCTAAAAAATTGTACATGTGAACAGCCCCTTAGACTATACAGACTTCTGAATGATCCATGATGTTTTTTTATTTCACATTGAATTGTGCTATAAAACTCTGCTTGTTCCTGAACAATGGTGATATTAAGAGCTTCTAGTGAGAATAAATACGGGTACATCGATGATCTCCTCAGTGGCGTACCTTGAGCCCAGGGGGCCCTGGTGCAGCCATGGTGAGGAGCGGGCGGGAAGGGGGTTGCTGGCGGCCGTCGGTGAGGAGCGGGGGGTGGGGGTTTATGCAGGCGGCCGTCGGTGGGGGGGAGGAGGGATGCTGGCGGCCGTCGGGGGGGGGGGGTGTTTATTAGTGATGCGGCTCTCCTACCTGCTGAGCCGCGCCGAGTGCATTCCTGAGAGCCAGGGCGGCAGAGGGCCAGGATCAGGCAGGGGAAGCAGGAAGCTTCCTGTTTTCCTTGCCTGACCCTCCTCTCCTCTGACATCGGGTTACGGGGGTCGGCTGGGGGCCCCCCTGCAGGCTTGAGGGGCCCCCTAGCCGGTCGGGGCCCTGGTGCAGCTGAACCAGCTGCACCATGGTAGGTCCGCCCCTGGATCTCCTGTTATATTTACAGAAGTGATCACTCCATGTTCTGTCTGTAGACAGGGTGGCTACTTTGGACATTTTTGCTTTTGCCAACCTATAAATCAAAAAAAAAACAGGTAAAACAAAAGAAATAGAAAGATATAATTACACCAAGGAAGAAAACTTCCACTTTTTTTTCCCCTCTCTTTTAGGTGCAATGCAAAAACTCTTTTGCACATAATTGAATAATGTTACACAAGATTAGTTTGCCTTCTCAGCACATTAAATTCATCACTTATATAAATGCCTTCAGTTTCTTACAGTCTTGCTGACCCTTGCTATTGCCAAAAGCATGATTGATGGGACCGGTTCAGAATAATATGTCCAGGACAGAAGTATCATTCATCTGAATTATGCGGCTCTGACAATAGCAGGCTGCCAAATTAGCCACCAGTAGGGAGTAAGAGTGGAGGCAACAGACCGGGTCTTCTAACAACTTTCAAAGAAACTCGAGCTTACATTCAGCCAGAGGAGTCGGCACAAGCCAAACCATTATCTAATATCTGGCTACAAAACATTCAATATTTCTAATCTAAGTATTAATTTTAATTAACACTGAAGATATTTGGACATTAGAAGGCATATGTGAGGACTAAGAATAAAATATTGATTTACAAGAAACAAAGGCTAGACCACTCCATGACCTTAGTCTGCTTCTTTTTGAGCCACTCCTTTGTTGCCTTGGCTGTAAGTTTTGGGTCATTGTGGTGCTGGAAGACCCAGCCACGACCCATTTTTAATTTCCTGGCGGAGGGAAGGAGGTTGTCACTCAGGATTTTACGGCACATGGCTTCTTCCATTGACCTATTTATGCGGTGAAGTTGTCCTGTGCCCTTAGCAGAACAATGCCCCAAAAACATAATGTTTCCACCGCCATGCTTGACTGTGGGGATGGTGTTGTTTGGGTCGTAGGCAGCATTTCTCTTCCTCCTAACACGGCGAGTTGAGTTAATCACTGTTTTTTTCTGGGAGTTGAGTATAGGCCGCTTTACACGTCACAATATCGTTCCGATATTGCATACGATTTCACGGGAGTGCGCACGTTTTTGGCACTTGTCCAAGATCGCATAGGAGATGTTACACATGGAGATATTGGCAGGCAACGCAACTACGATGTTGTACGCCTCTCTTGCACACAGCGTCTGAGCAACTCATTGAACGACCAGTTAACATTGGAGTGAATAGGGGAAGTTGCACTCCAAATCGGAGTTGCGCTGTCACACTGCACGATCCTGCCAGATCGTCAAGCCAATATTGCACGGTTGAGGAGCATGCATAGTCCAAAAACGATATTGTAGTTGCATCGTTTTTGAGTCGCGTTGCCCATTTACATGATACAACGCACAAACGATATCGACTGCAATGCCCGTACCCCGTGACTTTTTATCGTAGTTGTGTTGCGATATCGCGACATTTAAAGCGGCCTTATCTCACATGTGTCTCGCTCAGTGTGACTCCGGTCTTAAATGTGTTTTCCTTTCTTTGATGTCAGTATTGTCACTAACAGTTCCTAAATAGTTTTGTTCAGGTGCAGCTACTCTGTGACCACCCCCATCTCGTTCAACTAGTCACATGACCCATCAGCTTTTGTTGGTGATAAATCTTATTCTGTGCAAGCCGCTTGGATGGAAGGAGCTGTTGGTGTACTGACCAATGCAAAGCCTTCTGATTCCTAAGAGTGTGGCCGGAGCTGTGAAGTTTCTGTTGTAATCTTTTTTCCCCCTATTTTCCTTTCTTTAGTGTTTATTAGTGCAGCGGTCAGACTAGCGCTCTTGCCGGCCTATTCACTAGTAAGGATAATTTTAGGGAAGGAGAAGGCCTAGGTATCCTTTTCAGCAATGAAGTGAAAGAACTCCTATAGGGACACTAGGGAGCTCAGGGTACAGCTGCAGGTGAGTGCAGGAGGTGTCCCTTCCCTCCTCCTCCCTAGCGCCAGGGTCCACCGTTGTTTGTGTCCCCTGCGTACCCTCGTTTGTTGTGTTGTGTGCCAGACACTTGTAAGTCTGTGCAATTTTATGCGGTATATTCAGGGACACGCCACTCCGAGCGTGACAGCCATATGCAATAGAAAGTACTAGGCTCAAAAGTCCAATGAGTGGCAGACACCGCCCAAAAGCAGATGTCTGGAAATAATTTTTTTTTTGTCAGTTGCAATAATTTGCCAATTCTTAGATCATCAAGAAGCCAAGATCAGGGTACAGATCAGCACTACATTAGATAAATTACACTGAGGCAGTATACCAAGATCCAGGGGTTCCTACCTGACCCCAATTCAGATCTGCTCTCCTATTTGGGGATACTCACAATAGTCACCATCTGGAGACCTGCTCTTCATAGCTGTTTGCTAAGCCTGGTGCTAATGGACCAACCTGGAAGACATCAGCGAGCCACACGTCATGGGCTCGCGAGCCACATGTGACCCCCCCCCCCCCCCAAGCCACAGGTTGGGAACCCCTGGTCTATACGAACTAATCATAAATGGTAAGTTGTTTAGAAAACACCCTTAAGAAATCTGTAATGTATGACCAGCTTTAGACAATGTGCACTTGCCATGTTTAAGACCCCCACATACCCACCAAGGTTTGCCAAGAAATAGGCGATTCAGGGATTCAGGAGAATGCACACATTGTTTTACCAGAGACATTTCTTTTGGCGCCTTCTCTGTTGTGTTTTGTTTTTTTTTGCAGCAGCTTTTTCACCAGCATTATTTTTGTGTTGACTCCTGGGTATAAACACGCAAACGGCTTTGACGCAGCAGAGGCCGCCTAACAAACGGTCAGATCACTTGTTATAACAGTTTCATGGCTTTTGAAGCTTAAAGCAGTTGAAAGATACTCCAAAAGAATGAACGTATGTACAGCACGTCATTATGACGTTGTAGTGCAAATGTTCATTCGTTTGAGCAATTTCACACGCTTCTTCAAGGAGTTGTGCCACGAATAATTATACATTTTGATTAATAGATTTTAGAATAAAAATAAGTTCTTTAGGCACCATGTCTAATGAGCAGTTGATGCTCAGTTGAGCGTGACCCAACTACCCGAGTATAATGGAAGTCGATGGGGAACTCAAGCATTTTTCCGGAAGATATCCCGTAAAAATACTATAGCTCCTCATTGACTTCCATTATACTCTCTAAAATAGTCATGGCCATCCGAGCATCCAACTGCTTCTCTCCTTTCTCTCTCTTCTTGCTCTTTCTCGCATTATTTCTCTTTTTCTCTCTCTCTTTCTCTCTCTCATCCTCTCTCTTTCTCTCGATCTCTTTCTTTCTCTTTCTTTCTCTCTTTTTTTCTCTCTTTCTTTCCTCTTTCTTTCTCTCTTCTCTTTCTTCTCTTTCTTTCTCTCTTTCTTTCTCTCTTTCTTTCTCTTCTTTCTTTCTCTCTTTCTTTCTCTCTTTCTTTCTCTCTTTCTTTCTCTCTTTCTTTCTTTCTTTCTCTCTTTCTTTTTCTCTTTCTTTTTCTCTTTCTTTCTCTCTCTCTCTCTTTCTCTCTTTCTCTCTCTGTCTTTCTCTTTCTCTCTCTCTCTCTGTCTTTCTCTCTCTTTCTCTCTATCTCTTTCTCTCTCTTCCTCTTTCTCTCTTCCTCTCTCTCTTTCTCTCTCTTTCTCTCTCTTTCTCTTTCTCTTTCTCTCTTTTCTTTCTCTCTCTCTCTGCTCTCTCTCTCTCTCTTTCTCCTTCTCTCTCCTCTCTTTCTCTCTCTCTTCTCTCTCTCTTCTCTCTCTCTCTCCTCTTCTCTCCCTGCTTTCTCTTCCCTCTCTTTGTCTCCCTTCTCTCTTTTCTCTCTTCTCTCTCTCTTCTCTCTCTTCTCTCTTTCTTCCTCTTTCTTTCTTCTCTCTCTCTTCTCTCTTCTCTTTCTCTCTCTTCTCTCTCTCTCTTCTCTCTCTCTTTCTCTCTTCTCTTTCTCTCTCTTTCTCTCTTTCTCTCTCTTCTCTCTCTTTCTCTCTTTCTTCTCTTTCTCTCTCTCTCTCTTTCTCTCTTTCTCTCTCTCTCTCTTTCTCTTCTCTCTTTCTCTTTCTCTCTCTTTCTCTTTCTCTCTCTTTCTCTTCTCTTCTCTCTCTCTCTCTCTCTTCTCTCTTTCTCTCTCTTTCTCTTTCTCTCTCTTTCTCTTTCTCTCTCTCTCTCTCTTCTCTCTCTCTTTCTCTTCTCTCTCTCTTTCTCTTTCTCTCTCTTCTTTCTCTCTCTCTCTTCCTCTTTCTCTCTTCTCTTTCTCTCTTCTCTCTCTTCTTCTCTCTCTTCTCTCCTCTCTCTCTTTCTCTCCTCTCTCTTTCTTCTCTTTCTCTCTCTCTGTCTTTCTCTCTCTCTTTCTCTCTCTCTCTTTCTCTTTAAAAATGCCTGATGTTTTTAGTTTTCACAACTATTTTGTCATTCATTAGTACAGATGACAAAAACACTGATAAAACTATGCAAAAACAACTTTCTGTGTGTGCATGAGATTTCTAGAATTGCATGGGTTTTGCTGGTAATGGAAAATGCTGCTTTTTATTTATATAAATTTGCATAAAATCAAGGAAAAAAAAAAATGAAAAAACCCTGCAAAAATGCAGCAAAAACCCAATGTGAATACAGCCTAAGGCTACAGAAAAATTGGAGAAATAAAATAAAAATGTATATGATTTACTCACCTGAGTGAAAGAGCCGTCCTCATTGCACTCCGGTATGAAGACTGCTTCTTGTGGCTTCTTTGCTTGTTCCAGGGCCTGTGTTCTTTCCAGACGACACTTGCTTTGTCCTGCATCTTGGAAAGAAGAGCTAGTAATTATTCTGCCTTTAATGTAGATATATATATATATATATATATATATATATATATATATATATATAATATTTTTTTTTTTTTTATTTTTTTTTTCGTTTTAAGAATGCATAGGAAAATGAAGTAGACTAAAGCCGGCCATTTACAGGGTGGGCCATTTATAAGGATGCACCTAAATACAATGGGAATGGTTAGTGATATCAACTTCCTGTTTGTGGCACATTAGTATATGGGTGGGGGAAAACTTTTCCAGATGGTGACCATGGCGGCCATTTTGAAGTCAGCCATTTTGGATCCAACTTTATTTTTTTGCAATGTGAAGAGGGTCATGTGACACATCAAACTTGTTCATTCATGAGTTATTTACAAGTTTGACCACTTATAAAATGTGTTCAGCGTGCTACCCATTGTGTTGGATTGTCCATACAACCCTCTTCTCCCACTCCTGACACACTGATGGTAACACCGCAGAAGAAATGCAGCACAGGCTTCCAGTATCTGCTGTATCAGATGCTGCACATCTCCTATCTTCACAGCATAGACAATTGCCTTCAGATGAGGGATGAGGCAAACTGTATTGTGAATGGTGAAGTTACAAACAAAACCAGTGCTATTGGTCTGACACTAACCCACAGTGGATAGATCCCTCCAAGACTGCTGGAACACAAACATTGATGTATGGTGTGGTATATGGGCTGAAAGATAGTGGGGCCATTCTTCATCAATGGAAACCTCAATGCCACAGGATATCTGAAATTGCTATTTGGCTAGTCAAAAGGCGTTGTGCCTGAAAACGTCGCCTGCTGTACCCAAGACCGGATTAAAGGCTATTTGTTCACCTGAACCGGAGTGCCGCTACATTTTTTCCTAAATACGTATGAATGAAAGGTTTGGAAGAGAACCTAGTAGATTTGCACCCTAGAAGAATTTTCAGTGCTGCTCCCCTCTTTTTTTGTACAATATAATGGCAGGATAGCTGACCTAATAATAGTTTTTGTCTTACTTTATATTCTATTGGTTTATTATATGTGAGGAGCTGGCATGGGCTATTGACTATTGACTTTTCCAGCTAGTTACGTCCACTTTATAGTTCACAAGTTGAAGGGGGATGTACCAGAGTGTCACTTCCAGCCTGTTTTCATAGACCATAGTATAATCAGGCCTACATTACCATTCATCTGGTGGGAAGTGATGCATCTTTGCTTTCCTCTGCAAGGGGTTTGCCCAATACACATCCTACAGACAGGACAGAAGACTGGGCTTCTAGAACAATAAGCCACATGTTAAAGCTAGTCGTTTGTGCTGTGAAAAGGAAGCAAGAGGATCTGTTGCCATGTCCTGAAACCTATGGATGGACAGCAAAGACTGGAGCTGGGTTACATATGCTACAGTCGTGGTTGCTACCTTCTGGATTTTAGGAACTATCCTAACTGCTATTCTTGCTGACTGGACCTGATTACATGGCGCTGCGATTGTAATATCCATTGTCAGGAGGAACTTACAGAATATTGCTGGCTGGTTTCCTATCTTGTGGACGGGGCATCACATTGTGGCCATCTACCTGGAGATGCTGTAATACCATGAACGGATACAAATAAAACTTTTGCATTGTTAACCTGCCTAGGTGATTATTACACACCCCAACTTCATATCTTCACAGTATATGTTAACCTATTGGCAGATATGGTCCTCTATTGATTAAGCAGTTAAACAATTTCTAGGAGTAGAACTCTTAAAAATATCACAAAAAAAATGTTTGCGCAACTCAGCTGTGCAGAACGTTTCGCAACTTTTGGCTTTTTCAGTCCTTGCAGCTTCACTAAAGTGGATGAAACTCGGATGGGACAGGATGATGTAGCCAAACCCGTCAAATTCATCGTAATTGTATAGATAAACCTTCTAAATATTATCATGATAGATAAAATACATGCAAGCCGAGATTCAGAGGTATTACTGTAATACACAATGTCTGTAACAAATATAAAGTGGATCGAGTTTTTCTTGTTACCTTTGCACCTTCCTCGATGAACAACACTTAGGGCAGAGTCCTTGCACTTGGCTCTTTGGTAATCGCACATAGATTCATACGTTCGTCCATCTGAAGCACATACAGGCTTGGATTGTGTTCTGGAGCAATGAGGATTGCACTGTGGATCTCTGTCCCGGTCACTTATTAAAAACTAATGGAAAAAAAAAAACAAAAAAGTGGAGTAAATTTATAGAAAAGGGAACAAATGCTTGTTTCCCAAAAATCTTAACGTTTAGTCAGACTGCCATTCGCCCAATGCATCTGCAAAATGGTAATTTATAAGAGCTTTTGACCAGATCAAAAGATCGTCCTAGACTGTACATTGTACTCGATAAATCGGACTCACGCGGCCAAGAGGTAAATGACAGCCTATGCTCACCGAGCAATCCATCACAATTATTCGCTCAATTAGTAATTATCTACCAATTGCTCTATCAATAATTATTAAAGGAAATCTGTCAGGTGGTTTTCTAGTACAATGCTAATGGTGTTGGGTCCCCTGGCACCGCTCCTCAGCTCACCTCTACTGGGTCTGCATCCTCTGCTCCTCTACCGATCGGGCGTCCAGGCATGCTGTGTTTTGGAGCCATCGCCGGGTCCCCTTCCTGTCTGCTGACCACCAGACTCACACATCAGCACACTACAACGGTCGGAGTCATGAATCTAATCAGTGGTGCACTAGGCGTGGCCGCGCTCCTCCCCTGTCAATCTAGGGGTCGGCACGGCTCAACCTGACACTCTCCTGGACTAATAGCTGTCTGCCCTTCGGTATATCTCAGGCCACCTCCACTGCTAGGAGGTGCTTGATTATTGTGTTAGTATGCTTCTGCTTCCCTGACTGGTAGTCAGGCCCTCCTTGTGCTCTCCTCTGGTAGAACCCGTTTCAGCTCACCTGACCCCGGGCTCTGGTGCCTCCTTCCCTGTTTTGGCCTTACTGTAGTATAGGATAACCCTACGAGCTGCCTTCCTGGTACTAGCAGCTATGGTATTTAGACCCCCCCGGCTTGCCCCTGACAATCCCTGTATAGGGGTTGGCTAAACTAGTACCAGCTCACTCGGGGGAATTTGGTACCATGGCCCAGTGGGTCCACTCTAAGATGCCTTCCCCCGGAAGCGTGACAAATGGTATCTTTTAAATAGAGCTTAAGCAGCTATTTCAGGATCAGTAACTTTTATTGCTCTAAGAAATGGGAGGGGAGAGCAGGGAATATGCAATTATATGCTTGACTACTCAGAACCTACACTGAATTCTACAAAGCTTACAACAAGATAACAGGTGAAGGGACAGCAATAAAAGTTACTGATCCTGAAAGAGCTGCTCAAGCTCTATGTAAAGATACCATTTAGCATTATACTAGAAAATCACCTGATAGATTCCCTTTAATAATTATTGATAGAGCGATCAGTAAGCTTTGGAGAACTCAATGTAGCGTTCCGGCTAGTCAAGCATATGTAGATACAAATTGCAAATTCCCTGCTCTCCCCTCACTGTTCTCAGTGCATTTACTATGGAGAGGAGGGGAGAGTATGGGTGGGGACAGTAGTGCAGATTCAGTTTGGATTTCCTATCACTTATGCCAGCACTGAGAGGTGGGAGGGGGGAGCAGGGCATATGCAGTTTGTATTGACATATGCTTGACTAGTTACTACGTCACACTAAATTCTCCAGATCTTGCAAGTTAAAAGGCAATAAAAGTTACTAATCTTGAAAGAGATGCTTAAGCCCCATTTAAATATACCAGTAGCATCATACTAGAAAATCACAGATTCCCTTTAATACTAGAAAATCAGATTCCCTTTAATACTAGTACACAATGTTAACCACAGTACCCGTGTGTAAACCAGCTATTAAATGACTGCTGATCATTATATATATTCCATATAAAAAATAGTTGCCACCAAAAGAAAGCTCAAGTCACTTCTTTTAGTCTGAAATGGTTAAAAAAAGTGACAAAAGACAGATCATATGTACAGCAAGACGCTTTGACACAGCTGTCCATACAATCAATCTTTTTGATCTTTTTCGGTGCTTTTTCAGGTAAAATCAACCTGAAAAAGATGTGTACACATAACCTAAGGTTTTCCTTTTCAGATTCCCCTCAAAGCAAAGGGTTGTCTAAGGAATGACAATATGGCAGCTGGCCTATTACTTGAGGTTCTTATTTCTCCTAGTAAATCTTTTAAACTTTTTTTCCTTGTTATCAGGACTTGCCATTGATGGCCAGTCCTTAGGATAGACGATCAATATGATTTTGGTAGAAGTACAACATATTTATTTAAAGGTAACATGCTAATTCAGTTAAATTTATCTAGGGGGCAACTTTGACTTTTTTTATTGTTATTAATACCAAAGTGTTCAAGCCAACAATTATTTTCTTTCCATGTCCAGGTGTCGCTACCAGTTTCTAGCCGGGTCCAGGTTATGCAACCGTTTTTTAACCACATCCTGGTGCGTGTTATCATTAGTTTCTATCCACGTTCAGGTGTCGTCACCCATTTCTATCAACGTTCAGGTGTCTTCACCGGTTTCTAGCTACGTCCAAGTGTGAGCACTGGTTTCTAGCCACATTCAGGTGTTAGCACCAGTTTCTAGCCACGTTCAGGTGTCAGCACTGGTATCTAGCCACCTCCAGGTGTCTGCATCGGTTTCTAGCCACGTCCAGCTGTTGTCACCGGTTTCTAGTCATGTCCAGGTGTCGGCACCAGTTTCTAGTTATGTCCAGTTGTCGGCTCCGGTTTCTAGTTACGTCCAGCTGTCAGCATCGGTTTCTAGCTATATCCAGCTGTGAGCACCAGTTTCTAGCCACGTCCAGGTGTCGTCATCGTTTTTAGTCACGCCCAGGTGTCGTCATCGGTTTCTAGTCTCGTCACTGGTTTCTAGTCACGTCCAGTGTCGGCACCAGTTTCTAGTTATGTCCAGGTGTCGGCACTGGTTTCTAGTCACGTCCAGTTGTCCGCATCAGTTTCTAGCTATATCCAGTGTCAGCACCAGTTTCTAGCCACCTCCAGGTGTTGTCATCGGTTTCTAGTCACGTCCAGGTGTCGTCACCGGTTTCTAGCTACATCCAGCTGTCGGCATCAGTTTCTAGCTATATCCAGGTGTCGGCACCAGTTTCTAGCCACCTCCAGGTGTTGTCATCGGTTTCTAGTCACGTCCAGGTGTCGTCACCGGTTTCTAGTCACGTCCAGGTGTCGTCACCGGTTTCTAGTCACGTCCAGGTGTCGTCACCGGTTTCTAGTCACGTCCAGGTGTCGTCACCGGTTTCTAGTCACGTCCAGGTGTCGTCACCGTTTCTAGTCACGTCCAGGTGTCGGGCACCGGTTTCTAGTTACGTCCAGCTGTCGGCATCAGTTTCTAGCTATATCCAGGTGTCAGCACCAGTTGATAGCCATGTCCAGATGTTGGCACCAGTTTCTAGCCACATCCAGGTGTCCGCATTGGTTTCTAGCCACATCCAGGTGTCCGCATTGATTTCTAGCCATGTCCAGGTGTTGGCTCTATATGTTATACAATGCATGACATCGGTCAATCCATGTGATTTCTGCGAGTGCTGAATGCATTATTTAAAATGTTGAAACACATGGTCCATCCCTAGTAGTTTCCACAACATTATTCTTTGCTTAGGGGACAGGTGAAGGAAGCCAAATGTTGGTCAAATCTTTTGTCCGGCTGTGTTGTTGCCTCTCCGTGCTTTTAAAGTATAACACTAATTTTAGGCAATATCTGATGAATACTTAACATATAACAGAAATTTTAATTAGTTGGCCTAGCTCTCTCACTGATTCCAATATTTGGTATGCAATGTCTACTTCTGTGTATATCATCTCTAAAGGAGAAATAAACCCTCCAAGACTACTCCTTACAGTTATACCAAGTGATCGCTGCCCCCACTCATCACTGGTGGATCTATGAGATCTGTGCTCTCCAAACCGGACAACGTCTTTAATGGGACTGTGACACACATGTCTTAGCGGTAACTTTATAATCTTGGTAAAGACCAGACTCACATAAAGCATTATGTAACAGTCGGAGTCGTTGTGTCGGATTCAGGGAAATTGAGAAGTTGGGGTTGGATATGTGACTTACTGACTTCACAGCCCTGGATTTGGAATCAGAGTCAATGTCCATTTTGGTGGAGTCGGATTCAGGGAAAGAGTCCAAGTCAGATGTTTGGCTTACCGACTCCACAGCCCTGGTAGCGTTATGGAATTGCTTTTGATGATCGTCAATGGGGTGACATGGCCATCCGCACCGACCCCTCAAGACCTTTTTTGGGGATTTTTGGTCTCTACTTAAATCTCATTGACTTCAGGATAGGTAACATAACTTGCTTGTGACTTTTCTGTAATTGGCCTTTTTCTACCAACCATATCATGGGATGGCATGTCTTAAAATGGTTTGTTAGAGCGTCTTGTGTCATCTCTAGCCTTAAACTCTAAGGCAGAGACTTTGGCAGTGGCATTCGACAGCCAAAGAAAAACATATATTCTTTTAGTCTCGGTACTACTGTCCAGCTTTAGTCTGTTTGCTGCTTATTTGGAGTAACCGCCTTGTATCACAAAGGCGTCCACAGATATAAACAATATTAACACTGTTGTAAGACCAAACTATGGCTTCCCTTCTCCTTTTTAAGTGCTGCCAGGCCTTCATACAATACCGGACTTGTCCTCTCTTATTGCAAAATGAAGGTGGCACCAGACATTACCGGAGATGCAACGCCATTTCCAGCTTTGATAAATGATGGTAACAATGGCACATTATAACATTTACAGAAACCCTCCTTTATTCACCACTTTCTAGTTTAGTGACATTTCCCACAGCTAATTATTTTGCTATTACACAGATTAGTGTTTCTTTTTAGCCAAAATTTAAGTGCATTTGAATTTCTGAATATTTAAAATGACTGAATTTGTTAATGCCAAAAATCTTTAATCTGGTGTTCATAGAATGTAATGGGTGTAACAATTATCCTAGTATGGAACAATTATAGAAAAATAAATATATATCTACCACTGTGATCTATTCAATCCATTTACAATACAGACAGTCACTAGCACACATATATATTTAAATGATAGAATGAAATAAATGAGAATTAAATGCATATGTTATGATAATTATTTCTATAATTTTATATATGTGCGGTAGCGACTGGCTATACTATAAATTCATTTCATTTCATTCATTTCATTCATTTATATAGCGCTATTGATTCCATAGCACTTTACATACATGAGTAATGCTGTCTCTCTTGGAGCTCACAATCTAAACGACCTATCAGTATGTCTTTACAATGTGGGAGGAAACCGGAGTGCCCGGAGGAAACCCACGCAAACACGGGGAGAACATACAAACTCCTTGCAGATGTTGTCCTTAGTGTCCTTGGTGGGAATTGAACCCAGGATCTCAAGACCCCAGCGCTGCAAAGGCTACAGTGCTAACCACTTGAGCCACCGTGCTGCCCATAAATGGCCGGTATGTATCACAGAGGCGAGGTCCCGTGTGATTTAAATCTGCAAGGAAACCTGGAATGATTACTCCAGGACTTGTAGTTCTATGAGCTTTGTTTAATGCATACATTGCTAGGTTTACAGGCTAGTCAAATGTGCTAGGTGGAACTGACTATCCACATACATCCCATCAATGGGTGTGTCTCATGGGATATAATCAGACTGTTTGGTTACGTGCTTGGAAATGGCCATCTTTCTGAAAGCACATGGCGAGGAGACCATGTGTATGTAGAGCCTGCTGCAGACTTCCCAGAGACATGACATGAGGCATGTGTGTGGAGCCTGCTGCAGCTCCTGGGACGGTACACGGTCAGAAGACAGTGTGAGGGGAACCTGCTATGACCCCTAAAAAGTTAACCTTAGGAAAAAGGGCTGTATACTGACCAAGGTCAGTGAGTGAAGGGTTGCTATACCTTCACTAGGACACTAATTGTATCCAAAGTTGCGGGCAAATCCGCAGATAAAACACTGTCGCAAATGTTTCTGTGAACTGTGACCTGTGCGGGCGTACCCGCGGATGAAACAGACTGTATGTCATATATGTTTCTAACTGACTGTATGTCACATTTATTTTCTGTAAAGCCGTAGTATAGATCATGCCTGGTTTACGGCAGTGGTTTTTGAGCATTATTAAACCGGTTGGACTACTTAAATAGAAACCGTTCGTATGTGCGTGCCTCAATCTAGGACCCAAGCCAGTGTCCCCTGACACGTTCAGTGAGTGGTGTCTCACAATTTATATATTTAGCAATTTTGGGTCTAACTTTATGACAAGATAGACCACTAATAATTCAGTATGGTTTTGGCTTAACGCGTCACACGAAAACCTGTGACACAGGGTAACCTCACCTGATCATTTACCGCACCAACCATGTGCACTCTGATTCCCCTCTACGTCCAATGTGTCCTGCAGTCAGTGTTGCACCAGGGTTCCTGTATGTACAGAATAAGCTCTTGGTTGTCTGATTTTGACTGCATTGTTAGTTACCCTTGTACCTGCAGGGCACGTCCACAGTAAGGACTGATAACATACTTACCCAGAGTACAGAGTTTTTTTTAATGCAAAAAGGTGTTTTTTTTTTTAATAAAACCATGCCTCAAAATCATCATTAAAGGGTATTCCTGAAACACCACCTAATTGTCCCAAATATTGCCCTTTTTCCATTGTGTAATACTTATTAATCAACTTTTAAATCATTCCTTTCATTTCACGATAAGCTGTGTGTACATGAGTGATGACCCCATTTCTAGTGATTATATAACTTGTATCCTGCATTTTTCAGCAGTTTTTATTTCTATCACCAATTTTCAGTTCTTTCTGGGCTAGTGGGTGGGATAGAGGATGGAGATTAGCTGCCTAGATATTTCCCTTACGCTGCAGCAGACAGACATCATCAGCAGCAGTTTGGAAGACATTTTACTGCTATGTGGCTGGGAAGCTAGCACTAAAAACTGCAGAGCAATCTGCCGCTGTCAGCCTGGTCTTTTACGGTGCTGAGTGTCCCTCCTCTTCCTCCTTTCTCCATACAATGGACACCTCACAATGCTAGCAATCTGACTTGCTTTGTAGGATTTGAGTTTATAGTAAGCAGAAGGGGGGAGAAGTGGCTCATAAGTGGAGAAATAAGCAGAGGAATATATTACACAGTTTCTTATAGTAACTTGTACTAATGAATTATGTTGTTTGGTTGAGTGACCATTTAAGAAATAGTCTGTAGTAGCAAATGTGATGTTAGTCACTACTTGTAGCCAGGGTGAATGTGACGCTAGACATTACTAAAAGGTAGGGTGTGACACAGTCACTAACTACAAGGGTATAGACAGTAGGGAAGTTAGGTTATCTGGGGTTACGACTCAGGAGTGGTCGTTGTATTCAGGGAGAAAACAGACATAGTCATGCAACATAAGAGATATCTGGTGCAACACTGACACTAAATGTGCACAATTCATGAGTGCAATGAGCTCCGAGCTGCACAGCTAATACAAGTAAAATGATAAAATGTATTATGACAATCACTGCCCTAGAATATAATGCTTGTTGTTGGTCACCAGGCACTCCGCAGTGGCCACTGCTGAAGCTGTCTTCCAATTTGCATTATATTCTAGGGCAGTGATTGTCATAATACATTTTATCATTTTACTTGTATTAGCTGTGCAGCTCGGCCGCTCATTGCACTCATGAATTGTGCACATTTCGTGACAGTGTTGCAGCAGATATCTCGTATTTTTCTGCTTGCACCTGCACTTAAAGGTTAGATGCCAGTCATCTATATGAGTAATAGTCATGCAACAGTCCTGGGTCAGATTTCCAGGAGAGCATGAAGAGGATTCAGGGAGTCAACAAAAGTGTATTCAGGTCATGGTCCAGGGGTAAAAATAGCAGGAGATCACAATAAAGTAAAGGGGGTAGTCAAAAGGGAAATCAAGCAACAGTCCGGGGTCAGATAACAGAGATCAGGACAGACACAGAAATGTAGGCCAAAAAGCAATTCATATAGAATGTACGGCTGGCAGGATTCTGGGAGAGGCTGCACAGTAAAGTAGTAGAACAAGCACAGGGAAAATGAAACACCTGAGCAACCAAGAACCTCCCAGAACCAGAACGGAAGCCTGCGCTGTCAATCAACTACTGACAGCTCAACATACCACATACCAAACACAGCAGTAACTCATTGTGTCGGAGACTCACTGCATGGAGGAATCCTGACAGCAAAACTTTTTTTCTACATTGTTGGGACCTAGTGGCGTAACTTGAAAATATTCTTATGGGTCCCTCAATTAATGCAAATCTTTACCAGCATTTATTTTTTTTCATATAGACTAAAGGGACTTTTTAGGCCCCTTAGGCTCCAGAGCCCATGGGCAATTGTAACTTCTGCACCTATTGTAGTTCCTCTCCTCTTGGAACCCATTATTGTGTCTGAAGTTGGGTCTATACTGATATTCCAATAAATCAGTCTAATTCTGCATTGAAGACTGCCCGTTTTTATCCCATGAATGCACCATATCAAGCCCTGATCGACTACGTAACAAGTCTATGCTCCTTTACTGGCATTTTCACAAAGACAGCTGAACAAAGATGGGGCAGAACGATGGCTCATACCATTTTTCTGTATCCATACAGTATTGTGTTATTGGTACCACAATGGTGACTGGTCTGCAAACTATGTCCTATGAGGAATGGTTACAGGATTTGGGAATGTTTAGCTTGTTAAAAAAAAGACTGAGAGGAGACTTAAAAGCTGTCTACAAATATCTCAAGGGCTATCACACTGTAGAGGGATCAGCTTTACTTTGGGGCTGTCACATTGTAGAGGAATCAGCTTTATTCTAGGAATGTCGCACTGTAGAGGGATCAGCTTTATTCTAGGGCTGTCACACTGTAGAGGGACCAGCTTTATTTTAGGGCTGTCAGATTATAAAGGGATCAACTTTATTCTCATTTGCACAGGGAAAGGCTAGAAGCAACGGGATGAAACTGAATGGGAGGAGACACAGATTAGATATTGGAAAAAGATTTTTGACAGTGAGGGTGATGAATGAGTGGAACAAGCAGCCATGAGAGGTAGTGAGTTCCCATTCAGTGGAAGTCTTCACACAGAGGCTGGACAGACATCTGTCTGGGAGGATTTAGTGAATCCTGCGTTGGACAGCGGGTTGAACCAGATGATCTAGGAGGTCCCTTCACATGATGACCCAGGAGGTCCCTTCCAACTCTACCTTTCTATGATTCTATTGGGGACAAGCGTTCTTTTGACTTCTCATTCGTCAATTATCCACTTGTCAAAATGCACAAGACGTCCATGAAAATTGGTTCTTCCATGGACAGCAATGTACAAACAGGCTGAGGGTTAGGAGGATGCTGGGTTCGGGTCAGGAGACCCACAACCAGTCTGTGCATTGCTGTCCGTTCATCTGCTGATTTTTCACAGACGTCTGACTCTGACCAAGCCCATACTCTGTATACAGATTGTTCCTGGGATATCAGTGCTATAGTAAATCTTCCATCTCCCTTTTTTTGAGCTGTGTATAGCAGGGCTGTGGTGTTGGAATCTGTGTCCATTTTGGTGACATCGGATTCAGGGAAATTGAGGGGTCTAATGTTTGGCTTACTGACTCCATAGCCATGATTGTTGAGTCTGAGTAGGGGTCCATTTTGGCGGACTCTGAGTTGCAGTCGGTTTTGGCGTAGCCTGAGTTGCAGTCGGTTTTGGCGTAGCCTGAGTTGCAGTCGGTTTTGGCGTAGCCTGAGTTGCAGTCGGTTTTGGCGTAGCCTGAGTTGGAGTGGGTTTTGGCGTAGCCCGAGTTGGAGTGGGTTTTGGCGTAGCCCGAGTTGGAGTGGGTTTTGGCGTAGCCCGAGTTGGAGTGGGTTTTGGCGTAGCCCGAGTTGGAGTGGGTTTTGGCGTAGCCTGAGTTGGAGTGGGTTTTGGCGTAGCCTGAGTTGGAGTCGGTTTTGGCGTAGCCCGAGTTGGAGTGGGTTTTGGCGTAGCCCTGAGTTGGATTCGGGGAAATTGAAGAGTTGGAAATGCTAAATTCTTAAAACCTTTCAACAAAGGATTTGTCCTCCATTTCTTTTTGTTAAACTGGAGACTTTCAGAAAGGCATCAACCATATATCACTGTTAAAAACCGCAGTGATCTACACATGGCTGTTACGTTGATGTATTAATCCATATATAAAATGCGTATTGTATTAAACTGCTATATATTCTGTCGGTGAACACTATACACAGGTCACCGCACGTCCTGCCAAAATGTTAGGAAACAGCTTGATCCAAAAACTCTAAATATCTTATGTGGGAATGTGTAGAAGCTCCTCGTCCTCATAAATAACATCCATAAGCCCGGATACATTTACAGGCATTTGTAGGATTAGGTTTATATGTACAGATAACAATATGATCTTTGTAGTTTCTGCTTTTAAGATGCCAGAGAATGAGCGTTATATGGGTTACTCGGTGGTGGTTGTTCCTATAAATGGCGGATGTGGAATAACAAGAATATTCTAAGATATTTATAGAAAAATGGTTGCATGTGTCAGTGCTGATCAAAGTCGGAGAAGCAATATTATCATTTTAAAGGAACATTCCTCTATCTAGAACAGTCCTCACTCTCTGAACACTGAATATAACCATCCCTTATTGTATAATCTGCTCGTGGTCAATTCTAGAACGTCCTTGGACCTGTAGCTCTTGGGGTGGCAGCATTTTTTTTGACTCGTGTTTTATAGAGATAAAGTGCCACTTTTTGACACAGGTAATATGTAGTACAATGTCGGCACAAAACCAAGTGGACGAGCCCCAGGGCCGTGGTGTTCTCGGAATCGGGCTATACTGTCTCTGGGGAGTCACAGGGGTCGAGACCTGGCTTCTGTTACCCTTGGCTCAGTTGAAAAGGGGGAATTTTTGGGAATGGAGTGGTTTAAAATAAAAGTTATTTGTGACACCACCCGTGGTTTGTGGCTGCAGGTGGCCACAGCTGCTGCAGAACCTCCGGGGTGTTAGACAGGTAGCTGAGATGGGGCGGCTCTCCACAGGCGGAGCGGATCCCCGTGGCAGTGGATGTAGCAAGGGGATGAGGTGCAGGATGACGGGCGCAAAGCAATAAGCAGACTCACTGTTTTGATGAGTCTTTACTGGAGTATCTGCATTTCGGGCAGGTATCAACAAAGTCCTTGGCTGAGAGCAACTCGAGGTTCTCCTCACCCGGCCGGGTCGTTGGCCTCTTTATTGCGTATTTGGACTTCTGCCACTGCATTAGCTAAGTTGCCGGCCCTGTCTTTCCTGCGAGGTGCTGGTACGACAGGCAGCTTGAGTCCTTTCCTAACCCTCGTCTTGGGTAATGGCTCCTGAACTCTCTGCGTTGCTTTGTCTCCAGGCAGAGCGTGGCTGGGAAACCTGGAGTTCCCCACTTTCCGGTATTGACTGCCAGGGACGTTAGACCCTGCACAGTCTCTGACTCCGGTCTCTGTACTTTCCTCTGGGGTGAACACCGTGCGCTCAGCTCCCCAGGTGTTCCTTCAACTCTCCTCAGACCCTAGCCTTAGGCCTGGCACCGAGTCAGCGATCCTGGGATGAGCTTAAGCAGCCTCCAGTCCAACAGGATGTCTTCCCCAGTCCTCCTCGGAACTAAAAGGCTGTACCTAGGATGAGCTTAGCACAGCTCGATCCTCTAGGTACTCTTCACAGTCCTCACAGGAACTGAACTAACTAGCTCCACCCCAGACCAGAATTTATAGGGGAGTTCACCCTGAACCCAGGTTTGGTCTCCCCCTTCTGGCCTGGAGGCGGAAGGTGTTGCGTGCGTGTTCCTGCCTGGTGAGAAGACCCTACTGTTGCAATTGCAGCATACCATCAACTGCAATAGTTATCACCAGTGGCGTAACTTATAGCTGATGGGCCCTGATGCGAAAGTTGAAACAGGGCCACTCTAACTTAGTCCAGAGACAATCTACTTCCACAATGGTCAGCATAGAATGAGATTCTATCACCAGCGTCAGCTAACCAGACATGTGACACTTTATAGGGAAGGGGAGTGGTAACAAAAAGTTAATACCTGAGATTAGACTGCAAAGAGCAACCAGACAGGAAATGATCCTTCACACCTGCAGCCACCAAAAGAAATTAAATACATTGAAAAACAGAGTTTCACAAGGCAAAGTGAGACTTAGATCCCAAACCTGTCACACATCTCTCAAGGACGGGAGACCCTTGCGACAATTTCTCCGCCGCTCTCTTACTCCTATAAATCCAGAGCCATCAAGCGAGTAATAGCGGAGTAGAGATAGATGCAAAATAAGAAGGTAGGAAGGTGCAGTGAACTGCTCAGCCACAGAGAGGATGCAACAAACACCTGTGCTTGGTTTGTACAGTCTGTTTGTGCTGACAGACTTCTTTTATGGCTGAATTTAGATATCCGGAAAACACAGTTCTTGCATGGACTGGCCTCTTGTCTCCCGATGCTGGTAAGATTGGTAATCTTGGTTTAGTCCTAATGCTTTTGGGCAGATGACCTATTTTCCTATCTCAGTGGATAGCACCAATCTATTGTAGAGTGGCTGCCTACTGGGGAAAAGCTCGGAAGAAGATACGGTATAACCCGTTATACCAAATATGCTATAAAAGTTTGCAAAACTGAATACAGTGTTGGTCAAAAGTATTGACACCCCTGCAATTCTGTCAGATAATACTCAGTTTCTTCCTGAAAATGATTGCTATCACAAATTCTTTGGTATTATTATCTTCATATAATTTGTCTTCAATGAAAAAAACACAAAAAGAATTGTCCTAAAGCCAAATTGGATCTAATTCCACCAAACATAAAAAAGGGGGTGGACAAAAGTATTGGCACCCTTAGAAAAATCATGTGATGCTTCTCTAATTTGTGTAATTAACAGCACCTGTAACTTACCTGTGGCACCTAACAGGTGTTGGCGATAACTAAATCACACTTGCAGCCAGTTGACATGGATTAAAGTTGACTCAACCTCTGTCCTGTGTCCTTGTGTGTACAACATTGAGCATGGAGAAAAGAAAGAAGACCAAAGAACTGTCTGAGGACTTGAGAAACCAAACTGTGAGGAAGCATGAGCAATCTCAAGGCTACAAGTCCATCTCCAAAGACCTGAATGTTCCTGTGTCTACCGTGCGCAGTGTCATCAAGAAGTTTAAAGCCCATGGCACTGAGGCTAACCTCCCTAGATGTGGACGGAAAAGAAAGATTGACAAGAGAGTTCAATGCAAGATTGTGTGGATGGTGGATAAAGAACCTCGACTAACATCCAGACAAGTTCAAGCTGCCCTGCAGTCCGAGGGTACAACAGTGTCAACCCGTACTATCTGTCGGCGTCTGAATGAAAAGGGACTGTATGGTAGGAGACCCAGGAAGACCCCATTTCTTACCCCGAGACATAAAAAAGCCAGGCTGGAGTTTGCCACAACTTACCTGAGAAAGCCTAAAACGTTTTGGAAGAATGTTCTCTCTTTTTGGGCAAAGGCATCAACATAGAGTTTACAGGAGAAAAAAAGAGGCATTCAAAGAAAAGAACACGGTCCCTACAGTCAAACATGGCGGAGGTTCCCTGATGTTTTGGGGTTGCTTTGCTGCCTCTGGCACTGGACTGCTTGACCGTGTGCATGGCATTATGAAGTCTGAAGACTACCAACACATTTTGCAGCATAATGTAGGGCCCAGTGTGAGAAAGCTGGGTCTCCCTCAGAGGTCATGGGCCTTCAGCAGAACAATGACCCAAAACACACTTCAAAAAGCGCTAGAAAATGGTTTGAGAGAAAGCACTGGAGACGTCTAAGGTGGCAGCAATGAGACCAGACCTGAATCCCATAGATCACCTGTGGAGAGATCTAAAAATGGCAGTTTGGAGAAGGCACCCTTCAAATATCAGGGACCTGGAGCAGTTGGCCAAAGAAGAATGGTCTAAAATTCCAGCAGAGCATTGTAAGAAACTCATTGATGGTTACCGGAAGCGGTTGATCGCAGTTATTTTTGCTAAAGGTTTTGCAACCAAGTATTAGGCTGAGGGTGCCAATACTTTTGTCTGGGCCATTTTTGGAGTTTTGTGTGAAATGATCAATGTTTTGCTTTTTGCTGCATTCTCTTTTGTGTTTTTTTCATTGAAGACAAATTAAATGAAGATAATAATACCAAAGAATTTGTGATTGCAATCATTTTCAGGAAGAAACTGAGTATTATCTGACAGAATTGCAGGGGTGTCAATACTTTTGGCCAACACTGTATGTTGACATGTACATTTAGGGATTTTCCCTCTAGTCACTATTACCATTAATAAAGGGTAGTTATGAGAGGATCAAGGGGTTAACTTTCTTCCTCTAGGAACAATGGGGGCATATATAATGTGTCCTTATATACAGTATAATCAATGTGTTAATTGTGTGGGGTCCTCTAGTGGGCAAGGGCAAGACCGCCACCTGGTTCCTTTTGGATTATGCTAGTTACGAGGCGGTAGACATATGCCTTGAGGGTGGGACTTAGCCTATGAAAGGAGGTTGTGGTACAGTTTTAGCAAGGAGAGTCTCATGTAGTAGAAGCCTATCAGGAACTAAAGACCCCCTCCCCCTAATAATTGTTCTGGCTCTTCGAGTCATCCCGGAATTTGAGCCTAGGATCCGGAATGTGGGCAGAGCACAACATGAGTGCGCTCCTCTGGTGTTGGTGCCCGGGGAGCAGCTACTTTGCCCTCTGGGGTTGATTTTGTGGGTCCCCAGTATAAACTAGGGTGACCAGGTTGCTACTGTGCAAGTGGCAAAGGAACTCTGTCTGGAATGCCCTATCATTCCTCTGGATGTGTCCCTGTGAGTGGGGTAGGACTGGAGCTGTTATAGACTCTATGGATTCATGGCGGGTCACTGTGATGTCAGGAGACAAGAGTCTGGAGATATCAGGATGAGGGGAGCAGCCTATAACCTATTATAAAGCTGTGAATAAACCTACTTCTGCAACGTTCAAGAATTGTACCCTTGTTTCAAGAGACTGTTCAAGTGAATGTTGTAAAAACTTTGATGGATTTTGCAAATATTTGAGCCCTCATTGAAGGCAATTCAGTCTAAAACTGTTGCACTGGGAAGCCATCCGGGGCCAGGCTCAGCCAGGCCAGGCCTCCCCTGTGGCCTCAACCCTGCGGCCCCAACCCTGCGGCCTCAACCCTGCGGCCTCAACCCTGCCTCGCCATCAACTATTAAGGTACCTTGACACGCGGCAACTGCGGTGTGAAAACTGAGAGGCAATCCAGATCCCCGTCACCGTCACCGTGAAATTGCTACGAAATTGCAGTGCGTATTTGGGGAACCCGGTGGTGATTTTCACAGTTGCGCCTGGTTCCAATTACAGAGCACTGCTTAAAAACTAGACGCAACCATGAAGGTGAATTTCCCTGCTTTTGGCATGTGCAGGGGCGATAGGGATGGAATCAGCGTGTCAAACTGACACTGGAAGTAGACTCTGCTCCCGAAACTCCTACAGTGGTGCAGGCATCAAACTGACATTGGAAGTGGACCCTGCTCCCATGACTTCTACAGTGGTACAGGTGTCAAACTGACACTGGAAGCGGACTCTGCTCCTGAGTTTCCTACAGTGATGCAGGTGACAATCTGACTTTAGAAGCAGACCCTGCTCCCAAGATTCCTACAGTGGTGCAGGCGTCAAACTGACATTGAAAGCGGACCCTACTCCCGAGACTCCTGCAGTGGTGCAGGTGTCAAACTGACATTGAAAGCGGACCCTACTCCCGAGACTCCTGCAGTGGGGCAGGTGTCAAACTGACATTGAAAGCAGACCCTACTCCCGAGACTCCTGCAGTGGGGCAGGTGTCAAACTGACATTGAAAGCGGACCCTACCCCCGAGACTCCTGCAGTGGGGCAGGTGTCAAACTGACATTGAAAGCGGACCCTACTCCCGAGACTCCTGCAGTGGGGCAGGTGTCAAACTGACATTGAAAGCGGACCCTACTCCCGAGACTCCTGCAGTGGGGCAGGTGTCAAACTGACATTGAAAGCGGACCCTACTCCTACAAGGGTGCCGGCATCAAACACGCTGGAAGCGAACCCTGCTCCTGAGATTCCTACAGTGGTGCAGTCGTTGAACTAACACTGGAAGCGGTCCATGCTCGAGACTCCTACATTGATACAAGCGTCAAGTTGACACTGGAAGCGGAACCCTGCTCCCGAGATTCCTACGGTAGTGCAAGTGTTTACCGGACATATATATAGGCCGGTGAACATGTAAACTGGCGACTTTCCGGATATCCATGTCTGGCGTGGTTTGAAAATAAGACTGTTGGTGTGAACTATGTCCTGGGTCACTTGCCTTACTTTCCCGGCTATCGAAAGCCGCTGCCTCACGGAACCTACAATAAAAACTTGGCTTCATTGTAGCAGAGGATGTGTGGCAAAACATACTTGTGGTTAAGGTAACTGAAAGATTCCCTTTAACCCCTTAGTGACCGCGGTTAATAGAGCCGCAGCAAGGGAAACCCGAGATGACACAGCATATGCGTCCAAGGTCGGGAACGAACTTGTTTTCATGACGCATATGCTGCATCACGGGTCAGGAAGGGGTTAAAAATGTTATTTAAGGCACACAGTAATAGCATAGAGCAAGTGAGAAGATTGTGAACGCAAGAGTCCCTCTTCCTAGGGACACGACATCAATAACATCCGAAGCTTCAAAAACACGGACTCGAGATGATTCAGCAGCTACATATTTCTGTACTTTTCTGTTTATCTTCATGCTGATCAACATGAGAGGTGGTTCTGCATACTGTCTCCAATTTGAAGGCTTGTTTTAATTCTATCCTCCCCTGATGGCCCTTTTCCCTCTGTCTGTTTGATTGGTGCCTTTTTGATCCTATCTTCATGGGTCTCTTGTGTTCAGTTCAATTAATGGAAGGGCTGACATCATCTGAACAGTATAATCCTTGGCTTGGTTCCTCGCGTCCTGCTTCGAGTCTATTCCTGACATATTAGGTCTGAGATGTTGATCGCGGGATCAGCGTAAAATATATAAATTCAATGGTAAAATCTACCTCCTCAAAGTGGCAGAAAGTTCTGTGCAATTTGCCCATGGAAACTTTGAACAAAGTGAACAGATCTATTTGATTCGCCCCTGGCGGGGACCGTGGGTTACTCGGGACTGGGCCCTCTCATCGTCGTCTGGGGCTGCGGGATGTCATGTTGGCGTGACCCCTGTCTGTGATCCCCTTGTCGGGCGAGCAGTTAAATAGGGGAGTTTGAAAAATGGAGAAAAAGAAAATAAAGTTTAAAAATAAGAGTGTTGTGACGCCACCCGTGGAATGCCGCCGGTATAGCCACGGCTGCGGTCGGGACCTCTTGGGATGATGGGAGAAGCAGCGGGGATGGTTCAGCTCTCCACGGGAAGAGCAGGTCCCCAGTCCAACCGCATAGTCTGTTGTAGTGCATGGCTCATCGAGGGTGTAGGGTTCACGATACAGTAGGGCAGTTTCCTGCTGCCGGTTCATGAAATCAGTCTCTCTGTCTTCAGGTGCAGTAATCACAGTCTCACAAAGCATTGAGCTTTAACCCGGTTTACTCACTTTCCCAGCAGATGGTTAGTTTACAGACAGTACAGTGGCGGCTCCGGTGTTGTCTAAACAGCCGGAATGGCTCATCAAAATCAGCCCCTTTCATGTTCCTTTCATGGGCCTTTCGGTCTGTCCGAAATCTAGCTACGATCCAGCGGCCAAGAGCTTTCAGTGGGTGACCTGCCAGGTCCTCTAGCCCTAGTACGGTGGCCTTTTTGTCACTGCGCCGGAGGTTGGGTCGCGGGACATAAAGACCCCGTACCCCACTGGTGTTTGGGGTTGGAGCATAGAGAGTCCTGGCCACTTGAGCAAAGCCGGCACTCTGGTTCCGGCCCCAGCCCCTTAGTGTCCCCGCTAATTCGAGCACACCTAGGACTCCTGTCTCTCACCACGGTCTGAAGCCCAGGACCCGGACAAGCCTCATGGTGGCACAGGCCGCCAGATCCGTGTCCTCTCAGTCCTGTATGATGGTGTTCTCATCTCTCCTGCTGACTGAACTTGACTCTTCCACTTCCCTTGGCTGACTGGCTTACTGAACTTGGTGTTGTCTCCTTTTGTTGCCTCCCCTAACCGGGTCCTGTCCTAACTTTCCCACCCTCCACTTGTCTCCTCCCACCATCCCGTTGCTGGGCATTGAGTCCCTAGTCTTGGGATCAGAGTGTGTTGGGTATGTGTTTTGGGGTGACCAACTTACCGATCCTGGCTGCGGCACCCTCTAGTGGCTACCTGTCCGCAGGGGCGCCACATATTTTTCGTACACACTGAGTGAATTTGTTGACCAGGTGAATTTTTGGGGAAATTAGTCAAGCGATAATAACCTCTATCACCAATTCACATGATGGATTGTATATGTATGATCACTATGGGTCCAACTGCTGTGATCCCCACTGATTACATGTATCAGCGTCCCAAATTGTGTGTGGCCGGAGCGATGTTGAGTGTGGTGACTGCTGCTCTACTCACTGCCTATAGGAGTCATGGCTGCTTATACTCACCAACACTCCATCCTCCTGCGCCTGGGATTGGTAAGGGCCTCGTCACTTGGACCCGTAGAAATCCGGTCCCGAACAGAGTCGGGTGGAGGGATTGGTTGCAGGAGGGGACCGGCCTCGATCTGGGTTGGGTGCTCCAGGCCCCGACCAGGAAAACCGGAGTCCACTGTGTCTGCTGGAGCAGTGGCCACAAACTGTGAATAATCCGCAGGACAGTGGCTAGGATTAGGGCCAGGGGACATGCCACTGCAGTCACCCAACAAGGCTCGCAGCCATCAGTCTAGGACCCTATTCACGATGGCGCAGGGCAGGAGAGGCGAGTAGCTAGTGCAGGGAAGAGCAACCTGGGAAGGCCCATGAAAGGTGTCTCAGCAGAGCGATCCTGATCTCCTGGGGACTAACCTGGCTGCACTCTGGAGAAGCCCAGCACCCAGCTGGGTAACCCTACCTGATCAGCAAGTGAAAAGGTAAAGAACTGCACGAACTGTCTGTGTCTCCTCCTTTTACGCTCTGTGGCCTTCTTCATAATCTAAGCCCCATCCCTGCTATAGACTTACCCATCTGCCCTGGGGCTCCGCTCCATCTGTGGGGAGTGATACCATCCAGGCTGCCCTACCATCTGCCCCAGTGGTCTGAAATTACAGCGTTGGCCATCCCTGGCCGAGAACCACAGGTGGCGTCACAAACCTTAGCCTTGTAAATATCCCCTTTACTGCACACCCAGGGTCTCAGAGCCGGGTCACTGCCACAATGATTCCCCCAAAGAACTGACCATCCCGTTCCCGAATACCCCACGGCCTTGGGGCCCGCTGCAATGGAAAACATATATACCAGGATGGGCCCAGGATGAGGATATATCCATATATCTATATATAATATAATATTTAAGGATGGGACCAGGAATGGGAGACATACCAGGATTTGGGACATGTATACCAGGAGTGGCCCAAGACAGGGAACCTATATACCATGATTGGGACATATTAATCGAAATGGGATAGCTATATACCAAGACATATACCCTAGGATGGGCCTAGGCTGGGGACATGTTTAATAGGATGGGGCTTAGGATGAGAGACATCTATATCAGGATGGGGAGATATATATCAGGATAAGGGGATATATTTACCAGGATGGAAGATATATAGACCAGGATGAGCCTAGGATGGGAACATGTATGCCAGGATAGGGGACATTACTACATAATGAAAGGGGAGGGGGCAGTTTATATGTCTTTATAGGATTTAGAACGCTGCAAAGGCCCATACATCTGACCAACCTGCGTGGTGGGGAAATTTTGCACCGAGGCGCGACAAACTCTAGTTACGCCACTGATAGTGACTTATAATAAATTGGTAAACTGAGTAAGATGGGGGATATTGGAGGAGCCACATGCATGGAAGAAACACATTGAAAAGTTGTGCTTCTTGCATATATTAGGAGAAAGTGCAATATTCACTCATATGTAAACTGTGTTATCAGCTGGGTCATATATCCAAAAGTGGAGAGAGCTGGTGAGATGCATTACCATCCATCACTAATTGGGGCACACAGGAGGATGCATGTATCTTGCTAACAATATCCTGTGTTAAGTCTAAGAAATCCAGTGATAACCTATGGTTAAGGTTATTTTATTTTAAATTGCATTTATTACAGAATAAACTTTTTCATTCACTTAATTTTTTTCCACAAAGAAGAGGGCGTTGTATGGGAAGTGATGTCCCGAACTATTTGAGCTGTCAGTTGGGCGATGATCTAGGCAACTAGTCTGGTTGCCGTATGGAGTTGGCAAGGATTTTTTCCCCATATGGAGCTTAGTTTTTGCCCCATGGGTTTTTTCTTTTTTGCCTTCCTCTTGATCAACATGTTAGGTCATGTTGGGATATGGGTTGAGCTAGATGGACGTATAGTCTACCTTATAGTCTTATAGTCCACCTTCAACCTTAAAAACTATGCTACTATATCCTGTGAAAATATTTCAAGCAAGGAGAGATAATAACCAGGGTATAAGTGTGAAAAATATGGGTGAAATGTTCAGCATATTGGGGACGTGAGAGGAACAGTGGGGTAACCTAATCAGCCAAATTGATTCTGTTATCTGACAGCAGTCTCACCTACTGTCACATTTTGTTATTTATTGGCCTTCAGCTTGATCTCAAGCTGTGGTTAATTGATGGATAAACACTGTGTAGGAAGATCGATCTTGTGCTGCCTAAATAGGTCCACCAGGGTCTTCTCCAAGCCTAGATAGGTCCACCAGGGTCTTCTCCAAGCCTAGATAGGTCCACCAGGGTCTTCTCCAAGCCTAGATAGGTCCACCAGGGTCTTCTCCAAGCCTAGATAGGTCCACAGGGTCTTCTACAAGCCTAGATAGGTCCACCAGGGTCTTCTCCAAGCTAGATAGGTCCATCAAGGTCTTCTCCAAGCCTAGATAGGTCCACCAGTGTCTTCTCTGAGCCTAGATACATCCACTAGGGTCTTCTCCAAACCTAGATAGCTTAACCATTGTCCTTTCCAAGCCTAGATAGCTCAGCCATGTTTTCTCCAAGCCTATTTAGGTCCACCAGGATCTTCTCCAAGTCTAGATAGGTCCATCAAGGTCTTCTCCAAGCCTAGATAGGTCCACCAGGGTCTTCTCCAAGCCTAGATTCTGTAGGTCCATCAAGGTCTTCTCCAAGCCTAGATAGGTCCACCAGTGTCTTCTCCGAGCCTAGATACATCCACCAGGTCTTCTCCAAACCTAGATAGCTTAACCATGTCCTTTCCAAGCCTAGATAGCTCAGCCATGTCTTCTCCAAGCCTATTTAGGTCCACCAGGATCTTCTCCAAGCCTAGATAGCTCCACTAGTGTCTTCTCCATCGTTATCTTGATTGCCTCAAGCTACTGGGTTGCTGGTCTTCCTCTTCGCCTTGTACCCTCTATTCTTCTGATCATGATGTCCTCCTCCAGTGATGCTCTCTTCGTATGATGTGTAGACAAGTCGTAGCTTGCTGATCCCCTCTTCCAGTGACATGTCTGACTTGATTTGTTCCAGTATTGATGTGTTTGTTCTTCTTTCCATCCATGGTATTGATAACCTCCTTCTCCAGCTGCGCACTTCATAGGCGTTGACTCTTCTGTATTGTTTCTTTATCGTTTTACCGACTGTCACTAGGGCAGCACTAAAATTGCCACCTGGGACTTAATTATTGGATCCTTAATTGATTTAAAAGATTCAAATCAGTTGAGATACATCATTTAACAAGGACTATACAGGACTGTTTCATCAACTAATTGGTTTAAACTAGAGAATCAAAAGGGGTTTATGCGCGTTACTGCCAAATTGCAAGCTTTATTGGCACGCAGGCTGAAATCCTTTGGCAAATCTTAGACATTAATGTGAGATTTTTAGAAGCATTGCCAAATCACTGGTTTAATGAGGTTTCTCTAGTGTTGTGTATTTAAGTAATAACCCATTCAATTCAGGCACGATTGAATTTAATAACCGCTCACCCCCTCGGCTAATGGGTTTAATGCTCTCTTTTCGGATGAAGACTCTGATAGTCCTGTGCAAGCTTTGGGCACTCGTACCGAGATAATTGCATTGTTATCAAACTGTTAACTAAAATATTCCAATGGATCTAGCCCCAAAATGACCTCCATACCGTAATCTGACCCTCTCACCATCATTATTAGACTTGTCAGAAAATGTAAGCAATGTGAGGTCAATGGCCAAATAACTTGTTCTCATCCAAATCTTCCACCCAAATTGAACACTTATCCCATGTAACAAGGCTTGAGAGCAACAGGCTACTGTTGAGAATTGGCACCGATACCTCCTACGTTTAGGCCGAGGCGCCAAGTCTGAAGCTGGGTATGTACTTGGGTGACTGGATTTTAAAAATCCTAATGTTAGTCTCTGAAAGATCTCTCATAGAATGATTCTTTCTTAAAGAAACCAATAAAAATAAAACAATATAAATAATTTTTTGACAGTCTATTTTTAGTCAAGAGTACTAGATGGGTGCCCGATGCTATCACATCAGGAGGGCGGTGATGTCATGATGGGGACGGGGCTCTGTGGGTGGCAACCGTCTCTGCCCCCTGGGTGTTTTCCCCCTGTCCGCTGTCTCTCTCCCCCCTGTGCTGTCTTCTCCCCTCTGTGGTCTCTCCTTTGACCTGTTTCAACCTGTGTGCTGTCTCTCCTCCCCCAGGTGCTCTCCCCCTGTGTGCTGTGTTCTCCACTTGTGTGCGCTCTCCTTTGAGTTGTCTCCCCCTGTTCACTCTCTCTTCCATCCTGTTCACTCTCTCTTCCACCCTGTTCACTCTCTCTTCCCACCCTGTTCACTCTCTCTTCCACCCTGTTCACTCTCTCTTCCACCCTGTTCACTCTCTCTTCCACCCTGTTCACTCTCTCTTCCACCCTGTTCACTCTCTCTTCCACCCTGTTCACTCTCTCTTCCACCCTGTGCACTCTCTCTTCACCTGTTCACTGTGTCTTTACTTGTGTGCTCTTTCTTCCCCCCTTGTGTGCTCTTCTCTTTCCCCCTTGTGTGCTTTCTCTTTCCCCCTTGTGTGCTTTCTCTTTCCCCCTTGTGTGCTTTCTCTTCCCCCTTGTGTGCTTTCTCTTCCCCCTTGTGCGCTGTTCTCTTCCCCCTTGTGCGCTGTCTCTTCCCCCTTGTGCGCTGTCTCTTCCCCCTTGTGCGCTGTCTCTTCCCCCTTGTGCGCTGTCTCTTCCCCCTTGTGCGCTGTCTCTTCCCCCTTGTGCGCTGTCTCTTCCCTCTGTACTCTCTCCTTTGTCTTGTTTCACTCTGCGTGCTGTCTCTCTCCCCCTGTGTGGTGTGTTCTCCACTTGTGTGCTCTCTCCTTTGAGCTGTCACCACCTGTGCACTCTTTCTTTCACCCTGTGCATTCTGTCTTCCTCTTGTATGCTCTTTCTTCCCCATGTGTGTTTTTTCTTCTTCCTTGTGCACTCTCTCTTCCCCCTTGTGAACTCTCTGTTCTCCCTTGTGCGCTCTTTCTCCCCACTGTGCGCCGTCTCTGCCCCCTGTGTGCTGTCTCTCTTGGCTTGTATTGTCTTTCCCCTATGGTGTCCAAGTATAGTGGCAGCTAAGTAAGTGCGCATGTGCATGCTGTGTTGTGCTACCACCATCTTTTGTATACCCCGATGTCCAAAAACAGCGCCGTCTCAGCAAGTGCACAGTGCCCACCAGGTATATGCATGCGCACTTACCCAGGCACGTGATAGGAGGACATCCTGCACAAGGCAATTATGTTTGCATATATGAACTTACTGAGAATCTGTTTAATGTTTGCAATTTACATTAAGTTTAACCTGTGGCATTCCATGGTCGACTGGTTCAAGATATTATTTGTAAACACTTAGGCCACGTTCACATGTTCAGTATTTGGTCAGTTTTTCACATCAGTTTTTGTAAGACAAAACCAGGAGTGGCTGATAAATGTGGAAGTGTTGACGTGTTTCTATTATCTTTTCCTCTGAGTGTTCCACTCCTGGGTTTGGCTATAAATACTGATGTAGAATACTGACCAAATACTCAATGTGTGAATGTGACCTTATATCTATTCTGCAGTCCTCCCATAATTTGTTGCCACTAGGGGCACTGTTGTATTAGAGTAACCTAGCCTTGTCATATGACTTAATATTATAACCAGACCAGAATCTCAATGGTATTTTGGGGTATTACCCCTCGTCAGTGCAAAGTATGAGATTTAATCTGGCTGTATGAGAGGCTAAGTGGGGTCTAAGGGGTAAGTTTGATACTGGGCGGCATGGTGGCTCAGTGTTGGCAATGTATAGAGGGTGGCATGGTGGCTCAGTGTTGGCAATGTATAGAGGGTGGCACGGTGGCTCAGTGGTTAGCACTGTATAGAGGACAGCATGGTGGCTCAGTGGTTAGCACTGTATAGAGGATGGCATGGTGGCTCAGTGGTTGGCAATGTATAGAGGAGCATGGTGGCTCAGTGTTGGCAATGTAAGAGGTGGCATGGTGGCTCAGTGTTGCAATGTATAGAGGGGGCACGGTGGCTCAGTGGTTAGCACTGTATAGAGGACAGCATGGTGGCTCAGTGGTTAGCACTGTAAGAGAGGCATGGTGGCTCAGTGGTTAGCACTGTATAGAGGATGGCATGGTGGCTCAGTGGTTAGCACTGTATAGAGGGTGGCATGGTGGCTCAGTGGTTAGCACTGTTGCCTTGCAGCATTGAAGTCCTGGGTTCAAATACCACCAAGAACGACGTCTTCCAGGAGTTTATATGTTCTCCCCAGGTTTTGTGGGTTTCCTCCAGATTCTCCGGTTTCCTCCCACAATTGAAAGACTGATAGGATATTTAGATTGTGAGCCCCAATGGGGACAGTGTTGAAATGTATGTAAAATGCTATGGAATTAAGAGCGCTATATCAATGAATAAATATTATTACTGAATGTTCTACAATGTCAAATTAATAGTACATAGTATTTGCGGTATTGTAAATTTTAAGACCTTACCTGGTTAAAGTTGAGTTCACACTGGAAGGTTACACCATAAAAGAGCAGTTTACTGCCCAGCAATTAATCATGAAACTGCTTCATGACTACACAGACTTTACACCCACTGTTACAGGGTGATAATAGCGCACAAACAAAGTAGTAGCGGGAAGGCAGAGATGGACTGAGAATCAGGGAAGCTAGTCTGTAGACCCTATAGAGTGGAATTTCCTAGTTGACCCCGATCCCAGAATAACCCCTAAAAGACGGAGATGTCTGGGCTGCCAACCTTGCCCTTCTTCTGACCAGCCCCAGACTATAACCCTCTCCCTCCACCCAGGGAAAGGACAGCAACTCCCACAAGATGATTCTCAGAAAGGGTTAGCTTCAAGAAAACTTGTGCACCACAGCACTACGTCCTCACAGCACAAGGTCAGAGCAGAGACTAAGCTCTATCAAAAATACCTGCTGTTGGGAAAAGGAATTATTTAAAGACTAGGGAAACCACGTCACCTGACAGACACACAACATCTCACCTGAGGAGCCACAGCAGACCATAGGCAGCAATACTGCAGCAGCTACTGACGTTGCCCCGAAGTTACCAACAGGAATAAACACATTTAATCACTTTCAGGTCAATTCATGAAGACTACAGTGCTACATGTGACACCCGTCTCGCTGCCATTCAGGGGCGTAACTACAATAGGTGCAGGGGTTGCGAACGCACCTGGGCCCTGCAGCCTAGGGGGCCCCAAAAGTCCCTTTGGCCCATAGAAAAAGACTAATACTACTAAAGATTTGCAATAATTGGGGGCCCCGTTGGAGCTTTCGCATCGGGGTCCCAAGGCCTGAAGTTACGCCACTGCTGCCATTGTTCTCGGCAGCGCCGAACAATGTGCTGCCGTCAACAATGATCTTTTGTGACTACCAAACTATTGTTTTCGATGGGCAAACAAGCACATAGACTGTATAATTATTGTGAAGCGAGCAGCAAGTTACCACAACTACAACACGTTAGTGACGAAGAGTCCAAAAGATCACAACCTGACCACGTCTACTTATCCATCATGTCTTGTGCTATCGGCATAATGCAGTTTTTTCTGCTGAGTACCAATTTCATCATATGGGCGAGAAAGACGTGCACTTTACAGCTTGCGCATCATTGACTCTGCGCACTTTAGTTCTGCCAGTATTGCATTTTACCAAGGGCGTAACTACATCAGGTGCAGGGTCTGCAATCACAACCGGGCCCTGGAGCCTAGGGGACCCCAAAAGTCCCTTTTGCCTATAGAAATAGACTATTGCTATTAAAGGTTTGCAATAATTGGGGACCCCGTTGGAGCTTTCACATCGCCCATAAGCTTCACGTTACGCCACTGCATTTTACATATGTTAGCTGAGATACCAGGACATAAAGAAACTTGTGTATTTGTACTTGCAGATGGGACTAATCCTGCACACAAAGCCTCCTGTACTGGCAATTACCAATATACTAAACTCAATACACAACCTGGCAATGAATCCAGTAAACTTCATTGAATCACTTTCCCATTAGTGTCCCATGGTAATATATAAAATAACTAATTTGCATACAATATTTTTAAAGCTTTACATTTCGTAATTAAGGTTGAGCCTCAGCCAAAAAGCTGATAACAGCGACCTGGGGTACATCCTCAGACCTTTAATTAGTTTATTCTACTGATCACTTGAGATGGTTACTGCTCATTGACTACTTTCCTTAAGTTCTTGTCTACATACAATGAACTGAGATTAGCAGATTTACACATTACACAGAAGGGTGATTAAATAAAAAAAGGTTTGGTAACTGATCCCCAATTGAAAAAAAGATTTAATTGCTCTCAGTGGGAGAAACTAAATAATAATCTTGTAGTTGTGATACCTTCTAATGGCCAATAAAGTAAATGGTGTTACAAAGCAGCAAGCTCTCGAGACTGCCTGATGAAAAGACTTAAAGCGTAACCACCGTTTAAATTTTTATTTAATAATAATGTAGAGCAAGTGATTATAATAAATTTTCTAATATACTTCATTAGAAAATTCTGATTGAAAACCATTCATAAACCTTCCACAAGGTGTCCCCACTACACTGTGTGTGAAACAGACATGTGTACAGTCTCAGTCAAATCCGTCTTTACACTGAATTCGGGGCATGTATCCAAATAAGGATAAAGGGGGTGCGGTCTGCACTGCTGACTGCAGCTGGTGAGGAAACAATGTATCAGATTAGCTCAGCATACAGCACAGTTGCTTAGCAATGTCAGAAGGTCAGGATCACTGCAAGCATCTCATCTGGCTCCACACAGCTCAGTCACAATCTGTTAACCCCTTTTCTGCTGGCTCCCCACACAGCTCAGGATCTCTATTGTCCTTTCTCTGCTGTCACAATGCACTGCTCCCTATCAGCTGCTGGCCATGCCCACAGAGCCATAAAATTCAGTTTTTAAAAGAGCACAGAAAAATGTGAGAAAATAAGTCATATGGCACAAAAAAAGCATCATCTTAGCTGCATGTCCCATCATTAACAACCAATGTATGACATTTACACTTTAAGTAGTCTTGAAAGCTCGCTTTGTAACACAATTTACTTTATTTTTATTAGCCATTAAAAGGTAAATGATGTTACAAAGTAAGCTTTCGGGACTGCTCACCTCTTCATCAAACTATTATCAGGTTATGCCATGCCTAATGAAGAGATGTAAGCAGTCTCGAGAGCTTGCTTTGTAACATCTTTGTATCCTATCATGTTGTAGCTACTTTTAGTGCCTCTACATAATACAAGATAGGACAAATATTGGAAAAATGATTCGGGATATCATTCATGTTGTCCACTAGATGTTACTGGAAGAGTTGAGGGCTCTACTTTTCCTTGTCTGTTACTGCACGATTGTGAAATAATCTTGATAATTTGTATCCTATTGTAGAACGACATGTTAGGAGGTATAAATACTCATAAAGGTGGAAACACACTATGCGAGATGCATGAGAGTATCTTGCATGCATCTCGCATGACTCACCCAGAACAGCACCTTCCTCTCAGGATGGAGCATGGAGCTGCTGGGTGAGTCATGTAAGATGCAAGATACTTGCATAGTGTGTTTTCACCCCTAAGAATGTAACTTTCACTCTTTCATGCCAGTGATCATAGCGATCCAGCATGAGACCTCCTCCCAACAACATAGGAGATAAAGGAGCTCAGTACAATGCCGATCTGTTGTTTATTCTTAATTGCTAATTGACCAACATTCTTTATTTTTTGCCTATACAAAGAAGATTTCACCTGTAATTTTCTGGTCATCATAATGGGAGACCCAGACAATGGGGTTTAGGGCACTGCCCTCCGGAGGTCACACTAGGTACTACAAGTTTGTAGACACCGCCCCCTCCACTTATAAACCCCTACCGCAGGGAACATCCTCAGTTTTAAACTTAGTGTGCTCGGAGGATCACGCTTTGCTTGCACTTCACTGCATTCTCACTACTTACGTGATGGCGTCTGAAGACAAGGTAATAAGGTCCCAGTCGGGACCGGTGACAGCCTCCCCGCTCACCCTTAGTGGCACACGCTGGTGGAGGTACCGGAGGGCCTAGGGCCTGGACACCTGGTGTTCTCCCGGTACGCTGTTACACTCCTCTCCATCCCTCTCTGGGGGGCTCTGGTGAGTGGGAGATGGGAGCCTTGCACAGCTCCGCTCCGTCCGAGGCCTCCCTAAATGGTGCTTACAGACCGGACTGGAGCCAGCCCAGTCCGAGGCCTCCCTAAATGGTGCTTACACTCCGGACTGGGCTGAGCGGCCCAGTCTGAGGCCTCCCTAAATGGTGCTTACACTCCAGACTGGTGCTGCACCCCCGTCCGAGGCCTCCCTAAATGGTGCTTACAGACCGGACCGGCACTGAGGCACTCGGTGTCTCCTGTGTGCCTGGGGGTAGTGTCTGGCACTTTATGTGCTTCATGACACTCAGACCGCGCGTTGCCCTCGGGTCCGCGGTTCTGCGGGTGTACCCTGTGCTGGGGTCACCCTGGCTGACCGCCCTGTGTGTCCACAGGGGCTGAGGCCGTAGGCTGCGGATGTGTGACATGTTATTGCAGTCTGTGTACATTGTTTTTTACACTGTTTCCCGCCCTGCGGGCTCCGGCTCCCTCATGCTGAGGCTGCTTGGAGGATGGGATGCAGCCCGTGCGGTGACGTCACCGCGGGGCGTGTGTGTGTGTTTCCCGCGTGTCTTCGGCGCCGCCCACAGTTTCTCTGTCGGCGGCCATCTTTACCCTCACTTCCCGGCTGGGAACTGTATGCAGCGTGCGTCTGCACTCCAAGAGGGGAGACCGGAAGACAGCGCGGAGGTCACACACACACACCGCTCCCTCATACCGCTTTACAGCGGTCGGTAAGCCACCGGGATCCCCGGTTTTTATTGTCTGCAATTGGGCTTATCTACCCCTACTGTGGCCATGTCCTCAGCTGGGAAGCGTGCTGCTAAGGCGGCCGAGACCACCGTTACATGTGCTACGTGCAATGGAACACTGGTGGAGGGGTCCTGCAATAACTGTGGACGCCCAGAGGCCCGGGCTGCAACTACTGGGTCAGCAACCCCGGTGCTATACCCCGAGGTTCAGGTGATCTCAGGGCCTTGGGAGACTCAGAACAGGATCAATGAATCTCTGTTGTCTCAGCTGTCCTCCATGTCGCAATCCCTGGAGGCACTTAATAGGAGACTGGATAGCCCAGCTACTCCTTCCAGTTACCCCCGGGTGTCTCCCTCTTCTGCTGTGAGACCCCTTAAGCGGGCTCGTCGTGAGGCTTCACCCGAGCTCCAGACTCTCTCTGAGGAGGAGCGTTCCTCTGATGGTGAGGAAGATGATGGGGGTTCGACTTTCGGGTCTGTATCTGTGTCTGAACCACCAGATGGGGTGGAGGATCTGGTGTCCTCTATCAACGAGACCTTACGTCTCGTGACACCCCCTGAGGAGGTGACGGTGCACCCGAAGGAGGTCTATCAATGGCTGCGGCCGGAGGCTAGACCAAGTGGCTCCTTTATGGACCATACTAATTTTGGAAGGGTGATTAGAGCCCCCAGGTTACATCCTGGGCGGCGTTATGTCCGCAAACCCAAGGACAATCGCTTCCCCTTTCCCCAGGAGGTGCTTCAGGAGTGGTCGCAGTCCCCGAAGGTGGATGCTTCCATGACCAGGATTGCTGCACGCTCCCTTTTCTCTGCCTCTGATAGCTCCTCACTGAAGGATGCTACTGATAGACAGGTCGAGCAACTCGCCAAGTCTTCCTATGAGGCGGTGGGGTCGTCATTTGCCCCTAACTTTGCCACGGTCTGGACCTTACAAGCGATTACTACCTGCTTGGATGGTATCACTGACCTGGCAAGGTCCAGTCCAGAGGTCCTGGCACTTACCGAAAGGGCAAGGGCCTATGCGGACTACGCCAGAACGGCGACTCTGGAAACTGCTACTCGCTCAGCTGTGGCTTCGGCCAATGCTATAGCGATCCGCAGGTTGTTGTGGCTGCGTCTTTGGGACTCAGATGCCACATCTAAGAAGATTCTGCAGAATCTTCCTTTCGCTGGTGACAGGCTTTTTGGCACAGAGCTGGATAAGCTAATTAAGGATGCTGCTGAGTCTAAAATACCGCAGAATAAACCTAAGCCACGGTATACCGTTAAAAGGAACCCAAAACAGTGGTCCTTTCGGTCCAGCTCACAGTCATCAGCACCGTCCGCTCGCACGGACCGAGGGGGCAAGCCCGCTTCTCAGTGGCGCTCTAAGAGTCGTCCAAAGAAGCCGGCGGGGGCAGCAGCTGCCACCCCCAAACCCGCCTCTACATGACTCGCTCTCTCTTCCTGCCTCCCCACAGGTGGGGGGCCGCTTGTCTCGCTTTCAGAACGAGTGGCTACTTCACGTTTCAGATCAGTGGGTTCGAGACGTGGTCTCGTGAGGTTACAGGATAGAGCTGACGTCAAAACCGATATCCCGATTCCATCGGTCGGTCCCCTCCCCAGAAAAAGCTCAGGCCTTTTCTTTGGTGTTGGAGGGACTCCGCAGAGACGGAGTGGTGGTCCCGGTGCCTTCCGGGGAGAGGTTCAGGGGTTTTTACTCCAACCTCTTTATAGTCCCAAAGAAGGACGGATCCTTCCGCCCGGTTCTGGACCTGAAGTTGTTCAACCGCCACGTGCTGGTTCGGAAGTTCCGTATGGAATCACTGCGCTCAGTGATCGCGGCTGTGTCACAGGGGGACTTCTTGGCGTCCATAGATATCAGAGACGCTTACCTTCACGTGCCCATTGCACCGGCTCACCAGCGATGGTTGAGATTTGCAGTGGGGGAGGAACACTTCCAATTTGTGGCGCTGCCGTTCGGCTTGGCCTCGGCACCGCGGGTGTTCACAAAAGTGATGGCCTCCATGATGGCTCTCCTGCACGTGCAGGGCCATGCCGTCATTCCCTATTTGGACGACCTGCTGGTCAGGGCGCCATCGGAACACCTCTGTCAAGCGAGCCTGGATGTGACCATGCGGTCTCTGGAACAATTCGGTTGGCTCCTCAATGTTCAGAAGTCAACCCTGGTTCCGACCCAGTCCTTGACTTATTTGGGCATGGACTTCAACACGTCCTCAGCCCTGGTGTCTCTGCCACAATCCAAACAGGTGGCGATCCGATCGGGAGTACAAGCGGTGCTCCTGTCACCACAATCATCCCTTCGTGGGTTGATGAAGCTGGTGGGTCGCATGGTGGCAGCGATAGAGGCGGTGCCGTTTGCACAATTTCGCCTCCGTCCTCTCCAGCTGGAGATCCTACGCAGGTGGGACAAGAGGACGATCTCGCTGAATCGGCTGGTGACACTGTCACAACCGACCCGAGATTCCCTGCAGTGGTGGCTTCAACCACATCACTTGTCGCGGGGCCGGTCCTTCATAAAACCGTCTTGGTTAGTGGTGACCACCGACGCCAGTCTGAAGGGCTGGGGTGCGGTGTTCTTACACCACAGGGCCCAAGGCCTCTGGACTCTGTCGGAGTCGGCATTACAGATCAACGTGCTGGAGATCAAGGCGATCTATCTAGCACTCCTGGCTTTTCAGAGATTCCTCTCAGGACAACCCATCCGGGTTCAGTCCGACAATGCGACGGCCGTCGCTTCTGTAAATCATCAAGGAGGAACCAGGAGTGCAGAGGCTCTGGCCGAAGTCCACCGCATCCTATCCTGGGCGGAGGACAACAACTGCCTGATCTCCGCAGTTCACATCCCAGGGGTCGAAAACTGGGAGGCCGACTATCTGAGCAGGCAGGGGATGGGCGCCGGAGAGTGGGCCCTTCATCCAGACGTCTTTCGGGACATCTGCAGCAGATGGGGCACTCCGGACGTGGATCTGATGGCCTCACGGCTGAATCATCAGGTTCCGCAATACATGGCGAGGTCATGGGACCCCCAGTCGTTGGGAGCGGACGCCCTGATCTTGACTTGGTCCAGATTCAATCTACCATATGTGTTCCCTCCTCTGGCTCTGATTCCCAGGGTGCTGTGGAAAATCAGGTCGGAATGCAGGGTAGCCATTCTAGTGGCTCCAGACTGGCCCAGGAGGTCCTGGTATCCGGACCTGTGGCAACTGTCAGGCGGACACAGGTGGGCTCTTCCAGAACGCGCAGATCTTCTCGCGCAAGGCCCATTCTTCCACCTCAATTCCAGGGCCCTCAGATTGACTGCATGGCTCTTGAGGCCTGGCTGCTGACATCCAGGGGGTTCTCCCCTACAGTGGTTGCCACTATGAATCGGGCTAGAAAACCAGTTTCCAGGAAAATGTACCACAGGACGTGGAAAATCTTTTTTACCTGGTGTGCCTCTGGGGGCCGGTCCCCGTGGCCCTTGTCCATCCCGACACTGTTGGCATTCCTACAGTCGGGTTTGGAGTTGGGATTATCCCTTGGCTCCTTAAAGGGTCAGGTCTCAGCACTTTCTGTGCTGTTTGACAGACGATTGGCGCTTCTCCCGAAGGTCCGTCAATTTCTGCAGGGGTGTCGCGGATGGTTCCACCCTACAAAAGACCTCTGGATCCGTGGGACCTTAACATGGTCCTGGCGGCATTGCAAAAACCGCCATTTGAGCCTCTGAGGGAGGTTTCCCTTTCTCGTCTGTCCCAGAAGGTGGCTTTTCTGGTGGAGATTACATCTCTGAGGAGGGTCTCAGAATTGGCTGCACTTTCGTGCAAGTCTCCCTTTCTGGTGGTTCACCAAGACAAGGTGGTTTGCGTCCACGGCCGGAATTCTTGCCAAAGGTGGTTTCAACGTTTCACCTGAACCAGGAGATTGTTCTCCCGTCATTTTGCCCCGCTCCCGTTCATCAGGTTGAGCGCGACCTCCATACTCTGGATCTCGTGAGAGCTATACGCATTTATGTGTCCAGAACCGCCTCCTTTAGGAGTTCGGATTCTTTGTTTGTTCTTACGACAGGTCGCTGTAAGGGGTCCGCGGCTTCAAAGTCAACCTTAGCCAGGTGGATTAAGGCTTCCATTCAAGAGGCTTACCGGTCTTCTGGTTTGCCTCTCCCGGTGGGATTGAAGGCTCACTCTACCAGAGCCGTAGGTGCCTCATGGGCCTTGCGACATAGAGCATCTGCTCTACAGGTGTGTCAGGCGGCCACTTGGTCCAGCCTACACACTTTCTCTAAGCACTATATGGTGCATGCCCATGCCTCTGCGGATGCAAATTTGGGCAGGCGGGTTCTACAGGCGGCGGTTGCCCACCTTTAAAAGGGAACCATGTTATCCGTCTTGTTGAGGAACTCTTCCCGCCCTGGGGTATTGCTTTAGGACATCCCCATTGTCTGGGTCTCCCATTATGATGACCAGAAAAAAGAGAATTTTGTTTACGTACCGTAAATTCTTTTTTCTTTAATCATCAATGGGAGACCCAGTACCCACCCAGTTGTTCCTTTGCATGTTTTGCATTGGCCCTGTTCTCTGTTGAGACAGTGTTTGCCGGGTTGTTGAACCGTTTGTGCACGGCATTCTTCCCGATGTTTCGGGTGTGGTTTATTTTCCTCCTCGCAGCTTGTAGACCAAACTGAGGATGTTCCCTGCGGTAGGGGTTTATAAGCGGAGGGGGCGGTGTCTACAAACTTGTAGTACCTAGTGTGACCTCCGGAGGGCAGTGCCCTAAACCCCATTGTCTGGGTCTCCCATTGATGATTAAAGAAAAAAGAATTTACGGTACGTAAACAAAATTCTCTTTTTTTGTCAATTTTGTTTTTGCGAATGTATTTGAAGTCTGATTGAAAAGCCAATATATATTAATGTGTCGAGTCGAAACGCGTCAACGGTTCCCATGATGCTGACATTTTAATCAGGCAAAAGAAAATTTGGAATATATCCGAGGTCTGATCAGATTTATTTTTTTGCAGAGTTGCTCCCAATTGCCAAGCCAACGGAGCGACTGATCGGGACCAGGATGTATCATGATTCCAGAGATTACCTGGTGAGCGCAACCTTCTGATTTAACTGTGTGTCAGACGCTAAAACTAAAGCCTGTTGCATTTTAATTTAAAAATTTTTACTAAAATTTTATACCAAAATGAAGCATGTGGACAATATCAAGGTTGTTTTTAAAATGCAAATTTAGACAGTGCTGAGTGATACTGTAAAACTAAGCATTAGTGATGAGTGAGCACTACCATGCTCCGGTGCTCGGTACTGGTAACTAGTGATGACCGGGCACCACCATGCTCGGGTGCTCGGTACTGGTAACTAGTGATGACCGGGCACCACCATGCTCGGGTGCTCGGTACTAGTAACTAGTGACGAGCGGGCACTACCATGCTCGGGTGCTCAGTACTGGTAACTAGTGATGAGCAGGCACTGCCATGATTGGGTGCCCGGTTCTGGTAACTAGTGATGAGCGGGCACTGCCATGCTCGGTTGCTCGGTACTGGTAACTAGTGATGAGCGGGCACTACCATGATCGGGTGCTTGGTACTGGTAACTAGTGATGAGCGGGCACTGCTATGATCGGGTGCTCGGTACTGGTAACTAGTGATGAGTGGGCACTGCCATGCTCGGTACTGGTAACTAGTGATGAGGGGCACTACCATGATCGGGTGCTCGGTACTGGTAACTAGTGATGAGCGGGCACTGCCATGCTCGGGTGCTCGGTACTGGTAACTAGTGATGAGCGGGCACCACCATGTCCGGGAGCTCTGTACTCGTAATTAGTGATGGGCGGGCACTACCATGTTCGGGTACTTGGTACTCATAAATGACGAGCGGGCAATACCATGCTCGGGAACTCTGTACTTGTAACTAGTGATGAGCGGGCACAACCATGTCCTGGAACCTCTGTACTCATAAATAGTGATGAGCGGGCACTGCCATACTCGGGAACTTGGTACTCGTAACAAGCAGTTGGACGCTCGTATTGGCGCGACTTATGTACTGAGTATAATGGAAGTCAATGGGAAACTTGAGAGTCTTTACAGAGGATCGAGTTCCCTTTGGCTTACATTATACTCGGTACACGAGTCGAGTCTGTCCAAGCATCTGATCTGCTCGTTACAATTACAGAGCTCCCAAGCATAGTAGTGCTCGCTCATCACTGATAGGCTCTTCAGAGGTGTATACATCTGCATCAGGAGCCTCCTTTACATTTGATGGAGAACATAGTGCTCCAATTGTAACAGTGGAACTTGACAGGCCAGATTATATACAGTCCCTGACAGAAGTTATGTCGTTTATCCATGTTATGTAAATTAAAGATTATAATCTGATGTTAAATTCATCCATTGGTTGTATAAATTAAATAAATTTTGAAAGCTGAAACCCTCCCAAATGTGGATTAAGTTAAGACAATAAATTTGCATCAATGCTGAAATATTGATCATTTAATGAACACAGAATGGTCAGATTTTGGCAAGACAAAAGTTTTGTCACCCACAGAAAGTAATGTGATATTCAAACAAAAAATTAACTTAAAATACAAATATATGTTACATAACATTGGTGAATGAAGTTGTGGTGCTATTAGTCATATTTAATATTTTGTGTGACTTCATTGAGCTTGAAAGACTGCATCCATGCGGTTCAACAATGATTCATACAATTTATTAATGAAGTCATCAGGAATAGCAAAGAATGCAGTCTTACATGCCTCCCAGAGTTCATCTAGATTCTTTGGTTTTGTCTTCCAAGCTTTCTCTTTCATCCTACCCCAAACATGCCCAATGATGTTCATGTCTGGTGACTGGGCTGGCCAGTCCTTGAGCACCTTGATATTTTTTGCCTGGAGGAACTTTGTTGTAGAGATGGATGTATGAGATGGAGCACCATCCTGCTGCAGAATTTGACCCCTTTTATGATTTGGAATGTAAGAGGTAGTTAATACTTCTTGATATTTTAGGCTATTAATATTGCCTTCCACCTTGCAGATGTTTCGCACACCCCCATACTGAATGTAACCCCAGACAATGATCTTTCCACCACTAAATATAACTGTTTTCTCAGTGTATTTTGGATCCATACAGGCTCCAGTAGGTCTCCTGCAGTATTCTGCAAATTTTTCTAACATCCATCTGTTTAGCAGGCTGTGGGACTTTGCAAATGCTACACGTTTTTTTATTTGCCTTTTGTTTAGTGCTGGCTTCTGGGCATTGATTCGACCATGGAGGCCATTTCGAGACAGAATCCTACAACCTGTTCAGATGACCAGGCCTGTTGGAGCTCTGCTGCAGTGAAAGAGGGGCTTGCTTTGGATTTTCTAACCAACAAACGTTCCTCCTGAGCAGTTGTCTGGCAGAGATGTCTATCCAAAGCTACAAGCTAAAAAAAGGTATCATGGATAGATTAGGAACAAGCCGCTCCGTTAGGAAAAACCCTGAGAAGCCCTGACACCCTTTAACTCCTATACAGAGATCTGAATTTACAACGGGTTCCAGGAGATTGCTGCCTATGGAAGGGCTGCAGTCCAGAGAAAGCAAAGTTACCAGGCAGGGTCAAAGCCGGGAGGTCAGGAAAAGGACAAAATCGAGATCCAATAGCATAATCAGGGTCAAATCCGAGATGGTAGCAAGGTACAAAATCATGAGGCAGGAGACGCGTCCAAAAAACAGGCTGAGGTAACATAAGAAAGCACCAATACAAGACAGGAGACAAGCCAGGGGAACCAAAAGCTATTTCTGGCAGCTTTCAGCAAGAGGCTGAAGGTATTAGTAGGGTGTGCTGCTTTCCAATAGGCTGAAGCTTAGGAGATAATGACTTCAGCTGAACAGCACACACACACACACCTACTCTGTCAGACTGCGAAGTACTGCAGGGCCCAGCCACCCTAACCCTAGAGAATGGACGGAGCCTGCGCTCTCCAGAGTTTGTAGTACTGACTTCTCCTCTATCACCAGTGCCACCTACAGGGTGAATATGGTGGATACCAGAAGACTGTGGTGAGGATGTGATGATGGAGAGGGCTGCCTATGAAACATTTCTTCCCTTTTTTTGTATTTGCTCATACCTATGGCACTCACTAAATACATTTGCATAAAATCTGACAAAATCCAAAATCATGGTAAACAAAAATAAAGGTATAATAATAAAAAAAATATGATGAGAAGTACCAGTAATTCAATATTTCCACTTATTTGCATAAAACACATGGTCTCTACCCTGACCCCTCACCACAAATTGTGAATGGAAGAAGGGGACAGTATTTAGTTTCCAGGTTATTAAATCAGTCAAATTTTCCATGGGTCATTATGGGCATCACAGCCATCCCGTCCCTCCATGTCCTTGATACATATGTCACGCTTGGGAGGTAAGGGAATCGGGTAACTAGATGGTGTGATGGGCAAAGGGGGTCAGGGGAGCCTAATCTGACCCTGATGCTGGGGTCCCTGGCTCACCCTGATCTCAGAGGTACCTCTGATGGTGAGGAGGTCCAATCCGCTACCCTTTTACCCCAAGTTCTTCATTAACCCTAGTGTAGGGGCTCCCGAGGCAATAGAACTCAGGAGATGCTTTAGCATAGCAGCAAGACATCATCTCAGCTCAATGACCAAGAGTAAGCTAACTCTATAAATGGCGTCAGACAGAGGAGAGGGAAAGCTATTGAAAGCCAGGGGAGGGGTTTCCCGGTGAGTCACACTTCAACCACTCAACCAGCAGCTGAGCATAATAGTGAATGCAGCTCTGAAGTATAATACAAGAGGTAAGTCAGGACCAAGACCTTCACATCTATACCTTATGCAGCTCTTAAAGGAAAACAACACACACATCAGCATCCAGCAATGTCAGCGGCATCTAAGCGAGTGACAACATAATGACCCATTAAGCCAAGTAATGCGAATATAATTTACTAATGATGATTAATAGCCCTAATAAACGAGGTGTTAGATTTGTGACCAGTTTGAAAATGTGTATTTGGAGCGTCTGCTGAGTGAATTGCCTCCTGTATCTTGTTTTTGTGAAATGGAGCACAAATGAAATGAGAATGTCGTGGACTCTGTTGGCGAGTTGTGTCTTTATATTGGCAGTATGAATTACGACCCAGCCCTTATTGCGGCTATTACTATAATTGTGATGCAGGCCTCAATGGAAGTTGTCTAGAGCTCTCTTAGATTGCAGACCGGCCCAAGGGCAGTCCCTGGTCAGCCATAAACGGAAGACAACCACAATGTCCAGATGACGGAAACAGGAAATCGCACTACACCCGCCCCTCGCTCACATAAACACAGAGGTGGCGGCTTGATCTTCACTCGCACTTCCCCTGACCGGACGGTATGCACATACACGAGTGGTACAACTTGACTGCACTTGGGTGAGATGTTTTAATTACCTTCTCTATTTTTCTTCTTCCCTTTTGATCAGAAACCGGCCTAACTTTATCCTAAAGGTATTCTAACATCATTGTTTCCATATTACTGAATGGCACTACTAGATTGTATGGAATAGTGTTACACAGGATCTTTATCCCATATATATGCCCCCTTTTTTTGTGTTTTCTTACAGCTGCTTATGAAATAAGAACAGCGGTACCTCAGTGGGTCATTTGGGTCCTTGCAGAGGTTTTTTGTTTGATTATCTAGATTCAGATATGAGATCTTCTGATCCTTTGCTAGTGCTTCCCCGTTATGAGTGACATGTGCACTCTTCTCTCTTTTAGGGCTATTTTGACCCTTACATTGGGTCCAAACTGACCATTGGGTATACTTGTGACCATTTTTGCACAGATTGGTCTTCCTTTTACCAAGTAGTAGGTAACTGCTAGTTGTGATTTTACACATATTAGAGGATTAAATACCTCTAGATTGTGACAAGTTGATTCCTTGTTTCCCCATCACTTTCTTGTAATCTTTACAGGTATCTATAAACCTACGCATATCGGTTCTCGTTACGAGGCTGAATCCACACTCCTTATATATACGTTCCTGAGGACCCTTTATTCCTCAGGTATATACCCTATTGATAAATGAACTGTCACCGACTTGTATATTTACTAATTCCTCTATTTATTTGACTCTTTTACTGCTTTTTGTTTCGCATGATTGACTCTCCTTCAGAAGTAGCAGTGACTACAAGGAGATAGATTTAAGTTATCCTTATGATCTTCATTAGTATGGGTCTGGCCTTGTATTACATATGCATTAATATGTTGATTCAATGGTATATTGATATGACACTTGTTCCCGTTTTCTTTTCCTTATTTTTATTTTTTGATGCCTTATATATGATTGTCCTGAATCGTCATCAGATATAACAGTGTATTTGTTCCTCTTTATATGTGAATAAACATATGTACATGTCTTTATTATAGAGTGTCAGTGGCTGAAGAAGGTTCTGCGAAACCGAAACGTTCCACTTTTCTGACACCATTTTTTCTGACAAGACAATAAAAACAGGAATTGATGCAAAAAGTCTCTTTTTCTTAGTTGTGTGCCTGAGATACTTTTTTACATTACGACATTTTTCTCAAGAGCACCTTAAATTCCAGTGAGCCAGGTTTACTCTTGACTAACCACAATGTCAACCTTTTATTGGCTGTGGCACAATCGTAACCATCAAGAGACAATTTGCTTTGTGTCTACTATATTTTCGATATGGAAAAACCTAGTTTCCTTTAGACTATTGCAAACGATGGCACTGAGCCTTCTATCCTTTATAGCTACTTTATGTGATTTCATAACTGTGCTGAGTGTTTGTCCTTATATTATCAATAATAACCGCTATAATGAGCAAATAATATGGTCAGATCTGCTCAAACTGCTCCATTTCGGAAGGGTTCTGGTGGTGCTGATGGCAGGGAAATCATAGTCTACAGCTATGTCCTGCTGCCAAAACACTGGAACTTTGAATGGCCCCATAATAGTTTCATCAGGATTGAAATGGATCCGGTATGGCTTTCATATTGGAAGGCGCGTTATAACCAGAGCTGTGGAGTCAGAGTCGGTGTCCATTCTGGTGATGTGGGAGTCGGATTCAGGGAAATTGAGGAGTCGGATGTTGGGCTTACTGACTTCCCAGTCCTGGTTGTGGAGTTGAAGTTGTGGAGTCGGAGTCGGTGTCCGTTTTGGTGAAGGAGGAGTCGGATGTTTGTCTTACTGACTCCACAGCCCTGGACTTGTAACTGTGATGTGTCAGCTGTAATGTTTATAGTGTTTGGGTTGTTATCCAGAAACAGATTTAGGGTATGTGCACAAGATGTCTCTTTCAAACTGATAACACCTAAAACCTGTGAAAAAGCGTAAGAAACAAACAAAAAAGTGATGACACATGCACTGCAACGTCAAAGCGACAAGGCATTGGTTATTCTTCAGGTGCCTTCCGCATGGAGACTACCACCACTTTATACGTAAAAAAAATGATAATAAACAAAAGGACAAGATCTTCAAGGAGCTTGATATGGTCTCCCCAGGTTCTCCGGTTTCCTCCCACACTACAAAGACATAGTGATAGGGAATGTAGATTGTGAGTCCCAATGGGGATAGTGATGATCACTATAGAATGGATAGCTGTTACATGTCCACCAGAGTCGGCTCCAACGACATCTGCTTCTATCACCAGGCTCCGCCATATTCACCCTGTAGGTGGCTCTGGTGATAGAGGAGAAGTCAATACTACAAACTCTGGAGAGCGCAGGCTTAGAGAGTGGCTGGGCCTGCAGTATTTCAGTCTGACAAAGTAAGTGTGTGCTGCCCAGCTGAAGTCATCAGCTCCTGTCTTCAGCCTATTGGAAAGCACCACACCCTACTAATATCTTCAGCTGTCTGCTGAAAGTTGGCAGAAATATCTACTTGTTTCCCTTTTGGTCTCCTGTCTTGTATTGGGTGTTTTTCCTGTTTCACCTTGGCCTGTTTTTTGGATGCTTGCTGCCATCTTGGTTTTGACCCAGCTCCCTGACTACGCTATGGGATCCTGATTTGTCCTTCTCCTGACCTCCTGACTCTAACCCTGCTTGACGACTTTCCTGTCTCTTGACTGCAGCCCTTCCATAGGTAGCAATCTCCTGAACACTGTTGTAAATCCAGATCCCTGTATTGCGGTTAAAGGGTGTCAGTGTTTCTTTAGAATCAGCCTAATGGAGCGGCTTGTTTCTTTTCGTGCCTGTGGCCTCGGACAGACGTTACAATAGCGCCAGCCCATGTATGTCAGTAAAATAATAGAACAAAAACACAACGAAATAGAGAATAAAGTAGACACTTCACAATAAAATACCCCCAGTGTTTTCTTTCTGGCGTCTTTTGCTTAAAAGTCTATGCAGGTGCGCCATGTCCACATACCCTTAATGGGATTTTGTATGCTTAATATATTGATTTATCTAGACTTGATACCGTCCATTACTATCAGGTCAGTCGACATCCCTACTGATCAGATACTTGCAGATCCAGTTGTAAACCGTGAATGGAGCCAAACAGCGCAGATGTGATCGTTGCGTAGCGGTCATACCCAGGCGCTGCACCTTAGTTCCTATGCACCACGATGACAAGTTATCTTAAGTACCTGAGAACATCTCTACTCAGTACATGGTGCTGTGCCATTTGGCTTCATTTACCGTTTACATACAGAGCTGAAAACGGCAAAATGCGTGAACCCAACACCTGGTACTCCAACCAACCAGCTCTGGATGTTAAGGATGAACTCACCTGAATGGTATAGCTCCATTAGATCTGATATTGATATCTGAAGTTCACACAAACGTAGAAAGAAAGTCGAGAAATCATCCAACATTCATTCAGAAAGTCGTGAAATCATCTTTTTACAATCTATATGGCATCCCAATGGCAATTAGCAGTTATTAAAATCTGCAAGGACAGATACAGTTTATCAGGGCTGTGAGGTCGCGAAGCTAAACATCCAACTCCGACTCTTCAATTTGCCTGAATCCGACTTTGACTCCACCAAGATGGACACCGACTCCGACCCCGCAACCATGGTTGTGAAGTCAGAAGCCAAACTTCCCCTGACTGTTTAAAATCCCTGAATCCGACTCCACCAAAATAGACATCGGCTCTGACTCCACAACCAGGGCTGTGAAGTCAGTAAGCTAAACATCCGACTCCGGCTGCTCAATTTCCCTGAATCTCACCCAACCTCAACTCCACAGCCCTGTTCGTTATATTAAAGAGTTGCAGTGTATCCTTAACAAGCAGTTGTTATATGGTTGATTTTATATGGTATCTGAATTTTTTGGCCTTTCCCACACTGATGATACCAGCCCACAGCTGTCTGCTTTACCTTGGTTAGTTATCAAAAACAAGTGGAATCCCACGCTGTTTTTTTTTTTTTTTTTTTTTTTAATACTTAAGTAATAATAAAAAAAATGACGTGGGATCCCCTCTATTTTTGATAACCAGCCAAAGTTAAGCAGACTGTTGAGGCGTGCAGCCGACAGCTGGCTGCTATACCTGAGCTTGTTATCAAAAATAGGCATGAGACCAGATCATTTAAAAAAAAATATATATATATACTTTTTCGAGTGGTGCACTAGCCAATCACAGCCATGCCATGTGTTGGCATGACTTGGATTGGGCCGGATGTACCCACACCAGAAAAGCTTGTTGATTGGCTGCCCAAAATTGTGGAATAAAGACTTTGTAATCAACCAGCTGGTGCCGTTACCTCTCCTTAACTTGAATGGCTGCCCTGCAGCCTTTCAACAAGCTTTATTCAGAAGGAAACTCTAATAGAACACAGCTGTTCCAGTTAAAAAATTCATGTTCAGGGTTCTAACTGCTTTAATTTTTCAGACAGGACTTGAACTGCACAGATCATAGTATGAGACGAAGCCTTACAGTAAGTGCTTCAAGGTAGAGCCGAAGACTAAATATCCAGTTATAGAGGGAGAAGAGAGTGGTGGGGTTGGCACCTTTTATGGGACAATGGGTGAACACTGTGAAGGGGACAATGTGTATGGGATATTATGGAGAGGGGCATTTGGCATTTTCGAGGGGGGCGGTGTGAAGAGACAACAGATAGGAGCAGTGTGGGGGGATATTATGGGGAGAGGCAGTTTGGGGGAACATTACAGATATCAGCAGTGTGGGGGGATGTTATGGAAGAGAGCATTATGGGGGGGGTTTATGGAGAAGGGCAGTGTGGGAGGGAAATTATGGATGGGAGCTGTGTGGGAGGATATTATGGAGAGTATTATTGGGGATAACATGGAGAAGGGCAGAGTGGGGGAGATATTTTGCGCAGGAAACATAGTGAGGGGCAATTTAATTTATTCAGAGACGCAGCATACAAGACATTTTTATCTAAAGGGCAGCATAATGATTCTTCCTATGTTGGGAAGTGGTGCTGAAGGCCACAGAAGAGGGACGTCTGGGGAGACTAGGTTGGGCATGGAATCTCATCATGAAATCTGTACTATGACAAAAGGATTGGAGATAAAAGGGATGGGAACAACTTCAATCAGAGAACATGTCACCTATAATTTCTTGAGTGTATATTTAAGTGAAACTATGTGCGTCTCATGAGTACTGTGGTTCCTGTATGGTCCGTAGTTTGATGATGGCTGATAACAACAACTCCCATTATCTTTTTGCCATTGTTAAGGACCGACTGGGAGTTGCAGGTTGCATAAAACACTTGCATGTGGGGCTCACCTCAAACTGCAATTATTCACTGTACTTAGCTTGGAAATGTATTCTGTACTGATAGTAGTGCTGGTGTTGTATTCATGTACTGATGGCGATTTTGACAATGCAGTCTTGTACTGACAGCAGTTGTGGAGCATCATTAACACACTGATCATCGTTCTGGTGCTACATTCATGTACTGACGGTGACTTTGGTGCTGTATTTTTGTACTGATTGTGGTTTCGGAGGTGAACTCTGTACTGACATTGGTTTTGGTTCTGAATTCATGTACTGAATGTGGTTTTGGTGTTGCATTCATATACTGATAGTGGTTCTGATCATGTAGTAATCTATAACATTCTTTGGAGCCCACTCAGAAATTTTGCCCACCACAAGCCAAACCCATAGGTACGTGTCTGCATTAAAGTTTTGTACACATAGTACTTTTAGGGTAACAGGTGACTGATATGACTATATTAGGGCTGAAGTGATAACTGTATTTGTTCTATATTACGACTTCTGCAAATAGTTTTTGATTTAACTTCTCAACAGAGCATTATTTCAATGTAGTTTTTAGTCACAGAATGGTAACTGTTTGATCCTGCAACAGACAAAAAAATGTAACTTTCCACTTTCTTAATGACGCTGGCATCGTCTGTGGTGCGTTATGCCAACTATAATATTGTTCAACAGCTCCCATATGTTAAAAATGTGCAGGACATTAATACTGGTGAAATTCTTCTCTAAACAAACATGAATACAAAGGCTGCGTGTAAATTACCAGTAAATATATTCTTTCCAGCGCTCACATGTCAAATTATTAAAAATTCTTTTGAACCATTTAATTTATTGGTTCCTTCCCCCCCCTTAGTTTCCAAAAGTGATGAAAGATATGACGACCATTGTAACTAGCACTGAACCATCCCCATGAGCTCTCTTGAAGGGAATAGTTAAAGTGTCAGTAATAAGTCACCCCACCTCTATCACAGAATAGCATTGGAGCCAATGGCATACCTTGATGCTCATGGGCCCCGATGCAAAAGCATCAACGGGGCCCCCAAATTATTGCATATCTTTGTTGGCAGCAGCTTATTCCAGATAATCTCCAAGTGTGCAACAATAATGGTTGGTTAATCAGGAGCAATATAATAAGCTTAATAGATCAGCAATAAATAATTTCTGTGTGTCTCTCTCTGCAGTGTCTGCAGCCAGCATAGACACAGGGATCTGAATACAGTCACATGCTCTTCCTGTGTGACCACCTTGTTTTTTTTATCCTAACTTTATTAACAGCCTACAAACCTAGTTTGTTGCACTAAACATGTTCCAATAATCCTTCAGAGCATTAGATTTTTTTCTATAGGCAAAGGGACTTTCGGGGCCCTCTAGCCTCCGGGCCTGGGTGCAATTGCAACCCCTGCACCTATTGTATTTACACCCCTTCTTGCACCTTTACATCTTCATCTTTACTGTTCCAAAACCAAGATTACTCTAAAACGTTTCTCAACGTTTTCCTTATTCATATTATGATCTTTTTTATAAAACAAAATGCTCCTGTTCTGAGATATTCTTATATTTGTGCCCCTGTGTAATGTATGTGTCCAATCATGCAAGAACAGGACGGCTATACCACAGCTCCTGGGTAGGGGAGGAAGTAAGAGTATGCAGACATTACAGCCGGGATCACAGAATATAAGAGTATACAGACATTACAGCACTGGATCATAGAATATAAGAGTATACAGACATTACAGCTGGGGATCACAGAATATAAGAGTATACAGACATTACAGCCGGTGATCACAGAATATAAGAGTATACAGACATTACAGCCGGGGATCACAGAATATAAGAGTATACAGACATTACAGCATGGGATCACAGAATATAAGAGTATACAGACATTACAGCCAGGATCACAGAATATAAGAGTATACAGACATTACAGCCAGGATCACAGAATATAAGAGTATACAGACATTACAGCTGGGGATCACAGAATATAAGAGTATACAGACATTACAGCCAGGGATCACAGAATATAAGAGTATACAGACATTACAGCTGGGGATCACAGAATATGAGTGTACAGACATTACAGCATGGGATCACAGTATATAGGAGTATACAGACATTACTGCCAGGGATCACAGTATATAAGAGTATACAGACATTACAGCATGGGATCACAGTATATAGGAGTATACAGACATTACGGCAGGGATCACAGCTGATTCTTCAGGATTACTAAGTGTTAAATACAGTTGATACCAATAGTTTAATGATGAGTTATTGGCAAAAGTCATGTGTTTTTATTTCAGACAACAGGGAGAAAGTCAGAAACATATTCTTCAAATTAGTTAACATATACATGGCTTTGAAGTAAGGTGATTCCCTGTAGGTTATATAAAAAAAAAAAAAAGAAGATATACATGGCTTTGTAAGTCTTTCAAGGTTCCGGTTACTCGTAGATGTTAACATCTTCTTGCTTCAAAGAAAAATTGTCAGCAGGTTTTTGTTATTTAATCTGAGGGCAGTATAATGTAGGGCAAGAGACCCTAGATCCAAGAATGTGTCACTTATGACTGTGTGCTGAAGTTTTAATACAATCTGGATTTTATCAGTATGAGATTATTTTGATTGGCAGACCTAATCCTGTAGTGATAACTGTAACTCCGCCCCCCACCACTGATTGGCAGTTTGCTGACAGTGTACACAGAATGCTGCCAATCAGGGGTGTGGGCGGGGTTATGCACAGTTAAGCATTCATAGCTCTTCTGGATCTGCAGCAGAGAAAACAGGGATCTTATCAAACTGCACAAAGCAAACCAGTAAGTGACTCATCACTGGAATTAGGGTCTCTGCCCCTACATCATGGTGCTCTCAGATCACATAGAAAAATCCTGATGACAGATTCCATTTGAAACTGAATTTATTTCACCAACATGATATATTATATTCTGTAAGGATTGGTAAATTGTCCTAAGATGGACATTTATCACTTATTGAACTGGATAGTTGATCATTAGGGGCTCTGCACTGTCAACTACACACTCATTAGGAAACTGAATAGCTCGTCACCGTACATTTGGTGCAGTTGGGTACAGACAGACATTAACTTTTTCAATGTATGACAGGGTTAACTTTCTTAAATTGGCCAGACGTACTGACCTTTTGCTTGCTATTTCATGTTTGCTAATCCATTGGTTGTGCCAGTCGGCTTGGAGCACCATTGTCCAAGATTGCACATAGCTAATTTAATGTAAATTACTTGACCCTCTGTCAGAGACTCATGACTCATAGGGATATTATGCATGCGGTTTGAAATTCGGCCAATGAGAGAACAGTCTTATTCCACCAATCCTGAAGTCCCCAATGTCCTAAAAGGAGTGATTGGAGTGTATAAGGGGGCCTCGTTAACCAGGAGTTCATATGGTACATGGCTTCAATGTAGGGTTTGTGGACCCGGTTGGAATCCCATAACCCCAGTCTGGGAATTTCGATTCCGACTGCCAGGACAACGTCATGTTTTCATACCATAGGCTATTTAAGGAAGATACCTAAAGCAGGGTGCTGCTCGATTGGAGTAAGTGGCTCTAGAAGCCCCGAGGCACGAAAATTCAAATCCCTGGTGAGCCAGCAGAAGGGTGAGACTGTTGCCTGTTACATTTTAGATTTTGCTTGGTTATGTGGTTATGTGTTATATGTCTTTGCCTGTTGGGGATCCAATAAAGCCTTACTATTGTGGTTCCCTCAAACTATGGTCTGAGTAGTGTTCTGCCCACAGGTAAGAAGTTCGGGCGTTCAGTTGGGATGAGCCCTGGGCCATGCGGTCTTTCTATAAGTGTCCAGGACAGCAGATAAGAGCACCCACTGACCCCCGTGTCTCCATAACACGATATATACAGTTGGTGAATTACGTATTCTTCAAAACCTTCAACTCTTTACTTCGTCCCCCTGCACCTCCTCCCTCACCCCTCATCTCTGCCGACGACTTCGCCACCTTCTTCAAAGACAAAATTGACAAACTCAGACAAAGCTTCGACCCACAATCCCCTCGCCCCATCCCACCTCTCGCCCATCACTCCTTGCCCAAATGCAGTTTCACCCCCATGACAGAGGACCACCTCTCCTCCCTTCTAGCACGATCACACCTCACCTCCTGCGCCCTTGACCCACTCTCCTCCCTACCTCATCCCTAACCTAACCTCACTACAGTCCTCATCCCTGCCCTAACACATCTCTTCAACATATCACTCAAATCCGGCACATTCCCCTCACCCTTCAAACACGCCCTAATCACGCCCTAATCACGCCCATCCTAAAAAAAACATCCCTCGACCGCACAACAGTCTCCAACTATCGACCCATTTCTCTCCTCCCGTTCGCCTCAAAACTTCTTGAACAACACGTCTATTCCCAACTGTCCTCCCACCTCTCTTCCTGCGCTCTCTTTGATCGCCTACAATCCGGCTTCCGACCTCACCACTTCACCGAAACAGCCCTAACCAAAGTCACTAACAACCTACTGATCGCCAAGAGCAAGCGACACTACTCTGTCCTCATCCTTCTCGACCTCTCTGCTGCCTTCGACACTGTTGACCACTCCCTGTTACTCCAAACTCTTGAGTCTTTTGGCATTACTGACCTCGCTCTCTCCTGGATCTCCTCCCTCCTAACGGACAGGACCTTCAGCGTCACCCACTCCCGCACCTCCTCCTCGCCTCACTCCCTATCTGTAGGTGTTCCCCAAGGCTCTGTCCTGGGACCACTACTCTTCTCCATTTACACCCTTGACCTAGGCAAACTCATCGAGTCACATGGCCTCCAATACCACCTCTACGCTGATGACACCCAGCTCTATCTATCTGACCCCACATCTCCTCCCTTTTATCCAAAATTCCTCCATGCCTATCCGCCATCGCATCCTTCTCTTCTGCCCGCTTCAACATGGACAAGACCAAATTCATCGTCTTTCCCCCTAACAACCCTCCCCCTCTTCCTGATCTATCCATCACTGTCAATGACTGCACACTCTCTCACCCCTCCACCACACCAAGTGCCTCGGGGTAATCCTCGACTCCTCCCTCTCCTTCAAGCCCCATCTAAGCCCTCGCCACCGTCTGTCGACTCCAACTAAAAAACATTGCCCATATCCGCTCCTTCCTTGACCACAGCACTGCTAAAACACTTGTCCACGCCCTCATCATCTCCCGCCTGGATTACTGCAACCTCCCGTTCACCGGCTTCCCTGCCTCCTCCCTTGCAACCTCTCCGCACCATCCTCAACTCTGCTGCCCGATTCATCCACCGATCTCCCCATTACTCCCCCGCCTCCCCTCTCTGCCGAGCCCTCCACTGGCTCCACACTCCCCAGAGATCCCACTTCAAAACCCTAACCCTGACATACAAGGCCATCCACAACCTGTCCCCTCCCTATATCTCCAACCTGGTCTCCCGTTACCTCCCCTCGTGCAACCTGAGCTCCTCTCTAGAACTCCTTCTCTCAACCCCCCCATTTCCACGTCCCACAACCGCATACAAGACTTCTCTCGTGCTTCTGCCAGACTCTGGAACTCTCTCCTCCCACCACATCAGACATTCCCCTACCCTAGGAACCTTCAAGAAAAACTTGAAGACCCATCTCTTCTTACAAGCCTACGGCCCGCACTAAGACCTATCCATTGCACCACCTCACCCCCCCCCCTCCTCCCCTTCATACTGTCTCCCTCCCCATCCCCTCTAGACTGTGAGCCCTCGCGGACAGGATCCTCTGCCCTATTGTACCCGTATGACTGATTTGTTGTCGTTTTACTACTTGTCTTTGTCTATCCTCCCACTTGTAAAGCGCCATGTTAACCTAATGGCGCTATATAAATACTTATTAATAATAATAATAATAATAATAACACATCACCAATGTTCTAAGTACATATATTTCTAATGGTGCCATTGATATGAAACTGTCAACTGGATGTTGGTAACAACTCATCCAATTCACACAGGCAATTTCTAAACTACAAAAACTTCCATTGAGCTCTATTGGGGCCATAATCCGAAAGTGGAAAGAACATCATTTCACCATAAACCGACCACGACCAGATGCTTCCCCAAGATTTCACACAGAGGAATGAAAATAATGATCAGAAGAGTTGTCAACGAAGCAAGAAACACATGTGGAGAGCTACTGACAAACCCAGAATCAGCAGGTACAATTGTTTCAAAGAAAACAATAAGTAAAGCACTCCCCCTGCAAGGCTTGTATGCATGCTCCTGTATGCATGCTCACCACGCAAGACTTCATTGCTGAACAAAATGCAGGTTCAAGCGTGTTTAAAGTTTTCTCAACAATATTTAGACAATCCTGTGAAATACTGGGAGAATATAGTCTGGTCAGATGAGACCAGAATTTAACTTTTTGGATGCCAAATGGTTCCACTGCAAGAACACCACACCAACCGTGAAGTATGTTGGTGGGAACATCATGGTGTGTGGCTGTTTCTCAGCATATAGTACTAGCAAATTTCATATAATTAAACTAATGATGAATGGACAAATGTACCAAGACATTCCTGAAAAGCATCTACTGCCATGTACCGGGATAATGAAGATGAAACGATAGCGGACATTTCACAAGACAATGATCCCAAACACACAGCCAAGGAAAGAAAATAAATCTGCAGAATGGCCGAGCCGATCACCGGAGCTAAATCCATAAAAAATATATAGAAGGAACTAAAAGGGCCCGTTACATGCTCCGATATCGTTAACGATATCGTTGATATGTCACGGCTTTTGGGGGGTGCAGCGACATCGTAATGACGTTGTTGCGTGTGACACGTAGATACAACCAACGATAAGTCGTTACATTGTTGATTATGGGTTTATGAACATGTCCATAAATCTGTCTTCGTTCAACCTGCAACATCGTTGTGTGTGACACCTTTCCAACAATCTCGTTTACGACTTCGCCTATTCAGAACTGAAAGACGTAGGCGACCAAACGACCGCAAGTATCGTTCGCTTGTTGCAGAATCGTTGCTGCGTCGTTCAATATATCTGTGCGTGTGACACCTCACTAGCAATCAAGAAACGATGTTCCAGCGATCCCGGCCAGGTCTGATCGCTGAAACATTGAAGCATGTAACAGGGCCTTAAAGCTCAGAGTTGATAGAACCCACTAGACCTGCCGGAGGTGAATATTGTGTGGCAGAATGGGCCAAAATCCACCTGAGCAATGTATGCCATTAATGTCTTTATATAGGAGGCGTCTTGAAGTTGTCATCACCACCAGGGTTGCCAACTGTCCATACTGATTCCAGGACACTCTGTAAGAATAGGGCGCTTTTTTGCCGTCCATTAAAAAAATATCGAGGTGTCCATCATATTTTTTTTAAGCTGTTCTGAGGCAGCTCCTTTGGATAGTCAGAAACCTGAGGCAGTGAACGAGAGTTAGTTCACACTATCAGTCTTTTTATTTTCCAAAACACAATACACTTTCACAGAGCTAGAGTTACAGAGAGCAGCCAGTTTCACTCCTGTACCATTCTGTACAAAAAGTCTGCACCATTATAGGACCCTTGGGTGCAGGATTTAGCTTCCCATGTCCATTTGGCTCCTGCCTAGATCTATACTTTTTGGTCTGTGTTACTTCACATAGACTTGCACTCACATAACCTGCTTCTCAGCAACGTTGATCACAACTGTACCAAACACTGCTCTTTACTGCAGGATTAAATAGTTTCAAGACCTAAGCTGGAGGGAGAGATCTGTCCCACTACCATCCTACATATTTCTCCAAAAATAAAAGCCCCAAACTAATTTTTCTAAAATCTCAAACTTCCATTTTGTGTTGCACACAATGTGTGCTAATTAAATATCAGTAAGTGTATTCAATGCTTTTTTTATTTCTCATTACACATAATTTATGGATATCTATGGTTTGATTTCTTTGCTTTTATGGATTGGATGGGTTGTTACTGACATCTAGTGATACAGCAATGTCAATTGCACCTTTTAGAAATATATTTACTAGGAAAATTGGTGACACGTTGAAAACTTTTTTTTCACTGACTGTACGTTGACGATGTGTTATATACTTGCCATTACCGATCTTGACCTAATATCTTGTGAAGATTACAACATAGGGTAGATGACCACTGTCCATAACTAAGTATACGACACTGGGTTCACAGTAAAGAGGTTTTATGGCATTTATGAAAATCTATGAAAAGTACCTTTTTTTTATCTGTATATATTGCAGTGAAAGGTCTTGTCGCAATGGAAAATCTCTCCTTTTTAAAAGGACAGTATCCATGACTAACTTGACCTTAAAGCATTATATGGAGATTGCAAAATGAAAATTCTGCTAAGTTTCATGGGTAACGGAATCCAAGAAACTCTAAGAAACTTAGCAGAATTTGCATTGTGTAATCTTCATATTATGCTTTAATGTCATCTGACGGCGTGCAGTGCTGGTAAACTGTTTCTTCTAGGATGAACAGGATGATTAATAATAAAAACCCTTTAATCCTCAGTGTTTATCCTGCTGTGGATTTTTGGAAAAGGTTCCTCCAGATGGATTGCCACCTCATCATCTACTTTTTTTTTCCATATTTTCTGACTCCATCTTAACCCGCATACACCTCTTAAAGGACTTTATACTAATGCTGGCTATAGACCGACTGATACTTTTTCCAACTGATTGTCGTTAGAGGATCATTCTAAAATGTCAATGACAAGACGTTGACCTACAGCCTTTATTTCTGGACTTCCCACGAACTACAGGCACTGTCCATAATGTAGCCATGATGACTCGCCATCATGTCCATAATGTAGCCATGGTGGCTCGCCATCATGTCCATAATGTAGCCATGGTGGCTCGCCATCATGTCCATAATGTAGCCATAAAGCTCGCCATCATGTCCATAATGTAGCCAGGGTGGCTCGCTATCATGTCCATAATGTAGCCATGGTGGCTCGCCATCATGTCCATAATGTAGCCATGGTGGCTCGCCATCATGTCCATAATGTAGCCAGGGTGGCTCCCCATCATGTCCATAATGTAGCCACGGTGGCTCGCCATCATGTCCATAATGTAGCCAGGGTGGCTCACCATCATGTCCATAATGTAGCCATGGTGGCTCCCATCATGTCCATAATGTAGCCACGGTGGCTCGCCATCATGTCCATAATGTAGCCATGGTGGCTCCCCATCATGTCCATAATGTAGTCATGGTGGCTCGCCATCATGTCCATAATATAGCCATGGTGGCTCCCCATCATGTCCATAATGTAACCATGGTGGCTCGCCATCATGTCCATAATGTAGCCATGGTGGCTCGCCATCATGTCCATAATGTAGCCATGGTGGCTCGCCATCATGTCCATAATGTAGCCATGGTGGCTCCCCATCATGTCCATAATGTAGCCATGGTGGCTCGCCATCATGTCCATAATGTAGCCATAAAGCTCGCCATCATGTCCATAATGTAGCCATGGTGGCTCGCCATCATGTCCATAATGTAGCCATAAAGCTTGCCATCATGTCCATAATGTAGCCATGGTGGCTCGCCATCATGTCAGTAATGTAGCCAGGGTGGCTCGCTATCATGTCCGTAATGTAGCCAGGGTGGCTCGCCATCATGTCCATAATGTAGCCAGGGTGGCTCGCTATCATGTCCATAATGTAGCCATGGTGGCTCCCCATCATGTCCATAATGTAGCCATGGTGGCTCCCCATCATGTCCATAATGTAGCCATGGTGGCTCGCCATCATGTCCATAATGTAGCCATGGTGGCTTGCCATCATGTCCATAATGTAGCCATAAAGCTCGCCATCATGTCCATAATGTAGCCATGGTGGCTCGCCATCATGTCCATAATGTAGCCAGGGTGGGTCGCCATGATGTCCGTAATGTAGCCAGGGTGGCTCGTCATCATGTCCATAATGTAGCCAGGGTGGTTCGCCATCATGTCCATAATGTAGCCAGGGTGGTTCGCCATCATGTCCATAATGTAGCCAGGGTGGCTCGCCATCAAACTTGGCCATTTGCAAACATGAAAAATGGCATTGAGTCACAGTCCCCAGTATATACTGTGTAAAAAGGGTAATTAATAGTTCCATAAAGATATGAATTCATAAATAAAAACGTTTGTCCATGATAATAAATTCATATCATGCCTTATGCCATGGCATCTGTGGTGCCACCGGGACACATACCTAATTAGAGACGTCATAAGTGCCAATATTCTATACTGCTGTGCAAAGAATGCACTTTATACCGGGCTGTGAAGTCAGTAAGCCAAATATCCGACTCCGACTCCTCAATTTCCCTAAATCCAACTCCACCAAAATGGACAACCAAGGCTGTGGAGTCAATAAACCAAACATCCGACTTCGACTTCACCAAAAATGGACACTGACTCTGTGGACATTGAGGGCGTTCAGATAAAGAACTCCCAATTCAAATTAGCCCTATACGCAGATGACCTTCTGGTCTACATCTCGAACCCGACGGTTGCTTTTCCGGTGCTCATTCGCGAATTCCTGAAATTTGGTGAAGTCTCGAACTTCAAAGTGAATTACACGAAGACCGAGATCCTGAACCTCACTCTACCTGACTCCCTGGTTCAGCAACTTAAAGCTTCCTTCTCATTCCGGTGGGTGGATAAGGGGCTGAGATACTTGGGCGTCATTCTCACTGGAAATCTCGAGGATCTTTTCTCTCATAATTATACTCCACTCCTGCACAAAACACTAACAGAATTAAAAAGATTTGATAAAACTCAGCTATCGTGGCTAGGCCGCATAAACGCCATTAAGATGGACATTCTGCCCAAATTCCTTTATTTATTCCAAACTGTTCCTATCGACATCCCAGCTCAGTTTTTCCGACGTCTAAACGACGCCCTGCGTAGATTTGTTTGGGGATCCAGAAGGCCAAGGGTTCGCTTCTTGACCCTGACAAACCCGAAACTGAGAGGAGGGGCGGGGCTCCCGGACTTCCAGCGCTATTACCACTCTGTACTATTGTCCAGAATTGTCGATTGGAGGTTTAACTCGCAGCACAAACAGTGGGTGTATGTGGAAGATTTACTTTCGCCCTCCCCCCTACGGTGGTTACCGTGGATACGGCCCCGCCATAGACCTCCGATTACGCAATTTCCCTCCCTTACGCAAGTCGCCCTGGGCTTCTGGGATGCCTGGAAGGGGAGGAATCCCCTGATTAACCTCCCGTCCACACTGGGTCCTCTCTTTGACAATCCAGAATTTCCCCCAGCGGTTGGGAGACGAACTTTTCTGGGATGGAGGGCGGCCGAGGAGCCTTGCCTGGCTCAGGCGATGGGACGGCTCTCGCGGGGAGACGCCTTGGGGGGCGGGGGGAGGGGCCGGTGTCCTGGTTGGAAGCTTCCCAATTGAAATCCTACCTACAGCCTTTGAGCAATAGACCGCCCTCGAGACTGGAGGCTATACTGCTCCTTCCAGAATCTCCAACTCATGTAATATCCCTTATGAATGACGTGATTTTAGAGGCCGACCCCCCCGGCTGTGCCTCGCTTCCTTGACGCCTGGCAGAGAGATCTCCAGATAGATCTCTCAGATTCTGACCGGACAAAAATCTTCACGTTAACTCACAAGATGTCAATCTCCTGCAGCTTTCAGGAAACGAACTATAAGATCTTGACCACGTGGTATAGGTGCCCGGCGCTCCTTCACAGGATGTTTCCCTCAATCTCTAACCTGTGCTGGAGATGCGGCGAAGAAGTCGGCACCATGCTACACATATGGTGGGACTGTAGGCCATTACAGGCCTTTTGGGTCGAGGTATTTTCTGCCTATGAATCCATTTCTGGCACCCGCCTGGCTCCCTCGCCCAAGATCGCGCTACTGTCATTGGTGCCGGGTCCCCTCTCCCTGGTCAAGCGGGGTCTCCTCCGCTTCTGCCTCATGGCAGCTAGAGTCTTAATTCTGAGGCATTGGAGATCGGCGACCGCACCCTCCCTGGGGGAGTGGGTGGGAGAGATGGACAGAATATGCAGGATCGAATCCCTGATGGCCCAAGATAACGAGACATGGGATAAACATCAAAAACTGTGGACCCCCTGGTGGTACTTTCGTGATGGGTCCGTGTTGACCCGTCACCTACAAAACTCCCACAGCTAGACTGGACATTGGGAAGGGTCTCTGTCCTTTCCCCTTCTTCCCCGCTTCCCCCCTACTCTGACTGGAATCTATCTCCCTCTTTTCTACTTCTCTTCTGTAAATCTTCTTCTTCTATCTTCTTTTTTTTTTTTTTCTCTTACACCTTCACTCTATTCTGGACCTTTCTCTGGAATGGAATACTACATCGTGATTCTCTCTCCTATAGATTAATAGGGGACGACATTGAATATCTTCCGCTGAGAGATTTATACACCTATCGACTTAACATTACTTGTTCCACTTTTTCTTATTTATGTACTTGTAACTTCCCCCCGACAAGGGGACTTGTCACTCTAGTTTTCTGTTAATTTTGGATGTTATTGGTATAGAGTGATATCTAGGTTTTCTTTGTTTTGAAAACATTCAAATAAACATTTTCTGAAAAAAAAAAAAAAAAAAAAAAAATGGACACTGACTCCGAATTTACAACTCAGACTTCACAGCCCTGCCTCATACGCACACACCTAAATGGAGAATCCCCATGTTTACGCAGGCTAGCCCAGACGTAACCAATGAGCCCCGTTCCATCCTTTGGAAACCTACAGTTCTGACAAAGATCCATCAGTTAATCTAGATTCCTGGTGCTTTCATTTAATAGTAATAATATGGTAATTTCTATTTCTATTCGGCAGCACTTTACAATTCAGAGGGGACATGTACAAACAATATGATACAATACAGAGAAACACAAGTCACCAGATACCTAGAGGAGTGAGGTTCCTGATCACAAGATTCAGTGTATGAGGAAATGGGGTAAATGATAAAAAAGGATGTCATGTATGATCCAGCCATCAATACAATAAATAGAGGATTCACATAACACTGCACCAACCGGTCACCAGCCGGGATATGTACAAGTGCAGATAAAGTGCTATTAAGTGCATGGATGGTATTATTATTATTATTATTTATTTATATAGCTCCATTGGTTCCATGGCGTAAGGGCAGAACAAGGACGAGAACATAAATAACGACAATTAAATTATACAGGTACATTAGGGCAGAGATCCAGTCCACAAGGGCTCACAGTCTGTAGGGGATGGGTCAGAGACAGTAGGAGGGGGGGAAAGGAGAAAAGCATGCAGCGGATTAGGTCTCAGTGTGGGTTATAGGTTTGAACTGAGATCTCTGGAAAGTAGGGAGCCAGTGGAGGGCTTGGCAGAGGGGGGAGATGGGGGAGTAACAGGGCGACAGGTGGATGAGTCAGGCAGCGGAATTGAGGATGGTTCGGAGGGGTGCAAGGGAGGAAGCGGGGAGACCGGTGAACAGGAGGTTGCAGTAGTCGAGGCTGCAAATAATGAGGGCGTAGTCAAGCGTTTTGGCAGTGTCATGGTCAAGGAAGGAGCGGATCCGTAAGATGTTTTTAAGCTGGAGGTGGCAGGAGGTGGTGAGGGTCTAGATGTGTGGCTTGAAGGAGAGGACAGAGTCGAGGATTACACCGAGGCACTTGGCATGGGGGACGGGTGAGAGTGTGCAGTTGTTGACAGTGATGGTTAGGTCGGGTAGGGGGGAAGAGCGACTTGGGGGGAAGACGATGAACTCTGTTTTATCCATGTTGAGTTTGAGGAAACGAGTGGAGAAGAAGGATGAGATGGTGGACAGGTAGTGTGGGATTTTGGATAGCAGGGAGGTGATGTCAGGGCCGGAGAGGTAGAGTTGGGTGTCGTCAGCGTAGAGGTGGTATTGGAGGCCGTGGGACTTGATGAGTTGGCCTAGGCCGAGGGTGTAGATGGAGAAGAGTAAGGGTCCCAAGACTGAGCCTTGGGGAACTCCAACAGATAGGGGGTGGGGCGAGGAGGAGGTCTGGGAGTGGGTGACGCTGAAGGTCCGGTCTGTTAGATACGAGGAGATCCAGGAGAGGGCTAGGTCAGTGATACCAAGTGATTCTAGAATTTGAAGCAGGAGGGAGTGGTCGACTGTGTCAAAGGCAGCAGAGAGGTCAAGGAGGAGAAGGATGGAGTAGTGTCCCTTGTTCTTGGCGGTCAGTAGGTCGTTGGTGACTTTGGTTAGGGCTGTTTCAGTGGAGTGGTGGGCTCGGAAACCGGATTGCAGGTGGTCAAAGATGGAGCATGAGGAGAGATGGGAGGACAGTTTGGTTTAGACATGTCGCTCAAGCAATTTTGAGGTGAAGGGGAGGATAGATATGGGACGATAGTTGGAGACTGTTGTGGGGTTGAGGGAGGGTTTTTTGAGGATGGGTGTTATGAGGGCATGTTTGAAGGATGAGGGGAAGATGCCGGTGGTAAGTGATATGTTGAAGAGATGGGTTAGGGCGGGGATAAGGACAGTGGTGAGGATAGGGATGAGATGGGAGGGGAGAGGGTCAAGGGCACAAGTGGTGAGGTGTGATCGTGCTAGAAGGGAGGAGAGGCACACTTCAGTCATGGAGGGGAAGTTACTTTTGGTCGAGGGGGGTTGGGTGATAGAGAGGGAGGGCCGAGTGGATTGGGAATCGATGCTTTCTCTGATTTTGTCGATCTTCTGTTTAAAGAAGCTGGCAAAGTCCTTGGCGGTGGTGAGGGGAGAGGGAGGGCGTGCAGGGGGATGGAGTAGGGCGTTAAAGGTTATGAAAAGTTGCTTAGGATTGTGGGAGAGGGAGCTAATGAGAGACAAGAAGAAAGCTTGTTTCGCGGTGGTCAGTGCTGACTTGAAGTCGATGAGGGACTGTTTGTACAAAGCGAGGTGCGTTGCAGAGTTGGATTTCTTCCATCTCCGTTCAGTATAGATAGATGATACAAGGGACCAGATTTGGAAACATTTTTTGTAAGATTGTGAATAACTCGATAAGTGAGGTGATAGGCCCCTCTAAAGAAATGCAGATTTAGGGCCCACTTAAGTGTGGGTATTGCGAATTAATTGAATTGTTATTGGTAGTGCATCCCAGAGAATGGGTGCAGCTCGTGAGAAGTCTTGGAGTTGGGAGTGAAAGGTTTGGATTATTAAGAATGTCAGTCTTGGGTCATTACAGGAATGGAGGCCATGAATAGGGTGATAGACAGATCAGGAGGAGATGTAGGTGAAGCAGAACTGTGGAGAAGACTGGTAGGGTGATGGACAGTGATCTGGATATGTAAGGCGGTGAAGAACTGTGGAGAGGGTGGGCAAGGTGATAGACCGAGATATGAGAGTACATGTCGTGCGGTGCAGAACTGGGCAAAGGATTAGTAGGGTGATAGACAGGGAAGAGGAGTTGAAAGGTGGTGCAGAACTGTGGAGAGGATGGACAGTGATATGGATATGTAAGGCGGTGAAGAACTGTGGAGAGGACGGGTAGGGTGATAGTCAGAGATGGGGGAAGAGATGTCGGTCGATGCAGAACTGTGGAAAAGACGGATAGGGTGATGGACAGAGATGAGTGAGGAGATGTAGAGCGGCGCAAAACTGTGGAGAGGGCAGGTAGGGTGATAGATAGGAGGGCAGAGATGTAGGTTGTTGCAGAACTGTGGAGGGCTTTGTGTGTGATAATGATAAGTTTATATTGCACTCTATAGTGGATGGGCAGCCAGTGAAATGACTGGCTCAGGATAGAGGCATCGGTGAAGCAGTTAGACTAGAGGAATATGATCCTGGCTGCTGCATTCACGATGTATTGGAGAGGGGAGAGTTCAGTAAGAGGAAGACGGATCAGTAGAATATTGCAATAATCCAGATGAGAAGGAATAAGAGCAACGGTAAGAGGTTTTGCAGTCAACACACTACACTTCTGCATTTGCATGTTGCACGGCAGATTAGACAGAGATGTAGAGTTCTTGGTCATTTGGAGTCTTTCTTGTAATTAATAAATATTTGTCCTCAACTTTCAGTAGATCCATTGACTAATGAGTCAAAGAAAGCAAACTCAATGGCAGTCAAGCCCGGGAGTTTCTGTATTTGGTTTACATTCAGTCCTTTAAACCCTTTCTTTCCTGTATATTGTTCTCATTGTTGAACTGCGCGGAATCCCATCGGAGTCTGGATTTGGGCACTCGTGACACCAATTGGACAGTCCTGCAGCAAGGGTTACCCCATGCCGAGAATGATTCAGCCCGGCGGATCATTTCACTGCTGACACCATTCAGAAATAACTTCCATTGAACAGAGCCGCAGCTGTATTTGCTCTAAAAGGATTTAAAAGACACCAGAATGATTCTCCTCTTCTGACAAACTTGACTCATGAAAAAAAGTGTATTTTCCAGGAAGCCGGGACATTAACCTCCCCACCCCGGGACCTATTGGTCTTTTATTCTGTACAAAAGCGGCACTGTATAATGGAGAATCGGAAAACTGAAGTTGAGACGTAAAATAGAAATGATTTATATGGATACAAGATTTGTCGAGACGTTTGTGTTTGCTTGTATATGTGTGCACAAGTGTCCATACTGTATACATGCTGTATGTAAAGGGCAGGGGAGCACATGGAGAACATTCGTCCTATTAACAAAAATGGGGCCCCCTCCAAGAGTTGATCCACTATGGTGCATCCCATTTTTTTTAGTATATTCTTATGATGTCTGAGACCACAAAAGGCACAAACACTCTAGAAAAACGAATCGCAAAATAGTCATTGACTCAGTATGCAAAGATTGGTGCTGACATTTACCTAACCTGACTAGTGTACCCCAATATTTCACAGAAACTAAGATATGAGAATGTATGTTAAAACTTTACCGCGAAAATTCCATGGCATTCTGATTGGCTCATCCATGGGGAATTTGTCCATCAAGTGACACAGAGATGGATTTCCGAATACAGATTTCAGACCAATCTTACAAAGGATAAAATTGGCGCCACTGGACTCTAGATGGGTGGAAACGTATGATGGACGAATCTGGGTTTGGCTTATGATATTGTTACCTGCCCAATGGCATTGTGCCAACTGTAAAGTTTTGGTGAACAATAGGAGGGATAATGGTCTCCTGGTACTTGCCTACACGCAACCTCCAATCCTCACAAAATCTCCTCTACTCCCCTGTGATCTCGTCTTCCCACAACCACATACAAGATTCTCTCTGTGCTTCTCCCATACTCTAGAACTCTCTGCCCAAACACATCAGACTCTCGCCTACTGTGGAAACCTTCAAAAGGAACCTGAAGACCATACAAGCTACATTCTGTAATGCTCCTCAGTCTACTGAACTGCCACACAACTAGCTATACTCTTACTCACCCTTTGTAAACTGTGAGACCTCATGGGCAGGGTCCTCTCTCACCTACCGTATCCTCACCCATCCCTTGTTTGCTGTGAATCCTCGCAGGCAGGGTCCTCTTTCCTCACCTACTATATCCTCACCCATCTCTTGTAGACTGTGATCCCTCGTGAGCAGGACCCTCCCTCCTCACCTACTGTATCCTCACCCATCCCTTGTAGATGGTGAGCCTTCATGAGCAGTGTCCTCTCCGCTCACCTACCGTACCTTTACCCATCCCTTGTAGACTGTGAGCCCTCGTGGGTAGGACCCTTACCCACTGTATCCTCACCCATCCCTTGTAGACTGAGAGCCCTCACAGGCAGGGTCCTCTCTCCCACTGTATCCTCACCCATCCCTTGTAGATGGTGAGCCTTCATGAGTAGTGTCCTCTCCGCTCACCTACCGTACCCTTACCCATCCCTTGTAGACTGTGAGCCCTCGTGGGCAGGACCCTTACCCACTGTATCCTCACCCATCCCTTGTAGACTGAGAGCCCTCACAGGCAGGGTCCTCTCTCCTACTATATCCTTACCCATCCCTTGTAGATGGGGAGCCTTCATGAGCAGTGTCCTCTCCGCTCACCTACCGTACCCTTACCCATCCCATGTAGACTGAGAGCCCTCACAGGCAGGGTCCTCTCTCCTACTATATCCTTACCCATCCCTTGTAGATGGTGAGCCTTCCTGAGCAGTGTCCTCTCCGCTCACCTACCGTACCCTTACCCATCCCATGTAGACTGAGAGCCCTCACAGGCAGGGTCCTCTCTCCTACTATATCCTTACCCATCCCTTGTAGATGGTGAGCCTTCCTGAGCAGTGTCCTCTCCGCTCACCTACCGTACCTTTACCCATCCCTTGTAGACTGTGAGCCCTCGTGGGTAGGACCCTTACCCACTGTATCCTCACCCATCCCTTGTAGACTGAGAGCCCTCACAGGCAGGGTCCTCTCTCCCACTGTATCCTCACCCATCCCTTGTAGATGGTGAGCCTTCATGAGTAGTGTCCTCTCCGCTCACCTACCGTACCCTTACCCATCCCTTGTAGACTGTGAGCCCTCGTGGGCAGGACCCTTACCCACTGTATCCTCACCCATCCCTTGTAGACTGAGAGCCCTCACAGGCAGGGTCCTCTCTCCTACTATATCCTTACCCATCCCTTGTAGATGGGGAGCCTTCATGAGCAGTGTCCTCTCCGCTCACCTACCGTACCCTTACCCATCCCATGTAGACTGAGAGCCCTCACAGGCAGGGTCCTCTCTCTACTATATCCTTACCCATCCCTTGTAGATGGTGAGCCTTCCTGAGCAGTGTCCTCTCCGCTCACCTACCGTACCCTTACCCATCCCATGTAGACTGTGACCCTCACCCTCTGTATCCTCACCCATCCCTTGTAGACTTGTAGGTCCTCTCTCCTCCTGTACCTGTCTGTACCTTGTATTGTTTATGATTACTGTACTTTTTGTTTTTATGTATGCCTCTTTTCACATGTAAAGCACCATGGAATAAATAGCGCTATAATAATAATAATAATGCTATGAGCTTGTTTTTCAGGGGTCGGCCTTGACCCCTTACTAACTGTGAGGGGAAAGATGAATGCCTCAAAATTCTAAGACATTTTGTTCAATTGCAGCTCAACATTTTGGGGAAGTCGTTTGTTGGAGCCTGACTGTACAAAGCAAGGTTCATAAGGGCATAGTTGGGGGGGGGAGATGAGCGTGGAAGAGCATGGCTGACCTGTACAGAGCCCTGACCTCAACCTCAATAGTATAGGATGGCATGGAGGTCATAATGTTGGATTAAATACTATGACATGTGTAGGACATATGTAGGTCAACAGGACACGACTTACCGGTCAAGTCACAGGAAGTAGAATCCTTTCAAGGAAATTTTTTAAAAAATTCACACAGTAAATTTGGGCATTTTTGTTATGACATCGTTAACCTCTGACATGGACAGGTTAGGGTTTAATTTAAAATAAACACATAAAGAGCCTGAAAAATTCCAACATCAGAAGACAGGGGGAGAGAGGACACCAATGCAAACAAGTGATCAATTAAGATAAGGGCTGCAAACGAGCAGGGGCCCATCAACAAGCCGGCCCATGGGCTTTTATATTAATTGAGCGGCAATTGGTTTGCTCTAAATGATGGGTTTTGTTTATCAACTTGTAAAGGGAATGGAATAAAGTGAAAGCATTCAGCCATGTTGGGCTCGTCCATCATTTACATTGGCACTTTATATTCCCCATGGGGTTTTTGTCTGTTTTTCCACATTGATGTGAACCAAGACATTTGATTACTGGGAAGAAACAACAATCAGACTCGGACACAGCTGAGCAGTCCTATTAGTTTGTTACAGATTGACCCTCAGATACAGCGGCGTAACTTGAAGCTCATGGGCCCCCTGATGCGAAAGCTTCAACTGGGCCCCCAATTATTGCAAATCTTTGATAGCATTGGTCTTTTTCTATGGGGTGAAGGGACTTCAGGGCCCCAAAAGTGCCTTCAGCCCAAAGACTGTAGGCAGTGGCGCAACTTGACGCTCATGGGCCCCGATGCAAAAGTTCCAATGTGGCCCCCAAATTATTGCAAATCTTTAATAGCAAACTTTTGTGGCCCCTTAGGCTCCAGAGACCGGGTGCAATTGCAATCCTTGCACCCATTATAGTTACGCGCCTGCTCAGATGTTCATATTAGCAATAGTCGATAAGAAACCTAATGCTTGTAGAAGCATTTACAGAACATTTTCAACTAATTTTTCACTTTTTAAATTCAGCCTTTTCTACTAATCTACATTGAAGGATTATCTCCGATGTTCACTCAGTTCTGTGTCTTTTATGCACAGAACGCATTCCCACTATATAGAGATGTTCACGTGTCCTATTTTGTATCGTTTTAGGCTGGTTTCACATTACCATTTTTGGTATCCGTGTGAATCAGGCTGGATCTGGATGCACCGACATACATTTTCGGCCCCATTGACTTTCAATGGGTCCAAAGGAACTTGCGGGTGCACCCAGTTCTTTACGGTTCTCCCTGATCCTGATGTTGAAGTTTTTTCATGGAGACCAAAATCACATTTTGTTGCGACTTCGGTGTCCGTTTCAAAACCGTGAACACCCGGATCAGGGGCAATGCAGGTTCCATTAGAATGTGGCACTATGGTACCCGGATCTGGGTATTTGGACTGAGCATGCCCAGAATCCAGTTTATGTACAACCGGATCCAGATAAAAAAAGGTAATCAACTGGATGTAACGGGATACTGACGCACCATGAGACAGATCAGTGATAATACCGGTGAGGGTGCATCCCGTTTTACAATTGCAGGTGGCTTCGGGGGGTGCAAGTTTTACCTGCATTCCCCCAGATTCCAAAAGCCGGTAGTGCGAGACCAACCTTAGGCTATTTTCACACACGTTGGTTTTTGGTACGAACAGATCTAAAGCAAATCTGTAGCAAATCCTAGGGGTTGCTCTTTTCTTCTGATTTCTTGGCAGGAGATTTACTGCGTTTTTTTTCCTACGGATTAGCTGCGTTATTTGGTTCCAAAAAAACTACAGCAAAAACGCAGAAAAGAATTGACGCTCGTTCTTTCGAAAACACAGCAAAACCTGAGGTGTTGACACTTTTTGCCGGGAACAAAAACCAATGTGTTCACACAGGTTTTGCTGGACACCAAAAATGCAGGATTGGATTAGCATAATACCAAGGTAACACCTGACCCCAAAAACAAAGGTTTAGATTAGTATAACACCAAGGCAAAACCTGACCCCAAAAACAAAGGATTAGATTAGTATAATACCAAGGCAAAACCTGACCCCAAAAATGCAGGATTACGGTAGATTAGTATAATACCAAGGCAAAACCTGACCCCAAAAATGCCGGATTAGATTAGCATAACACCAAGGCAAAACCTGACCCCAAAAACAAAGGTTTAGATTAGTATAACACCAAGGCAAAACCTGACCCCAAAAACAAAGGATTAGATTAGTATAATACCAAGGCAAAACCTGACCCCAAAAATGCAGGATTACGGTAGATTAGTATAATACCAAGGCAAAACCTGACCCCAAAAATGCCGGATTAGATTAGCATAACACCAAGGCAAAACCTGACCCCAAAAATGCAGGATTAGATTAGTATAATGCCAAAACAAAATCTGACCCCAAAAATGCAGGATTAGATTAGCATAACACCAAGACAAAACCTGACCCCAAAAATGCAGGATTAGATTAGTATAATACCAAGGCAAAACCTGACTCCAAAAATGCTGGATTAGATTAGCATAACATCAAGGCAAAGCCTGACCCCAAAAATGCAGGATTAGATTAGTATAATGCCAAAACAAAATCTGACCCCAAAAATGCAGGATTAGATTAGCATAACACCAAGACAAAACCTGACCCCAAAAATGCAGGATTAGATTAGCATAACACCAAGACAAAATCTGACCCCAAAAATGCAGGATTAGATTAGCATAACACCAAGGCAAAACCTGACCCCAAAAATGCAAGATTAGATTAGTATAATACCAAGGCAAAACCTGACTCCAAAAATGCAGGATTAGATTAGCATAACACCAAGGCAAAGCCTGACCCCAAAAATGCAGGATTAGATTAGCATAACACCAAGGCAAAACCTGACCCCAAAAACGCAACAAAACCTTACCTGTGTGAATATAGCCTTGGCCAGTTGTAAAAAGATTGCTCTCAGTGGGAGAAACATATTAATCTTGTAGTTGTGATACCTTTTAATGGCCAACAAAGGTAAAATAATTGATGTTACAAAGCAGCAAGCTCTCAAGACTGCTTATGTCTATTCGTCAGGCATGGAATAACCTAGTAATAGCCTGATGGAGAGGTAAGCAGTCTCGAGAGCTTGCTGCTTTGTAACATCAATTATTTTACTTTTGTTAGCCATTAAAAGGTATTGCAACTACAAGATTAATGTGTTTCTCCCACTGACAGCAATCAATCTTATTTCATTTTTCCAGACATGGTTAGAAAAAAAAAACAATACAAAGACATCCATTATTCAACAGCCATGACTCGGCAATGCCAGCCTATGGTCTATGGGTCCATTCTGATACATTAGGCAGGAGATGTGTAATTTTTTTTTTGCATATGAAATTATCACAAAAATGACAAACTGACCAAACGCCAATGAAAAACTGATACAAAAAATGATCTATTTTTCTTTTTTTCTACTGATAATTGATGTCCGCAGCGGGCCAAAGACTATTTTAACATGTAGCATAATTTTTTTTATATTTTTCCACTAGCAAAATGTATGCACATACTGTGAAAGCAATCTGCAGGATGATGCAAAGGGTTAAATATATGGCTTATCAGCTCTATTTTCACTAAAATACAAATTTTCTTTCTACTGAGGTATTTCCACAGCTGAAATGCACATTTCAGTAAACCCTTACACTAAACCCCCTATAGAAAGCTTTTGGATACCGTATTGTGGATGTAAATAAGGCCTCATACATGATAGGCACTACTAAATTTTCTGTTGGCAGGTTCCTACTGGCCCATAAATTTTACGTTTTTTTTCTAACCCAGATAGAGGCATTAGATAGGGACCCAGTATGTCATGGAGCCACGTAGCCCATGTGACCCACGACCAATCAGTACCTGGAATCAGTATGTCCGGCCTTCTGGGGTTAATGGGTCGCGGGTCACATGGGCTCCATCATTACAGGTCCTGAATGGGATTGCACAATATGTCAGAGTCCTGCTGCCCCCTGCTCATCTTTATGGGTAAGTACCGTACTGTATACTGTATTCTGTACCAGTACGTAGGGTAGCTGCTCCCCCGCTTCACTCCCAAGTCGCACCTCCCTAGTCCGCATGTCCACCTCCAAAATCTGCTCCCATTTTTTTGTAAGCCCTACCCCCAAAACAAGCCCCAGCCCTTTTTTTGGAGAAACTTGACATCATAAAACTGGATTTTTTATGCACGAAGTGTCTCAATTTTTCAATGCATTTCCTTAGCAGTAATGTGTCTAAACTCCTATATTCAATGTTTGCATACCTTAGTGCTTCAAAGTGCGGCTGTTTATTAGACTATTTGCATAAAAATCATGGCTTGAACTCTATGACTGCAGACTTCTGAACCCTGGTGGCAATGGCGTAACTTGAAGCTCATGGGCCCTGATGCGAAAGCTCCAACGGGGCCCCAAAAGAATTTGAATCTTTAATAGCAATAGTCTTTTTCTATAGACCAAAGGGACTTTTGGGGCCCCCTAGGCTGCAGGGTCCAGGTGCAATTGCAACCCCTGCACCTGTTGTAGTTACGCCCCTGCCTGGTAGCAAGCAGAGGGTATTTGAATGTAGTCACAGATTCTCATTAGAAGATAGGACAACACCTTTAAAGGGAGAATGTCAGGCGATTCATGCTGCTTAAAGTGCATGCAGCATGAATCATAACCAGGTACACTATGTTAGAAATGCTCTAATGTTCCAGAGAAAATCTACTTTAAAGATCCAGCTGCTGACGATAACTGGAGACCAGACTGGTTGGACAACTCCTCTTTCCGGCTCTTTCCCTTGCTACTGTAGGTGATACCTATTCGTACAGCAGTGGTGGTAAGAGCCGGATATGCTGCCTAGCCGGATATGTTTTCTAGCCAGATATTATGCTACCTAGCCGGATATGTTTTCTAGCCGGATATGCTGCTTAGCCGGATATGTTTTCTAGCCGGATATGCTGCTTAGCCGGATATGTTTTCTAGCCGGATATGCTGCTTAGTCGGATATGTTTTCTAGCCGGATATGATGCTATGATATGCTGCCTATCTGGATATGCTGCCTAGCTGGATATGCTACCTAGCCGGATATGGTATGTTTTCTAGCTGGAAGTATGTTTCTAGCGGGATATGCTGCCTAGCCGGATATGTTTTCTAGCCGGATATGTTTTCTAGCGGGATATGTTTTCTAGCGGGATATGTTTTCTAGCGGGATATGTTTTCTAGCGGGATATGTTTTCTAGCGGGATATGTTTCTAGCCGGATATGTTTTCTAGCCGGATATGTTTTCTAGCTGGATATTATGTTTTCTAGCTGGATATGTTTTCTAGCTGGATATGTTTTCTAGCTGGATATGTTTTCTAGCTGGATATGTTTTCTAGCTGGATATGTTTTCTAGCTGGATATGTTTTCTAGCTGGATATGTTTTCTAGCTGGATATGTTTTCTAGCTGGATATGTTTTCTAGCTGGATATGTTTTCTAGCTGGATATGTTTTCTAGCTGGATATGTTTTCTAGCTGGATATGTTTTCTAGCTGGATATGTTTTCTAGCTGGATATGTTTTCTAGCTGGATATGTTTTCTAGCTGGATATGTTTTCTAGCTGGATATGTTTTCTAGCTGGATATGTTTTCTAGCTGGATATTTTTCTAGCTGGATATGTTTTCTAGCGGATATGTTTTCTAGCGGGATATGTTTTCTAGCGGATATGTTTTCTAGCGGATATGTTTTCTAGCTGGATATGTTTTCTAGCTGGATATGTTTTCTAGCTGGATATGTTTTCTAGCTGGATATGTTTTCTAGCTGGATATGTTTTCTAGCTGGATATGTTTTCTAGCTGGATATGTTTTCTAGCTGGATATGTTTTCTAGCTGGATATGTTTTCTAGCTGGATATGTTTTCTAGCTGGATATGTTTTCTAGCTGGATATGTTTTCTAGCTGGATATGTTTTCTAGCTGGATATGTTTTCTAGCTGGATATGTTTTCTAGCTGGATATGTTTTCTAGCTGGATATGTTTTCTAGCTGGATATGTTTTCTAGCTGGATATGTTTTCTAGCTGGATATGTTTTCTAGCTGGATATGTTTTCTAGCCCGGATATGTTTTCTAGCCGGATATGTTTTCCAGCCGGATATGCTGCCTAGCCGGATATGTTTTCCAGCCGGATATGCTGCCTAGCTGAATATGTTTTCTAGCTGGATCTTCATAGGTTATCTTCTCCGATACATCGGAGCGACCACGTCCTAGGCACCATGTAATCATCTATATACCCACATCTTGCACTCATTCCGATTTCTTGTGTGATGGAGGGGATTCTCAGCATTATTAATGCTATTTGCTGGTCTTGGGGATGTTTATAGTCTGAACAGTGACTTTATCCAGTGGTCATATATGTAAATAAATCCAGTTTCCATTTCCTTGGATTGAAGAACTCAACTGATCCATTTCCAGCAAAAATCTTAACGTTAAGACCTTGTAAAAGACATTGAAAGCAAATACAAAGTCTGTTTTGCATTTCATGTGCTTGATAAGTATAATACCTTTCCTCCTTCATATTTACAGATGAGAATCCAGAAAATAATTGTGACCTGGAGATTTACAATAATATAAATGGCTCCCGGCAACATCATTTTGATGAGCATGCCAATAAGGATTAGATCAGGATTGCCTGTCCTTTCGTTTATTGATGCCAGAAACGGCAAAAACTTATTTCTTATTAATAACATTTCTCATAAAAGCAAATAATTATTCCCAGAGTTATTCTGTTTTTCTGGATCTGTCATAAAGTATTATTATAGTTCATAGAGATAATAAAGTAACGCAGTAAAGAAATCCGCCCTACTCCCCTTCACGAAGTGTAGATTGGACTGGAGTTGTCCAGTTGGGTTTCCCAGCCAATGCTTCTACCATTTCAGCCTGTGTCAGGTTATAAATTAGTTTTCATTGACTCCAGATTAGCATATATATCTAGTTATGATGTGATATAGGAGCATGGCATGGGATATACTGCAGACTAGCCATGCAGTATTACCATGTGCTATACTGGGGAGAAACACTGTAATATTAAGCTCCGGCTACACGACAACCTTGGCCATGGCACAGCCACAAATACCTGAAGGGACATGCTAAAGTTGGTCCGGCTATATTGCAACGTTCATATCAGTTTGCAACGCATGGACTTGCTGCAGCTCTCCCGAAACCTGTCAGCAGGAGTTTAGACCCCCTACGTAAAGTCATCATAGTAAAGTACCAGTAAGGATGATTACTTCCATAACTTTATATTATAACTCCCGTTTTGTAGTTGTCTTGTAATTTGCGTGCAAATGAGCTCCTAAGTGCAGGAGCTTGATCTCCACCGACCGCTCCCTTTCTCCTCTCAACACCAGCCTCTATCCATTGATTGACAGGTCACTCTTCTCAGTGACTTGTACACTCCCTCCAACAACTCACGCAGGCACCATCATTCCAATAGCTACGCATGCACAGTAAAGTCCTGATGATGTTGAGAGGTGGAATCTACACATGCACATGCACTGCCCCTGGGTACGATGGCGCAGACCCAAGATGTTGACAGGGAGAACAGGTCAGAGACTTGTTTTTCTTCCATGTGCAAAATATTAAACAAGGAGCACACCATGAGAAGGACCTGAGATTAAGATTAAAGTTACCAAATGTGTGGCTACTCACCAAACAGGTTGTGCAACCTTGCACAACCCCGGTTAATGCAGTTAGAGGAGAGACGACATTGAGGGAATGCTCCAGGACGCCAAGTCACGGAGATCCTCCCAGCAGTGGTCACCGGACCCAACCGGGTGACTAGAATGGGCGTTTCCTACTGACGTCATGGCAGGTCCTTGACTCCGGATTTGGAACGGTGATGTTAAGCAGCTCCCACCGCTCACCCACACAAGGAGGAAATCGTATGTGAAACAAGAAAAAACACTGTGCGGTGTGTGGTGGGGCGCTAAGGCACACAAGGGGCAAAGATTGGAGTGTTTAAGCGCAAACCTTTATTGAAGGCTCAGTATACGCCACAACGTGTTTCAATGGCCAACCGCTATCATCCTCAGGTGGCAACCACCTGAGGAAGGTGGTGGTTTGCTATTGAAACATGTTGTAGCGTATACTGAGCCTTTAATAAAGGTTTGAGCCTAAACACTCTAATCTTTGCCCCTTGTGTGCCTTTGCGCTCCACCACACACAGCACAATTATTTTTCTTGTTTCTCATAATATTTCACACAGGCACTTTCACCGTCAACTCATGGAACTCTTGACCGTCATGCCCACAGTGTCACTGCACATCTGTGTAGGGTGTACGGTCCTGCCATCAGAGCGCATGATCAGGAGTCTTGTGCACTCCTATGCGCAGTGCGGCCTCTGAAGCAGGGACTCGTACACCCTATACACAGATGCGCCGTGACACTTCTGGCAGGAAACACAATATTTCCATAAGCTGACAGTGATGTTGGCTCCTGGAATCTGTTTATCACCATCATAGGCATCATAATGTAGAAAGAGGGCAGACTAATCTGCGGAAACAACGCCCCCTCGACTAGTCAACACCCTAATTAGCATAGAGATAACGAGCATTGTAAATGCTTTTTTTTTCACATTAATGTTATTCTCAGAATCCAGAAAAGGATGGTTAGGAAGGAAAATTATGGCCACACATGCACCTTCTGGTGGTTAGAGGGCTAGGGGACCTGACAGGCTCCCTTTAAAAAAGGGAAAAGGAGTAAAATAGAGTAAGGAAAAAAAGGAGGAGTGGGGGATAGGGGCAATCATACAGTACCAGCAGCTCTTTCATTCCAAGCCAACGGAAAACCAAACTAAAGTTACCGTCACACGCCGCGATATGGCTTCCATATCGCTGGCGATTTGAAGTGAGCGTGCACGTTTCGGGCACTTTTTTCTGATCGTTGTGGAGCTGTCACACGTGCGATCTCCGGCGATCCTGCATTCCGGAAATGGCCTGAAGAAGACCGAAAGCGATCTTCCCTCACACATCGCCACGTCACACGCCACAATTGTAGCAGTGATGAGGCCATACTGTTTCCATAGGAGCGTGCTAGAGTGGGCTTCACCACACCTCCTATTACTGCTATTGGTGGACGGAACTGCGTTCCCATTGGTCAGCCTTGCGTGAACGCACGGGTCATCAAATAAGGCGCCTCGGACACGACCAGCCAATCGGAACGCAGTATCACCCACCAATCAGCGCAGATGTGGCGCGAACAAAAGCAACATCCAAGCACGCCTACGGGATTGATTTCAGGATCGCTGTGTACGTCGCTATCACCCTGTCACAGGGCACGATCCGCTGAAATTGCCTGGTGGATATCGCCTGATTTCACTGCAGTGCAGGGCGATCAGGCGACACTCCACTGGCGATTTCTCGCCGTAGAATCGCCCAATCACGCGCCACTACGCACATACGATGTGGCTTCCACATCGCCGAATTTGTGAATTGCCAGCGATCTCTCAATATGGCGGCTTGTGACGGTACCTTTATGTGCTGTAGGGGTCAATCTGCTATAGTTCCTGGAGTAAATAAACTCAATCCACTGGAACCAAGTTTACAGTTTGTTTAAACACATATTCCAAGATCTATTGATTTAAAATTACCATTGTGGGTGAACCCCTTTTAAGCATTCATCGATCGATTGGAAGAAAACAGAGACACAGATTTATAACATTAAAAGGTATGGAAGTAATTGTTATTAGTACAGGTACTTTACTATAATGATGTTATTTTGGGATCTTAAAACCTACTGACAGAGCCCTTTTTATCATATTCTATTTCACAAGTTATGAAATCTTGCTCCATCTCAAGGTTCCTTGGTGCCTTGAGCTTCCAGTACTCCCTCTTAGTTGCTGTGGGTTACCTCCTGCCAGGCTGGTAGTGCAGGTCCTGTGGGTATCTGTGCCTATGGCAGTTCCCTGACCCGCTATACTAGTGACGCCCCAGAGAACTCAACTTAAGTTGCTGGTGAGATTGAAACTCATCAGCATCCAGTTCTGCCACAAGGCCCTCTAATCCTGGATGACTTGGGGACTGGACTGGTACCCCATCCGCAGCTGGTGCCTCCTCCCTTGACCTCTCCTTTACCTACTCTGCCCTACTAAACACTAACCCCTCCCTCTAGCCAGAGGCTGACCCACTACCAAACTCAGGCCTTCAGTGCTCAGCTTCCTGGTTAGAGATCAGGCAATGTGTTTATGCTTCAGACATCCTGCAGAGGGACCCTAGTTCCCATTAGACATGGTACTACATAGATGTTATAGCTATACCATATTGTGGCAGTCAGACACAGGGGCGCCACAGTATAATGTTAGGAATGAAGGTCCCTGGTAGAGCTCCCACGACTAGGGATGTGATCTGTGCTGGTAGCTGAAAGGGTTAAAAAGTGCACTGCCTTGGGAGTAAATACCAAGTCCAGGCTGATGAACATCGTGATCTTTATTTGTCGAAGCGTTTCCGAGATAACACTCCTTGTTCAGGACAAAAATCAAGGAAAAAAACTCATTGACAAATAAAGATCACGATCCTCATCAGCCTGGACTTGGTAGTTACTTCCACAGCAGCGCGACTTTTTAACCCTTTCATCTACCTGCACTGATTGCCTTCTATCGGGGCTGCATCAGTCGTGTTACAGGCTTCTACAGTAGTTGTGACTTTCACAAGTACTAAGGCTGAGCCTTGTTCTACTGAGGTTTACAAATTTTTTTCTCGGATAAGACCCTAGCTGGGACTCTTCTGTCACTCCGGTTTTCTCTTTAACCATTAGGGACGTGTGATGCACCATTGCAAGTGGAGAGATGACCATACATGATTGGTCCATAGCCCTAAAGATGTATGGGAGATATGAAAGCTACAGACTGCCGAGACCCCGGAAACAGCCCCGTACCCCAGTATCATGCCCAAGAACAATGACACATTTTTCTTATAAACAAAACCTTTATTGGGTAAAGGTCGGTCACAGTCATGTTTAATTCGTAAACTCAAGACACTCTTGAGAAGGCACAATGGCCAATGTGCAACAGTGCAATTAACACATTGCCAGACTCCCGCACCAGAGTTGGGTTAGGGCGAGTTGGGTCAAGGGCGAGTTTGGTCAAGGGCGGGTTGTGTCCAGGCGGGTTGTGTCCAGGGCGGGTTGTGTCCAGGGCGGGTTGTGTCCAGGGCGGGTTGTGTCCAGGGCGGGTTGTGTCCAGGGCGGTTGTGTCCAGGCGGGTTGTGTCCAGGGCGGGTTGTGTCCAGGGCGGGTTGTGTCCAGGGCGGGTTGTGTCCAGGGCGGGTTGTGTCCAGGGCAAGTTGGGTCCAGGGCAAGTTGGGTCCAGGGCAAGTTGGGTCCAGGGCAAGTTGGGTCCAGGGCAAGTTGGGTCCAGGGCAAGTTGGGTCCAGGGCAAGTTGGGTCCAGGGCAAGTTGGGTCAAGGCAAGTTGGGCCAGGGCTCTAATATCTCTCAATAGGGGTAACAGGACATGTCTCGGGTCTTACAACGCACGGAGAGACCGGAAGGCAGCTCAGCACCACATTTTAAGCCCAGGAAGGAGAGTGGAGGAGAGGAAGACCCATTGGCCACCAGAATAGGCTGGACCAGCACCAGTAATCTGACATTAACTGTTAGAGTACCGGGACGCAGCATTCAGGGGGCGCACGGTCAAAGACCTAAGTGCCCAACAAATTCAACAGACATGACTGCAGAGTGGCGTAGCGTAGCCATCCCTTCACCATCCACGATCTGCAACTGAGCTGATATTTACGATGTGTCCCATCAAGATGCCAGAAGATGTCCATGATGAGAAACTGCTTTTTAAAACAAAATGCATGAAGATGAAAAGAATAAAGAGTAATGTCACATGTGCCAGTCATTTGTGCATTTTTGCTGTAATATCGCAAATCTTTGCATGATTATGGAAGCAAAGCACACAGGTTGCAAAATTTTGCATCTTCTGATGGGCATATTTTTTCCTGAATGTGGACCGTATGTGCCGCATAGTGCTTCCAGATGTAAATAAAAATGCTTTGCACTACAAGGTATGTGAGTGGAATCACTGGCTATAGACTAAGTAATCCCAGCAGTATTCCCTGGTCAGTAAATAACCATCTGATGTGTCCTGTATTCCTGCAGAGTTAGACCAGCACTATATACTGGGAAATGTTAGAAATCGCCATTCTAATGTAGTCTTATGGTACCTTTACACACCGCAACGGAAGGTTAGAAACAGCCGGGTGTTTCACGTGCACGAGCACGTACCAACGGTTTAAAGCGGTACCCGATACCGCCTTTACACGCCGCTACAAAGTGGTCTACAGAAGGTTTAATCTATCTCTGGAGGCACCGCCGGGTGCCACAAGTTACCTTCTGTAGAGCACCTTACCTCATTTACACGCCGCTACAGAAGGTAATATGGGAGGACCTGGTGCAGCAGGGACAACACATAGGCGTGCCAGAGTTGTGGATTACGAGACTCTCGTACGGTGATTGGACACAGCAATAGCATCATGATTGGCCAGCCAGCGCAGGAAGGCTGCCTGATACATGATGCTACTGCAATTGTGTAGTGTGACTGGTCAGCTCCTTAAATATGCCGCCCTATGCAGCAACTACCAATCGTAACGCAGGAGCTTCCTCCAATGATCGCTGATGGGGCGCGTAACCCGGAGCCTGTGTCACGCCCCAGGAGTTAACTAGGTGGCGAAAATACCTTACTGTACCTTATTTAGACGCCGCTACCATCGGTTGAAAGTCAACCTGTTTTAGAGCACTGCTCTGAAACAGGTGCCGCAAGTGACGGGTGGAAACAAGCTACTTTACACGCCGCTACCTCGGGTTGATTTGACGGTGCAAGATACATTTGTCTCCGTAACCCGGTTGTTTTCAAACTTCTGTAGCGGCGTGTAAAGGGACCATTACTTTGAGGTGATGCTACGGGGGAAGGCATAGAAGGGCAACTCTACACGATCTGCAGTTACCCTTCATCCATCAACTGATAGTTTCTGAAGATCTTGAAGAGACTCACAAGTTTGCAGGAGGAAGCAGATAGACTGTGTGAGGGGCTTTCAGATATGTGTTATTTTTTTTTTAGTATCCGGCAGAGATCTGTCGCTTCTTTTAAAACTGAAATGCAAACTGGATACGGCTTGTACCCATTGATTCAGGCACTTTTGTTTGCATCCAATTGTGGCCGGATCCAGCCCAAACCGTTTTTTTTTCGCCTTATTTGCACTTACTGCGCCATGATTTATAATGGATGCCGTATCTGGTTTTATCAGATCATTCCTCATCAACCTACTGACAACGTGCAGTAACATCATACAATGTAAAGTTCGGGGTCCATACTGAACACCTGAGTGTTCAGCATAGACCCCAAAAAGGGACTTAACGTAATTAAATCTTTATATCCACCTGCCTCACCGCTGTCATCCCTTTCGCGTCCTCCTTATAAGCCTCATGCACCTTAGCTACCGCGCCATATCACTGCTCCCGTTCGCCTCCAAACTTCTAGAAAAGCATGTCTACACTCTACTCTCATCCCACCTCTCATCCAACTCTCTCTTTGACAACCTTCAACTTCGTTGAACACGTCACTCTTGAGCAATGTAGGTCACAATGTCGTGCCGTGTAGCGGTACCTTAACAGAGACTGGGCGTCTGTGATTGGCTGGTCAGCAGAAAGTGCAGAGCGGACCTGGAAGTGACTGCAGCGGCGAGACATTTGAGTATAAAGCTTTAATCACGTTCGGTCCCTGTTTAGGGTCCTTGACGACCGCTCAGGTGTTCTGGATGGTGCTGGATGATACCATACCGGTATTATAACGGAACCAGCATTTGGATTTGGTATAATACCATCCAGTTTCATCCAGTTTAAAGGCAGAAACCAGATCCAGTCAGGTGAGGTTTTTGTATGATTTTGCCGGATACCAAAAAATGCCTATGTGAGAACTGTTATGGTACCGTCACACGCCGCAATAACGCTGGCAATCCTAAAGGTGATAGTCGCCCCGAAACAATCACCGTGAAATTGCTTCACAGTTGCGGCATGTGACTGGGGAATTTTCGCGGCGATAAATCACCCCTCGGCCTCGCCTGATTCTTGAACAGTGCTCTGAAATCAGTCCTCAATCATGAAGGTGATATTTACGTGTTGTGGGAGGGCGATAGTGATGGAATCAGCCTCACCTATGATTTCCCGTAGCGTGCCACAGCGTGCTGGTCCACGCCCCATCAGCGATGATTGGTGGTGGCTACTGTGTTCCCATTGGCTGTCATTGACACCACGCCATATTTGATGAGCTGTCCGTCCAGCACCACACAATGGCAATGGCGTCATGTATTAGCCAGCCTCCAGAGCAGGCTGACCAATCGTAACGCTGCTGCGTTGTCCAATGAGCGTGTATGGGGCGCGGTGTAAACCACTGTGGCACGCCTATCTCCTCGCACCGCTGAACATGTACGCCCACATTGCCTTTGGAATTGCAGCGTGTGGATTCAGCGATGGAATTAGGCAGGATTGTTCCGCTGTGGGTGAAGTGATTTCCGGAGCGACACATCGCCTTAGGTTCAGGGCGAGATTGCGGCGTGTAATGGCACCATCGGCGATCTGAGGCGTGCATGAAAAACGTGAGCGCGCACGATAGATCGCCTCATATCGCCAGGTGAGATTGCGGCGTGTGAAGGTACCCTTAGGATGTGTGCCCACGTTGCAGATTTTGGTGAAGAAATTTCTGCACCCTCTGGCAGAAAAAGCACGATGTATATTTGACATGTATTTGATGCGTGGGTTTCTTTGCCTTTTTTTCAAGCATTTTCATGCATTTGGTTTGGAATTGCACTGCCAGAAACGCACCAAGAATTGACATCTGAAAATTCATTTCTGCACCTAATCTGCATGGGAAAAATACGGTAAGCACAAAACTTCAGAATTCACTTGACTTCACTGGCATAAGGATAGGCATGCAGACTTGTGACAACCGCAAGCAAAAACGCAGCAAAAATACAACTTGCACACACAGCCTTAAGCCCCCTTCACACCAGGCGACGGGGCTGGGGATGTCGGCGGCGACTGGCGGGTGCGCGCACGTTTTTGGCGCCCCGCACGGGGTGACACCTCCAGCCCCACGCTGGCGAGCTGACAGTGGCATCGCCGCTGGGGTGTCTGAAACCCCAGTGGCGATGGAGGACAATGGGAGCCTATGGCTCCCATCGCCTGACAGGGCCCAGCGCCCGAATTACATGATGGTCGCCTGGTTTCAGAGCACTGCTCTGAAACCAGGCGACCGCCCGGCACCACTGACATCGCCCCTTACATGAGGCACGTAGGGCAATGACGCCGCCGATAGGCCACCCCCCACGTCGCCTCTGTAATGGCGGCGATGTCGCCCTGTGTGACGGGGCTTTAGGCTCTGTTCACATGTCAGTTTTACCTACATCAGCATTATCTATTGTACTTCCTGACATGTCCATAGTTAACTATGTACCCAGGATATGACTAAAGGTACCGTTACACGGCACGATGTTGCTGCGATGTCGGCAGCGATTTCACGGGAGCGCGCACTTTTTTGTCATTTTGCCAAGGTCGCTTTGGAGGTGTCACACGTAAAGATGTCCTTGAACGTGGGGATCACATGACGTCAAAATGTGACGTGAGCCCGATTACAGACAGCGCTGGTGTGATGGCAGCATCGGAGGTGAGTACAGGGTCTACTATTTTAATGGGGGGAAAAAAGTAGATTCAGAATGGGTTGTCCTAGTAGTAGACAAACCCTCCAAAGCACCACTAGAGTTTTTAGTTATAGCACCGCTAGAGTTGTACTTTAAATGAAAGTCCCCTGACCCTGGTATTATACTCGCCTTCCGGCAGCTTCATCTTCTATCACCGTCGCTCCGGTCGCTCTCCAGTGTTTCATGGAGCGCACCAAAGGGTTACAAGCTATGAAGCGCCTCGTTCTACCTCGTTCTGGTTCTCACAGAGATCCATTGGAAGCTCGTGACGTAACTTTTGACTTCCAGGCAGTCAGACGTTGCACCACGGCGTCCGTAAAAGGTGAAGCTCCCCCCGGATGTTGAGTATATGAAAGGTGGCAGGGGACAGATTTTTAGGGCCGCTCCAGTGCTGGAAAATAAAAGCTGGAGTGGTGCTTTAAAAATAAACTAACAAATTCTGAACATACCGTTATGTTGATGACCCCATAAAACATGTCCCTAGACCTCATCTTCCTAGAACCCTGCCTGTGTAACAGGAGTACTGGGCTCATTCGCTTTGGAACTTTGACAAGCAGAAACAGACATTAATATTATTCCTATCTATGTGTCCACCATATTTATGAGGGCCATGCGAAAGGATAAAACAACAAAGCAGGTGTTTCTCTGACGCCCTCTGAGGTCAACAGATGTCTAGAATAAAGGAGAAGCCAGAGGCCTGAGCTGAGTGTCCCTCACTGACACATGGCAGGAAAACAAAGCCCAGGCATCTCCACCCTGTCCTGTGACCTGGGATCATTATTTACCTTCCATGGTCTGTGTCTCTTCACACCATCAAAAAAAACCAAGCAAGCTGCTGTGCCACCTCCAGACCCCAGTACTGAGGGTATCCACACATATTTAGGATGGTCATAGAGGACACATGGGATAATAATTGTTGGCTGAAAAGTGCAGATTTTTATCTGATCGTTTGGAGTTTGGGGCTGATTAGATTTATGGTATTCCAAGGGGTGTTGCATTTTTCTTCTATATGATGATGCTCGTATGAGCAAGATCCTTTATAAAACCTATATGATCCTATATGTCTGTAATGCTATTAGCCAAACGTTTGCCTAATTGGAGATCTCATATCTACGGCATTCTAGAAGTCATGATATGGAGTTGAACGTATAGGGAAAAATGTCTCTCCTCTCTGCCAAGCCCTTCACTGGCTTCCCATTGCCCAGAAACTCCAGTTCAAAACCCTGAAGGCGACGTTACACGGCACAACATTGTTAACGACATCGCTGATACGTGACGGGTTTGGAGGCGTTCGTTGCATGCGACTCTGCAAAGTTGTAATGATAAATCGTTGGATCATTGATCGCAGGTTTGAGAATATGTTCTCAAACCACACGATCAACGATCAGCCAACCTGGTACATCTTTGTGTGTGACACCACGATAACTATGTCGTTTACGACTTCACCCATTCACAGCAATGAGCAGAGATCGTTCGCGGGGTTGGGCGAACGATACCTGCTCACAACATCGTTGGTCAGTTGTCCACGATATCTAGACGTGTGACATCTCACCAGCTGACCGCCCGTCCACGAGACTGTTGCCGACATCGTTCCAACGTCGTGCTGTGTGATGGGGCCTTAATCATGACATACAAAGCCATCCACAATCTGTCTCCTCTGTATATCTGTGACATGGTCTCCCAGTACTCACCTACACGTAATGATCTCTTTCTCTAAGCCCCTCTTATCTCTTTTTCCCACATTCAAATATAAGACTTCTCCTGTGCTTCCTCTATACTCTGACTCGCATCAAAGAAGACACTTGTAGATGAAGTGTTGATCAAATCCTTCCTTTATTCACCGACGCGTTTCTGTGCCCACCTGGCACCTTCATCAGGGTTACTTTAGGTAACCCTGATGAAGGTGCCAGGTGGGCACCGAAACGCGTCGGTGAATAAAGGAAGGATTTGATCAACACTTCATCTACAAGTGTCTTCTTTGATGCGAGTCAGTCTGGCAGCGCGGATCGCAAAACACCTTTCCCAAGTAATCTGATGCTTCTCCACGTGTGAGTGGTCGGTGAAGGTCCAGCAGCAGCCATCAGGATATAATTCCTAACACGTCTTCAAACCAGTTGTGGGTGACACAACTGGATCAGGTGAGTGAACCCCTGTTGCTCACTGAGTTTACAATTTAGTGTCTAGTGATAAGGGCACTATTGCGCCTCTTGTTCCCCCAACCCCCCTTTTTGTATTCCTCTATACTCTGGAATTCTCTACCCCAACACATCAGACTCTTGCCAACTGTGAATTTCCCTCTTGCATCTATGGCTGTCCAGCTGATGAAGGTCTGATGTGGAACGAAACTTTTTTTTGGATTACACCATTAAAGATGGAATGCCATGTTTTCTCCTCTTGATACGGGGTGGAGCCTTTCCTGTGCACTCATTTAATCAATGTTGCTTTGATTACCCATAGGTGGTATCCTGCAGGAGAACTCACCAAAAAATTGCCCGGTAAATATCCATTGCACTTAGCAGCAGGATGCTAGCTCCGCTGAGAGGCAACACAGGTGACTGTATACAGTCACCTGTGTTGCCTCTCAGAGGAGCTAGCAGCCTGCTGCTAGGTGCAATGGATATTTACCGGGCAATTTTTTGGTGAGTTTTTCTGATTTTATGTCCTATTTCGGTGAAGGCTGCCTTCAGACTTGCAGATGCATCTGCAGCGTTTTGCAGATGCATCTGCAAGCATCTGCATGCAGACCGCGGCCCCTATGTTTATAATGGTGCGCACGGCGGTCTGCAGATGCTTGCAGACCGCCGTGCGCTCTCATTGCCCGCCATTAGTGATCTGTGCGCACGCGGATGCCTGCGCACAAATCACACACTCCCGCCTGCACCATAAACGCGAGATGTTGCGTCCCTGGTGCGGGCGGGAGTGTGTGATTTGTGTGCAGGCATCCGCGTGCGCACAGATCACTAATGGCGGGCAATGAGAGCACACGGCGGTCTGCAAGCATCTGCAGACCGCCGTGCGCTCCATTATAAACATAGGGGCCGCGGTCTGCATGCAGATGCTTGCAGATGCATCTGCAAAACGCTGCAGATGCATCTGCAAGTCTGAAGGCAGCCTAACCTGCAGGAGCTACAATGATACATTTTAGGCCGGAGTGTATTCCAGGAGGATACTTTTTTGTGTTTGTATGGTCATGGCTCTGTTCAAAAATTAAAAATGTCTACTTGGAAGCTACCTTTTATTTCTTTTAGCTCAAAGTCATGCAATCTTAGCCCAAATGTGCTTAAAAAAAATCAAGTTACAAAATGTGCCACAAAAAGTGCACTAAGATGCTGGTCTACTTGAAACCCTCTAGTACAGGAAAAATGTCCCCAAAACCATTCCCCATCCCTCTGAGCCGGAAGGCCACAGCGAAGGTCATGGACAGGTAGCCTCTCCTAGCCGAAACCAGGGTCCAATCTTTGCTCCCAGCCACCATCTGGGCTGCCCCTCCCGATAGAGGACTTAGGACTATGGACTCTTCTCCCGGAAGAGGAGAGTGCGGGGTTCAGTCTACTTGTAAGCTACCACCTTAATAGAGAATATTGTATGAATGTTCTCATGCTATAGGATACCTATATATTTATTGTAGGGGACTATGGGGTAACATTTCTCATCTCTGTTCTTAATGCCGTTTGGGGTAGTCATTAGAGAGGAGTTTCTGGAGTAAGTGATCTCTTGATGCTACTTTTCCTTTTCTCTAATTGGTGAATCTTGACCTTTTCCATTTCCATTATATAATGGAAGCTATTGTAGACCTGAATGGCCTAAAAGTCCACTTGTATTTCAATATCTAGTGAAAGTGGGTCAATCGTTTAGATTTGGGGCACTATTACCAGTTCCCATCCCATCAATATCTCCTTCTTTCCTCCCCTCTTATATCTTCTTCCTACAACCGCATACAAGATTTCTCCCACATACAGGATTTCTCCTGTGCTTCCCCCATACTCTGGAACTCTCTACCCCAACACATCAGATTCTCACCCGCCGTGGAAACCTTGAAAAGAAACCTGAAGACCAACCTCTTCTGACAAGTCTACAAACCGCAGTGATCCTCAGTCTACTGAACAGCCGCACGACCAGCTCTACCCTCACCTACTGTATCCTTACCCATCCATTGTAGACTGTGAGCCCTTGCGGGCAGGGTCCTCTTCCATCACCTACTGTATCCTCACCCATCCATTGTAGGCTCTGAGACCTCGTGGGCAGGGTCTGACCTCTCCCATCACCTACTGTATCATCCTAACCTGTCCCTTGTAGCCTGTGAGCCCTCACGGGCAGGGTCCTCTCCCCTCACCTACTGTATCCTCACCCATCCCTTGTAGATAGTGAGCTCTCACGGGCAGGGTCCTCGCTCCTCCTGTACCTGCCTGTGCCTTGTATTGTTCATGATTATTGTACTTATCTATGTATGCCCCTTTCACATGTAAAGCGCCATGGAATAAATGGCGCTATATGAATTAATAATAATATTTTGTGCCCAAAATATATATCTGTATCCTCACCCATCCCTTGTAGATAGTGAGCCCTCGTGGGTAGGGTCCTCTCTCCTCACCTACTGTATCCTCACCCATCCCTTGTAGACTGTGGGTCCTCTCTCCTCACCTTCTGTATCCTCACCCATCCTTTGTAGACCGTGAGCCCTCGTGGGCAGGGTCCTCTCTCCTCACCTACTGTATCCTCACCCATCCCTTGTAGACTGTGGGTCCTCTCTCCTCACCTTCTGTATCCTCACCCATCCTTTGTAGACTGTGAGCTCTTGCAGGCAGTGTCCTCTCTCCTCACCTCCTGTATCCTCACCCATTCCCTGTAGACTGTGAGCCCTTGCGGACAGGGTTCTCTCTCCTCACCTATTGTATCCACACTTATCCCTTGTACATGGTGAGCCTCGTGGGCAGGGTCATCTCTCCTCACCTAGTGTATCTTCACCCATCCCTTGTAGACTGTGAGCACTCGCGGGCAGGGTCCTCTCTCCTCACCTACTGTATCCTCACCCATCCCTTGTAGATTGTGAGCTCTCACGGGCAGGGTCACCTCTCCTCACCTATTGTATCCTCACCCATTCCTTGTAGATTGTGAGCTCTCACGGGCAGGGTCACCTCTCCTCACCTATTGTATCCTCACCCATTCCTTGTAGATTGTGAGCTCTCACGGGCAGGGTCCTCGCTCTTCCTGTACCTGCCTGCGCCTTGTATTGTTCATGATTATTGTACTTATCTATGTATGCCCCTTTTCACATGTAAAACGCCATGGAATAAATGGCGCTATATGAATTAATAATAATAATATTTTGTGCCCAAAATATATTTTTGTTGCTCATGCTTTTGGTAAAAAGGATTAGCCAACTGACCTCGGACACAATATGAGATATATATCAATGACCTATGTATCTGGTCACGGAAGAAAAAGCTCCTGAAATAGCAAGGTACGTCTCTATCTCCCATCTGTGCCCATCAGAGGAAGACATGTGTCCAGGCTTGATTCTTGGGAAGAGGTTAGGCACATTCCTCTTGACTGGAAGTATTGTTGGTACGCAGACCTGGTCTTCATCCAGAGGGAACATTGTGCTTGGTGTGGCATGTTTATTACCAGGGGGTATTAATGTGTGTATGTTATCTGTGATAAAAGAGGAAGAGTGGTGGGGGGAGATGGTCTACCATATCCTGTCTTAGTTGGGGGGGAGGGAAAGGTAATGATCTGCACAGGAGGAGGGGAACCCATCAGGTACAGGCTGCAGATGAGGTTATGAACTTTCTCTAGAGGATGGGTGAAGGAAGGATCTCCACTATGGATGATACCACTCAGCTACAAATGGCCCTAGAAGCCATCACTGATACCAGCGTCCAATTACTGAAATCTTGATACCAAATGCTTTGTGCATCCAATGTGCCTAAAGGCCTGAATATTAAATCATGAATCAAATCAAAAATTTTAGAACACATCAAAAATATTTCCATAAGACTCAAAGGAATTGACCAGATTGTATTCAATAACTTTCTCTCCATACATGCAATGATTGAAAAATACTAGACAAGGGCGCACCATATCCAAGATGACAAGATATAATTAATAATGCAAAGAGTCGCTCACCTTTAAAGGCTGTGATTGTTAAAACTACTATAATCACTTATGGAGATCCCAGAAATATACAGTATATCAGAACATCAGGAATCCGAATAGAGATGAAACGCTCCGAAACGCGTAGCGGTACACTGTGATTTTCGCCTGTGATCCAATATGCATAGCAGAATAAATCACACAATTATTAATTCGACGTTCTGACAAGTTTATTATCACGCAGCGCGGAGGAATTCATACCTATTCTGACTCCTGATCTGATAAAGTCAATGATTAGCACAGAACTTGGCAGTCAAAAAGTTGTGCGGAATCTTGGGTCCTCCGCAGTGAATGTGGCATAGGATGTCATATCAGAAGCCATGAAGATTGGCTTTGCAAAGATCATTAATCCCTTGTGATAGGTACCCCTGGGTGATCTCTGAGGTTAAAACACTGGTTTGGGGCAAATGAGGCTTAGACCGGTTTCACACTACCAGCAGGAATATGGAGAAAACCTGTACCCCCCGCAATTATAGAACCTGTATGCATCGTTATGTGATACACAACCTGATGCAACTGGATGCTATGTTTTTTTTTTTGGATGGATCCTTTGAATAATGACACACCCCTAGTGGGTGAAATGGGCTTCTGGGCATGCTCAGTCAAAAGACCCAGATCCATTAGGATCCAGCTTCCACCAGATCCGGGTTCCATAGAGCACCATTTTTATTTTAGGCCACCCTGCCCCGGTTCCAGCCGTTCACGGTTTTTAAACAATCACCAAAAACGTAATTAAGTACATTTTTGGTTTCCGTTAAAAACCAGTGACACCCGGACCCGCATGAACCTGCATCCACGTTGAAAGTCAATGGGGGACAAAACAGAGGCGGGTGCATAAGGTTTCACCCGATTTTTTAAAACCGGTAGTGTGAAAGCAGCCTTAGTCACTATCTTTAGCGGACACAGGATACACACAAAATATTTGCGTGAAACAAATATTTTTTAGAGATAACGAATGCAGCTCTTGGCTGAGGTTGGAAATCTAAGGAAGGGGTTGTACCTAATTTTAAAATGTGAGGAAACTCCTGGTGGATTGTGCAAACAGTTTGGGAAAATCTTTGATATTAAAGGTTCTATCTGGGATTAAGTGCTCAGGCACGAACAGACAAGTAGTTGCCAACTACTGTGTGCTCATCACCGTTCACCGCCGGCACAGAGTGGTCACAGATTGCTCCTACCCGCAATACAATGGCTTCATCAACAGAGCAGCGCTTCTTTTCCTCTCTGCTCTGTAGAAGAGGTGGGACAGCTGACGTCATGCTAATTGACAGCCGTCCCTCCTCGCTTCCTAAATGGAGCACAAAAGCCGACTCTTTGTGATGCGATGTCAGCCGACACTGCAGAATTGCCGGCAGAATGGGTCTTGAACTTAACCATGTCATTGTTGAACCGGCAGTAGGTGGCAGCTACCTGCCAGTTAGTGGTTAGGCACATTTTTGGGGGTCACAATCCCGTATATCCTATTTAAGGGCTCGTTCACACAAGTGTATACATAGGACTAATGCTATCGGATGTTTTAATTGAATAGCACCTGGACCAATGTTATTCTATGGGGAAGTGCCGACATGCGTTCTTTTTCTCATGCCAATCTGCCATAAAAAAAAAAAATCACAGCATGCTGTGAATAGCTGCGCAAATCAGACCATTCAATTCTATGGGTGGGTGGAAATCATCGGACTGTGCTCAGATGACATCCGAGTCAGGGATGCCAACTTGACTTTTTATTTTACATGACAAAGAATAATGGACAGAGAATATTTTTTACAGACACTGTGGAAAATCATATAAATCGTTATGATTATAGGTGATCCATGTCTTTAGCCATAATTCTGATATGAAGACCAAACATCTACATTCACTGTAAAATGATAATTACAGTCAAGATAATCTGTATAAGTTTCTTCGCTTCAAAGAAATCATAGATTCATTTTAATGAACAGGGCAATAACATGCTCTATTTGTACAGACCGTCCTAGAATTTCTAGACATTGGCAACCCAGATCCGGAGCATCCGGTGTCTGAGGACTACAAAATGGAGAAGATGGAGAAATGTTGTTCTCCATCTTCTCCTTATGGTAAGCTATGGATCTCTAATACGAGAGAATCGGATCACACTAAACTGATACTCAGATCAAACTCAGATCAGAGTGTCATTACCATAATGGATCCAACTCTCTCACGAGAGAATCAATGCTTGTGTGAAGGGTTTCAATGACAACCTGTTTTATGAACCATGAGTGAGCCTAAATATACATTATTGCATAGGCAGACTGCAATTTCAGTAGACTTAGGCAGGATTTTGCCCTATAAAGTAGGGGCAGTGCCTTAATGGCACTAGGATGCTGACTACACTGATACCTTTAGTTGAGAAAGCTGAGTCTTGGATGCAAATAATCCTTGTTCAAACTTGAAATGGCATCATTGGTGCAGTGTCCTGAGTATCGGAAAGGGACTTTATGGGCCGGGTCTTGTGTCATCATTACTCCTCCTTCCTGGCCTCCTTTACTTTATATCAATTTTGCACCGCGGGCGCCATCACAGCTGTAGGTGGCGTGTGCACATTGCTATTGTGACGGTGTCTTCGATAAGATGGCACTGAAATTGGCGCATGCGCACACCGTGATCTCTGGCACTATTTTACTGAATGTCCACCGAAAAAAAGAAAAGATGACAGAGAGCGCACCAATCTAAATGTAGCTGTGTCAATGATATGGATGTTTTTGGTGATATCTTACACTCGCCTATATCGGACCTTGTTATCTTGCTTATTGATCCCCAAGGAACACAGAAGAAGGTTTATCCTGCCCGGTTGGTTTGCTGCCTGTTCCTGGTGGCTATTCCATAACCCAGTCCGAGTTATCATAGGCATATAATAGATATCGATATTCCTCCAGGCTGAATGCGCTCCCAAATAAACTTGATAATACAGGTAGTATGTGCAGATCAAAAGAAACATTCTCTCTACGCATGCACTGTCGCCACTCATAATACTTTCCTTAAATATATGGTGCCAGAGATCGTGGTATGCGCATGCGCTGATTTTTCTGATGACAATGTCACAATAGCAGTGCCCACGCGCCACCAACAGTGGTGGTGGTGTGAAACTTAAAGAAAAGGAGAGAAGGCAGGAGGAATGATTACAAAGGTTTCGACAACAAAGTCCCTACCCGATGCTTGACACTGCACCAATGGCGCCATTTCTGAAGGTCTGAACAAGAATTATTCTGCAATCAAGACTCAGATTTCCCAGCTAACGGTATTCGTTTAATTGACATCCTAGCGCCATAATGGCACTGCCTCTGCTTTATAGGACAAAACCTGCTGGTTGGTTCCCTTTACTAGGACGTAGGAAGACTTGCTCTTGATATGAAGGGCACATATTCTTCTTGGCTTGGATACGCCATCACTACCTGTTTGGTGATGGTCTGCTGAACAGAGTGTTGGCTCACTGTCCAGACAAAGAAGGGTCTTCAGAACGTCAACCCCTTTATTGTAAAGATGATTGGGGGTCTCAGTACCTGGAACCCAGTTGATCAGATAATGATGATAAGCCTTATTGATTATTAAGCTGAGACTACACTGTGACTTTGGCCATGACATCGGTGGAGCAATGAAGGATTACCCTGTGTTGCTGATAGAGCGCAGCACATTCCAAGTAAATTGGGTCGCAATGTGACCCTTAGGGTACAGTGACAAGCAAAATTGTAAAAAGTGGAACCTTGCTAAATGTCTTGTGACTTCCTTGTAGTGTTGGTGGAACCCTACAGGTGGCAATTCAACCTCATTAATTTGTATTTTATGCTATGATGAGCAGTAGCACCTAACGATCTTTAACCATGATGGATGTAAGTGTGCCTCTGCGACATCGGAGGAGAGCAGGAACACCGATAATGGCCAGATCCTGCCAAATACCAAGCAGCGCCTGCAGGGAGCCCAATCATCATTGACTTCATAGGTGGCATAGCTGTAAACTATAGAATTAAAAATGTCTCCATTCACATGTAAAGTGCTATGTAATTAATAGTGCTAAATAAATGATATATTATTATTATTATTCAGAAAGGAATTTTTTAAGAGGTAAATTGCAAGTGGTTTCTTTTTGCAAGCAGTTGCAATTTTCCTGCCACTTTTGGCAGATCCAGGCCTGGTTATGGTGCAAAAATATATTATCTTAATGCATGTGGGTCATCACAATTCTGTATACACTACCAGTGATATTCAGTTTTTGTGTGACATCTGTCCGAGGCTAAAGGCACAAAAGGGCTAGTTCGGACAGTCTAGGCACAAGTCGCTCCTATTGGCAGGACCCCGAGAAACCCTGATGCTCTTTTATCCCTATACAGGAATCTAGATTTACAACTGGGTCCAGGACATTGCTGCCTATGGAAGGGCTGCAGTCCAGTGACAGGAAGGTCAGCAGGCAGGGTCAAAGACAGGAGGTCAGAAACCGGACAAAATCAGGATCTGTTAGAGTAGTCAGAGAGACGGGTCAGAACCAAGATGGCAGCAACGTACAAAATCGTCAGGCAGGAGAAACGTCCAAAATACAGGCTGGAGTAGAATAGGAAAAACACCAATACAAGACTGGATGGTTGTAATCGAGACTAAAATCTATTTCTGTCAGCTTTCAGCAGAAGGCTGAAGGTATTAGTAGGGTGTGGTGCTTTCCTATAGGCTGAAGGTATTAGTAGGGTGTGGTGCTTTCCTATAGGCTGAAGGTATTAGTAGGGTGTGGTGCTTTCCTATAGGCTGAAGGTATTAGTAGGGTGTGGTGCTTTCCTATAGGCTGAAGGTAATATTAGGGTGTGGTGCTTTCCTATAGGCTGAAGGTATTAGTAGGGTGTGGTGCTTCCTAAGGCTGAAGGTATTAGTAGGGTGTGGTGCTTTCCTATAGGCTGAAGGTATTAGTTGGGTGTGGTGCTTTCCTATAGGCTGAAGGTATTAGTTGGGTGTGGTCTTTCCTATAGGCTGAAGGTATTAGTAGGGTGTGGTGCTTTCCTATAGGCTGAAGGTATTAGTAGGGTGTGGTGCTTTCCTATAGGCTGAAGGTATTAGTAGGGTGTGGTGCTTTCCTATAGGCTGAAGCTAAGAGCTGATGACTTCAGCTGGACAGCACACACTCTACTCTGTCAGACTGCAGGTCCCAGCCACTCTAACCATAGTGGAGAAGTCAGAACCAGAAACTCTAGAGAACGCAGGCTTGGCCGATCCACTTTCACCAGCACCATCTTTAGGGTGAATACGGTGGTGCCTGATGAGAGTAGCAGATGTCAATGGAGCAGGCTCTGGTGACATTATGCCTACAGAAAAGCCACTCCATGGCTGCAAAATGAATTTAATACATATCCTAGATTAGCAAAAAGAAATCATCCATAAGAACACACTGTAGGGCCATGGCCACTGTAAAATACAGTTTTTGGCACATAAAGCAACTGAGGGGTTAAGGATTAGTCATCATGGTGTCTCCATGCCTAATAAATTCTAGAGCTCTGATTTTCCAATAGAGACAAGTCTGTTAGGATTTTGCAATGAAGTGTATGATTAGGATGGAAAAACAAGCAAAGGCGCTGTGCGACCTGCGCCGGGCCATGTGCATGTAAGTGTGTATACAATAGCTAACATGATAAATTTAAATAAAAATGTCAGGAGACTGTCAATCTGTTTTACACATTAGCTCCTGGCAAGTATAAAACTGTTGAAGCATAAGCAAGTGATTGTTCTCACAAATGTCTGTATTCCGAGTGTAAAACAAGGAGACCAGTCAAAATACGGCAATATATTCCAGACCACTTGTACAAATGCTTTGCCTCATTGAATGTCTTGCAAATATTCCCTTGTTTGTGCTCCCTGCTTACCCTCTTGTCTTATCATTACATCATTCTTTCTTCTGAGTCCTTAGAACGCTCATTCCTTAGTTATCGATATGTTTGGTAAGCACATTTGCTGCCCTTCATAAAGGAACACAAAGCATACAGGAGATGCCAAAGAATTATCCCTTAATGCAAAAATGGTCAAAAAATTAGCCCTTAATCTTAATTTTAATATCAACCAAAATGATCTTTTGTAGGGTAAAACTCAAGAACAAATTGCTTTAAGGTTTAAAGCGCGAACATATCTTCTTTTGGAAAGTGCTAAACCAGAATACTGTGGGCATTGCACTGATGAGGGGCGCATGCCACGAAACACATGTTCGCAAATGGAGTGTCTGATATGGTTTCTTATCCTAAAGTAGGGGTGGTGAATCTTTTTCTTGCCAGGGGCCATTTGGAAATTCCTACCAAACTTCTGGGGCCCCACAAATTTAACAACTTGATAATTACCCGGTCAAACAATTATTAACTCACCTCCTACTGTGGCGGCTGGAGCTTCTTCACTTTGGCACAGCTGTGATATTAGGTGATATTGATCATGTTGCTTCTCAACTGCTAAGGATCATGCTGCTAGAATTCCCCAAACACACCCAACATATTCCGAACTCCAATCAGAGAGTGCAAGACGGAAGAGACCCACCTTAGGGCAGACCCCACTTCTGGTTGGAGGGAGGAGTTGGGTGAAGGAGAGGTAGGCAAGGAGAGTTCTAGTCAGATGTCAGGCCGTGAGGCCAACTGGTGGCATCTGCTGCCATCCCATAGCAGCTGGGCAGAGGAATGTTGTTGCATGCAGGGGACAGGCCCTAGGTGTCCAGGTCTTAAAGACATGGCAATAGATCCTGGACACCATTAGATTGCAAGTGTTGTCATCACCTTCGTGGACCCATTTGCCACACAGTGGCTACAAAAGGGTCAGAGGGCCTAAAGAGAGGTCGTTCGCAGGGCTCGTGCCACCTGTCCAGCTGGAGAGTAGCTACAGACAAGGGAATATTAGAGGACGACACAGAGGGGAAACTGGTAACCTGGAGTTAGAAGATAGCTGGTAAACCAACACACACCTTATTCCAGCAGGTTGGTCCCATCTCTTTCCGGACTGGCCGAGCCCATACCTGGTTCTACACAAACGTCCCGGCTATGCTACAAAGTAAACGTACAGAAATGTGAATCTGCTGCCTTGTCTCCTTCTGCGACATCTTATCTCCTCTCACTACAACTCCCATCTTCACCTCACCACCCTTCCACTCCCGGGCCTGCTCCGGCTGAGGGGAGTATTACACCTTGCTGCTACACCATCTATCCCCGGGATCCCACATGCAGTCATGCAGTGCTGGTCACCAACGATTGGACACCTCAGCTGGTATCACAAACTCTTACAAACTTTATTTCATCCCCTGTAAATACTCCCCTTCAATGTGCGGTCAAGACCACGGTACTGGGCAATCGCCACCGTGATATAGACTGCCTGCCTGGCTACAGAGTACCCAATCACTGGGGAGGCTGAGGATGGAGAATAAAGATCACTGTGGAGCTGGTTTTAAAGGGCAGGCAGTCTGGAAAAAGCGGCTACTCGTGCGAGCACTGTGATTCCAGGGATCTGCCCGGGGGCCGCATAAAAGGTCAGCAAGGGCCACATGCGGCCCATGGCATGAGGTTCCCTACCCCTGTCCTAAAGTATCATGGCAAATCCTGTTTAAGGTGTTGTCCACAACCTTCAGATTCCACTTGATTCCCCCCAGTGAAAATACAAGACCCAGTACTCCCCTCCTGTGCTGCCGGCTTTCCAGCGTTGTTGGTAATTGCGGTTTGGAGGGTTCAAGTGACATTGTATTGTCATGCGAGCCTTGCGTCCAATCACCAAACCCTGATTACCGACAGCGGTGGAAGAGTGGGAGCACAGGAGGGGGAGTACAGAATCTTGTATTTTAACTGGGTGAATCAGAAAAGGGGTTGTCCTCATTGTGAACAACCCCTATCAAGAATTAATATCTACTTTTAGGATTGCTACTTCAAAAGGTAGCACTAGAGTTCGAGTCCTCTTCCTCTCGACCGAGCATTGATCATCAGCACGTGAAATAAGTTTGGCCATGTTTCAGTTTTATAACCAATAGTTGGACCAAAAAATAATGTAATCTTATAACTGAACATGTATGCTAAGTGCTAGCTGATGGCAAATATGGGCTAAAATGCGTATATATGGGTGTGTGGGTGTAACAATTGTTCACCGGTCGATCGTTCATTCAATGTTGTGCAATCATCAAACTACTTTTATTGATTATCTATGGCCATCTTAAAAAAAAAAATTAATCACAATAACATTGTTTCACCCACTATGTAAAGAATATTGTTTAAAGGGATGACTCCAGAGGGTAATAGCTGCATTATGCTTATAAAGAAACTCAATGGTCAGTTTCCACCAATTGCTCATGTTCTTCGTGTGACTCTCCTGACTCATTTTCACCTTCAGTTCACTCAGATTGGGACCACGTCACGTTTCAGCCTCGTTCAGGACTCCTCTTGGGGTTCCATTTAAATTCCCGAAAACCTGGATTCTGACTGATCCCAGAATGGAGCCATTCGCTATAAAGAAGCAGACGGAATCACTCTGACATCTGTATGAATCAGATTTTACCGAGTTAGACAAAATCCCTAATGGTTTCACAAGTCAAGAGCCAAAATGTGATGTGAACCCGTCTTATATACAGTCATGGCTCAGAGTGTTGGCATCCTTGAAATTGTTCCAGAAAATGAAGTATTTCTCCAGAAAATTATTGCAATCACACGTGTTTTATTATACACGTTTATTTTCTTTAAGTGTATTGGCACAACACAAAAAAATATGGAAGAAAAATCAAATTTGTTCATAATTTCACCCAAAATTGTGGGTAAATAACTTTGTTTCCCACATGTGATGCTCATTCACACTCACCTGTGACAAGTAACAGGTGTGGGCAATATGAAAATCACAGCAGAAACTAGATAAAAGGGGAGAAGTTGACTTGGTCTTTGCATTGTGTGTCTGTTTGTGCCACCCTAAGCATGGAGAACAGAAAGAGAAGAGAACTGTCTGAGGACGCGAGAACCAAAATATTTTACAATTCTATCTCCAGAGATCTTACAAAATTCCAAAACTTTAGGTCATGACTGTATAGTTGGTACATTTTTTGGTATAAGTAGAGATGACTGTACCCATGGATAGAGATGAGTGGACCTGTGGATAGAGATGAGCGGACCCGTAGATGGAGATGAGCGGAGCTGCGGATGGAGATGAGTGGACCTATGGATAGAGATGAGCGGACTGTGGCTGAGATGAGGACTCGGTAGATGGACCGTGGCTGGAGATGAGCGACCGTGGCTGGAGATGAGCGGACTCGTGGCTGGAGATGAGCGGACCCGTGGCTGGAGATGAGCGGACCCGTGGCTGGAGATGAGCGGACCCGTGGCTGGAGAGATGAGCGGACCGTGGCTGGAGATGAGCGGACCATGGCTGAGATGACGGACCCGTGGCTGGAGATGAGCGGACCCGTGGCTGGAGATGAGCGGACTGTGGCTGGAGATGAGCGGACCTATGGCTGGAGATGAGCGGACTCGTGGCTGGAGATGAGGACTGTGGCTGAGATGAGCGGAGCTGTGGCTGGAGATGACGAAGCGTGGCTGGAGAGAGCTGGACCGTGGCTGGAGACGAGCTGTGGCTGGAAGACGAGCTGTGGCTGGAGACTGAGCGGAGCGTGGCTGGAGACGAGCGGAGCCGTGGCTGGAGACGAGCGGAGCCGTGGCTGGAGACGAGCGGAGCCGTGGCTGGAGATGAGCGAACCTGGGGAGGAGACGAGGGGAGCCATGGATGGAGGGACGAGAGGGACCCGCGGATGTAGACGAGGGGACCCGCGGATGTGGACGGGGGGACCCGCGGATGTAGACGAGGGACCCGCGGATGTGGACGAGGGGACTCATTGAAGTTCAGGTTCTGTGACTTCAGCTGGACTTTATATAAAGCTCTCTTCTGGACCCAAACTTGACCCGAACCTCTTTGGAAGTCATCGATTGGTCAGCTCTGCTCTCCTCCATATACAGCCAGCCATAAACAAAACACTTCCAGTGGAGGTCGGGTTTTGTCATTTTCTCTTTTTGCACACACTACATCGGATAACGCAGAATTTACCCCCCAGTGCAGCTGATCAAACACTGCATGCGGCTCACACTGGGCCGAGCATGGAGTGTACCCAAGCACTGAGTGTACCCGAGTACAGCGATGCTCGCTCCAGTGGTTTGCATACGTAAAGTACCCGAACTCCGAACCAACACATGGTAATTTTTAGAAAAAGGTTGTGTCCGGCACAAACTCCAAAGTTGGGTTCACCCATCCCTAGTTATGGTTTCTCCACAGAAGTGAAGGTGCTGATGCCACCTATACCGCAGCTCCAGTAGTTCTGAACTATGGGCCATGGCTTTCATTTGTAGTCTAGTTCCTACCTCCAGCTCCACATTATGGAGGTATTCTCCCGCAGAAGCAACGCTTACATAAGCCTCCATGTGCTTCTCTGTGAAATTGGAGGCACGTGAAGTCGTAACATGCCTTGTGCATCTGCCGCCGGAGATTAAATTCTCCTTTTTATGAAGAGTACTTGAATAATAAATATGCATTGGTTTTACTAACGAACTGAAGAAAATGTCAAGTCACTGAAGCTTCCTTATGGGTAGAAATATAGAATTTCAGCAAAGTCAATGAAACTTGACCATGAAGAGTAGAGACACATTATATCATATGCAGCAGATTCCTAGGAAAGTCAAATATACAGATTTGATTAGTGTTTGCAGTTACATGGACGTATTTTTAAGGATGATTTGGATGAAACAAAATGAGATTGATATACTAAAGGTAAATGGGAAGGAAGGCAGAGTAGGCAGCCTGCAAGGGCACCACAGGGAAGGGGGAAAATGTGCAAGTCATGGCTTTAGCTAGTGGACCCTAGATGCACAACACATGTCTGCACTAAGGCTACCTTCACATTTGCGTTCGCCTCTGCAGCGTTCTGCGGAGGGGATCTGCAATGTGACCGCAGCACCGCAAGCCCTATCTTTATAATGGGAGCGCACGGTGCTGCGCTTGACTGCGCATGACCGTGCGCACCCAATCACTCCCATATGTGATCTGTGCGCAGGCGGATACCTGCGTACAAATCACCCAGTCTCGTCCGCACCAGAAATGCAACATGTCGCGTTCGTGGTGCGAACGAGACTGGGTGATTTGGTGTGTTTTATTAAGAATAGGGAATGTGGGAATGGAGACGGACAGGAGAGCTTCATCACAAAAAGGCTCTTGTACTTAATATTAAATAGATGTCAGTAACGTGTTCAATACTTTTTCATTGTCTTTTCTCACAGTTATACATCATTTATAGACATCTATGGTTTGATTTCTTTGTCTAGTGGATTGGATGGGTTGTTACTGACATCTGGTGAAAAAACAATGTCAATGGTACCTTTAGAAATATATTAACTAAGAAGTTGAATATTGTTTGTGTGTTGTATATGTATGTAAGTGAAAACGTAGTTTCAAGAACCAACCAGGGACCATAGGAATAGACCAGACTAGTCTGTCACCGGCTCCTCCCAGCAAAGCTTTAGTTTAATTGACAGTTCTCTCTAATGTGTTTACATCCGGATAGACCAGTCAATCACCTGCAGTGATGCGAAGAGAAGACAGACGTTGACTCGTCTTGTATATTACTACGGTATGGTGCCTGGTCGTTTCTTCAAACTATTGTCACGTGTAGGAGAAGAGGGAATCAGGTAACTAGATGGTGTGATTGTCAAAGGGGGTCAGGGGAGCCTAATCTGACAATGATGCTGGGGTCCCTGGCTTGCCCTGTTCTTGGAGGTACCTCTGATGCTGAGGAGGTCCGAGCTGCCACCCTTTTTTCTAAGCTCCTGATTAGCCCTTGGCTGAGGGCTCCTACCTCCACCCACGAGTCAGGAATCACAGCTACTCCGAAGGCAATAGAACTCCAGGAGAAACTTCAGCTCAGCAGCAAGGAGTCTTCACAGCTCAGTGACCAAGAGTAAATAACTCTATCATGAAAGGGAAGGCTACTTAGGGTGCCTTCACACTGGCGTTCCCCTCTGCAGCGTTCTGTGGAGGGGAACCACCATGTGAGCGCAGGCACTGCAAGTTCCTATGTTTATCATGGGGACGCACAGTGCTGCGCTTGACTGCACATGACCATGCGCTCCCCTTCATTTGCCTGTGTGATTTGTACGCATGCGCATGCTTGCGTACAAATCATACATTCTCGTCCGCACCAGGAACGCGACATGTCGCGTTCAGGGTGCTGACGAGAGCGTGTGATTTGTACGCAAGCATGCGTATCTGTACAAATTACACAGGTGAATGAATGGGAGCGCACGGTCATGCGCAGTCAAGCGCAGCACCGTGCGTCCCCATGATAAACATAGGGACTTGCGGTTCCCCTCCACAGAACGCTGCAGAGGGAACGCCAATGTGAAGCCAGTCTTAAAGGCCAGGGAGAGAGAACTCCAGGTGAGCCACACCCAGCCTCATATCAACCAACAATTGAGCACAAGACCTTCACATCTGTACCTACATCGCCAGCAGCTGAGTACAAGACCTTCACATCCATACCTCATGCAGCTTCTGAAGACATGCAAACACAAACATACACAGCGGCATCAGCGAAGTCAGCGCAATCTGAGCACGTGACAACTATGGACCCAATTCATTACTATGGTGCCTGGTCGTTTCTTTAAACTATAGACCCAATTCATCAGTTTTTATGCCAATAATCTGGCCTAAAGGCTTTGAAAACTCACTTAATTTTTGGGGAAACTTGCGGCTACATTAAAATGATGCGACTTTTGGTGTTCACACACCATTCTCACCCTGCTCCGGTAAAGTGGACAGAGCTGGAGTATGATGGCGACGTGGTATTTGCTACGCCACAAACCTTATTCTACCAGTGACTGGACACTGAGGTGTGTGACACTCTTCCAACGGTCAGTATTCATAACTGAGACTGCACATCCCCTAATCACAATGGTTAGGCAGCATGATTCGATTGACTGGTTTCCTATAATCCAGTACTGTGAACACTTTTGCCATAGCATAGGGGTCCTCAACCTGTGGCTCTGGAGGCTACAGGTGGCTCTCGGGCCCATGATGCGTGGCTCGTGACTGTCTACCAGCTTGGTGCATTAGCACCAGGTTTATCAGACAGCTATGAAGAACAGATCTGAATGGGGGTCAGGTAGGGAACCCTGGGTCTTGATATAGGGCCTCAATGTGATTTCTGCAGAAAAGCTTTGACTGTCATTCTACAGCTGGATGTGGCTCGCGAATCTCTCTCTGAGCTGAATGTGGCTTTGAAGGTGAGAAAGGTTGGAGACCTCTGCTGTAGCATATCGATTGGATTTTAGTGATCACAATAATGGTTAAGTTTTAGTCCATATTTGCCCTCGATACATTAACACTTGGACTTGGTGTTTCTGAATTGATACTGTGAACGACTGTCTTCAGGTGGTCTTTGATGCCCCGATGGTATGAGATCATGTACAATGTGATAGACAACTGATGTATCTGTGCTAGCTAAATAATCACTACTCTGAAAATGTGCAAGAAATAATCATTCCAGCCCATTAATCACAACACCTACAATGGTATTGATACCTGCAATTGTGCAGGTATCTACTAAATAGGCAAAGTATTCATGATTGTGTGGTGCCCCACTGGTCGGGACGCCACGGAGGGGTACTGCACCCATAAAAGAGTGTGTAGTATCCCTGTGGCTGAGGAATTGGTATGCTGCACAAAGGACCCTCATTACACACATCCACACACACCCTAGGCAGGGGACCGTGGGTGGACCCAATCCCTTGGGAGGAGTGACAAGGTAGAAAAGTATGGGTGGGAGGAGCATTAGAGCGTTGGTGTGAGAAAGAGCTCCATTGGGGAGCAAGGAGTAGGTGACCGCAGAGGAGCCGTCAGGACTGGAGGGGACCCTAAGGGCACCAGGTGTTTTGATGTGCCCAAATCTGAGCACGGTACGATCACCGGCCGGAGGGGTTTCAGTCCCTGAATGGAGGACCGGCTCCGAAAGCGGAACAGGTGTTCACCCCCGAACCGGAGGCCCGAGCTTCTTTAGGGAGTCGTGGCCGACATCTGGCGCACCCAGGAAAAGGCACCATATAGGATCCCGAGGTCTCGGTGAGGAGTCGCTCAGTTAGAGAGGATTCGAGGGAGCTGGCTTCAGGCTCGGCGCGCAAAGGCGCTGAGGGAGACAGGAGAGAGCGCAGGAAGGGACAGGACCAGAACAGCAGGCATTCCACCAAGGGACCTAAGTGCGGCATCCTAACTCACAGCGACTACCCAGGCCAGGTACACCTGAAAAGATTGTGTTTAAAGAACTGACAGTAAACCCGTTGCTAGTTATAAATTGTGTGGTGTACTTTATTCACCTGCGCCAGAGGATTCGCCGACCTGTTCCACAACTCCTATCATCCATTACTGCCCCGGGGATCCCGCTCTGCCAAAGGGGAGCGAATCCATCTTGCTGCTCCACCATCACCCTGGAGGACTGTCTGCAGTGCCAGTAATCTTACTGGAGCCGTAGGTGGCGTCACGAGTCACTATTCCTATTATTTTTGTTGACTATTCCCCTTTTTTAGCGACCACCTGGGCCATGGAACTAGGCAACATGCCCGTGACATCCCCGTGAACTATTAAGTCCGGGACAGGGTACCCCACGGCCCTCTGGCGGGTCAATTGCAAGGTGTAATGGTGAGGGGCGAGCGCCCTGGCACTAAAACGTTTATTTGACTTTGATTAAAGGGAATCTGTCAGTAGGATCAACCCCCCTGCGTTGTCTATATGGGCATAGGAAGCTGAATAAAATAATACTTTAATATCTGTGATTCAATGTATTATTATCCACAATTTTATTAATATGTAAATGAGCTGTTAAGATCTAGGGGCCGGACATAGATCTCCCCAACAATCTGCCCCCAGAATCTATTATAAATGAAAATGGAGTTACTAGTGTGAGACATGTAATGACTGACGAGTCATGCAGTTGGGCAGGTCTTGTGGCCGTAATTATACAGCTGATAAAAGTACTGCTGCAGCACTGGCTGGGGATCTACTGTGAATTATGTCAGCATGCACTGCATGAGATCACATTACTTAATCTCATGTCATACCGTCTTTGCACTGTTATGTAATACATCGTCCACAAAGTCATTTGCGATTTCATATTAATAAGACACAAAAAAAGTCATGATATCACATAACATCGCATGCAATAAGAATGAAAATCGTATTCGATATTGGATTTGCAGAAAATTGCACATGGACTTAAGTGATATCATACAATGGCTCTGGAATACATGAGATTCAATTTTGCACAGAGATCAGCTTAATGAAAGATACCATGTCCGCTCGCCGCAATGTGTTTTGCTCATACGGTATCCCTTAGCTGCGCGTCACTGAACGGAGCCGACAGGAAGTGACGATGCGAGTGCACGTGACTCTGTCTGCCTCCGATGACGTGCGGGGACGGGAGCAGCCTTGCGTGCCCGCCCACTGACAGATAATATCACTCCCTTCAGTGACGTCCTGCAAAGTAAGAGGGAGGAGTAGAACAGCCAGTAATGCTATAGAAGACACAGCCCACTAGTAACTGAGCCCGAGGGAGACGCCCAGAAGTCGCCAGGCCAGTATTTTTACAAAGTGTATATTTCGATTTATGATTATCAATATTCTTAACAAAAGTATAGGTGGAACGGTGTAGGTAGGGTGCAGGGACATGTATTAACTGCTTATAGTCGTCATCTGAGGTGGTTGGTTCCCTTTAATGACATTGCGTTCTGCACAATGTTTAGCCCTAACCTTTGCCTGTGGCTGTCAGGGAATATTGGGAGTTGTAGTTTTCAACAGGTGAAGAGACGCAGGTTAGTAGCAGAGATGAGTGAACCTGTTTGGGTGAGTTCGGATGAGGAGTTTGGGTGAGTTCGGATGAGGAGTTTGGGTGAGTTCGGATGAGGAGTTTGGGTGAGTTCGGATGAGGAGTTTGGGTGAGTTCGGATGAGGAGTTTGGGTGAGTTCGGATGAGGAGTTTGGGTGAGTTCGGATGAGGAGTTTGGGTGAGTTCGGATGAGGAGTTTGGGTGAGTTCGGATGAGGAGTTTGGGTGAGTTCGGATGAGGAGTTTGGGTGAGTTCGGATGAGGAGTTTGGTGTGAGTTCGGATGAGGAGTTCGGGATGAGGAGTTCGGGATGAGGAGTTCGGGATGAGGAGTTCGGATGAGGAGTTTGGGTGAGTTCGGATGAGGAGTTTGGGTGAGTTCGGATGAGGAGTTTGGGTGAGTTCGGATGAGGAGTTTGGTGAGTTCGGATGAGGAGTTTGGGTGAGTTCGGATGAGGAGTTTGGGTGAGTTCGGATGAGGAGTTTGGGTGAGTTCGGATGAGGAGTTTGGGTGAGTTCGGATGAGGAGTTTGGGTGAGTTCGGATGAGGAGTTTGGGTGAGTTCGGATGAGGAGTTTGGGTGAGTTGGATGAGAGTTTGGGTGAGTTTGGTGAGTTTGGGTGATGGTGAGTTCGGGTGAGTTCGGATGAGAGTTCGGGATGAGGAGTTCGGATGAGAGTTGTTATTTTAGTATGAAAATCACTGGTGTAAGTATCGCTGTGCTCGGGTACACTCGGTGCTCAGATACACACAGTGCTCGGGCCAGTGTAAGCTACTTGCAGTGTTTGGCTGCACTGGGAGTAAAATCGGCATAATTGGATGTAGTGTGGACAGAAAAGAAGAAAAGAAAAATACCCTTTCCCCCCCCCCCCCCCGGATATTTGTTTATGGCTGGCTGTATGTAGGTGGAGCACCGAACTGCCCAATCAGTGACTTCAAATGAGGTTCGGGTCAAGTTCAGGCACCACCCAAACCAAACTTCCACAGGTGAGAACATCTCTACACCAAACCGAACTGGACCTTGAACGGTTCACTCATCCCTAGGTTGATAGGTAGGCTACTTTATTTAATAATGTTACATTAAACATGTATAAAGGAAAAAAAAAGTTTGGTACCATGGTAGCCAGTTGAAAAAGGATTGATTGCTCTCAATGGGAGAAACAAAATCATAGTCTTGTAGTTGTGATACCTTTTAATGGCCAATAAAAACTAAAGTAATTGATGTTACACAGCAGCAAGCTCTCGAGACTGCTTACCTCTCTTCATCCGGCGTGGTATAATGTGGTATTAGCCTGACGAAGAGACATAAGCAGTCTCGAGAGCTTGCTGCTTTGTAACAATTATTTTACTATTGTTGCCACCAAAAAAGGTATCTCAACTACAAGATTATGATTTTGTTTCTCCCTCTGAGAGCAATCAGACATGGACAATTACGGCTCTTCTTTCTCAGTATTTCCCGCAGCTTTCACACCTATGAATTTACTAAAGTGCACATAAAGCGGAGCTGAACATGACATATTGATACAACTGTTTATGGTTTTACTAGGTAAACTTTAGTAGGTTGTCCTGATACTCGAGCACTGAGAGGTGTAAATGACAGATCCAGCTCTCCTCTGTCCGCCCCATGTGCATCGTGCGTCTTCTACACATTGACGTACCTGCATAGATATTGATGCAGAATATACTTTGGGAAAACGGTAGTGATATTTCTCATTTTTCCCAAGGCTATTGAGTCTGAGTCAGCGTCGGTTGACTTACCGACTGCATACCGGGGCTGTGGAGTTGGAGTCGCTGTTCATTTTGGTGGAGTTGGAGTTGTATTCAGGGAAATTGAGGAGTCAGAGTTGGATGTTTGATCTACTGACTTCACAGCCATGGTTGGGAGTCAGAGTCAGCGTCCATGTTGGTGGAGTCTACGTCAAATTCAGGGAAATTGAGGAACCGGAACCGAACTGGAGTTGGAAGTTTGGCTTACCAAATCCACACAATAGCCGTGGAGTCAGACATTTGTGTCCATTTTGGTGACGTCTTGAGTCAAATTCAGGGAAATTGAGGAGTCAGAGTTTTGGCTTACTGACTGCACACCAGGGCTGTGAGTTGGAGCCGGTGTCCATTTTGGTGAGTCGGAGGTGAAGTCAGATTCAGGGAAATTGAGGAGTCGTAGTCGTGTTGGAGTCGGAGGTTTCGCTTACCGACTGCACACAATGACTGTGGACTTGGAATCGTAGAGTCGGAGTTTGTGTCCATTTTGGTGGAATCAGTCAAATTTAGGGAAATGTCAAAGTCGGATATTTGGCTTCCCGACTGCACCCAATGGCTTCAAATTCAGGGAAATTGAGGAGTCTGTGTTGGAGTCAGAGGTCTGGCTTACAGACTCCACAGCCCCGGCTTTTCCAGTGACTCTGCAGCCGGCTATTTTTTTTTATTATTACCTTTACATATAAGATGCCAGTGGTTTCCAAACAGAAGACACCTTAGAATGATCACATCGGGTTACGCTGATGTGCAGCAGATCCAGCAAGTGGCACCGGATCTGCCGCCTAACGGACCGACTTGCGCCCCAGTCCAGCAAGCCCCATGCATTGTCTATGCGACTTGTGGTCTGGTGCCGCAAGTGCGGTTCTGCCAGATGCGGCAGATGCGGCACTTGCAGCTGCGAAAAAAAAATGATGCCGAATGGGGGCGCAAGTCGGCCGTTAGGTGGCAGATCCGGGTAAATGCGGTGCCACCTGCCAGATCTGCCGCACATCAGGTAAACCACTGATGTGAAAGGGCCCTTAGCCGTTTCTTTGCTTCCGAAGCCTGAAGAAGGAAAAAGAAGTGCAGAGATGGAGAATCTGCACAGCAAGTCGTTTTGAAATTGCCGTGTACAATATTATACTTTTGGCATTTTTAGCGCTTTTTGGGGCAGCCTGCAGGTGGAATCTGGCATAAAGACATTGTGTACACATGAGTGTTGATAGAAGAAAAACCCAGCTCTCCGCACTCTTAATCCAGGAAACTGAGCACGGAGTCATCTTTTGCCGAGATGAGCAGAGTCATAGGTAAGAAGTGAGTCCACCTCTCGAGAAAAGAAGTCCAGAAGGATAACAAAGATTAAATACAGTCATTGTCCATGGTAGTCCTGACGCTTTCTGGTGTGAACACCCTTAATCACACACCAGAAACGCGTGAAAATGCCATGGACTATAACTGATTTTAATCTTTGTTATCCTTCTTGCTTACAAGACAAAAAAGGAAAAGTGGCACTCACCGTGTCTTTACCTAAGGGCAGGGACACACTGTCCGTCAGACATGCAAGTCAGTCAGGCGAGTCTCGGATGATTAACTTGGAATGGCCTCCCCCCTGTCAGAATGGGAGGTTGAGCTGCTTGTAAACACAAGCAGCTGATGCTCCTGTCCAGAGAGGGGGAGGCCATTCCAAGTCAATCATCCGAGACTCGTCTGACTGACTTGCATGTCTTGTCGGACAGTGTGTCCCGCCCTAATATCACTTCTTTATTGCATGTCTTTTAAAATACAGGCAGGTACAGAGGGACATTCACAGAATTATATGGGATTACAGCTGTTTTGTGCTGATTTAGCACTTCAACGCATCTGTTGAAGTGCTAAGTGAGCACGAAACAGCTGTAATCCCAGTACAGTGAGTGCCACTTTTCCTTTTTCGTTTTGGTTTCTACAAACTCTTAAACTAAGTGAGTGCCACCTGTTGGGCATTTACCACTCTCATATGCTTGGGTTCTCCTATGTCTATATGCCGCTAGATGTCTGCTGTCCATCTATAAGGAAAAAAGTGATGCAGAACTGTTCACAAAACAGCTGTAATCCCAGTACATGATGCACTTCTTTTCGTTTGGTTCTCAAACTCTAACTAATTGATGCCACCTGTTACATTTCAGCTTCATATGCTGAATTTCTGTCTATATCGCTAGAGTCGCTCCATCTAAAGAAAAGTGATGCAGAACGTTCACAAAACCTGTGATCCAGCATAGTGCCACTTCCTTTTTCGTTTGGTTCTACAACTCTTAAACTAGTGATGCCACGTTGGCTTACCACTTCAATGCTTGATTCTCTATTCATATCCTAGATGTTCTGTCATCTATAGGAAAGTGATGTAGAACTGTTCACAAAACAGCTGTAATCCCGACGTGATCCATTTCTTTTGTCATGGTTCACAAACTCTTAACAGTGGCCCACTGTTGGCGTTTACCATCTAATAGGATCGCATGTCAGACGGTCACAAAACTGTAATCGTAATGAGTGCAAACGTGGCAGAAAATTTTTCTTTGTTTGCTGGACTAAAACATTTTGCTCGAGAAGTTGGACCCATTTCTTACCTTTGAATCTCCACGTCTCGGCAACAGTGACTCCGGGAGGAAATTGTACTCGAGAAGCTGGACATTGAGTGCACATACCCTTTTATATTACATAACCTGTTCATAAGAAGCTATTTAGTAGGAACAGCAGAAAACTGCAAGGTCTTTACTTCATGTGACTCATGAGGACCGAAGGCAACGTCTACAACAGACGACAGATGCCGGTAGACGTTCACCCCTCTGTTCTATCCCATAACTAAAAACAATGGGATGTGCTCATTCACTACTACAAGGTGGTTGACCCAACTCTTCATTGAGATTGTGCCCTACAGAGACCCGCTGTACGAGCGCTCGCTACCATTCTGGTTACCGAATTCATAGTCTATAGACATTTATATATTATTCAAGCCAAGAACTCAATCATTAAGGTACCGGATCGGAACAAACCCTCGTCGTGACTGTTACTCCAAGATGAGGCGCTCTGCGGACACCTCTCACTTATAGAGATAGAAGAATATTGTGGCTCAAGATAAGGAAAATTCTCACACCTTGTGGCACAAGCGGGTAATCTAATCACCCAATGATTTTTTTTTAATGAGGGGGGGGGGGCAACGGAATATACTGACCTCTGACCTCTAAGGTAATTTTAATCTCAATCCTCATAGGGGTATGTGCACACGATGAGTATTGGGGTGCATACATTTCTGATCCAAGGCTGTATGTACGGGCAGAAAAATGCACCAAAAATGCATTTTTTATGCGTTTTTGATGCATTTTTGATGCCTTTATGGTTGAAATATGCTGCACATTGATATGCTGCACATTTATGTCCGCACCAAATCTGCACCAAACATCAGGATTCTCAATGACTTTCCCAGCACCAGGATTTGGTGACAAAACGGCACTAAAAGTGCAATAAAAATGCACTGTGTGCACAGGGCCTAAGGAGACCCTATCCTCTCACCGCAGCTCCTGCCTGCTATGTACGGGGACAGCACTCACTGCGTCACAGTTTATTAATACAGATGTAGCAGAGCTGAACTAGTTAAGGTAGAACGGTTGCATTTCACAATGTATTATCTGTGACTTACTCATTGTGCACAAAGCAATAATGCTGAATGACAAATTTAATTCTGCACGTCTACGGAATATGGTGACGCTATATAAATAGAGATTATTATTATTATTGTTATTATTATTCTTATCTGTGCTCTATAATTATTCCTAAAATTTATCTTAATGCAAAAAAAAGTTTCATTCTGCTGCATCTGCAGAATATGTTGGCGCTATATAAATATAGATTATTATTATATTATAATATATGTATAATATAGTATATATATATAAAATAATATAATATTATTATAATATTATATTTATTAATAATTAATATTATTATTATCGGTGCCCTACAATTATGCCTATGATTTATTTTCACGCAAAAAAAATACAAATTATTTTTATATCCTAAAATAATAATCGTTTGGTCTCAAGGTTGGATTTTTGCCCTCCCCAAATTCTTTACGAAAGTTCTGCTTAGCTGACATTAGTTTTATAAGAAAATAAAAATATATATATAATATATAATAAATAAAATATTATAAAAAAAAAAATTATATATATATATATAAAATAATAATATAAAATTCTGTTAGCTACATTAGTATATAGAAAAAAAAATGTATACAGGTATAAAATAAAATATAAAAAATAAAAACTAAAAATATAATAAAAAATAAAAATAGAAAAAATATAAAGTTCTGCTTAGCTGACATTTGGTTATAAAAAAAAATATAAAAGAATAAAATATAAAAATAATTAAAAATAGCATAAAACATAAAAATACTGTATTAAAGTTCTGCTTTGCTGAAATTTATAGAATAAATATAAAAGTATAAAATAAAATATAAAAATAATCTAAAATAAAATAATAAAATATAAAAGTTCTGCTTAGCTGACATTCGTTATATCAAAAAATATAAAAATATAAAATAAAAAAAAATAAATAAAATAATAAAATATAAAAGTTTTGCTTAGCTGACAGTTATTATAAAAACATATAAAAGTATAAAATAAAAATATAAAAAATAAATAAAAATATAAATAAATGACAAAAGTTCTGCTTAGCTGACATTAGTTATAAAACAAAATAAAAAGATAAAATATAAAATATAAACTAAAAATAAAATAAAAAATAAATAAAATAAAATAATATATAAGTTCTGCTTTGACTGACATTAGTTATATATAAAAAATATAAAAGTATAAAATAAAGTATAAAAACAATAAAATTTAAATAAAATAAAATATGTATAAAAGTTCTGCTTTGCTGACATTAGTTATAAAAAAAAAAAAGTATAAAGTATAAATTAAAATAAATAAAATAACTAAAAAATAAATAAAAATAAAATATAAAAGTTCTGTTAGCTCACATCAGTTATAGAAAAAAAAAATTATTATTATATATAAAAGTATAAATAAAATATAAAATAACTATTTATTTTTAGTTTATTATCAAAATTATATAAAAGAATAAAATATAATAAAAATAAAATATAAAAGTTGTGCTTAGCTGACGATTATAGCATAGAGATGATGTATATAGAGACTGTAACACCCCGGCTATTCTGGATATATGAGGGCGGCGGTGTCTTACCCTGGGTCCGGTTCCCCGGTGGTTCAAGGATTGGGTCACATGAAGGAGGACGAGCAGAACCTGTGAAGTGACGAGGACGCCAAAACCGCGCTGGGTCATTTTTGCTTCCTTTTCCAAAAACAGGTGCGAATGTTCATCGGACAGACATCGATGGGTTAATCTTGTGATTTTGTAATTTTTTTCTTAATGTTTCGTCCCCTGCAGGTTTGGAATATTAAGCCAAACTCTGGTGCTATGAAGAGAAAAATCAATTCTAAGGAAAGTAAATGGCACAGATGTCTGTCCTGTGGCTCTCTCCTTGTCTTTTACTGGCAGCAGGTTTAAAGCATTAACACTTCCATTGGGATCCCATTATAAACCCGCCTGAAAGGGGTGGGTGACTGGGGAGGGGGGGGGGTAAATTAGGTCTGACCCTCTCTTTTTAACTTTCCTATATGGTTCTACCTTGGGTGTGTTGCTGCCACCTAGTGTTCATTAATTGATCAACAAATATTTTTCGTTTGTATTCTGAGCCACCATCTGCCCGGATGAGTTCCCTTATCACGTTCCTCCGATATACTTATAACCCTTGTCTACAATATTTTTAAGGCAATAAGAGAGTTGGGTGATCTACACTGGCGATGAAAATGAGAGAACATGCAATTTCCTTAATGTTAGGGTCATTGTGTTGTTCTATGTAAAAATCACCTAACATGAGTAAATTATCAGTATTTTAAGCTTATTTGAATATACAGTGTTGGCCAAAAGTATTGACACCCCTGCCATTCTGTCAGATAATACTCAGTTTCTTCCTGAAAAATGATTGCAATCACAAATTCTTTGGTATTATTATCTTCATTTAATTTGTCTTCAATGAAAAAAAACACAAAAAGAATTGTCCTAAAGCCAAATTGGATCTAATTCCACCAAACATAAAAAAGGGGGTGGACAAAAGTATTGCCACTGTTACAAAAATCATGTGATGCTTCTCTAATTTGTGTAATTAACAGCACCTGTAACTTACCTGTGGCACCTAACAGGTGTTGGCGATAACTAAATCACACTTGCAGCCAGTTGACATGGATTAAAGTTGACTCAACCTCTGTCCTGTGTCCTTGTGTGTACCACATTGAGCATGGAGAAAAGAAAGAAGACCAAAGAAATGTCTGAGGACTTGAGAAACCAAATTGTGAGGAAGCATGAGCAATCTCAAGGCTACAAGTCCATCTCCAAAGACCTGAATGTTCCTGTGTCTACCGTGCGCAGTGTCATCAAGAAGTTTAAAGCCCATGGCACTGTGGCTAACCTCCCTAGATGTGGACGGAAAAGAAAAATTGACGAAAGATTTCAACACAAGATTGTGCGGATGGTGGATAAAGAACCTCGACTAACATCCAAAGTTCAAGCTGCCCTGCAGTCCGAGGGTACAGCAGTGTCAACCCGTACTATCCGTCGGCGTCTGAATGAAAAGGGTCTGTATGGTAGAAGACCCAGGAAGACCCCACTTCATACCCCGAGACATAAAAAAGCCAGGCTGGAGTTTGCCAAAACTTACCTGAGAAAGCCTAATACGTTTTGGAAGAATGTTCTCTGGTCAGATGAGACAAAAGTAGAGCTTTATGGGCAAAGGCATCAACATAGAGTTTACAGGAGAAAACAAGAGGCATTCAAAGAAAAGAACACGCTCCCTACAGTCAAACATGGCGGAGGTTCCCTGATGTTTTGGGGTTGCTTTGCTGCCTCTGGCACTGGACTGCTTGACCGTGTGCATGGCATTATGAAGTCTGAAGATTACCAACACGTTTTGCAGCATAATGTAGGGCCCAGTGTGAGAAAGCTGGGTCTCCCTCAGAAGTCATGGGTCTTCCAGCAGGACAATGACCCAAAACACACTTCAAAAAGCACTAGAAAATGGTTTGAGAGAAAGCACTGGAGACTTCTAAGGTGGCAGCAATGAGTCCAGTCCTGAATCCCATAGAACACCTGTGCAGAGATCTAACAATGGCAGTTTGGAGAAGGCACCCTTCAAATATCAGGGACCTGGAGCAGTTTGCCAAAGAAGAATGGTCTAAAATTCCAGCAGAGCATTGTAAGAAACTCATTGATGGTTACCAGAAGCGGTTGATTGATCTCAGTTATTTTGGCTAAAGGTTGTGCAACCAAGTATTAGGCTGAGGGAGCCAATACTTTTGTCTGGCCCATTTTTGGAGTTTTGCATGAAATTATCAATGTTTTGCTTTTTGCTTCATTCTCTTTTGTGTTTTTTCATTGAAGACAAATTAAATGAAGATAATAATACCAAAGAATTTGTGACTGCAATCATTTTCGGGAAGAAACTGAGGATTATCTGACAATTGCAGGGGTGTCAATACTTTTGGCCACAACTGTACAATATCCCGACATTTAAGAGCATTTGGACTGAAAGCCCACTCTGCAGCAACCAAACGTCGCATTAGCAGAAAGAATGAAAAGGCTAGATTCGCCATTAGTGAGGAGCATGCTGTGGGGACAGAGGAGAAGTGGGCCACAATTCATTTTAGGGGTGAAAGTTTAATTTATTTGAGTCTGATGGGAAATATTATGTTCATTGACAAACTGGCGAAAGACTGAACCTGAAGTGAATGACAGGAGGTGACAGAAGTCAGTGACAGGAGGTGGTTTGGGGAAAGTTTTCTTCTGCAGGGGTTGGACCTCTTAAACAGCTACATGGCAGAGTGAATACAAGTGCGGATCAGAACTTTCTGAAACAACACGTGGATCATTACTTGTATTCAGCCTCAATCAACAGCAATTTTCATGCAGGACAATGTCCCTTATTACACAGCAAAACAGGGAAAGCAAGTCCTGGAAACAGTAATAATTGAAACAATTAAATGGCCACAGCCCGGAGTCCTGATCTAAATCCAATAGAAAACTCCGGAAAATCCTTGGCGACAAAGTTATGGCCAAGAAACCCACAAGAGTCCCAGAACTGTGGAAGACACTGGAATTCCCCCCAGAGCAGAGAGAGACTGGAAGAAGAGTGGAGCAAAATTCTCCCAGAGCAGAGAGACACTGGAAGAAGAGTGGAGCAAAATTCTCCCAGAGCAGAGAGACACTGGAAGAAGAGTGGAGCAAATCCCCCCAGAGCAGAGAGATGTGGCGCCCCGCAACGAGTGCGTCACAGGAGGGTATTGCAGCCACAAATGCAGCAGCAATATTCTCTGACCCAGCAATCACACAGTTAACTCAGAGATCCATACCCTACATGCATCACCTAGCATAGAGGGCCAATCAGGTCCTGGTGGGCGGAGTGTAATGGTAGTGTGTAGTGGAAGTTTAAGTTTAGTAGGAGATTCCCAGGGCAGCAACGTAGGAGAAGGAGTAAAAGAGAGAAAGCTCTGCAACCTAGGAGAGGGGGTTACACAGTACCGTGCGGCCCCCTGGCCACCTTCTACCAGCCATCTCCCTACCGTCACCACGGTTGAGCACCATTACTCCCGGTGCATTACCAACCGAACTACGGGCAGCATCATGCGGGTCCAAAACCACCCCGTGCCCATCTACAGCCGGTTTGCTGGTACCGAAGCAAGCAGCAGTTCAGCTCTGCTATGCGAACCAGAGGAGTGGAGGGATCGCTTCACAGGAGCACCCCACCATCGCCAAGTCCAGTCGTCTAACCAGCGGTGTACCCACCAAGGGACCCAAGGATCCCCAAAGCATCCGGAACGTATACCCCGGATAGGGCATTCAAGCAGCCTCCCTGTACCCGATCTGGTGTTCCTGGGCGACAACGGCACAGCACTTAGTTAGAATGGAGGAACACCGCGGATCTCTGAGAACACACTGGTCATTGCTGAGTCCACCCGATCCACTACCTACTAACTGTATACCATGTATTGCCTGCTGGTTACAGTAAACAACCCGTTACAGAGACTTAGTGTCCGTGCCTTCTCATGAACTGTTTATCCGCATGTCAAGGTAACCGCAGCTGCCTCTGAACATCTTGTGCAGCTTCTGGCTCCGGGGATCACCGCTCAGCCTGTGGGGAGCGTTCCATCTTGCTGCATTCCATCCCCCGGAGGCCTCGCAGCGTCGGTACAGTTACCGAAACTCTCATAGGTGGCGTCACGAAACAATTAACCCCTTAATCTGTTCCCACAAGACGTCTTCACTTTTGATCTGTACCAGCGGGCCCCACTACCGGCAGGCGCGGTCCATCCGTGACAAGAAGGAGGAAGGAATCGCCTGTCTAAACCGGAGTCCCAGCCACAGTGAGTCAGAGAGACTGGAAGAAGAGTGGAGCAAAATCCCCCCAGAGCAGAGAGAGACTGGAAGAAGAGTGGAGCAAAATCCTCCCAGAGCAGAGAGACACTGGAAGAAGAGTGGAGCAAAATCCCCCAGAGCAGAGAGAGACTGGAAGAAGAGTGGAGCAAACCCCCCCCCCAAAGCAGAGAGAGAGACTAGTGATGTCCTGGGGCCGCAGATGTGCTGCAGTCATTCACAGCAAAGGCCTGTAGAAAGCAAAGGCCTGCACACTTCCTACTGATCGGTGTCTGTTGTAACCTACACAATATTTAGTGTTAATCTGTCTCTGTCTTCAGTCATTGATCTTCTCTAATTATCATCATCGCGTTTTGTGCACAATAAAGGTTTTAAGTTGATACTTTGGTTATTTTGTGACCCCTGTTCTAGTGTCTGGTGCCCCCCCCCCCCCCCCCCCCCGAGCACAAAAACCCCAAATGTTCATCAATGTAGATCACATTGTGTCTGATAAATCAAGTTATCAGACATTGTTCTCTAATTTTGATCACCAGATCATATAAGTGCTGGGTTTCCATTCATTACTAATGGGAATGAGGAAGATAATCAGTACATGGCATAGATTGTATTTTGTGAGCAAGAACCAGGGGCGTAACTGCAATAGGTGCAGGGGTTGCAATCGCAGCCGGGCCCTACAACATAGGGGGACCCAAAAGAGCCTTTGGCCTATAGTAGAAGACTAATGCTATTAAAGATTTACAAATATTAGGGGCCCGGTTGGAGCTTTTGCATTGGGGCCCGTGAGCTTCAGCTTACGCCACTGGCAGGAACCTCACTGCTTTTGGTATCTGGTGAATTGTGATACTCTATAATGTCTAAAATTGTCTGTAAATAGGTCATGCTACGGACTGGGGTGCGTTTCGATAAAATGTGTGACAGTGACGCATGGACCAACAGTGTCCGGCGCACTACATAAAGCAACAGACAGGGGAAACAACAAGGGCACAAATACAATTAGGGGCCCTTGCTTATAAGGAACGGGGGAAAGGTGACGTCCTGCACTCACCTGCGAATGTGGCCTAATCGCCCTACCATCCCTATACGGATTTTTTCACCCCATCGCCGTTGCTGACCCTGATGTTAACCCTCAATAGGAAAATGGCCGGCAGGAGCACTAGTCCCAGACGCTGCACTAAAAGCAACAAGAGGGGAAAGACAGACAGGGAAACGGCAAAAGCAACTTCATTCCTGCTGCCACACTCTTAGACAGCAGACGGCTTGGCAAAAATCAAGTTCTCCAGATGAGCTCCTTCACCTCAGGTAGACAGGCCACGAATGGGGTTCAATCACCAGCAAGGAATGCTGGATCATGTGACCATATAAAGGAGATGGGAGGGATCACAAAGTAGCCACATCTGGAAAGAGAAGTAAGAAGCATTGCAGCAACAAAAACTGACATTCACTCCTACACTGCCAAAGGAAAGAAACATATTTAAAATTAAGTCTCAATACAAGAATGAGACACGGGTCCAAGACCAGTCACAAGTCTCCAAACTAAGACAGCTGCGGAATATGTGGGCGCTATATAAATAAAATAATAATTATTATTATTTATTATTATTTTTATTACAAATCATTTTCAGTCACTGACAGACCCAGTTCTCTGTAAGATACCGGTTGAAGACATGACAAGTGGTAAAATGTTTCTTTTAATCATTCAATAATGTTAGATTTGTCCTAAGCCCAAGTGTAAACGTTGTACATGAACTGTGAGTGTGAGACTTCTGGTTCTCCTAGACTACAGTAAGAAGATCGACAATTTCCATAATATCAGTCAATATACAGCAGGTGAAATAAGTATTGAACACGTCACCAATTTTGTAAGTCATTATATTTCTATAGGTGCTATCAACACAAATTTCTCACCAGATGTCGGTAACAACCTATCCAATCCACACAGGCAAAGAGAGAAACCATAAATTAAGTTGTGTAAAAATGAGAAATGACACAGGGAAAAAGTGTTGAACACGTGAATAGAGAGATGTGCAAAACGTCCTGACACCAGCTGAAATCTACCAGTAATTCGAATCTATCCTGCCACTTAGTGAAATACATTATTAGCTGCTAGTTCAACTGAAGGCCAATAAAAAGGTGTCTTATTACCAATGTGCCACACAAGAAACACCTCATGATGGGTAAAACCAGTGAGCTGTCTCAAGACTTTCACAATCTTATTGTTGTACAACATACTGATGGTATTGGTTACAGAAGAATTTCTAAACCAGTGAGTGCTGTTGGGACCATAATCTGAAAACGGAATGAACATCATTTCACTATGACCCGGCCATGACCAGGTGCTGCCGACAAGATTTCAGACAGAGGACTGAAAAGAATTATCAGAAGAGTTGTCCAAGAGCCAAGGACACCTGTGAAAAGCTACAAACGAGACCTGGAATCAGCAGAAAACAAGTAATGCACTCCCCCTCCTTGGCCTGTATGCACGCTCCTGTATGCACGCTCCTGTATGCACGCTCCTGTATGCACGCTCCTGAATGCAAGCTCACCACTCAATACTCCACTGTTGAACAAAAAGGATGAGAATGTTTCATGTTAGTTAAGTTTTGGACTGAAGGTTCCCCCTGATGTTTGCATGTGAAAGAACAGTGAACCTTCTAATATTAATTTTAATCTAAGTGGAGAAGGAAGAAAGGGGTTAAAGCTACCGCGCAGCCGTGTAGAAGAACAGTGAGTTTATTTCTACGCGTTTCGGAGTCTTGGCTCCATCAGGAAAACAATCAGATTTTCTTTTTTACCGATGGAGCTGAGATTCCGGAACACGTAGAAATAAACTCACTGTTCTTCTACACGGCTGCGCAGTAGCTTTAACTCCTTACTTCCTTCACTTCGATACCTGTGTGTAGGGTGTGCAGCCGGTACCCTACATAGTAGTTGTGACTTCTCAAGGTGAGCAATTTCTTGATATTTTACTTATGCGATCCTACATGGATAAGGCCCCTTTCACATCAGCGTTTTTTTCAAATCGCGGCAGATGCGGTGAAAAACCTGCATCTGCCGCGATTAACGCATAACCGACACACTTGCGGCACAGTTGCGGCAAGCCCCATGCAATGTCTATGGGGCTTGCGGTAAGAGTGCGGCAGGTGCGGTATCAGCACTTGCGGCAGGTGCGGCCGCAAAAAAACCGCAGTCAGCGTTTTTTTTTCGCGGCCGCACCTGCCGCAAGTGCCGAAACCGCACTTGCCGCATCTGCCGCACCCTTACCGCAAGCCCCATAGACATTGCATTGGGCTTGCCGCAACTGTGCCGCAAGTGTGTCGGTAATGCGTTAATCGCGGCAGATGCGTTTTTTTCACCGCATCTGCCGCGATTTGAAAAAACGCTGATGTGAAAGGGGCCTAAGACTCTATTTGCGCCTTCTTGTCCTTCCAGCAGTTTAATTGGGAGCTATGACCAAAATAAAGGCAGGGACAGCTCTGATTGACTAGAATAGGATCTGATCTGACGTACTATGGAGTGGACGCTACATGTTGATCAGGACCCCACCCAGTGTTTACATCCACCATGGAGCTAATAATTCCAGATCGGAGGGGTAATGGGTGTCGGACCCCCAGTGATCTGATATTGGTAAGGATAGGTCATCTATCTAAAATGTCAGGAGATCTCCTATAAGGTATCCTTACACACTAGAGCAATGTCCTCCAGACCGGTCAGATTTCCCTTCCCCTCTCTTCTCCCCCCTTCCTCACCCTATCCTTTAATGATGATAAGGTGTCTGGCAGCAGCTGGCTTCCCCTTCCCAATTAAGAACACATGCACTCTCGGCCAAACTGAGCAAGGGAGTATTAGAGATCAGCCCTGAAGTCATTGAATTTTTTTGTTTTTTTCTTATAATATATTCAGCCTTAATATCGTATAATCAAAATGTTGACCAGTGTCTCCTATACGATGTGTTGAGTTACTCATTGGTGTTTTCAGTGATTAGATGAACAGAGGCAGACGTGATCCTCTTTACAGCAGAGAGTTGGCTTCATTCTGAGTGTAGAATTTTCTACTGTCCTCTGCCCTATGTATGCAGAGACAAATATTATCATTCTCTCACAGCAATCAAATATCTTGAATACGGTGAGGAATTGTAACACGAAGTATTGTTATTACAGAACTTGTCATTGTTCAACGATAGAAATGAGTGGATCCATGGATAGAGATGAGCAAACCCATGGATAGAGATGAGGCGGACCTGTGGATAGAGATGAGCGGACCCGTGGAAAGAGATGAGCGGACCGTGGATAGAGATGAGTGGACCCGTGGATAGAGATGAGCGGACCCGTGGATAGAGATGAGCGGACCCGTGGATAGAGATGAGCGGACCCGTGGATAGAGATGAGCGGACCCGTGGATAGAGATGAGCGGACCCGTGGATAGAGATGAGCGGACCCGTGGATAGAGATGAGCGGACCCGTGGATGGAGAAGAGCGGACCCGATGATGGAGAAGAGCGGACCCGATGATGGAGAAGAGCGGACCCGATGATGGAGACTAGCGGACCCGTGGATGGAGACGAGCGGACCCGTGGATGGAGATGAGCGGACCCTCTTTGCCGCCGCCTGCACCAAAACTACCACCATCATCATTCCCCAAAAGACTCTTGCACCAATCCCCAGGGGCCAACTCCGCCTATGAAGAGTGTCACCATCCCGGCTGCCATTACACCTATCCCCTTGGGAGCTCATCTAAGTAGCGCTGGTCATCGTTGATCAGGTACCAAGGTTGCGTCACGAAAAGACATTATCATCCCCTGTAAATGCACCCTTTATCTGCTCTGCCAGGGCCACGACTGCCACAACTGCCACCGTGACATCCCCCTGACTACGCCTGGCTGGTCGAGTACCCCAGGCCCTTGAGGTCGTTGTACAAATCATACACACTGCACAGCCGTCAACTGAAATGGTCTTTGCAAAACCACAGTCCCAAACATAGTACAATGCAGTGCGGTTTAACACACAAAGTCCAGAACAGTCCAGAGAACTGCATTGCAATGTTAAACACAGGCATACTGTAGGCACAAATAGCAACAACCTAAATTTAACAGAACAGAACATGCGTAACAGGCACACCAGAACAGTCCTTCTCAGAGCAAGGCTTGTTGCTTCAGGTAACCAGAGTATAAGCGAGAGAAGATTACTAAAAGCAGATGGACGAACAGAAGACCTGGAGTAGCTGAAAAACTGGAGCAAGTGTCAGGTGTAGCACTAAAGCAGCCAAGATTAGGCACAAAATACTCAGACATAGTCTGAATGTGGAACCGGAGCTTATATAGGCAGGACAAGCAAGGAACACATTGTCATGATGAGGCAGTAGACGCCATCTTGAATAAGGGCAAGGAGACAAAGAAGGTTAAATAGAAAAGCTGGAATCCTGACAGATAATCCTATATATGTGCCCCTGCTATGTACTGTGTAAAGGATGTGTCTGAGCATACAGGGAAATGGTCTGATCATACCACATCTCCTTGGAAAGAATGGGGAGGGGGAGACACAAAAGAGTATATAAACATTACAGAATGTGATCCCAAATAATTATTTCTTTAAGGTAAAACATTTTTAATAAAAAGGCTGGGAAATGTTTACCTCACAAACAAAAGAATCCTCCATGATACCATGCTTTAATGTCTGTATAATCTTATATTCTGTGATCCCCAGCTGTAATGTCTGTATACTCTTATATTCTGTGATCCCCGGCTGTAATGTCTGTATACTCTTATATTCTGTGATCCCTGGCTGTAATGTCTGTATACTCTTATATTCTGTGATCCCTGGCTGTAATGTCTGTATACTCTTATATTTTGTGATCCCCGACTGTAATGCCTGTATACTCTTATATTCTGTGATCCCCGGCTGTAATGTCTGTATACTCTTATTACAGCTGAGGATCATAGAATATGTCTGTATACTCTTATATTCTGTGATCCCCGGCTGTAATGTCTGTATACTCTTATATTCTGTGATCCCCGGCTGTAATGTCTGTATACTCCTATTCTGTGATCCCCGGCTGTAATGTCTGTATACTCTTATATTCTGTGATCCCCGGCTGTAATGTCTGTATACTCATATTCTGTGATCTCCGGCTGTAATGTCTGTATACTCCTATATTCTGTGATCCCCAGCTGTAATGTCTGTATACTCTTATATTCTGTGATCCTCACCTGTAATGTCTGTATACTCTTATATTCTGTGATCCCCAGCTGTAATGTCTGTATACTCATATTCTGTGATCTCTGGCTGTAATGTCTGTATACTCCTATATTCTGTGATCCCCAGCTGTAATGTCTGTATACTCTTATATTCTGTGATCCTCACCTGTAATGTCTGTATACTCTTATATTCTGTGATCCCCAGCTGTAATGTTGTATACTGTTATATTCTGTGATCCCTGGCTGTAATGTCTGTATACTCTTATATTCTGTGATCCCCGGCTGTAATGTCTGTATACTCTTATATTCTGTGATCCCCGGCTGTAATGTCTGTATACTCTTATATTCTGTGATCCCTGCCTATACTATCTGTATACTCTTATATTCTGTGATCCCCGGCTGTAATGTCTGTATACTCTTGTGTCCTCCCCGTCCCAACAGGTGTGGTATGATCACACCATGTCCCTGTACGGTCAGACCATCCATTACACAGTACATAGCAGGGACACATATAAGATTATCTCAGCACAAGATGTGGTATGGTCAGGTCATGTCCCTGTACGGTTAGACACATCCATTGCATAGTACATAGCAGGAACACATATATAAGATTATCTCTGCACAGGAGCATTTTATATAACATCCAAGTATGATTCCAAGATACTGATTAAAATCAACTTTAAAATTAACTTTGTTCATGAGAAAACCTATTTAATGGAGGCGTTCAAGTGAAGTCCGAGTTCGAGTCCCCTGGTGGGGTTGGGGGGGGGGGGGGGAGCAGTAAAAAAAAAAAGCAAATAGTTAGTAATTGGCAGCGTTATACTTACCATGTGCCACCATTTCGCCGTCCTGCCGCTGTGCTTTGGACTGCTGATTAGCTTCTTAGATATTCACTGCAGAGGGGCCCAACAGCCAATCACAGGCGTTGTCACAGAGAATGGGAGTCTGTGATTGGCTGTTGGATTAATCTGGAAACTGCCTATACGTTCTGAATGCTAGAACGTATGGGTTGGTTTCAGATGGATCCAACAGCCAATCACAGACTCCCATTCTATGTGACAGCGTCCACCTGCCTGGCTTTATCTTGGCTGGCAATCAAAATACAGATAAGACCATTATTTTTTTTTATTTTTTAATTATTTAAATAAATAATTTAAAAAAAAAAAATGTGTGGGCTTCATTTCCACAAATTAAATCTCATTTTCAATTATTTCCTGACATTTGACAAAGTTAATAAGTTGGCGTTGTTGTTTAAGGGCACGTGAGACATATGAGCTGATGAAGCCATGTAGAATTGTTCAGAATATAAGGCAGGCATGAACGTATAATCCTAGAAAAAACTTTTCTTATACCCCAGCAATGACAGTCTGGTTAATTTTTCTTAACAACATGCAATAACCCCATGCTGAGCGATGTCAGCGGTGCCGGGTGGTGGAAAGGTTGATATTGTCTCATCTCGGAGCCACTAGATACGACTAGAAGAATCCCTGATGCTCATCTGCTCTGATGGCCGTAGGGTTTGGAGCTCGCACTCCGGCAATGATTTTGATTAGCAACTTGTTAAAAACCAGTCTGCTCACGGGATTTAATGCTGTCAAAATCCAGTGACACATTGCGAATGGAGAGACTGAGTGTTATAGTCACACAATGTGCAACATCACATGGTAACTCAGGATCAGGTCATCAGAAAGTCAACCACTGCCGGACATCAAACTCTGCCTATGACCTGTGATCACTTTGGAGCTGTGGATTTTAAATGTAGTTAATTTCTTTTGTGCCTGTAAGGGTTAATGCCAGTTTTTCCATGCCAGCAGCTCCAATTCAATTCTGTGTTTTCAGCCAGGTTTGAGACCACACTCTCCTCCCTTTAAGTAATGGTCCTACACCTGTTGTTGGTTATTGTATACTGACCCTGAAGGGAGGAAGTTCTTTTGTGCCAGTAAGGGTTAATGCCTGTTTTTCCATGCTGGCACTCCAAGGCTATGCTGTTTTTATCAGCCAGGTGTGTGACTACGCGCTCCTCCCTTTAAGCAATGGTTCTACACCTGTTGTTGGTTATAGTTTATTCTATGCTGACCTTGGAGTGAGGAGGTTTCCAAGCTGCTGCTGGAGATTTGCTGTAGCTACTGGTGTCATGCTTTCTAGAAGAGGTATCTTGTTCTATCTTGTCTTCTGTCTATCTACCTGTACCCATGTTTTATTAGAGCAGAGGTGGCGTCTAGCATACCCACCGGCCTTGGCACCAAGGCTGTGGACGTCTGAGTTGGTGTCCATTTTGGTGGAGTCAGATTCAGGGAAATTGTGGAGTCTGAGGTTTTGGCTTCTTGACTTCACAGCCAGAGCTGTGGAGCTGGAGATGTTGAGTTGACGCCTGTGTCCAATTTGTTGGAGTTTGAGTCAGAGTCAAATACAGGGAAATTGAGGAGTCAGAGGTTTGGCTTACTGACTCCATAGATCTGCTTGGCACTACACAGATCAAGTAAGGTGACAGTCAGGGACTAAGCTCATGGTGATGGAGGAGAGGGGGGAAAGACCCGCTTAGGGCATTAGGGGTGGTCATGATAAGACCCAGGCGAATGGCAGGAGGTGTCACATCCCCATTCCCAATTGTCAAGGCCTTCCTTCACCAAAAAATCCTGTTTCATCTTGGTACACACTAACGCTGCCCCCATCTCTACTTGGGGAGGTTCTCTGCACCCAGCTTGTCATTGCAGAATTAGATTGGCCATTGGTAAATCATGTTTGATTTTTTATGAAAAGAGACAAAGAAACTTTTTTTCATATTAGGGACTTGCAAATGTAAGGGACCCGTGACGTATGGGTTGCAAGCTTCTGTATTTTGGCCAAAAGACCAACTAATACCTCACATTTTCTCCGGTTATCTCATGCAGGGGCAGTGCTGAGCTCAGGCTGTCAACGCACACGCTCCTGTGAGATTTTGACTCTTCATTCACATCACTCTGCTCTGTGCAATCAGCTGATAACACTGAACTGAGGTAACCTGAGAGTCTGATCAGCTGTATTGTGAATACTGTGTTCCCCCCACTTTTCTATGGCCGTATTCAGTGTGTGGAGCTGAAGACGGATTTCCTGACAACCAGCAATATGTCAGGTTTAGAAACCGTCTAGTGGGGACATCTTCTGGAAAGTTTTTGAAAGTTTTTCCTTCAGATTTCACTTATGAAGTATATTTAAAAGTTTATAATAATCACTTGTTCCGCATTATTATTGAATAAAAATGTAATCACGATTATACTTTAATTGGAATGTATGGCACATCCAGTCGGTGGCTTGTAAAATCTAAAAATGTTTTATTTCTTCACGATTAATAATTAATATGACAATAATGTGTGCAGTACGTCAGCTTACATAGAAAACAAAATTGCCTAAAAAATTGCAGCTGCTTCTGTCCACAGCAAGTCCTGAAACGCCGCGTCCTAGAAAGAGTCGACGTGGAGACCTCGGAGTCCCAAATATGAAAGCAATTAGAATCATTGGGGAGTTATTTATGGTGTGGAGGTGAGGGGATTGTAGGACATCACCAGACAAGTTTCCAGGGGGGGGAATAAGAACACTTTTGTATGGGGCTCTACTCTGCAGATGTTTGGAGAGAACCTTTTCGGCACACGTTTGGCCACCAGAAAGGTTTGGTCTTTGCGTTTGCAGGTGTTATTTTGATGAGGTCGGGGTCAGCCGAGTACGAGGAGACAAAAAAAAAAAAAAAAAATTTAAAGTGCCAACTCTTCAGACTGTGACCAAACACAAAATCCCTTTTACTGATGCATAAATATATACACGGTCTATAGGCACAGGGTTAACATTAAGCAACTAGGACCATACACCAAATCTGTACCATGCACCATTTCTAGTGCCGGTGTCTTCTTGTGTGGCAGAAGCCTTTGAAGCTTTTTTTAGGAATCAAGGACCTGTATTCTCCATCTTCTGTAGCTATGCCTCCAGTGGCGTAACTTGAAGCTCATGGGCCCTAATGCAAAAACTCCCACAGGGCCCCCAATTATTGCAAATCTTTTTAGTCTTTTTCTATAGGTCAAAGGGACTTTTGGGGCCCCCTAGGCTCCAGGGCTCGGGTGCAATTGCAACTCCTGCACCTGTTGTACTTAAGCCCCTGTATGCCCCTCTCTATTGATAAGAATGATTATTGTGTGCATGAAACTGTCATTACAATGGTTATGCCACAAACAATTCAACATTTTAATGAATGATTTTAGAGTAAAAATAAGTTCCACAATTGGATGTGTTAAAAAATAATGTTCCTCTCCCAAGATATTTTTATAAATGTGCCCCTGTGTAATGTATGTGTCCGATCATGCAGGAACAGGTGGGATATACCACAGCTCCTGGGCAGGGGAGGAAGTAAGAGAGTATACAGACATTACAGCTGGGGATCACAGAATATAAGAGTATACAGACATTACAGCCGGGGATCACAGAATATAAGAGTATACAGACATTACAGCGGGGATCACAGAATATAAGAATATTTAGACATTACAGCCAGGGATCACAGAATATAAGAGTATACAGACATAACAGCCAGGGATCACAGAATATACGAGTATACAGACATTACAGCCGGGTATCACAGAATATAAGAGTATACAGACATTACAGCACAATAACACAAAATATAAGCGTATACAGACATTACAGCCAGGGATCACAGAATATAAGAGTATTCAGACATTACAGATAGGGATCACAGAATATAAGAGTATTCAGACATTACAGCCAGGGATCACAGAATATAAGAGTATACAGACATTACAGCCGGGGATCACAGAATATAAGAGTATACAGACATTACAGCCTGAGATCACAGAATATAAGAGTATACAGACATTACAGCAGGGATCACAGAATATAGAGTATACAGACATTACAGCCAGGGATCACAGAATATAAGAGTATACAGACATTACAGCCGGGATCACAGGATATAAGAGTATACAGACATTACAGCCGGGGATCACAGAATATAAGAGTATACAGACATTACAGCCGGGGATCACAGAATATAAGAGTATACAGACATTACAGCATGGGATCACAGAATATAAGAGTATTCAGACATTACAGCACGGGGATCACAGAATGAGTATACAGACATTACAGCACAATAACACAAAATATAAGAGTATACAGACATGACAACACGGGATCACAGAATATAAGAGTATACAGACATTACATCCGGGGATCACAGAATATGAGTATTCAGACATTACAGTGGGGGATCACAGAATATAAGAGTATACAGACATTACAGCCGGAGATCACAGAATATAAGAATATACAGACGTTACAGCTGGGGATCACAGAATATAAGAGTATACAGACATGACAACACGGGATCACAGAATTTAAGAGTATACAGACATTACAGCCGGGGATCACAGAATATGAGTATTCAGACATTACAGCATGGGAAATGGAAAAAAATACACCCAAACAATGCATGTTAGTGCACAGGGAAAATATTAACACAAATTAAACACACTGCTGCTTTTGTTGCATTTTTCTGCCATGAGATACAAAAAATATATGCACCAGATCTGCAGCGTGCGCACATAGCCTCAAAGTACATTGAAACCTCTCCAAAAGACCACTTATTTCAGAAGACCTCTGTCCACCTGCCATAAATGGTCTCTTGTAAGGAGATATCTATAGGGAGACCCTCTAATCAAAGACTATCAAAACAAAAGGCCAAACTGCGACACATAAACAAGATGTTTGAGTCGTCCATTCATAAGTGACCACAAAGCGGCGGAGTGTGGCTTTATGGGTTACAGATGTGCGGAGCGGGTCAGGTGCAGTAAGAATCCCCTCACTGTTCCCACAGCTGCCAGGAAATTCCCATTACACTTTGCTGCTTGTTTGAAGAGTCAGCAAACAATTACCCCGTCCGCTCCTTATGGCACCGAGATGCCAAAGCTGGAAAACAAGCAAGTCCTGATGCGGACATCCAAGATCATAGACAAGAAACAGTCAAATTTAAATTTTTCATTTTTGATAATTTCCAAGTTTTGCATAAATAAATAGTCACCATGAACAAGTAATGGGGAATCCAGAGCTACTGAGGTGCCCATAGGAGTCCATGCTTTGGGTAACCTTCATCTTGCTGTTTGGGTGTCATGGGTGTTTCAGGAGACACAGACAAGGCGGTTGGGGTCACTCGCAGAAGATCACAGCGTCTGGCCAAACAGCCAAAATCCTGAATTGTGGTTCTGTCCCTTTTAAGAGGTATTTCTCTGTTTGGTGATAGCTGGAGGTCAGTAGGACCCAGCAGGTCTCCTACCTGTCTACCTTCAGCTGTCTCTATTTATACCCCATTGGGTCCCATGATGTGGTCCCTGTAGAATGTAACCCCGCAAGGGCAGGGTCATCTCCTTCCTCTGTATCGGTCTGTCACTGTTTGTTTGTTCATTGTATTTTTAATTTGTTTATATGTAACCTTTTCTCATGTACAGCACCATGGAATTAATGGCATATTCAAATTCTATTTTGTTATAGCTAACAGCAGTTATTTATTAACCCAGGCGTAGCCGGTTAGTACAGCTAGTAATATTAATAATGATGATGCATTGCTGGTGACAGAGTGTTTGTAGTTGGTGTTGCTTCCTAGCACAGCAGTGCATCGTAGACATCCGGTGTAGTTTGCTGTCTTGCTCTCCTTTCAGCGAAGTCTTTCTCCTTCTCCCTTTTGTTTCCCTTTAGTTGTTAGCTGGGTTGATCAGTGTTCACCCTGTCTGATCCCTAACTAGTCTTAGTTGAGGACACACAGGGATGAGGGATCCTGCTCAGTTAGGGAGACTGTATAGGGTAGTCAGGGGAGCCAGATGTCAGCACTAGTGTTTTAGGGGTCAACATTCCACCTTTTGCCCTTAGCATCAGTGACTCTCTCCCTCTCCCCCTCCTCATCGTTCTGCACTTGGTGTCTCCCTACGACCAGGGTGGCACCACTGCACCGTTTCTAAAAGCAGCAGAAGCAAATAGTCGAGCAGGAAAGCCTAGCCTTCATTTTGTGCCAACATCCCTTGAATTAAAGAAGATAAATGCGAAATTAATAGAGATGAACGAGTAGTAAGATCCTCATGGTTCAAGAGCTCTAACTGAATACTACAGTATGTACGAGTAACAAATCCAATGCAAGTCAATGGAGAACTAACTCGGATCCGAATACTGAAACAGTTCAGAGTGTTCAGTTGGAGCTCTCCGAACCTGAATGCCATACTACTCGCTCTTCACTAAAAATGAACCTTCCCAAAGCAAGAGGCATGACGTGAGGTTCTAGGCTCTTAATAAACAATCTGTCTCCCCCCACCGGATATATTCCATTGGAGTACTGATGTCTTCTACAGTGCGACATTTGAGTACTCTGTCAACATGTAAGGCTGCCTTCACATTACGATTTGTGGCTGTCCGTGAGGATCCATGTTTTGGCAGGATCCCCCGGGCAGCCACGGATCCACATGGATCCCTGCATTCGGATGGCAAATAGCCATCCGTTTCCGTTCCTCTGCAGGATCCGTGTGGATCCTATGGTCCCTGTCTCTCCCTGTCTCTTCCTTTTCCATCTCCTCTCCCCCCTGTCCTCTATCCTGTCCCCCCTGTCCCTTGTCCTATCCCCAGTCTCTCTCCTCCAGTATATAAAAAACATAAAACTCCTCCGGAGGATACATCAACTTTCCGGCGTCTCCGGGGATGCGACAGTCTCCATCTGCCGAGTACAGGACCTCTTGTGATGTCACAGACCGGTTACCTGACGTGTCAGCTGATGATCGGTTCTGTGACATCACAAGAGGTCCTGTACTCGGCAGATGGAGACTTTTGCATCATCCCTGGAGACGCCGGAAAGGTGATGTATCCTCCGGGAGGAGTTTTATTATTTTTTTATATACCGGAGGGGAGAGGACAGGGGGAGAGGATATGGAAGAGAGACACAGGGAAGATGCAGGGTTATGTACTGAGCACTGCCTCTGGGCATGCTCAGTACATAACTACGGAGCCGACCTCAGATCCGATTTAGACACGGATCCAATGTCCATAGGCTACCATTGTATCTTCCTATGGACCATCACGGATCCGCGGTGTCTGATTTTAGTAACGGCCACCAAAATCGCAGCGGCTGAGATTTTGGCTTCATGACTTAAAACGGAAAGCTGCGGATTGTGCTTAAATCGGATGGCAATGGAGACACATCCGAGCACATCCGAGCCCCATAGGCATACATGGGTGGCAAAATCGCATCTGAATGTATCAATTTGACACGGATACACTCAGATGCTCCAAAATCGTGATGTGAAGCCAGCCTAAGCTCTAATATACAATATCGAAAGAGGAAAAAACGTATTCTTAAAAAAAAATTAAAAATTATCTATCATCTGTATTAGGATGGGCAGGGGACGAGATTCATTTCTATCAAAGAACAAATATGGTTTTCATGTGTTTACACATTTTTGAATGTTACATTAGTTTGCTGATATACATGGAATGGAATGTTGATTGTTTCAATACTTTGATACTTTAATCTACTTACATAAACGTTCTGTCCCATCCGTCATCCACTTCCTGAATCAGGCTGCCCTCCTATCACGTGCTGGTGGCAGCCATATTTGCCCAACCAATTGTTGGGTGTGCAGATATGGTGCCTATTGCCAGTGCTGGCCCGTTGCATGGTACCGCCAGCAGTGCCCCCAACACCTGAAAACAATGACCCCTGAAACAGATGCCAGGAACCTACGTCGCACATGCAGCCAGCAGCCTTTGTCGGACATCACTGCCGCACACACCGCCGAATGAGTAACTGGGTCTGCGCAGGCGTACTTACTCAGACTGTCAGCATCTAGCGCATGGGGGGGTGGAGAGAGCGCACAGGGGGGCAGAGAACACGCACAGGGGGAGGAGCGAGCACACAGGGGAGCAGAGAGGGCACACAGGGGGACAGAGAGAGTACACAGGGCCATAGAATGCACCCAGGGGGACAGAAAGCACACAGGGGGGGCAGAGAGGGTGCACAGGGGGAAGAAAGAGCACATGGGGGGTAGAGAGCATGCACAGGGGGAAGAGAGGGAGTGCACAGGGAAGAAACAGCATAGGGAGGGGACAGGTCAAAGGAGAGAGCTCAGAGGAGTTAAAGCAGCAGACAGGGGAGAGGGAGAACGGACAGGGGATAGAGCTCCACAATGAGAACACATGAGGGGAGAGGACAGCATACAGGTGGAGAGCGCACGGGGGAGAGGGTGCATGTGCGGAGACAGGTCAAAGGAGAGAGCAGAAAGGGGAGAAGACAGCATACAGGGTGAGAGAGCACAGAGAGGAGAAGACAGCATACAGGGTGAGAAAGCACATGGGGGGAGACATCAGAGGAGAGAGCACAGAGGGGAGAAGTCGGCACGGGGGAGAGACAGACACCACCCACAGCACCACAGAGCCCACCCCAACATGACATCACCGCCCTACTGATGCGATGTAGCATTGGCCCCCCTATCTAGTACTTTACTAAATAGAGATTGGAGATAATCTACATTTGGGTTTCCTAAATATTAAATAGTATGTAAACTAACTGCACATAAAGAATCAGGCTCTACATGGGCGCCACTATATAATATATTTATTGCATAAATGACAACGCGTTTTGGTTCCGTCCTTGGTTTGTGCCCGGCTTTGGTAGGTGACTGCACAGGTGTGATCTTCCCGTATGTTTTTCGTGGATACAAACTCTCATCAGAGTCTATTTTATATTGAATATTTATAACAGATATTTATATTGATGTTGGCTGCCCCGGTCCAAACACAACACAAGCGCAAACCTTTCCTAAGATAACAATAAACAGAACATGCTCAGAATATTTTAGCCTCAATTCGCTGCCAAAATTGACAGTTCTGCAATATGAGAGTCTTTTATCTGATACCGGCAAAAATAGAGGATTGTTTCCAAATCTTTGATATCAGTCCATATCTGTTTCCTCCTTGGGCAGTATTACTCTGCAATAAGGTTGTGCTAATCTGTTCCAATAGCTTCAGGTTATTTTATTGTAGACATATTAGTCTATTGCAGCTGGGAATATTGACGTCACAGACGCCCTTATCAGAAAGGAGTGAATACATGTTGTCTGGAATTGTAGCCAAGACCTCCAGAATTGATGAGAAATGGAGGTTATCTCCTGGAAGTGAACCAATGTCCGCTTTGGTTTATGTTACATCCACCTACGCAGCTGGCAATCACCCAATGTAATCACACGCTCCTCCGTCAGGTGAGATGATTCTCACTCTAGCTTAAAAATCATCATTCTTGGCAGCACATTGTTCAGTGTAAACAGGAGAAATGCTGCCGAGAACATTAGGTTGTATGCACACAACACTGTGATCAGTCTGTGTAAACAGGCCAATTAATGACCACTCATCGGCTTCCATAAGGCCAATCGCTGCTGACGTCCTATTAAAGGGAACTAACCAGCAGGATTTAGGGCTATAAAGTGTAACCCACTACATTACAGGCTCTGGGATACTGAGTGCAATCATACCTTTACTTGAATGATTCCATGTTTGATTGCAGAGAAAAGTGTCATAAAACTCCCAGAAGACAGGGCAGAAAATGATTGATGTGTTCAGCACTGAGTCACTATTTGGGGCTTGGTCTTTTTTTTCCTCCTCTGTGCTCATGCCTTTCTGCTGTAAGACAAGCCCAACCCCCTCCATCATCTGTTTTCAGCTTTGTCAGGCACCCTGTGGCTGGAGGATAGTGACAGTGAGCACGAGCCAGAAACTGAAAGAGATAAGTGGGGCACACATCAGTCATCTGCTGCCCTGTTTTCCAGGAGTTTTATGACGCTTTTCTCTGCAATCAAACCCAGGAATCATTCAAGTAAAGATATGATTGCACTCAGTATCCCAGAGCCTGTAAGGCACCGGCTTCACTTTATAGTCTTATATCCTGCTGGTTGGTTCCATTTAATGCCGCTGCCCCACTGGCGAGAGACATGCGTGAGTCTCACATTGCAATACCAAGCAAGGCCACGCACTCTCCTGACAGGAGTGTCAGCTGCATGTATTTCTTTGCAGCAGCATGCTTCTGTCCAGAGAGCCAGTGGCTATGCCGGATGATGCCAGACTTGTACTTGTCTTGTGCAACCTCCCGCATGTCCCCCTCATGTCCCCCGCATGTCCCTCTCATGCCCCTCTCATGTCTCCCTCATGTCCCCCGCATGTCTCCCTCATGTCTCCCTCATGTCTCCTCCCGCCTGTCTCCCGCCTGTCTCCCGCCTGTCTCCCACCTGTCTCCCTCATCTCTCCCTCATGTCTCTCGCATGTCCCCCTCATGTCCCCCTCATGTCTCTCGCCTGTCTCTTGCCTGTCTCCTGCCTGTCTCCCGCATGTCCCCCTCATGTCTCCCGCCTGTCCCCCTCATGTCTCCCTCATGTCTCCCTCATGTCTCCTCCCGCCTGTCTCCCTCATGTCTCCCTCATGTCTCTCGCATGTCCCCCTCATGTCTCCCGCCTGTCTCCCCATATCTCCCGCATGTCCCCCTCATGTCCACCTCATGTCTCCCGCCTGTCTCCCGCCTGTCTCCCGCCTGTCTCCCGCCTGTTCCCGCCTGTCTCCCGCCTGTCTCCCGCCTGTCTCCCGCCTGTCTCCTCATGTCCCCCTCATATCTCCCGCCTGTCTCTCGCATGTCCCCCTCATGTCTCCCGCCTGTCTCCCGCCTGTCTCCCGCCTGTCCCCCGCCTGTCCCCCGCCTGTCTCCCGCATGTCTCCCGCCTGTCTCTCGCATGTCCCCCTCATGTCTCCCGCCTGTCCCCCGCCTGTCCCCCACCTGTCCCCCGCCTGTCCCCCGCCTGTCCCCCACCTGTCTCCCGCCTGTCTTCCGCCTGTCTTCCGCCTGTCTCCCTCATATCTCCCGCCTGTCTCTCGCATGTCCCCCTCATGTCCCCTCATGTCCCCTCATGTCTCCCGCCTGTCTCCCCATGTCTCCCGCCTGTCTCCCCCATGTCTCCCGCCTGTCTCCCCCATGTCCCCCGCCTGTCCCCGCCTGTCCCCGCCTGTCTCCCGTCTGTCTCCCTCATATCTCCCGCCTGTCTCCCTCATGTCCCCCTCATATCTCCCGCCTGTCTCTCGCATGTCCCCCTCATGTCTCCCGCCTGTCTCCCGCCTGTCTCCCGCCTGTCCCGCCTGTCTCCCGCCTGTCTCCCGCCTGTCTCCGCCTGTCTCCCTCATATCTCCCTCATATCTCCCGCCTGTCTCTCGCATGTCCCCCTCATGTCTCCGCCTGTCTCTCGCATGTCCCCCTCATGTCTCCCGCATGTCCTCCTCATGCCCCCCTCATGTCTCCCGCCAGTGGGACGGCAGCCTTACTTATATAAATTGGTTGTCCCGGACAAACATATGGATGACCTATCTGTAGTAGATAAGCCCATGTTAGTCGACTCGCCAGCATACATCAGCTGATTGGTGACCGTGCCAAGTCTTGAACTCCCACCAATATCAGATTGATGACCTGCCCTCTGTCGTTCACATTATCTGTTGTGGGAGGTTTCGGGAAGCACACGTACACATTAGATTGTCAGCTTGTCCCACCCGGCGAGGACACATGACCTTAATCTAAGGAGTATGGAAGCGTTTAGACATTGATCGCGTATTCCATCCTGAAGAAGGCGTCAATTACACACTGGATAGATAATAACTGATAGATCATGTTTTGCCTGAATGAAGGACTTGTGCTCTGGTTCTCTACGGGTCACAACAGCCCTATGGCCCAAGTCTATAACACTCGCACAGACAGTGGGGGGCAGCTCTCTGTCTTGTTCTGGTATCTTCAATGTTACGGACTTGACATGAATGGCAGAGGGCTCTGTGGCTGTGCCCCAGGGAAGAAAGAGGAACACGAGTGCTCTGCTCTGGCCATCGGTGGAGGTATCCGCAGAGGAACCCAAACCTAGATATAAATCCGGAAATGAACACTTGGATTGGGGATTACTTGTTTAGATTGGAATAAACCTTTAAAGGGGTTATTCAGAACTTTGCTTTACCTTATGGGGCTAAGACGTTATCAGCAGGTATGTGCTACCTAATGTATGTAGAGACAGCCGCATCCAGATTAAAGGCAATAGACGAAGCCATGGCAGTAGGTGGAGCGGGAAAAGCAGGATGCAAGAATAAAGCTCCCGTCACACACAACGACGCAACAGCGATCCCCACAACGATAACGATCCTTAGGGATCGCTGGTGAGATGTCAAACAGTCAGATCTCACCAGCGACTGAGCAACGATCCGGAATGATAGGAGGTCGTTGGGAATTGTCACTCTCGGGCGTAGTATTGAGATCGTTGGTCGTTGTCCCTTTCAAACACAGCAATGCAGCGTTTCCAGCGGGAGACCAAAGACCTACAAATGACCCAGAGCACTTTGTAACGATCAGCGATCTCACAACAGGGGCCTGATCGCTGCTAAAGGCCACGTCAGACACTTCAATGTGATAAACGATGCACGCGCGATCGCTAACAACATCGTTCACATCGCTGGTGAGCTGTCACACAGGCAGACTCACCAGCGATGTGGACCAGCGAGAACGCTGGTAGCCAAGGTACACATCAGATATACAGGTTCATCTCAATGAATTAGAATATCGTCAAAAAGAGACTTTATTTCAGTAATTAAATACATAAAGTGACACACATCTATTATATAGAGTCATTACACACAGAGGGATCTATTTCATGTGTTTATTTATGTTAATGTTGATGATTAATGAAAACCCAAAGGTCATTATCTCGGAAAATTAAAGTAGGGAGGATGAAGGGTCTGAGAGAGAAAATATAACCTAAATAGGTATCAGAGGCTTCACCTTGTGTGGTTGTGAGAGTCACAACCACTATGAAAGCAGATCAGTCCCCAGCGTGGTGCATGTAGAGTAGGGAGGACGAAGGGTTAAACACCGCTGCTGTATTCCAACAGACATCAAAGGGTGAATATAATGATTTATTACTCAACGTGTTTCAGGGCTCCCTGGCCCCTTCCTCAAGGTAGCGTCACGCGCGGCAATATTGCTAGGCAATTTCACTGGCAATTTGCTGGTTGCAGTGAAATCATGGACACATTGTTCCATTTTGTTGCTGTGTACAAATGTAACAATGTATCCATGATTTCACTGCAACCAGCAAATTGCCAGTGAAATTGCCTAGCAATATTGCCGCATGTGACAGTACCTTCAGGACAATCCATATCATATTGCCATGTGTCAGGGAGGCCTGAAACACGTTCACTAATAAATCAATATTATATTCACCCTTTCATGTCTGATGGAACACGGCAGCGCGGTGTTTAACCCTTCATCCTCCCTACATTAATTTTCATGAATCATCAACATTAACATAAATAAACACATGAGATAGATCCCTCTGTGTGTAATGACTCTATATAATATATGTGACACTTTATGTAGTGAATTACTGAAATAAAGTCACTTTTTGATGATCTTCTAATTCATTGAGCTATACCTGTAGGTGACCTGAGTAGTTCCACCAAAGACCTCTGTAACAGGTGGGCTGTTGTTGTAATCCGTTTTGGATATATAGAATGTGCCTGTAGGACGTGCATTACTGGGGGTCACCGATGTCAGGCGGCCCGTGGTGTCGGCCGTGCGTTCCTCTGCCTGTGTGTTCCTCCACATGTTGGGATACAGCTGGGATAATCTTAGAGAAGATGTGTTTAGCAAATAACATTCGGATACCTTTGAACTGTTGTGTGACTGCACCTGTGCGACACGACCATCTCCGGGACCCTGATTTCTCATTAGGTCACACGCCTGAGGCACACATCATTAACGCTCTGGATACCTCAATTTGGCAATTAAACTGAACTTTAATTAAACGAGTCGCGGTGAGCGGCCGCAGTCATGTTTATTTTCATTTTGTTATTTGCTGAAAAAAGGTTTTATATTGTTGCCAAACAGATAAAATCAGAAAATGTAATGTTCGTTCAATGTATTTGGAGAAATAGGCCATAGGCGATGACAACAAACCTTTTATCACCTAAACCTGGGTACATGTCTACATAGCGCAGGCGAAGGCCTCATTCACCTGTCAGTGTGTCACGTATGAGCGATATCCATGGGTTCCAAAGATAGAACTCGTATTCAGTGATGTATCTTAAAGATCAGGGGCCCCAATGCAAAAACTCCAACGGGGCCCCCAATTATAGCAAATTGTAATAGCAATAGTCTTTTTCTATAAACCAAAGGGACATTTGGGGCCCCTCCTAGGTTCCAGGACCCAGATGCGAATGCAACCCCTGCACCTGTTGTAGTTACGCCACCTCTGCACGTACCTGTGAAAGTCTATGTGGATGGACAGATGTCCGTGATTTTGTGCAGGCTGTGTCGTCCACGCAAAATAGTAGAGACATGTTCTCTTTAGACCTGAGAGTGAGATCTAAATTGTGAATGTGTGGCGCCCCCGAATCTGGTGGCCACAGAATGGTACTGCATGTCATGTTGTATGGTACTGTTAGTCTGATGGGAGTGATGATTTCTCTGCCGAGTCTGAAGCATACACACAGGATGCCTGACTCCTCATTAGCAGATTGTGCACTTGGTGCCTGGGTAATTCCATGTCAAGTGAACCAATGATTATTACCTCTATATTTTTAATTCTTTTGAGATTTTGTTATTTGATAATAGCATGTCAGACAATGCAAAATGTGAAGAGAAACATTTTTTAAAAAATTTATTTTTTTTTAAAATGATTTTCAAAGTTCGGAAAAAGTGTGAATTTCGCTGTTGCCTGCCTTTACGTTTCTCCTCATAACTCAGGCTAGGAATAAGATAGAGAGACAAAATAAACACCATTCTACTCAGAACTATACAGGCTTTCATCAGATATGTCACAAGAGGATCTTTGTTAATATTTTACCCATGTGATCGCAAGCGCAAAATTTTAAAACGTATTTCCGAAAAATCGGCGCGCTTTAAATATTTCAAAAACTGCCCATGTGTCTGCTTTGCTCTTAGCCACATCTGTACCAAATTTCAAGTTGGGATCGCAATGGGATCATATTTTAACATATTTTACTATTAATAGCGTCAATGGGTCATTCCATATCAAGTGATCTAAATATGAATATTTTTTTTTACCTGACGTCTTTAGATTTTTTTTTTTTTTTTCCTTTATGAAGTACTACTTTAGTTAATTACAAATTAAAAGTTTGGAATTTTTTTCTTCATCAGTTAATTTTTTACAGATTTTTAAAGTTTAAAAAAAGTGTGAATTTTGGCCTGGTATGACTTTAAAATTTTTTATCTCGGGCTAGAAATAAGATAGAGAAACAAAATAAACACCATTCTACTCAGAACTAGCCAGGATTTCACCAGATATGTCACAAGAGTATATTTGTTAATTTTAATTTTTTACCTATGCGAATGCAAACGCAACATTTTGAAACGCATTTCCGAAAAAAACATTTTAATAAAAATTTTCCAAAACTGCCCATGTGTCTTTTATGCTCTTAGCCACATCTGTACCAAATTTCAAGTTGGGATCGTGATGGGATCATATTTTAAAATATTTAACTATGGTTAATCTCATTTTTATTAAATTTTGAAAAAACATATGAAAGACATACATTCAATCTTTTAACAAAATCTTGAGACATATAAAATATACAAAAAGAGAATTCACAAAGTTATTAGTAACTTTAAGATAAGCTGCAAATTTACTTTTGCGCTTATCTCTGGTGCAATATATACTACAATCTAAATATAATTCCAAACACTCAAGTATACAACCTTTCTCAGGGTTTTGAGATGTTCTGATGTCAAGGGGACAAGCAGCCCCAGCAGAATGATTTTTATTACTTGGCCCCTTCTAACAGGTTGACCACGTAAGTGGGTCATTACCCGTTGAGGCCTAGTTGGAATAGTCTATCGACTGGTGTACCAGAAAGGAAGGCCGAAATATTAATGATCTACTCACAGCTCAGAGTTTTCGATACCTGTCTAATGTTCACTAGAATTCTGAAGGTATAGGTGTAGAAAGGAAATACCTAGACTGAATGTATCAGATGGGAAGAAAAGAGAGATAGAAAAGAAGAGAGAGAGAAGAGAAACAAAAACCATTAGAAAAAGTTATACTGGGAAAGAAAAGCCACGTAAGAAAAAAAGAAAAAAAGGAGGGGGGGGGACGGGTGAGGTATGGGAAGGAGAAAGGGTACTCATCCCACTGGCTCCCCATCAGCCAGAGGTCGAGCCATATTATCTGTGCTGGAAAAGATACTCCTAAATTCTGCAGAGTCGTGAAAAAGAATCCATTCAACCCAAATCCCTAAGAATTTGTTCCGAGATCCCGACGCATCAGCTGCGAGCTCCTCCATTCGATATGTGTCCATCAATTCTTTGAACCAATCAAGTAGAGATGGAGCCCGGCTTGATTTCCAGAACCTCGGGATCACAGCAGGAGCAGCTGAGATGCAAAAGCGGAGAATATCCCTCTTCTGTAGCCCAATAGGACCTGGAAAAATGGATAACATTGCCGATTCTGGGCAGCATTCGGCTTGTTTACCTGTTATCCGGGCGTATGCATTGAAAACCTCAGACCAGAACCGCCGGATTTCCCCACAACTCCACCAAATGTGTATCATTGTACCCTTCTCTTCCCCACAGCGCCAGCAGGTATCAGGGGTTCCAGGGAACATGTTCCGGAGTGTCGTCGGGCACAAGTACCATCTAGTGAGCAGCTTATAGCTTCTTTCTTGTGCAGAACAAGCGCTAGCTAGTGAGTGAGTAAATATAAAGCATTTCTGCCAATTAGCTTCTGAAATGCTACACCCCAATTCCCTCTCCCAAGCACGTTGGAAGTAAAGGGTGCCCTGCTCTCTCATGGACCCTAAGGCCTGGTATAGAAATGATATTTTGCGCCTCGGTGGAGCCTCCAGTTGGAATAACCTCTCCAATACGTTGGGCGTCAATCTTACCCTGCAAGAGTGGTCAGCTGAATATAAGTATGCTCTGTATTGGAGAAATTCGAATCACTTAAGAGGTCTCGTAGGTTCTTTGAGTTGTAGCTCTGCCATCGGGGGCAAACCACCACTGGACAGAGTCTGTCCTACTCTGGTGTCATCCACAATCCGCCAACATAAAAATCTCTGCCTGTCAAATCTGGGTGGGAAAGATGGGTTGGAAAAAAGGGGAGTCAAAGGGCTAAGTCTGTCGTTTAAGCGGAGGGTTTTCGTCACTAGGTGCCATACCTTCAAGGTGTTTCTGGTCATGTCTGTCAAAGGTACTAGGTCTGTGGAGTCTTTAGGGGAAATCCAAAGCAGGTGTTTCAGCGGAATCCCCAAACCCTCTTGCTCCACCCCTACCCATTTCTTGGAGGACGCATGATAATGCCAATCTAGAGCTGTAACAAGAGAGGAAGCCTCAAAGTACGCTCGTATGTTGGGTAGTCCAACCCCTCTCTGGTCTCGGGCAAGGATAGGATATTCATTCGCAATCTGGACCTCTTGTTCCCCCAGACAAATCTAAGGATCATAGATTGCATTTTGGAGAGGAAGCCTCTATCCAATAGAACAGGAACTGTCTGAAAAGTATATAAGAGTCGGGGCAAGACATCCATCTTGACTACGTTTATTCTCCCGAACCAGGATAGCTTTAATCGTCTATAGGAGGTAAATGCCAATTCCGCGTTAGTCAAAAGGGGTTGATAATTTAAATTGAATATTTGTTTAAGATCTTTTGGTATAAGGACTCCCAAGTACTTAATGGCTTCTACTTTCCATTTAAATGGGAACTGTTTAGATAGATGAGAAACCAATTCTCCAGGCAAAGAAATATTGAGTGCCTCGGTTTTGGAGCAATTCACTTTAAAGTTGCTCAATTGTCCGAACCGTTCAAACTCCATTAAGACCGAAGGGATGGAGACCAGGGGCTGGGAGATGTAAAGTAGCAGGTCATCTGCAAATAAGGCTAATTTGTGATGACTCTGTCCCAGCTTGACCCCATGGACGCATTCATTGGACCTAAGTGCAAAATATTTAACTATTATAGTGTCAATTCAAAAGTCACCAAGAACACAATCAGTCATTTTTTCACAATTGCCCGTCAATAGTTTGAATTTGATATAAAGAAACATAGTCTTGTAACATCTCAAATGAAAGCTGTTACCGTTCTGAGTAAAATGATGCCTCTCCCACTTCATTATCTTATTTCTAGCCTGAGATAAAAAAATGTAAAGTCATACCAGGCCAAAATTCACCCTTTTTTTAAACTTTAAAAATCTGTAAAAAATTAACTGATGAAGAAAAAAATTCTAAACTTTTAATTTGTAATTAACTAAAGTAGTACTTCATAAAGGAAAAAAAAAAAAAAAATCTAAAGACGTCAGGTAAAAAAAAATATTCATATTTAGATCACTTGATATGGAATGACCCATTGACGCTCTTACTAGTAAAATATGTTAAAATATGATCCCATTGCGATCCCAACTTGAAATTTGGTACAGATGTGGCTAAGAGCATAGCAGACACATGGGCAGTTTTTGAAATATTTAAAGCGCGCCGATTTTTCGGAAATGCGTTTTAAAGTTTTGCGCTTGCGATCACATGGGTAAAATATTAACAAAGATCCTCTTGTGACATATCTGATGAAAGCCTGGACAGTTCTGAGTAGATTGGTGTTTATTTTGTTTCTCTATCTTATTTCTAGCCCGAGATATGATAGAAAATGTAAAGCCATACCAGGCCAAAATTCGCACTTTTTTAAAACTTTAAAAATCTGTAAAAAATTAACAGATAAAGAAAAAAATTCAAAACTTTTTTTTTGTAATTAGATAAAGTTGTTCTTCAGATAGAAATTTTTTTTTAAAAATCTGAGGACGTCAGGGAAAAAAAATATTCATTTTTGGATCACTTGACATGGAATGACCCGCCTGGTTTGGGCATGTGACGCACTTTCTGGTCAGGTTAAGGGGTCGTTGAGGTTTTGGTTTCAGTTTCGCGGAGAAGAAGATGGAGACCTTCTGCGCAGGCAGAGCGATGTGAGCTCTCTGCAGGTAAGAGCTGCACAAGGACTCAGGGTATCAGCCTGACTTCCATGGTCTGGTGACAAAATCTGTGTGGGTCCCTAACACCCGGCAGCAAGTGTAGAGCTCCCAGGGGTTGAGTAACCTAAAGGGGTAGGGTCCTTCTCCAAGCATGGATGCCCACGGGACTCGCGTTGCATGCCTACCTGGAGGAAACACACGAGAACCAGAAGAGAGGTGGTATCGGTAGTTCCAGGCTCTGAGAAACCTTGAGACTAGAGAGTAGCAGCGGTAGGCAAAGCTATTACCCAACAGAGGAACAAGCACCCATCAAACAAGACAGACTGAAAGCCTGGAAGGAAGTACTGTGTCCTGCGGATCTTGTTCGGACTGTTCAGTAAACGGTAAAGTGAGCATCCTCTCTAGGAGCCAGCCCTGGTTGGGAAGGGTTATCCATCTCCACTGTTCCTCACCATCTATTTCCCGGGGACCCTCTGCAGTGCTGGCTACTTTCTGGCTAAACATTTCAATTGATGTCACAGATTTTCTACTTTGTTTTCATTTATTTCTGCCTTCATAAACGCTGCACCCCTTGTACAGTAACCCCCTCTGTTCAATCAATGTGAAGCCAGGGCCACAGCTGCTGAGATAGCCACTCTCGTAATGAAGTAATTAGGGTACTACCCTGCTCAGCAGTCTGAGCATCCCAGGCCCTTGGCACCCGACAAATGCAACTCTATTGGTCCGCGAAAAAGAAATCGGACTGCGTATAGATATTATCCAAGTGTCATCGGATTTTCTAGTAGTGTTAGAAGAAATACGAGACGAACTGATGATGGGCGAACTGGACTTTAAAGTTCAGAGTTTGTACCGAACACAGAATTTACAGAAAATGCCAGGGTTCGGAGTTCGGGTGCTCTATATACACAAACCACTGGAGTGAGCATCGCTGTGCTCGGGTACACTCGGTGCTCGGGTACACTCGGTGCTCGGCTACGCTTGGTGCTCTGCCCAGTGTGAGCCGCTTGCAGTGTTTGACCGGCTGCACTGGGGGTAAAATTAGCGTTATTAGATGTATTGTGGACCTAAAAATATTATGACAACTACGTCCACCCTCTACCGGAAGAGCTTTCTTTATGGCTGGCTGCATGTTGGAGACCCAAACAGCCCAATCAGTGACTTCCAATGAGGTTTGGGTTCAGAATAGAACTTTACCTAGAGTCCAACAGAACCCGAACTTCCACAGGTCCGCTCATCTCTAATGACAAATGAGCCAACCTGTGATAAAACCCAGATGACGCTCTGATGAAACTCGTGAAAAAACTGACTTGTGAATGAAGCATAAGTTGTGTAATATACACAATGACGCCAGTTTACAGCACTGATCCGCTCCTCTTTCAGGTCGTATGACGGCTACTCCAACTTGATGGATCACATTGATCTATTGTGAGCCACACTGTGCAAGTTTCTGGATCCTTGTTTTGATGAACAATCGTATTATATCGTAAAAGCCACTTCTAGCTCACACACAAACTCCATTGTGATCTGGAGAATCCGAAAAGCCGTCACATGAAGGGGAGTGTATCTGCGCTGGAAACTGTGGAAGACGGTAATATGTGAGGTGTAATTATTCCACACTTAAACTATATTACATGTACATTTACACAATTTTGGGCAATAAAAAATTTGTTAGGAGTGCTTCTTTAAGAATGCGGACCTTCTGAGCATCTACAAAATGAGACTGAAAGCCCCCTTACACAGTACGATGTCTCAGCGATCCGACCAACGATGGGGGTTGCTGGGACATTGTTAGCTGATCGCTGGTGAGCTGTCATACAGGCAGACTCACCAGCGATCAGCGACCAGCGAGAACGCTGGTAACCAAAGTAAACATCGGGTAACTAAGTGTGGCGCTGCACTTGGTTACCTGATGTTTACCCTGGTTACCAGCCTCCCAGCGTGTACTGAGCGGCGCTGGGAGATCGTTCATCGTTGGTCTCCCGCTGTCGCACGCACCGATGCTGGCCGACCAGCAGGAGACCAACGATAAAATAATCTATATTGTTTATGACCAGCACTCAGTGGTGGGAGGTTGATGGTGCTATGTAGGAAAGGATCTGGTGATCTCTATCGTAGTTATAATAGAATCCAAGCACTCATCTGGTTCAGTTTCAAGTGATTTATTGTGAAGCACACATGGATGGTGAGGTGACAGCAGCAATAACGTTTCGGCCCCCAATTAGGCCTTTCTCAACACGTCACTGCTAATGATGTTAGGGGAGTAAACATCAGGTATGGAGCACTGTATGGTAAGACGAGAGCCCCCTGCACCATGGAACAGTACATCTGTTGCAGGCCTATTAGGCAGTGTATCTGTGCAGGCTTTGTGCTGTACCCATAGGTATGTGGAATGTTCCAGAATGCTGGAGAATCGTCTTATTATGTTTCTGATAGCCCCTGATGTGGTAGCTCCCAGTGTGTGACCCCTGGTCTGGGGAAGTACCGTTAGTATCGTAGTCTTGGGAGAGCCAGCACCGTCCGTGCCAGCATTCTGGAACATTCCACATACCTATGGGTACAGCACAAAGCCTGCACAGATACACTGCCTAATAGGCCTGCAACAGATGTACTGTTCCATGGTGCAGGGGGCTCTCGTCTTACCATACAGTGCTCCATACCTGATGTTTACTCCCCTAACATCATTAGCAGTGACGTGTTGAGAAAGGCCTAATTGGGGGCCGAAACGTTATTGCTGCTGTCACCTCACCATCCATGTGTGCTTCACAATAAATCACTTGAAACTGAACCAGATGAGTGCTTGGATTCTATTATAACTACAACGATAAAATAATGGTCCTGGCCATTCTTGCACGATCAACAATCAATGTACTTGTCGTTGATGTGTGTTACACGCAACAATGTCGTTTCAACGTCGCTGCAACGTCACAAAATCGGTGACGTTGCAACGATATTGTTAACAATATCGTAGTGTTTGACAGGGCCTTTACTTGCAAACTGGGTCTTACAACCATAGGGACAAGGATCAGAGTTTGATGGAACTACATTAAGCTGAGGTCACATATCCTGTAATCATCCATTAGTTCGGATCCAGCAGCTATTTCTTGGGTAAACACAACTTTTTGTCCATTTTGAAAAAATGTATTTCTGCAGGATTGATTTTTTATTTAACACTGGAATCTATAGTGGAGATGAGTGAACATTTCACGGTTTGGTTCACCAAACTTACAGATGTTGAGCAAATTTGTTCGGGTTAGGAGCTTGGGTGCCATACGTATGCAAAGCACTGGAGCGAGCATTGCTGTGGTCGGGTACACTCGGGCCTCAACCCTCCCACTTCTGGAAGGCAATTGGGAAGCTAGACTGGCACTGGACTTGGGGTCCCTGACTAGACCTGTTCCTGAAGGTACCTCTGAAGGTGAGTAGGTTCAAGCCACCACCCTTTCCCTTAACTCCTCAACCTGCCCTCAACTAAGAGCCCCTACCTCCACCCACAGACCAGGAAAAGGACACCACTTCAAAGGAAGGGAAATGACAGCAGCTGCACCAACAGAACGTCTGCACAGCACAGGTCCTAGATTAGAATGAACTCAATCAGCAACATCTGGTGGAGGGAAGCAGAACTATTTAAGCCTGAGGGGATGGAGAGTAGAATGCTCACACACCCCTCACCACTCATTTACCACCTGCAGAGCCGCCCACCACACATTCAGCAGCTTCAATATTAACACAGACTGAGTCAAAGAAAAAAAAACTCTGGTTTAAAAAGCAGCAGAACTCCACATGAAGGGTTCGAGTCAAGTTCGGGGCTATGAACAGTGCGGCAAACATTTCGGCTGCACCCCTCAAACCTGAACTTCAAACGGTTCGCTCATCTCTAGTCTATAACAAACAGATCCAATAACTGATCACTATTTATCTTCTATTTGAAACTGTGAGCAAAAAAATGGATCCCTTACAAATGAGAGAAGAATGGATGGATAAACAGCGATCAAGTAACAGATCAATTTTCCATAGACTCTCATGTTGAAAAAATGGATCCTGCAAAAATAAATTTTTTTCTAAATGGACAAAAAAGTGGTGTTTGCCCAATGGATCTCTGCAAGATCTGATCTTACAGATGATTACTGGACATGTGAACTCAGCCTTAACTACTATGGAATCATACTGAATTTCAGAAAATTGTGAAAGATGTGTGGACAGATATATAGCCATTATGAACCATAATGTGCACCCATTATATGAGCTGTTCATGAGACAGAGGAGCACCAACCGACTCATCCTACTAAGGTGTATGAAGGAAAAATATAGGAAATTGTGCCGACTGCTATGGGATGGTACAACAACACCAAAGTGTGATATCATCAGTGATCGGAGTATTATTGATGATCTGATGGTATATGGGGCTGACCTGAGTGATCGGAGTATTATTGATGATCTGATGGTATATGGGGCTGACCTGAGTGATCGGAGTATTATTGATGATCTGATGGTATATGGGGCTGACCTGAGTGATCGGAGTATTATTGATGATCTGATGGTATATGGGGCTGACCTGAGTGATCGGAGTATTACTGATGATCTGATGGTATATGGGGCTGACCTGTCATGTACTTGCAGGTACGAGTAACTTCCATCGTCAGTTGTCTACTGTTATGTTGTAATTTATTTCTATACATTTATATTTATTATTTATTATTATTGCGCCATTTATTCCATAGCGTTTTACATGTGAAAAAGAGGCATATAGAGACAAGTGTGTTTCACCAAGGGGGAATGTGGCGCCTGATTGGTCAGTGCGCCACAGTAGGGGTACTGCACCCAAAACAAGAGTGTCAGTATCCCAGCCATTGGAGAGGGTAATGTCGAACTGAGGCTCTCATCCCAGCATCCCTACACCTAGAGGAGGGGGCCAATCAGCTAACCCGTTACCAGGTTTACCGATTCCGGTGGGAGAAGTGTTAGGGCAGAAGGAGCTGGAAACACACAGGTTGAAGGAGAGAGACGGGAAGAGAGGAGCAAGTCCTAGAGGGACACCACAGGGAGGGTGCCCGAAAAGGAATGGCGACCCAGACAGAAGGGGAAAACCCAGTGCAAAAGACTGTCTGAGAAAACGGTCTGGGGGACTCCCGGTCCACAACGGAGTACCGGCTCTGAGTCGCGGTGCAGGCGAGTCCAACCCTGAGCCGCCAATACCGGTGGGTCGCAGGTCTGCCAAGCAGCCCCCGACCTCATCCACAACGTGCAAACCTACCAGGTATCCTCAAACCGTGTTGAGCCCCTTAGAGAAGAAGGGTCGCCTCATCCCACTCGACGGGCCTGGTACAGGGCAGCGCAAGGATAGTAAGGCGCAAGAACAGAAGACAGTAAAAGTATTAAAGAAGCAACACCTGAGAGCCTCAGAAAGACTTTGTTCCCTCCAGTGACTACCCGGCCAGCTACCTGTAAAGACTGTGTAACTGTGTACCTGAACTGTTGAGAACTGTTGCCAGTAAAGTTCCCGTACAGAGTCAGCAAGCCTCCGGTGTCTTATTCTGTTAATTTAAGACGCAGCACAGCATCAGTACTGCCCCGGGGACCTCGCTCCGCCTGCAGGGAGCATTATCAACTGGCTGCAATACCAAAATCCCTCGCGGTCTGACAGCCACGCTGGTGAGATCACCAGAAACTACAGGTGGCGTCACGAGACTTTCTTTTTATTATATTTCCCTTTTAACAAGTGACCCCAGGGTACGGGTCCAGCCACCAGTGACATCCCCTTACAGTAAACGCCTTGATACCGAGTCCCCAAAGACCCCTGGGTGGGTCATCTTCACCAGTAGTGAATCTTCATGTGTTTACTGTATTCCGTGGGAAATCAGGCGGGCATGTGGGAGGATGTGGACTAACCTACAGGACAACAGCCATTTCAATGGGCACACCTGAGTGCGAAACGGCCGTTGTCCTTGTAGGTAGCCCACATCCTCCCGCATGCCCGCCTGATCCCCTATTTAACATAATAAACGCATGAACATTTACCACTGGTGAGTGCGGCTTCTTTGTGTTCTTGTTGGATGAGTTGCGTTTGAAGTCTTACCAGAAGTGTTTTGCACCCGAGCGGTAGCCGGCTGCCTGAGTTTGTGCTCCGTCTCCCAGTTCAGTGATCTCCGGCACGTAGATGTCATATTTTCTACTATATAGTATAGTACATGTCTATGTTCTGTTGCTGTTTATGTTTAATGATCTCAAAGCAAACAGTAACTTACGTTACGTTGTTCAAGACAACACGAAATCTGAAGAACAAGGGAGACCTGAACTAAAAATACAAGATACTATATAGGTTGCAAGCCTATGTTCTCCAGTTTTCTGTAGGTAATCTCTGTCATTGTCCAGAAATTTTTTTAGGAAGTTTTTAAAGAAAAAAACAAACTTTTCTATGTTTGCCCGAAAAGTGTCAATTTTGTCATTTCTCATTTGTATTGTGATTGTATAACCGGTGAATATTGACGATATAAATGCTGCTTTTCGCTAGTCTTGATTGTGCATAGTTAACTTTTTCCGCCAGCGCTTCACAATCCTCAGAATCGTTATTAACGGAGTGAAAGCCTAGAAAAGGGGGAGGCGAGGGGGGGGGGGGGGTTAAGGGGGGAGAAGGGGGGAGCTGGAGTTACAAAACTTAATTTAATCACAGAGTCTGATGCTCAATTTAACATACACAAGAGCTCAGAATGGGGTCCCTGTGCAATGGGAGGGCAATCACTGGACCGTTGTTGTAAAGAATTAATTGTGGCTGACAATGTGTAAACAGTGCAGCTGAATAGGCCATGCAGGTGTGAGGCATCAGGGCATCCTAGGGACTTGTTCACACGAATTTCTTCTCCTTCACTGCTGACCTGCTCCCTGCAACATGATTAGTGTCGGCGTTTGACAAACCGTTGAGGGTGTGAAGACTTGGCACATATTAACCAGCCCTGCAGTGACAGGGACAAGGGGTGGACCGGCTGGTCAAAGTGGGGTTATTCAAGGAGGAGATGCGCTGCCATGGACAGACTGTGAAAAGTTCACGCCCTAATTTCCGCTTTGTAATTAGATTGACTTTTTGGGGAATCTTGACAATTTTTATTGTTTTTTTTGCTCCTAGAACTTTTTAGTTGTTTCATTTTATTTATAAATAACTTTGTTTGAACTCTTGCTAATGAACTTTTTTTTTACCACTTTGGCCTCATTCACACACAGCGTTTGTGCTCCGTTTTTTGTTGATCAGGTTTCGGAGCAGTTTCTGATCCTCTTTTTACAAAAAAGCATCACAAATGCATCATCGGGTTGTGCTGATTTTAGACGCAGACGGAGACACGCAGACGGAGACACGCAGACGGAGACACGCAGACGGAGACACGCAGACGGAGACACGCAGACAGAGACACGCAGACAGAGACACGCAGACAGAGACACGCAGACAGAGACACGCAGACAGAGACACGCAGACAGAGACACGCAGACAGAGACACACGCAGACTCAGACACACGCAGACTCAGACACACGCAGACTCAGACACACGCAGACTCAGACACACGCAGACTCAGACACACGCAGACTCAGACACACGCAGACTCAGACACACGCAGACTCAGACACACGCAGACTCAGACAGACAGAGACACGCAGACTCAGACAGACAGAGACACGCAGACTCAGACAGACAGAGACACGCAGACTCAGACAGACACACACAGACACAGATCACTATAGCATGTCGCTATTGAAATGTTGTGGAGTGCAAAGAACTTTATTTTAATAAAGGTTTGTGCTTTTAATCATTTCTAATACATCTCCTTTTGCCTCAGTGCTCTAAAGACCAGTCTTTTTTTTGCTTCCTTAGAAACAGAGACACACAGAGACAGAGACACACAGAGACAGAGACACACACAGAGACAGTGACTCACACACACAGAGACAGTGACTCACACACACAGAGACAGTGACTCACACACACAGAGACAGTGACTCACACACACAGAGACAGTGACTCACACACACAGAGACAGTGACTCACACACACACACAGAGACAGTGACTCACACACACACACAGAGACAGTGACTCACACACACACACAGAGACAGTGACTCACACACACACACAGAGACAGTGACTCACACACACACACAGAGACAGTGACTCACACACACACACAGAGACAGTGACTCACACACACACACAGAGACAGTGACTCACACACACACACAGAGACAGTGACACAGACAGAACTTAAAATAGGGTAGACAAGGGCGCAATGGGTCGAATCTCCCAGATAAAATTGAAACGGTTGAGGGCCACAACTGGTATCAGCACTTAGTATCAGCTGCTGCAGGACCCAGACTCGAGGTGGTGAAATAAACCACAATATGGACGGATAGGTATGGTCCGCGCTGCTGAATACAAAATTGACAAGACGTCCAAGTTAAGGTGATCGGTGTCTTTATTCCATGCCCTACGCGTTTCAAGGCCGTCCCAGCCTCTTCCTCATCAGCAACACCATCGATAATCTTATTAAAAGCTTGTCTCGAGGGATGACTTTCAATAGATCGCAGCGAGGGGAGCTGCTCTGCTGCGTACGAAACCCCGAGACAGAAGAAGGTCGTCTACAAATGATTTAGCACCGGGTTTCCAGCGAAACTTGCGGTGCGCTCCGGGAGAGAGGCGGCGGGGCTTCCAGCCGATCTCCAGTCCATGGGACGAGCAGCGTTACCCGCCAGGTGCAGCGGAGGCTCCCGGCTATCCCTGGCCGGTGTGGGCTTCTCGGCACTGTGATATTGTCACGTTTAGGGGGGATTCTGACTTAGTCATTCAGTGATATACACACAGACAGAGACCCACACAAATACAGACACACAGATGCACACAGATACAGACCGAGACACACACAGACAGACAGACAGACACACGTACAAAAGAGTTAATGAAAAGGTTTGTGCCTTCAAACTATAGCCCAATACCGCCTTCATTATTGCTTCAGCACTCCTAAAAGCCCGCGATCTTCTTTTTCTTAGGGACCTTTCACATTAGCATTTTTTTCATAATCGCGGCAGATCCGGCAGCTTTTGCTGCATCTGCCAACTTGCGGCACGAATCCAGCAAGCCCCATTCATTCTCTGTGGGACTTGAGGTCAGGTGCGGAAAGTATGGTTTTGCTGGATCTGGCAAATCCGGCACTTGCAGCCGCGCAAAACCACACTTGCCGCACCTGACCTCAGGTCATATAGAGAATGAATGGGGCTTGCAGGATTCGTGCCGCAAGTCAGCTGTGATGCAGCAGATGCATCTAAATCTGGCCACGATTATGAAAAAATGCTGAAGTGAAAGAAGCCTTATGCATACATCCCCCTCTGTGGGTGAGCGGTAGGAGCTGCTCAGAGCAAGTATGCAATCAAACAAAAGGACCTGCGGTGACGTGGTGAAAACAACGCCCCCTGCGGTTCTGTGATCGGGTCCTGCAACCAGACCAGGGAATGCTTTACAACGCTCCATCCCGGGACCCCGAAGCTCATGCTGATCTCTGGAAGACACTTTTTAACTGGGGTTGTACAGGGATGGACAACCCAAAAAGGTGAGACCCCACTTGGTGTTACTTTTATCCCCTAAACCACCAGGTTCAACCTATGGACGCTCCTTGCTTTTTCTTGTTTTTTCTCCACATCTTAATAATGGTAAGGAGTAATGGGAGTTGTTGTTACCAGGCCTCATCAGACTGCGGACCATACAGGAACCCCAGTACTGGTGAGAGGCAAGCAGATAGGTCAGCATCAGCACCCAGGCAAGTGCTGGGGCCCTTGAAAAACAGAGGGGCCCACTCGCTGTCGGTGACAATGTATGAGGCCAGGGGTAACTGTCTCTACCTCCACTCCCTGTGCACTGTCTCTGTGCACTGTGTTCTCCCCCAGCGCTATGCGATGAGCGCAGCGCCCGGACTGCTGGCTTATGAATAGTAATTAGCCGGCAGTTAAGACCAGTGATGTCACCTGTGGGGCAACGCTTCTCTCCTGCATCACTGTCACACAGCACAGTTCGGGGGAGAGAAGACAGCGCACAGAAGAAGAGAGCACACGTCGTGAGAAAGAAAAGAGCATATGATGGGAGAGCACATTCAAGTGGGGAAGATAGCACACAGGGAGAAAGCCACATGGGAAGAAGATGCAAATAAGTCTGTGGAGCCTCGGTTAGGAGTCTCAAACACAGGACTAGCCAGATATCCTTCCAGGGAAGGACCCAGTCAAGGGGTGGCTCCTTGCGGAGAACACCATAACCACCATGTTAAGTGGCCCTTTTAGTCAATATCCAGCTCTTTTACAAGCTTAGAGATATGACAAGGGAATACCAAGAATTCACTAGGGAATGCGCCTAGGAATTCACTGTGTTGAGCGCTTTAGCCAGCTGCCCGCAGTGTTTTCTTGGACTGGTCTCCCTGAGATCAGTGAATACAGTGTGACATGGGAAGAAGAGTCCACATGGGGAGAGAGAGCTCACAGGGGGTTAAGACCGCACACACGGTAAAGAAAGATGGCGCACCGGGGGTGAAGAGATGGTGATCAGAAGTGGTGGCGAGAGCCACGGTGGGGGGAGAAGAGTATGGGGAGAACGACGGTGCACGGGGGAGACATGGCACACAGAGGGAGAAGGCACACTGGAGAGAGACTGCGCACAGTGGGAGAAGGCACACGGGGAGGAGACGGCGCACAGAGGGAGAAGGCACACAGGGGAAGGAGACTGCGCACAGTGGAAGAAGGCACACGGGAGGGAGACTGCGCACATTGGAGAAGGTGCACGGGGGAGAGAGCACATGGGGGACTATATTTATGAAGAATGAATGAATATATAATTATCAAGAAAACTGGGCAGCACTACCAAATAATAACTGGTACAAAAAACCTGAGAGGGTGGTGTCCACCCCCCAAATGATATCCAAATTAGAAAACACCAGGCAGCACTCCAATTTAAGTGATAAACAGGTGGATATTTACTTGATCAAGGCGAAGTTTTGACAGATTGCCCTTGACAGATTGCTGGCTTGATGGTGGGTTTACACGCTTCAATATCATTCCGATATCGCAACTCAATGGCGCGGGAGCGCGCATTTAGTGCACGTTTCTCCCGCATCGCATTGGATGTTTACACGCTGCGATATCGGAATACAACGTCCGTGCGATGTCTACGCCCCCCAACCCAGGAACGCACACTTAACATGGGAGTGAATGGGTGACGTTGAACATCGCATCGTAGTTGTGCGTTTACACAGCACGATCCGGCTCCAATCTCCCTTCAATATCGGAGCATTGGAGAGCACGCTCATTCAATCCCCGATATCGCATTCACATCGTTCCTGCATCGTATTGGACGTTCACACCATACAACGCAGGAACGATCTCGGGTCCAACGATTGAACCACGTGACTTTTCATTGAAATTGGACTACGATATCGCAACGTGTAAACCCGCCATGAGAAAGACAGAGCAATCTGTCGAAACGTCGCCATGATCCAGTAAATATCCACCTGTTTATCACTTAAATTGGAGTGCTGCCCGGATCAGTAAAGGTCCCATGAAAACCTGGAGCCAGCCCTGGCCGGCATTATCACGAATACACATTTCCATCCAGGTACCCTATAGGTAACATCATCTCTTATTTAAAGTTGTTCCTATTCTTGTTGTCTTCATATAGTACAGATGCCATGATGAGATTTCATGCCCACAGCTCGTCTCTCCAGGATTCCCTATTGCCTGTCTTCAGGAGCACATCCTGATATGGTGCCTTTAAAATTAAAAGTATCATTACACTGCACCAGAATTATAAATATATAATGTCCCATGCTGCGGGCCCTGGATAAATAATTTTCCTTCGCTGTGCTTTCTGCACAAAATATTCCCCCAACAGTGTCCCTCTACAACATATCCCCCCACACTACCCTTCTCCATAATAACCCCTTCACACACGGTCTATAACATCCCTCCACACTGACCCTCTCCAAAATATCCCCTCACACTGACCCTCTCCAAAATATCCCCTCACACTGACCCTCTCCATAATATCCCCTCACACTGCCCTTCTCCATAATATCCCCTCACACTGGCCTTCTCCATAATACCCCTCACACTGCACTTCTCCATAATATCCTCTCACACTGCCCTTCTCCATAATATCCCCTCACACTGCACTTCTCCATAATATCCCCTCACACTGACCCTCTCCAAAATATCCCCTCACACTGCCCTTCTCCATAATATTCCCTCACACTGCCCTTCTCCATAATATCCCCTCACACTGGCCTTCTCCATAATACCCCTCACACTGCACTTCTCCATAATATCCTCTCACACTGCCCTTCTCCATAATATCCCCTCACACTGCCCTTCTCCATAATATCCCCTCACACTGCCCTTCTCCATAATATCCCCTCACACTGACCCGCTCCAAAATATCCCCTCACACTGCCCTTCTCCATAATATTCCCTCACACTGCCCTTCTCCATAATATCCCCTCACACTGGCCTTCTCCATAATACCCCTCACACTGCCCTTCTCCATAATATTCCCTCACACTGCCCTTCTCCATAATATCCCCTCACACTGCACTTCTCCATAATATCCTCTCACACTGCCCTTCTCCATAATATCCCCTCACACTGCACTTCTCCATAATATCCCCTCACACTGCACTTCTCCATAATATCCCCTCACACTGCCCTTCTCCATAATATCCCCTCACACTGCCCTTCTTCCATAATAACCCTCACACTGCCCTTCTTCCATAATATCCCCTCACACTGCTCTTCTCCATAATAACCCCTCACACTGCCCTTCTCCATAATATCCCCCGCACAGACCCTCTCCAGAATATCCCCTCACACTGCCCTTCTTCCATAATATCCCTCACACTGCCCTTCTCCATAATATCCCCTCACACTGCCCTTCTTCCATAATAACCCTCACACTGCCCTTCTTCCATAATATCCCCTCACACTGCCCTTCTCCATAATAACCCCTCACACTGCCCTTCTCCATAATATCCCCCGCACAGACCCTCTCCAGAATATCCCCTCACACTGCCCTTCTTCCATAATAACCCCTCACACTGCCCTTCTCCATAATATCCCCCGCACAGACCCTCTCCAGAATATCCCCTCACACTGCCCTTCTTCCATAATATCCCCTCACACTGCCCTTCTTCCATAATATCCCCTCACACTGCCCTTCTCCATAATAACCCGTCACACTGCCCTTCTCTATAATATCCCCCGCACAGACCCTCTCCAGAATATCCCCTCACACTGCCCTTCTTCCATAATATCCCCCGCATACACGGTCTATAATATCCCCCACACTGACCCTCCTAAATATCCCCCTGCACTGCCCTTCTCCAGAATATCCCCTCACACTGCCCTTCTCCAGAATATCCCCTCACACTGCCCTTCTCCAGAATATCCCCTCACACTGCCCTTTTTGATAATATTCGTCTACACTGCCTCTATAGTCCACTCACCAGGGGTGTAACTACAACAGGTGCAGGGGTTGCAATCGCACCCAGATCCTGGAGCCCATAGGACCCCAAATATTGCTTTGGCCTATAGAAAAAGACTAATGCTATTAAAGATTTGCAATAATTGGGCGCCCTATTGGAGATTTTGTATCGGGGCCCATGAGCTTCAAGTTACACCACTGCCCCTCACTGTATTATGCTCCTTTCACAATATACCCTCCTTTGTCCCATAAGCTGCCCTTGCAGTAACATTATAGAACCCCATTATCTAAAATAATTGGACATTTTTTCTTCAGCCCCTCTATGGAGCACTTACAGTTGCCGGCCATCTGCACTGCCTCTGTGGCACTGTGGTGAGAGTAGCAGTGTGATGACCTCATCGCTCCGCTGCACGTTGCGGCCGGTGCTGACGAGCTCCTCTGCTCCTGTCCTGGCGCTCAAGAAACCTATTTTAATTCTATGGAATTGTTTATTTTTAGTTAATAAACTGTTTACACACTGATATTTGTAGGTCTCTTTGTGTGTAATTACACTAAAGCTAGATGTAGATATCACAATATTGTTCATGAGAATTGTCTAATGCAGCAAACATGTCATAGGTGTCTCCTGTCCTTGGAAGACCTTTGACGAGTCTGGGACCTGAGGGTCATGACGCCTCTTAAAACTCTGGCTTTTAAATGTATATTGTTGCAGGAGTTGAACACTCTTTCCTTGCTGGTAATTCTTTGCTATTCTTAACTCAGGTGAAGCATGTTTGACCACTCCCCTCCACTTTAATTAATCACGTGTTCCCTCATCTGATGCTGGTTATAGAATGCATTTCTAGACTGACCACCATGGAAAAGAGAATGTCTCTGGAAGTTGCTGAAGTTGTGTCGCTTGCAGCAGCCCCGGTGCTTCACTCCAATTGTGGAGTTGGTGTATATCCTTTTTGTATATGTCCCATTGTCTGTTCTTCTTCCCAAGTCGTATTACTGCAGGGGTGATGTCTGATGCACTCACAGGCTTTTGCATTATACAGGGTAAGTGAGGGATTAGGCATGTGTCGGTGATGGGTGGAAGGACCCGTATAGGGACATTAGGGAGCTCAGGGTGCAGACACAGGTTAGCGTCAGGAGGTGATCTGTCCTCTCTCTACCATTTGGGCCTTCCTCTTTTTCCATCCCCATTGTTTCCCGTGTGTTGTGCCACGCACCAGGCGTTCCCTGACTCAAGCATGAAAAATATGATTGATCGGAACCAAGTGATTAATTTCCTTCTAGGGTAAATTAGCTATTAGTTTTTCCAAGTAGATGCGCTCAATTTAGATCTTTCCATCACCTAGAACAGGGGTTTCCAACTCCAGTCCTCGAGGGCCGCCAACAAGCCATGTTTTCAGGATTTCCTTAGCATTGCATATGGGTTTAGAATCGTCTCCTGTGCATGTAATTAAAAAAATACAATACTGCCATTGGTTCTTTGTGTTTTCTTTTAAAGGCATTCATTGTGCTGTATAAATGACCCAGTAGTATGATTATCCAGGTGAGTACCATTTTTTTTTCAAGTTCTTTAATTACTGTAATTAGCATGAAAATAAGCAAGTTTGCAAAAGACTTGCTTTTCTATCAGCTGCAGTCTCCTTCTATGAGAGCTTTAAGCTTACATAGTGTACAGCCGGTTTCTATGGAGCTCAGCCTGGCCCAGAGTGCATCACCTGATGAAGGCAGCGCTCTGCTGCAGAAAGCGTAGTGGCCTGTAAGAGGTTTAATAAAGAAACCTTTTCTAAAATAACCCTAGTGCCATTTATCTCTAGCCCTAGCGCTCCACAGACCAGGGATTTTTTTACTCTGAGTGCACAGTAGTCATGTTCCAGGAGAAGAGTTAACTCTTAACATCCCAGTCAGATCTCTCCTGCTCATTGATTTCTATGCAGCAATTGACTGCCAACTTTCTTCCTTTCCTTCTCATCTTCCGAAGAAAAGTTGACAGCCCAAAATCAGGGCTCTGACTGTCTGGAGCTGTGGTCTTGATAAAATCCCCTGTTATCTCTATGTGTAAATGCAATGATAAGAGTGTAGACAAAGCACTGATAGCTGAATGTGTTACGGTTTACAAGCGCTTGCTGAACATTTTCATAGAGCTATTACAAGCAATTTGAGAGCCACAAATGTATTAAGGAGCACTCAGCATGTTCTATTTATTATACTGGTGTCTACGGCAGAGAGATTTTGGGGTCTTTCTAAGCAGCAGTACTATGGTAGGAATGACTAATGTGGCTCCTACACACCCTATAATCCTCCTATCTTGTAACATATGGCAGCATATGCTACATATACCACCTACACTCACATTGAAATGTTCTTTAAAGGAAGCCAACCAGCAGGTTTTAGGACTATAAAGGCACTGACATGCTGAATGCAATCATACCTTTACTTGAATGATTCCATTTTGATTGCAGAGAAAAGTGTTGTAAAACTCCTGGAAAACAGGGCAGCAGATGATTGATGTGTGCAGCACTGTTTCACTATTTGGCGTTGTTATTTTTCCTCCTCTGTGGGCATGCCTTTTGGCTGTAAGCCAAACCCTCCCCCCTCCCTCATTTCTACTTTCAGTTTTGTCCGGTACCCTATGGCTGGAGTATAGTGATAGTGCAGGAGCCAGAAACTGAAAGTAGAGATAAGAGGGAGGGGGAAGTGTTTGGCTTACAGACAAAAGGCATGTCCACAGGGAAGGAAGAAATGCAACCCCAAATAGTGATGCAGTGCTGCACACATCAATCATCTGCTGCCCTGTTTTCCAGGAGTTTTATAATGCTTTTCTCTGCAATCAAACATGGAATCATTCAAGTAATGATAATTCTGATATGCTGTGCACACCTTCAGGTTTTTGTCCTTGCAAATTTTGTTGCAGAAAAACAAGCATCATGTTTCATTCTTTTGTCGTTTTTCTCATAGACTATATGATAGAAAAATATGGTAAAAATGCACTAAAAATGCAGTGTTTTTCCTGCCTGAAGCAGATTCGGGGCAGAAATAATCTTCTAGGTGTATACAGAGCCTTAGCAGGATTTTTATTCTTGTGGATTGAAGATAACCTGATCCTGATAGTTTGTCTTTTCGCAGAGCGCTGCACATTCTACTTCTTTGTAATAATTGAATACATTTTATATTATTGATCAGTTATTTTTAGTTTCTCCTATGACTTTGTCATTTGGATTTATAATATCGGCTTTCTATATAGTATTATAATGCCTTTACATCAATCCACAGATCGTTATTAGTATTTTGTTCCCTATTCGGACATTTATAAAGAAAGAAAGGCTGGAAACTATTATTTTATTATTTTTTAATATAAAGTTTATTAATCATTAGTTTTAAAACTATTTTCAGCCAAACACAAATTGGAGTTGGATTAGGCTAATAAAATCACATTTTTTTATTTAGTACGGAGAATAAAAGTCTTTTTTTTTTTTTTTTACTTAAATACAGAAAAAAAAAACCTTTACATTAAATGAAGTTTCAGACAAAGCTTACAAAATAGTACAGGGATCCACAAGTCAGTAAGGGAACCCATAGACATATGTAAAATACAGACCCTTTATAACATTTCTGTGTTGAGGACCCTGGTGCAATTGTAGAATATATAGATAAATGTACAAAACAGGATTTTACAATAGAAAGATCAGTTTTGGCAGGTGGGCGATTTAAAGCACTCAGCTGATACAGTCATGTGACACATCAGCTGATCGAGTTGCCGCACCTTCCCGGTCAGCTGATTAAGGTCCTGCAGCAATCGGAGGTGGATGCACCGCAGGACACTCTGCGAAGAGGTGAGCATTTATTTTTTTTATTTTTAACCATTCCTTTCTTATCTACTTACACTACTAAAGTGAAATTATGGGAGCAGAGCAGTTTTAGTGTACTGAGCATGCCACGTGGTGTGAAGCCAGCCCTATCTACCAATTGCTCACTTGGTTTTCATCCAGCTCTTAATTGAGCTAAATCAAGAAACCTTGAGCAAATTGGAATAAGAGATCGAGACCCTGCAGAGGGATCTTGAAAAAAAACTTGTCTAAAGAGGAGTTCCTTAAATTAAGAGGATATAGATTAAACCATGGAACCTTCATAAAAGAAATCCATAGCCTCAAAACCAAGACATTCCAGGGGGACGCCAATGATAATTTAAACAAAATCTATAGTTGGAAGGGAGGTAGAGAAAGAGTCCACCCTTACCCAAGACAACCGGTCACCTCTGACCTCTCTGGGGTTGAAAGAACACCCACTCCCATAACACCTAATCCTGGTGTCAGGGCAGGTCAGCGATTACGACACCCCAAGAAGAGAAACAGTGGAGTGTTTGATGGCCCTAAGGCGCCAACATTCTGTCTTCTGCTTAAAATCCATAAGAATCCCTCTGACCCCTCTGGTAGGCCAATAGTCTCGGGGTTAGAAGGACTATGTCAACCCATATGTCGCTTCATAGATCACTATTTCAACTATTGGTAAAGACTCTCCCTTCTTTTGTGAAGGACACCACAGAGGTCCTCAATAGGGTCAGTAAGATTCAAATAGATATGGACTCCGCTGTGGTTGTTGCAGATGCGGATTCCTCTTATACTTCCATTGGGCATGAAGATGGTCTTAAAGCGGTCCCTTTTTACCTGGGGATGAGCAGCTGGGACAGCACGATCTGTGAGTTGGTCCTTGAACTCCTTGAATATGTCCTCACCTAGGACTTTTTTGTCTTGAAAGACATTTATTACCTCCAGCAGAGAGGCAATGGGGGCGGCCTGTGCGCCTTCATATGCAAACCTCTTCCTGGTTTACTGGGATCGGGGTTTGCAGGATTGTGGCGGTGCACAGGCTGATCCCCAGTTGCTGATGTGGGTGAGGTACATAGACGACTTGCTTTTGATTTGGAAAGGAACATCAAGAGATTTGGAGGGGTTTATGGACTGACTCAACCAGAATCAGTAATAACATCAGGCTTGAGTATTGTTATAGTGACCGTGGAGTTGATTTTTTGGACATCAAAATATGTGTGGATGACCATAGAATGATATAGACTGATATGTTTCGAAAAGCAACGTCTGTTAATGTGTCGTTACATGCTTCATCTGCATCACTGTACGCGCTGTCCCAGTTGGCCAGTACCTAAGTGCAAGATAGATCTGCTCTAAGGACGAGGACTTTGATAAACAAGATGGTGATTTAATAAGGCGCTTTAGGGAGGGAGGTTATGGCCATCGATCCGTTAGTAATGCCTTTAAAAGGGCAAAAATTGCATCAAAAGGAGGAAGAGTGAGGTTCCCCCACAAATCAGGTTTACTTTTTTGTACCTTTAATGAACGATGGGATGAAATGAGGGGCATCGTCTTATGTCCACTCTTGTCCCTTGAAGTGAGCAGACACTACTACGTCCCTCCGAAGTCACCTGATGTAGGAGCTCCGGTAGTAGGTTGTTTTCCCTGTAGACCTTGTATTGCCTTCACAAATGTCTCTCGCAGTTCCAGTTTTCATACCAGTGATGGCCTAAAGACTTTTCGGATCCGGGAGCATATCATTTGTAACACCAAAACTGTCATCTATTTTGCTACCTGTGATTGTCCTTTAATATAGGTAGGCCTCACCTCCCGTGAGTTGGGAGTTAGTTACGGAGCTTGTGAGGGACATTCGCGCGGCAAAGATGGCCACTGATGTGTCTAAGATTAAGACGGCAACCTAGGCATTTTTTGACACATCATGCGAGTAACCCAATATCGTTCAGAGTTCGGTGGGATAGATGTAGTGCATTGCGACATAGCGAAGGTAACATCAGAAAATTGTTAGCACAGCGAGAGGCCAAATGGATAAGTGTCTTGAATACTGTAACACCATCTGGCCTATATGAAGACCCTGAGCTCATCCCCTTTCCTATAGACTGAGTCTATATACAACATTGGTGCTGTTTCTTCACGTCCTTTAAGCTTTGTGCTGTCTCATTCGATTGATTTTTAGGTTTGTATGTTTTGTTTTTCATTGCTGTCTAAAAGTCTGTGCCTATTTTTCCACTTTTAGTGGTTGCTTTTTTTATACAAGCCCCGCGTGATCCTTATGTCGAGCCCACTGGGACGAGGGTACTCGGTACCGGACCGTGTCTGCTTCTGGGGGATGTCACGGGGTCCTGGTCCGGACCGTGTCCCTGGCCCTGGCAATAATAAGGGTGTATTGACAGGGGAAAATAGTTTATCGTAACGCCACCCACAGTGTGTGGCCAGTAGTGGGGCCACCGCTGCCGCAGAACCTCCGGGGATGATGTGATGGCAGCTAAGATGGAATAGTTCTCCGTGGGCAGAACTGAGTTCCCCGGGGCAGTGTTGGTAAAGTCTATGATGGATGTGAATAGTGGAGACGGTTAAGCAACACACACTCACGCTTTGTAGTTTCCAAAGCTTTACTGCGATGTTGTTGCAGATCGTCCACGGAGTCTGTACTGGGGCTGGGTTTTCCTCCCACCCTGTCCGGGTCATCAGCTTCCTCGTGCTGCGCTGTGTGTGTGTGTCCTGGCTGCTGCGTCTAGCTGAGCTGCTGGGACTGTCTCACTGTCTTTCTCTGTTCTACTGGTACCACTTGGCTAGGCAACTTGAGTGTGCTGTGCTGACCCCGCCGTGTTGCTTTGCTCTGGTACTGTGGTGGTCTAGAGACTCCACTACTCCTGGATTCACTGTGCTGTGTGTGTCAGTCACAGTGCCGGATCGGGTGTCTGTTCTGTGCGCTTCTGGGGCGAGTAATGGTGGCACTCTAGCTCCCAGATATGTTCCTCTGTTCTTAGTTCTCCTTCCCTCAGACCCTAACTAGGCCTGGAAGCGTGAGCAGAATGTAGAGAAGCCTCTTGCAGCTCCTTGGCACTACAGTCTCTCTCCTCTTCACAGTACTGCCTGTACTGAACTACCCACTCCTTCCTATGGACCTGGAGTATATAAGAGAGCAGGCTGTGCTCCCCCCTCCTGGTCCAGAGGTGCTAGTGTAGGTCAGTGTGTTGTGGGGAGGGAACCCGTGTGATGTTACTGTGGCACATTAACCCATGGGGTGCCACACTTACGCCTTGATCCCTGGAGTCATCTGGTCCAAACAACTTTATGAAGCTCGGCCTAGGTGTGGTATTAATGTGTTTTGTATCATATTTATAATAATGCTGTTCTATCAGTTATAAGGGTGCATTATATAGTGTTTCTTCGTGCCAGCCTCTTCACCCCTCCACTCCTTATGGAGCGTTCTGACCCGCCTCCTTTTTCCTCCTGTTCCCTTCTCCGGCATTTCTATGGTGGCGTCTGTATCCCTGGTTACCAGGAGTGGGCGCTTCCTGGCTCTGGGGTTGCTGGGGGACGGGTAGGGTGGTATTATGTGGTGCGGGGCAGAGGCTCAGAGTTGGGGTGGTAACTAGGATGGTCATGTGACTTGGGTTTAAGCACTTATGTATATTTATCTTCCTCCTGGCTTGATTCCTCGGCGTCCCCTGGATCCATTGAGGTGTCCGTTTCCCTGGTTATCAGGCACGGGTGATTCTGGGTTCTGGAATGGTCGGTGGATGGGTATGGTGGGATTGTTTGGTGTGGAATGTATGCTCCAGCCAGGGGTGCTAATCAGGATTATCCACTTGCTACAGCTCCTGTGCTGTGCGCCTGTGTGCCCGCTGTCCCTACCACTGGCTTGCATTACCAGCATCTATATTGGATTAATTGTGGCGTCCATTTCCCTGGTTACAAGGGGTGGATGTTTGCTGTTTCCCTGACGCTGTTGGGCAGGTTTGGGTGACAGAGGAGGCACCGGTAATGGAGTTGTGATTGGAGGAGACCTAGAGGACTTACAGGTCCTTCAGATCATGACAATCCAGTATCCACTATAAAGGTTCCATAATGTGGACATAAACCCTGAAGAAGCATTTTCACTAAGTATGCGAAACGTGCGTCAGAGTTAGCCTTACCTGTGTGAGGCCCCAAGGTGGAGAACACCTTGAGTATGGGTAAGGTTACTATATGGCTTTCTTCCGATTCCACATAGGGTCACAACAGTCAAATTTTTAGTAAATTTTAAAAAAAAAAACCTTAATCTTTATTTGAATTGTAACTTCACTGGAAAACATTAAGCTACAGTGCACAGCAGAAAAAGAGGGGGGGGGGGGGATGAATAGGCCCTGTAAACTAATCACCCCCTATCCCCTACCTTTCAGCGGCAGTCGGCACCCTAATATGCAATATGGCACTGTCTCTGTAGTGCACTCTATGCTGTATCAGCGTGCTTGTCGTGCAGGAGGACCTTATTGAACAATAGGACAGCATACCTTAGGTGACCACTGTGCACATAGTAACTAAAATGGACTAGGATGACCCTGGTACTTTAGGCCCTGCCTATCGGTGGGGGTTAGCACCCTACTTCACCGATATGGTGCCCCCACTCCTGATGTCTTGTTCCTACGCCTGTCCCTAAATCAGCCCCTCTCAGGTGTGCCTGACTCTGATGCACATATAAGAGACCAGTTATGGCAATATAGCACTTATCTGTTGCTAAATCCAGGGTTCATCCCTCCAGACTTAGCGCCTCGACGCGTTTCTCTCCTCTGAGTTCATCAGGAGGTTTGTTCCATGCGCCCCTTCCAGTGTGCTCACTGATACTGAGGATATGACAGGGAACTGGTAGATACTCTTCGCTCTCTCTGTGACCAAGACTGCACCCCCTCACTAGTGACATCACCCATTGATACTCCCTCCCATCGTTCCTATCAAATCCTGAGTAAGAAATCATATCACCATTCATACCCCATAATTCAATCCTCCCGTCCAGCATTGATTACATTATTATTTTCCCTTCAGCCTCTCTCATTCGATGGAGCGCACAACAGAGCTTCCCCCTGCATCCACTGGAACGCAAGCTTGCTGCTTCACCAGTCTAGGTGCATGTGCCCGCCTGCCGGCCGCCTCCTCCACATTCTGGTGTCTAGAGAACTAGAGGTTCATCTCACCAGAGTTTAAAGTGGAATCGTCATTTTGGTTTTTGTTCCATGGATCAGCGGTGCACATGAAAATGGTAACTTTGCAGGATGCCGTAGAATCAATCTTTCTTTCACTGCATTCAGTGAAGACAGATTATCATTAGGTGCGCTGTCCTGTTGTTCAATAAGGTCCTCTTGCATGACAAGCACGCTGATACAGCATAGAGTGCACTGCTTCTGCCTTGCAGGGACAGTTAAGGACCAATATAGGGTAAGCCCCCGCAGAGTGGGGGCGCCATATCGCATATTAGGGTGCCGACCCCCGCTTAAAGTTAGGGGATAGGAGGGAGATTAGTTTTCAGGGCCCATTTCTTCCTCCTCCTCCCCCCCCCCCTTTTATGCTATGCACTATAGTTTTTAACAATTTTTTCCAGTAAAGTTACAATTTAAATAGCGATTAAGGTTTTTTTTTTTTATTTAATAAAAACTTGAGGTTACTGTATGACACTTTTCACATTATAACACAGATATACGTGGGTTGTGGTAATCATAGCTAGCACATGGTGCATTGGCCGACAGCGCTTGTATGTAATATTGTGGCATAATATATTGAAAATATTACTGTAAAATCCAGCTGGTTGTGCCTAGTGATGGTGTAGTACTCGTTTTAAAACTTTGTACACTACTGCCACCTGGTGGACATAGTGCATGAATACAGAAATGACAGGCAGCAGCACATCTATCTATCTATCTATCTATCTATCTATCTATCTATCTATCTATCTATCTATCTATCTATCTATCTATCTATCGTTATATAACTATACAATATATAAAAATATATATTGTATATATATATATTTTTCTGTTATATATATATAAGCTGATGAACCAATGTCAAGGGGTCCAGGCTGACACCACGGTGCATGGTTTGTACCTTACTGCCTTATGAGCTGGACATTATATAATGTGTACAGCTTCTCATTTCTAGTGTTCTCTGTTGGGACCAAGGGTCTGCTCATTCCTTGCCATACACACACCGCTAGGTAGGGACCGTCCCGATGGGGTCACCTTGTTGCGGTAGGACGGCTTGGGCATTTTTTTTTTTTTATCACAATAATGTCACCAAGTCCCTTATTCATCTTTATCCACTATAGTATTTTACTTTCATTTATTTTAGGGTATTTGCTCATCTTTTTCTTTGTTGTGTTTGCCTACTGGGAAAATGGATTATTCATTTGGATGAATTCTTTTTTGTGTTTGATGGGATTATATACATGTACTAGCACTGTATAATGATGAAATAACCCGCTCCTTTTTGGATTGATACACTTGTTGCTCTCTATAATTAATAACTGATCCATTCATTTGTCTTCTTCTAACTCCCAGCTGGTATTTCGGGATGTTTCTATACATATCTTACAGGAGGTGCATATTGATGTACTGTGTGTGTGTGTGTATGTATGTATGTATGTGTATATATATATATATATGTGTATGTGTATATATATATATATAATATTTATTCATTTGCATGCATGTGTGTATATTTAATACATGTATGTCTCTCTCTCTCTCTCTCTCTCTCTATCTATATATATATATATATATATATATATATATATATATATATAACTAGAAAAAGTTCTCTGCAGCACTCAGTTACTACCAATGACGTACAAATGCTAACAAGCTATATGTATATGAGAAAAAAGTTTAAAAACTTACGTTTTTTCAAAAAACTCAAAAATCTTATCTTTTTATTTCTGAAGTTCTTGGTACATACATTGGCCAATGTCTGCTTGCTCATCAACTGCGACAAAGTGACTTCAGGTCTGATGAGTCCTATCGCTGACATCCCTGTCCTCCTTGTCCACCCCCCACCTCTCAGTGGGCAGACTCCATCTCAACCCCAGATCACCTGTGGTCAATGAGGGTGCAATTGCAGCATGGAGCCAGCATCTCCATATGATACAAAAAAGAGAAAAAAAACTGCACAGCACTCACAGACTAAATGTGAACTGGTGCCAGCAGGGACACTGGGTCAAATAACTAGAAAAAGTTCTCTGCAGCACTCAGTTACTACCAATGACGTACAAATGCTAACAAGCTATATGTATATGAGAAAAAAGTTTAAAAACTTACGTTTTATATATATATATATATATATATATATATATACTAGCTGGGTGCCCGATGCACATGCATCGGGATTCTAGAAGAGCGAGTCTCTGACTAGCAATGGCCGCTTTGCGGCCAATGCTTCGCGCTGCTAAGGCGACTCACCATGCCCGCTGCGCGGGCATAGCGAGTCGCCTTAGAACTGCTCGCAATGGCCGCTGCGTGGCCAATGCTTCGGGCGTATCCACATGACCACGGCGAGTCGCATTGCGAGTGGACTCAGAAGGGGCAAAAAAACCATTCGCAATTATATAATAGATATATGTATGCATGTATGTTATACACATATATATTATATACACTATATATATATATATATATATATATATATATATATATATATATATATATATATATATATATATTATATATGATGTAAGAGAAAGGGTTGCCTTTATTCTGGCCATGGATATACAAGGTGGCAACCTTTCAGCCTCACACGGTTTTTATCTATCTCTTCTCCCTGTCTGCACTCTCTTTTCCCCCCTGTCTGCGCGCTCTCTTCCCCCTTCTGCGCTCTCTTCACTCCGTGTGCTCTCTCCCTCCCCTTTTGTGCTGTCTTCTCCGCTTATGTGCTCTCTCTTTTGACCTATCTCCCCCCTGTACACTCTCCCCCTGTGTACTGTCTTCTTCCCTCATGTACTCTCTCCTTTGAGCTGTCTCCATCCCTGTTCTGTTTTCTCCCACCTTTGGTTTCTCCTTTGAGCTCTCTCCCCCCCTGTGCACTCTTCCCCCCTGTGCTGTCTTCTTCTTCCCTCTTCGGTCTCTCATTTGCCCTCTCTCCCCCTGTGCTGCCTCTTCCCTCTGTGCTTTCTCATTTGAGCTGAATCCCCCTGTGCGCCTCCCTCCACCCCTTTGTGCTGTCTCTCTACCCTCTGTGATCTTTCTTTTGAGCCCAGGTGTTCAAAGATGGTGGAAATGTAAGTGCGCATGCACACAGTGAGTTGCATCACCGCCATCTTTGTATACCCGATGCCCAGCCACCTAAGAAAGTGTGCATGTGAATGCCGGATGTAGGCATGCGCACTTACTGATAGGAGGACAACCGGACATCGGAAGTGACAGATGGGACAGCACAATTATGTCAGTACATACAGTACAGACCAAAAGTTTGGACACACCTTCTCATTCAAAGAGTTTTCTGTATTTTCATGACTATGAGAATAGTAGATTCACACTGAAGGCATCAAAACTATGAGTTAACCCATGTGGAATTATATACTTAACAAAAAAGTGTGAAACAACTGAAAATATAAGGGTGGTTTCACACTTGCGTATGTAAACGCAGCGTACCGGACGCAGCCAAATGCATGTGCACTGCATTCCTATGTTTAACATGGGAATGCATGGTCCCTGCGTTTGGCTGCGTTCGGTTGTGGTTGCGTTCAGATCCGCATTATAGGAGAACGCTGTGGATCTCATTGAAATCTCTCCCGGTGGCCGCCGCTGATCTCCCAGGAGATCAGCGACGGCCACCGGGAGATCAGTGGCGGTCACCGGCAGATCAGCGTCGACCACCAGGAGATCAGCTGGAGCAGCCGCTGATCTCCTTTCCTGGCCGCCGCTAATCTCCCGGCGGGGAGAAACAACTGATCTGACAGCTGTTTAAATCTCCCACACCGGCATCTCCTCTTCGGTGTCGGCGCGGGAGATATAAACAGCTGTCAGATCAGCTGTTTCTCCCTGCCGACATTGGCGGGAGATCAGTGGCGGTCGGGAGGAGGAGATCTCTGCTGCTGATCTCCGCCTCCCAGCCACTGCCAAGACAGCTGATTGCATACTGATGTGAATGCATATGGAGATTCTCCCCTGCGTTCACATCAGTATGGCTGCATTTTCATCTGCATGCCGTCCGCATGCAGACACAAATGCAAATGTGAAAACAGCCTTATATTCTAGGTTCTTCACAGTAGCCACCTTTTGCTGTGATTACTGCTTTGCACACTCTTGGCATTCTCTTGATGAGCTTCAAGAGGTAGTCACCGGAAATGGTTTTCACTTCACAGCTGTGCCCTGTCAGGTTTAATAAGTGGGATTTCTTGCCTTATAAATGGGGTTGGGACCATCAGTTGTGTTGTGCAGATGTCTGGTGGATACACAGCTGATAGTCCTACTGAATAGACTGTTAGCTGCTTTTTTTCTTGCCATAATACAAATTCTAAGTAAAGAAAAACGAGTGGCATCATTACTTTAAGAAATGAAGGTCAGTCAGTCTGAAAAATTGGGAAAACTTTGAAAGTGTCCCCAAGTGCAGTTGCAAAAACCATCAAGCGCTACAAAGAAACTGGCTCACATGAGGACCGCCCAGGAAAGGAAGACCAAGAGTCACTCTGCTGCGGAGGATAAGTTCATCCGAGTCACCAGCCTCAGAATTCGCAGGTTAACAGCAGCTCAGATTAGAGACCAGGTCAATGCCACACAGAGTTCTAGCAGCAGACACATCTCTACAACAACTGTTAAGAGGAGACTTTGTGCAGCAGGCCTTCATGGTAAAATAGCTGCTAGGAAACCACTGCTAAGGACAGGCAACAAGCAGAAGAGACTTGTTTGGGCTAAAGAACACAAGGAATGGACATTAGACCAGTGGAAATCTGTGCTTTGGTCTGATGAGTCCAAATTTGAGATCTTTGGTTCCAACCACCGTGTCTTTGTGCGAAGCAGAAAAGGTGAACGGATGGACTCTACATGCCTGGTTCCCACGTGCAGCATGGAGGAGGGGTGTGATGGTGATGGGGTGCTACACCTGATGACCTGGCCTCCACAGCCACCAGACCTGAACCCAATCGAGATGGTTTGGGGTGAGCTGGACCGCAGAGTGAAGGCAAAAGGGCCAACAAGTGCTAAGCATCTCTGGGAACTCCTTCAAGACTGTTGGAAGACCATTTCGGTGACTACCTCTTGAAGCTCATCAAGAAATGCCAAGAGTGTGCAAAGCAGTAATCAAAGCAAAAGGTGGCTACTGTGAAGAACCTAGAATATAAGACATAATTTCAGTTGTTTCACACTTTTTTGTTAAGTATATAATTCCACATGTGATAATTCATAGTTTTGATGCCTTCAGTGTGAATCTACAATTTTCATAGTCATGAAAGTAAAGAAAACTCTTAAACCAATTTCTATTCTATAATGGATGATTTATTGTTATGAATTGTCATGTGTGATCATATATTAGTTCAGCTATATTATTTTAGGTCACTAAATGCAAAAGGAAAAAATAGGAAATAGACGCATGCAAAACTGCAATAGCAGATGAATTATCTAAAGTGCAAACAACAAAGTAGGTACAGTGGGGAAAAAAGTATTTAGTCAGCCACCAATTGTGCAGGTTCTCCCACTTATAAAGCTGAGGTCGGCCTGTAATTTACATCATAGGTGACCTCAACTATGAGAGACAAAATGAGAAAACTAATCCTGAAAATCACATTGTCTGATTTGGAAAGAATTTTTTTTTTATCAAATTTTGGTGGAAAATAAGTATTTTGTCACCTACAAACAAGAAGATTCCGGCTCTCACAGACCTGTAACTTCTTCTTTAAGAGGCTCCTCTGTCCTCCACTCATTACCTGTAGTACTGGCACCTGTTTGAACCCATTATCAGTATAAAAGACCTCAAACAGTCACACGCCAAACTCCACTATGGTGAAGACCAAAGAGCTGTCGAAGGACACCAGAAACAACATTGTAGCCCTGCACCAGGCTGGGAAGACTGAATCTGCAATAGGCAAGCAGCTTGGTGTGAAGAAATCAACTGTGGGAGCAATAATTAGAAAGTGGTAGACATACAAGACCACTGATGATCTCCCTCGATCTGGGGCTTCACTCTAGATCTCACCCCTTGGGGTCAAAATATCTCAAGAATGGTGAGCAAAATCCCAGAACCACACGGGGGACCTAGTGAATGACCTGCAGAGAGCTGGGGCTAATGTAACACAGGCTACCATCAGTAACATATTACGCCGCCAGGGACTTAGATCCTGCAGTACCAGACGTATCCTCCTGCTTAAGCCTTTACATGTCCGGACCCATCTGAAGTTTGCTAGAGAGCATTTGTATGATCCAGAAGAGTATTGGGAGAATGTCATATGGTCAAGATGAAACCAAAGAAGAATTGTTTGGTAGATACACAACTCATCGTGTTTGGAGGAGAAAGAATGCTGAGTTGCATCCAAAGAACACCATACCTACTGTGAAGCATGGGGGTGGCAACATCATGCTTTGGGGCTGTTTCTCTGTCAAGGGACCAGGGTGACTGATCCGTCTACATGAAAGAATGAATAGGGCCAAGTATTGTGAGATTTTGAGTGCAATCTTCCTTTCATCAGCAAGGGCACTGAAGATGAAACTTGGCTGGGTCTTTCAGCACGACAATGATCCCAACAGACTGCCAGGGTAATGAAGGAGTGGCTTCTTAAGAAGCATTTCAAGGTCCTGGAGTGGCCTAGCCAGAAAACCTTTGGAGGGAGTTGAAAGTTTGTGTTCCCCAGTGACAACCCCAAAATATCACTGTTCTAGAGGAGATCTGCATGGAGGAATGGGTCAACAAACCAGCAACAGTGTGTGCCAACCGTGTGAAGACTTACACAAAACGTCTCACCTCCGTCATTGCCAACAAAGGAGAGAGAACAAAGTATCGAGATGAACTTTTGTTATTGACCAAATACTAATTTTCCATCAAAATTTGAAAAAAATTTCTTTCCAGATCAATGTGATTTTCAGGATTAGTTTTCTCATTTTGTCTCATAGTTGAGGTCACCTATGATGTCAATTACAGGCCGACCTCATCTTTATTAGTGGGAAAACTTGCTCAATTGGTGGCTGACTAAATACTTTTTCCCCATTGTATATGACACAACAACTAGCTGAGAACATTTAATCTTCCCAGAAAAAAGGTGGATAACAAGGATAGATGCAAAAAGACAAAATGATATTTAATCAATCACAATAAAGCAGTTAATACAAAAAAACGGTGTCTCCAAGACTTAGAGGAACATGGAATACCACCATCAGACTAACGGTATTGTGGATGCCAAAAAACACATCTATCATCGCATGTGTAAGGCTGATGTAAAAGGGGGCACCCCCTGAGGAAGCAAACACTGCGAAACGTACATCGGGGTGGAGCCACTTTTACACTTAAGGTAATTGTCTGTGATGCCTGGGAACCTTCACACTTCTAGCTGCGGGTCATAGGATACTTTGGGTAGTGATTATAAATGATTATATACTGATTCCGGTGGCCAGTGGTGATAGATCTGTCACACTTGAATTGTTCTGGGGCCATAGGTATATCATTTCTGTGGATCTAACTATCCAGTGACTGTCTTATTGCGGGGATAAATGTGGTGTTTTTTGGCATCCACAGTACCTGTTAGTCTTCAAGACACTGTTTATTGTATTATCTGCTTTATTGTGATTGATTAAATAACATTTTGTATTGTTGCATCTATTATTATTATTATTTATTTATACAGCACCATTGATTCCATGAGAAAGGGTTACATATAAACAAGTTAAAAATACAACAAGCAAACTAACAGTGACAGACCGATACAGAGGGGAGAGAGGACCCTGCCCTTGCGGGCTTACATTCTACAGGGCAATGGGGAGGGAGACAGTAGGTTGGGTCTGCTCTGGTGGTGGTGGGGCACCGGGTCCAGTGGTGGTGGAGCGCCGGGTCCAGTGGCGGTGGAGCGCCGGGTCCAGTGGCGGTGGAGCGCCGGGTCCAGTGGCGGTGGAGCGCCGGGTCCAGTGGCGGTGGAGCACCGGGTCCAGTGGTGGTGGAGTGCCAGGTCCAGTGGTGGTGGAGTGCCAGATCCAGTGGTGGTGGAGTGCCAGGTCTACTGGTGGTGGAGTGCCAGGTCCTGTGGTGGTGGAGTGCCAGGTCCAGTGGTGGTGAGGTGGCACCGTGGTCATTGCAGGTTGTAGGCTGTCCTGAAGAGATGGGTTTTCAGCTTCCGCTTGAAGGTTTCGAGTGTGGGGGACAGTCTGACATTTTGGGGTGCAGAGTTCTAGAGGACGGGGGATGCTCGGGTGAAGTCTTGCAGGTGGTTAAATGAGGAAGGTACAAGTGTGGAGGAGAGGAGGAGGTCTTGGGAGGATCGGAGGTTACGAGTTGGATGATATCGGGAGATTAGTTCAGAGATATATGGGGGGAACAGATTGTAGACGGCTTTGTAAGTCAATGTTAGGAGTTTGAATTGGATACGCTGGGGATTGGGAGCCAGTGGAGGGATTTACAGAGGAGAGAAGTGGAGGAGCAGCGAGGAAAGAGGTGGATTAGTCAGGCAGCAGAGTGAAGGACAGATTGGAGAGGTGCAAGAGTGTTAGCAGGGAGGCCACAGAGGATAAGGTTGCAGTAGTCGAGATGGGAGATGATGAGGGCGTGCGCTAGTAGTTTAGTAGATTGAGGGTTGAGGAAGGGACGGATTCTGGAAATATTTTTGAGTTGGAGGCGGCAGGAGGTGGTGAGAGCTTGGATGTGCGGTCTGAAGGATAAGGCAGAGTCAAGGGTTACTCCGAGGCAGCGGACTTTAGGTACAGGGCAAAGTGTGATGTCATTTATTGTGATAGACAGATCAGGTAAGGAAGGTGCGCGAGATGGAGAAAAGATGAGGAGTTTGGTTTTATCTACATTGAGTTTTAGGAAGTGACAGGAGGAGGATATGGCTGATAGACACTCCGGGATCTATCCTTGTTATCCCCTTATTTCTGGGAATGATTAAATGTTCTCAGCTAGTTGTTGTGCCCTGATGTGTAACTAGGTGGTAGTAACTGCATGACATATGGTAATATTACAGTAGGTACTAGTGCATCTCAATGAATTAGAATATCATTAAAAACGTAATTTATTTCAGTAACTCAATACATAAAGTGACACACATCTATTATATAGAGTCATTACACACAGAGGGATCTATTTCATGTGTTTATTTTTGTTAATGTTGATGATTAATGAAAACCCAAAGGTCATTATCTCAGAAAATTAAAGTAGGGAGGATGAAGGGTCTGAGAGATAAAATATGACCTAAATAGGTATCAGAGGCTTCACCTTGTGTGGTTGTGAGAGTCACAATCCCCAGCATGGTGCACATAGAGTAGGGAGGATGAAGGGTTAAACACCGCGCTGCCGTATTCCACCAGACATCAAAGGGTGAATATAATATTGCTTTATTAGTCAACGCGTTTCAGGGCTCCCAGGAGCATGGCAATATGATATTGATTTGTCCTGAGGAAGAGGCCAGGGAGCTCTGAAACACATTGACTAATAAATCAATATTATATTCAGGTTTTAAAGAAAATGAAACCAGCTCACCCATTCAAGTCCAGTGGAAGGAGCAAGGAAATCCTCCGACATGAAATAGATCCCTCTGTGTGTAATGACTCTATTTACCGTATATATATATGTGCTTTATGTATTGAATTACTTAAATGAAGTACTGTTTTGATGATATTCTAATTCATTGAGATGCTCCTGTATATTATGCTCTATTGATGGATACTAATTTTTAAAAAATATATGTACCGTATATACTCGCGTATAAGCCGAGTTTTTCAGCCCAAAATTTGGGCTGAAAAGTCCCCCTCGGCTTATACGCGAGTATATAAAAAAAAATAAAAAAATACCGCAGCAGCCCCGGAGGTATACAGGCCCCCCATCAAGTTCCAGGGCCCCCCCCACCTTGCGCGCAGCCTGTAAAGGAAAATCATACTTACCAGTGTCCAGTCGCGCCGTCCGCAGCTGCCGACATGACGATCCCGGGCTCCATTCAGCGTCTTCCGCATTTCCTGTAGTCGCGGGCAATGACGTCATTGCCCGCGCGCACAGGAAGTCGGAAGCCGGAAGACGCTGAATGGAGCCCGGGATCGTCATGTCGGCAGCTGCGGACGGCGCGACTGGACACTGGTAAGTATGATTTTCCTTTACAGGCTGCGCGCAAGGTGAGGGGGGCCCTGGAACTTGATGGGGGGCCTGTATACCTCCGGGGCTGCGGCTGTATACAGCCCTGGGGCTGCGGCTGTATACAGCCCTGGGGCTGCTGCTGTATACAGCCCTGGGGCTGCGGCTGTATACAGCCCTGGGGCTGCGGCTGCTGTATATACCTCTGGGGCTGCATATGGGGCTGTATATGGGGCTGTATATGGGGCTGTATATGGGGCTGCATATACCTCTGGGGCTGCATATACCTCTGGGGCTGCATATACCTCTGGGGCTGCATATACCTCTGGGGCTGCATATACCTCTGGGGCTGCTGTATACTACCACTGGGGCTGCTGATGTATATACCACTGGGGCTGCTGCTGCTGTATATACCTCTGGGGCTGCATATGGGGCTGTATATGGGGCTGTATATGGGGCTGCATATACCTCTGGGGCTGCATATACCTCTGGGGCTGCATATACCTATGGGGCTGCATATACCTCTGGGGCTGCATATACCTATGGGGCTGCATATACCTCTGGGGCTGCATATACCTCTGGGGCTGCATATACCTCTGGGGCTGCTGTATACTACCACTGGGGCTGCTGATGTATATACCACTGGGGCTGCTGCTGCTGTATATACCTCTGGGGCTGCATATACCTATGGGGCTGCATATACCTCTGGGGCTGCATATACCTCTGGGGCTGCATATACCTCTGGGGCTGCTGTATACTACCACTGGGGCTGCTGATGTATATACCACTGGGGCTGCTGCTGCTGTATATACCTCTGGGGCTGCATATACCTCTGGGGCTGCATATACCTCTGGGGCTGCATATGGGGCTGCATATACCTCTGGGGCTGCATATGGGGCTGCATATACCTCTGGGGCTGTATATACCTCTGGGGCTGCTGTATACTACCACTGGGGCTGCTGCTGTATACTACCACTGGGGAGGCTGCTGTATACCTCACTGCTGGGGGTTGTATACCTGTGCTGGAGTCCACCCTCGGCTTATACGCGAGTCAATAAGTTTTCCCAGTTTTTGGGGGCAAAAGTAGGGGGGACGGCTTATACACGAGTATATACGGTATATTTTTTTATTCACACATTTTATGTACATTTTTTGCAGTATTGCGTTTTATTTTTTTGTTAATTTTCACATTTTATTCTGCTTATTTTTGACCCTGCTGTCATGATTATTTTGGTGGTCAATCTTTGAGTCATATGAAAAAATATGTATTTTTTTTATAGATTCTATCATCTTTACTATTTACATATAGTCCTAATTGTCTACGGATTGTGGTGTCTTTTCTTTTCATATTCCACTAATGTTTTGCTTTTAATTGAATTAACAATAAGTATGTGTGTGTGTATGTCGTATATATACATATATGATATTATAATTATAATACATTTTTTAATTTATTATTTATATAATAGATAGATATAGATGTATGCGAAAGAGCCAGAAAATACTGAAATACTGGCCTTATTTATACTCATTTAGTCTGTTTGGGGAGATTTTAGTATTTTCTGGCTCATTAGCAGCCTAGACAGATATACATATAATATTAGTGTGTGTGTATATATATATATATATATATATATATATATACATATATATCTTATATGGAGACAGACATAGAGGTCTATATCAATAATTGGTCTAGGTTGCAAACAATCCAGAGAATTCTGGTCTAGGGCAATTTTTTAAATATTTTTTATGTCATTTTTTTTCTTTTTTATGGTATGTTATCAGTTTATTGTGATTGTACTGCTCCTATTAGGACCTTTGCTGTGTGATCACATGATTTTTATGACACCAGGATAAGAAAAAAAAACTGACACAGAAATGATGCACAAAACATGAAAGAGGAATGGCGCCATTATATCAAATCATTGTTCTTTATTATCTTCTTCTCATTTGTCGTATCACCATTAAGCCCTTTGGACGCTCCATAGTCTCAGTTATTATTCTGAACACTCCGTTTCATCTTATAACTTTTATTACTATTAGGAATCTCATAAAAACATTTTGGAAAATGTGAAAAACCTGGCGGGACTTGTCCTAATCTATAGAAGACGGTAGAGAGAAATAGAGGATGGAGGAGCCGCAGTGTGGTGTCTGCAGGCGGACACTTCATCCTCTTTATCTGCACTGCTCTTTAGGCTGTGTTCACACAGCGTGGTTTTGCTGTGTTCTTTTCTGCAGCAAATCCTGAAGTCTGAGGCTTTTCAAGATCTCCAGACAGACAGACAGACTCCTGGTCATTTTTTGTAAGGTTTTCATTCCGGTTTTGTTACATTTTTTGTGCAGTTCTCAGCTTCTGGCTCCCAGAGATTCTCTCTCTTTCACGCTCCCCCGCTCTCTTTCACTCTCCTCTCTTTTTCGCTCTCCTTTCTCTCTCCTCTCGCTTTGTCTCATTTCTCTCTTTCCCTCTCTCTCGCCTCTCTCCCTCTCTCTCGCCTCTTACTCTCCCTATCCTCTTTCTCTCCCTTGCTCTCCTCTCTTTCTTTTTCTCCTCTTTTTCTCTTCTCTCTTTCTCTCTCTCCTCCTCCCTTCTCCCTTCTTCTTGTCTCCTCTATCCCTTCTCTCGTCCTTTCTCTCTTCTCACTTTCCTCACTCTCCTCCTCTCTTTCTCTCCCTCTCTTCTTTCTCTCCTATCTCATCTCCCTCTTCTCTCTCTCTCTCCTTCTCTTTTTCTATTCTCTTTCCTCATTCTCTCCCTCTCTTTCGCTGTCCCTCTCTTTCTCCCCCTCTTTTTCTTCTATCTCGTCATTTTCTCCCTTTCTCCCTCTCTCCTCTCTCTTTCTCTCCCTCTATCTTTCTCTCCATCGCTTTCTCTTCTCTCTCTTGTCGCTCTCTCTCTTCATCTCCCCTCTCTTTCTCTCCCTCTTTCTCTTCTCTCTCTTGTCGCTCGCTCCCACTCCCCTCTATTTCTCTACCTTTCTCTTCTCTTGTTGCTCTCTCCCTCTCTTTCTCTCCATCTCTTTCTCTTCTCTCTTGTCGCTCTCTCCCTCTCTTGTCGCTCTCTCTCCCTTTCCTCTTTCTCTCCCTCTCTTTCTCTCTCTTCCTCTCTCCCTCCCTCTTTCACTCTCTTCTCTCTTTTTTTCTCTCCCCTCTTCTCTCCCTCTGAGTTCACTGAGGCAAAAAAAAAAAACCAATGCAAAAACACAGTAAAGGGTTGACCTGCGCATCCTGTTAAAAACCACCACAAGAAACAAGCAGGTTTTTTGCTTCGGCAGGGAAATAAACCCCAATCTGATGTGTATGACTTTTCAAGAATCATATAGGTTTTGCTGGGGATGAAAAACACTGTTCTTATTAGCATATATTTGCATAAAACCAAGGGTAAAACAGAGCAAAAAAACGCCCTGTGTGAACACAGCCTTAGATGTCGGAGCTACTGTTGGTCTATTTACCAACAAACCAATTCTGTATATAGACAACTGTCATGGTGGAAGCCTCTGTGAGCCGCATGTATAACAATGTACATGGTGGAAGCCTCTGTGAGCCGCATGTATGACAATGTACATGGTGAAGCTCTTGAGCCGCATGTTAACATGACATGGTGGAAGCCTCTGTGAGCCGCATGTATACAATGTACATGGTGGAAGCCTCCGTGAGCCGCATGTATGACAATGCAGTGTATAGGAGCCCGGGACGGGATACGAGGCTCCACCAGACATTTCTGCTTATCAGATATGTGACCTTACTGATTAGAATTAGGAAACATTCATCTGGGTTCCCAATATATCCAGCTCCGCTTCTATCCCCCCTCATTATGGTGTTCACTGCAGACCGTATTACTGTTTTCTGATGGAGATTTCTTACCAATATGGCGTTTGAAGGAAAATGGCAAACTTTGTCTTCTTTGTGATTCTAAAGAATTCAACACATAGAAAACAAAACTGACATTGGAGGCATAACGAGGTTCACTTGGGTTCTCTAATATGGCTGAGAGGACAGCAGCATGATATAGGGGCAGGGACCCTGATTCCAGCAAGGCATCACTTTCCGGGCTTCTTGCTGCAATATTGACACAATCTCTGTCTTATCCAGCGGCGTAACTTGAAGCTCATAGGCCTTCAATGCAAAAGCTCTAACGGGGCCCCCAATTATTGCAATTCTTTAGTAGCATTAGTTTGTTTCTATAGGCCAAAGGGACTATTGGGACCCCCTAGGCTCCCAGGCTCAGGTGTGATTGCAACCCTGCACCTGTTGTAGTTACGTCCCTGCTCTTATCTAATACATATCATCCAATTTTTAGAATGCTGAGCTCTGTATGATTTCAAGCTTGCTGTATACACTGTGCATAGGCAGAAAGCTGTCAATCAGTGGTGAGGACGGGGTTACACGAAGCTCATGAATATAGAGGACTACATGGCAACAGATTCACTAGTCCTCTAGTGATTATCTCCTGCTGATAAAAGTATTTGGTCAAACTACAGTACACAGCCTAGTCAGTGACACATCGCTGCAATCAGGGTCTCTGTCTCTACATAATGCTACTCTCAGATTAGGTGGCAAAAGCCTGGTGGCAGATTCCAGTTAACATAAACATTCTACTATAAATTGAGTCCTAGTAACACAGATTAATGGATGCCGCTCATTGCCTAGGTTTCAGCTATTAAATCCATTGTTATCATTGTAGACTAGGTCTTACTGCTGTGTACGGTTGTGACCATATAGACAGGACAACTTCTTAAAAGGGAATCTGCCATAAAGGTTTTGCTCTGTAATCGTGAAGTCAGCAGAAGACACATATATTTCATTGATGTGACACTTATTAGGCCGGTGTGCTGTTTTCATAAAGTGAGTGCTTTATTACCAGGACATTATCAAAACCCTGAATACAGCTCACACACCTACTAGCCCAGTCACTCCCCGTCCTCTGATAAGCAGCTCACAGTCTATAGATAATGTACACAGAGAGCTTTGGTGTGGGTGGGGTTAGCTATCTGAGCTCTGTACATGCTACATCTAAGACCTCTGATTGTGTCAAGACTGCTGCACACAGTAAACTAAGTGATACATCGTTCGATTCGGGGTCTCTGCCCTTATGTTATGGTGCTCTCAGATCAGGTAGCAAAAGCTGTGACAATACCCTATAAGACCATATGCTGGAGTCAAAATTGGAGCTGAGTGCTGCCCGTTGCTTCATATTGTGGGAGCTGATAGTGATAGCACCGTCATCAGCACATCTTAATATTTATATAGATAGTTGAGTATACCAATTCTATATATAATGTGTAATGGCCATCTCTACTTCAGGATGGTTGGTTGTTAGCGGGCCTCAGGATAAGCTTTGGATATGGGTGTTCGTAGTGGTGAGGTACGTCCCTGCGCAGGAAAACCGCCAATTAAATATAGGTATCCGTGTCCATTATTACTCACAGATCATAAGTAGACTGCATTGTGTAAATGTAGCCTGAATCCACAAAGGAGCGCCTGCATGATGTGTTGAGATTGTTGCACTCTAAAGGGAACCAGCCGTGTTCTTATTTGTTATCAAACTGCCCCATCTCAAAAAAGCACTTTAGACACTTACATATTTTCATTAGCTAGCTGGGCATACAGTCATACAGTCATCCGGGCAGTTAATAGTTAACAGTTCAGTTAACTGGACTTGTAGTAATGCCGAAATTCAGAAAATGCTGAAAGGACCTGTGTGATGTCACGACCGTGTGACTATTATGGTCACATGGTCGTGACATCACACAGGTCCTTTATATATATTATATATATAAAATAAAGAGAGAGTAAAAAAATAAAAAAACAGCACAAAATATCAAAAAATGTGGACCTTTATTGCCTGGGTGTGGCTGAGCGACGTTTCGGACGCTAAGTCCTTTCTCAAGCCTTGGCGGATTAATAACAAAAAAAGAACATAACCGGTTCCCTTTAAGTAAGTAATCTCACATAGGGAATAATTTACCCGTACAAGCACAAAGGTGAAAAGAAATGTACAGTTGGTGAATACATCTGCTATTCAATGCCTCCTCTTAATGGGAATCTGTCAGCAAATTTGGCCATGTACAGGAAGAGTTCCTGATCTTTTTCTGTTTCAAAACAATGAATATTTTATGAGCAGGAGATTATCACTACAGGACAACTGGTATCGTGCCTCCTATTCCAACCACTCCCCCAGGACTGATTAGCAACCCTCTGTCACTATATAATATACTCAGAAAGCTATGGTGTGGCCGGTTTATACACAGCTCAACAACTGAGCTCTGCTAGATCCGCAGCAGAGAAAACTGTGATGAGTAAACTAAGGGACACATCGCTGGACTCAAGTGGAACCAGGAAATAAAAGGAGGATAAATCTGCGCTGCTGTAGACAAAAGGATCCAAGATGTAGATTGTTAAGAGGTGGTTTAATTCTACGCGTTTTGAAGTGAATCCCCACTTCTATATTAGGAAAAGACACTAAAATATGGTGGATGAAGAGGGAAGAAGTGGGAAACGCGTTGAATTAAACCACCTCTTAACAATCTACGACTTGGATCCTTTTGCTACAGCAGCGCAGATTTATCCACATTTCTTCCCTGTTTATTGCCTTATGGCTATATATATATGTATATATATATATACTAGCTGTGAGCCCGATGCAAATGCATCGGGATTGTAGAACGTGCATTAATTTGATTATAGTAGTTATAGCTGGTGTGAGGACTTTTTGGGGGGTGTTCAATACTTTTTGGGGGGGGGTTGAATACTTTTTGGGGGGTGTTCAAAACTTTTTGGGTGGGGGTTCAATACTTTTTGGGGGGGGGTTCAATACTTTTTGGGGGGGGTTCAATACTTTTTGGGGGAGTTCAATACTTTTTGGGGGGGTTCAATACTTTTTGGGGGGTTCAATACTTATTGGGGGGGTTCAATACTTATTGGGGGGGTTCAATACTTTTTGGGGGGGTTCAATACTTATTGGGGGGGGTTCAATACTTATTGGGGGGGGTTCAATACTTTTTGGGGGGGTTCAATACTTTTTGGGGGGGTTCAATACTTATTGGGGCTGAGTGCTCGCAATGGCCGCGAAGCGGGCATTGCGAGTCGCTGGCCGAAAATCGAACCAGAGGCTCGGCCACAAAGTTAGCGATTTACCGCTCAGGCAGCAGGTAAATCGCTAACTTTGTGGCCGAGCCTCTGGTTCGATTTTCGGCCAGCGACTCGCAATGGCCTCGCGGCCATTGCTCGCGCAGGCTAACGACTCGCATTGGCCGCTACGCAGCCAATGCTTCGCTCGTGGTGATGTCACATAGTGACAAAGCCACGGCGATTTCGGGGTCCGACACGATTTTGCCTACGGCAATTATATATATATATATATATACGTATAATACTGGTTGTGTGTCACCCAACCTGACAAGGTGGGTGGTCAGCTCTTTTTACACCGGCTTAAAGGGGTTGTCCAGTCTAAACTGATACTTCTGCAGTCACTCTGTATCTCTCTGTGACTGCAGACTTATCAGTACTCTCAGTCCTCGCTCTGTGCACTGCAGGGATTCACTGTTACTAAACCGGGAGCAGACTGCAATTATGCGATATGCATATTCCGGACAAGTAAGCATGGCCTCGCTCAATGAATGTGTATGGAGAAAGGACACGCCCATTAGATGTCCATGCCCACTAGTCAGACGCTCCTGCTCCATACACTTGTATTGAGTAAGTCCACGCCCACTAGTCATATTGTTGCCGTGAACAGACTGCAATTTATGCGATATGCATGTTCCAGACAAGTGAGTATAACCTCGCTCAATACATGTGTATGGAGAAAGGACACGCCCACTAGATGGCCATGCCCACTAGTCAGACACTCCCGCTCCATACACTTGTATTGAGTAAGGCCACGCCTACTAGTCATATTGTTGCAGAAAACAGACTGCAATTATGCGATATGCATGTTCCGGTCAAGTGAGCATGACCTCGCCCAATGAATGTGTATGGAGAAAGGACACGCCCACTAGATGGCCATGCCCCCTAGTTGGACTCGCCCACTATACACTTGTATTGAGCAAGAGTCATGTTATTGCCGGGAACATGTATATACCACATAATTGTTGTCCATTAAAGACGAAACTGGCGGATCCTCGCAACGCTCAGTGCGGGCGCTGGAAGGATTGATAAGTCTGACGAATTATCAGTTTGAGGTTGGAGAGTTGCTATGCAAGTTGCTGCGAGATACTTGCATGACTCACCCGAAATGGCCGCCAACTCTCTGGACGGGAGTGTGTCAGCTGCTTGTGTTTCTCTGCTGATGACACGCTCCCGGCCAGAGAGTCAGCGGCCGTTCCAGGTGAGTCATGCGAGACTCATGCGAGTATCTCACATGCATCTCGCATAGTTTGTCTCCGGGTTTAGCCCGGACAACCATTTTAACTCTATTGCGTTTCTTTATCCGCAGTATTCCATCGCTGGAATCAAGGTCTCTGTCCCTACATCATGCTGCTGTCAGATTACATAGCAATAACCTACTGATAGATTCTCTTTAAAAAAAAAATGTGTACAGTATCATGGATGATTATATAGCAACAAAGGCTACCGTACTACAGCGCAAACAGATATGATTGTAAAGCGGGTGATAAAATGGGTGAGCTGAAGCTTTAATACAAGCGACAAGTGAGTTTGATGCAGAATAAGAGCACTTTATATAGACAAAAATCCCATATTAGACAATATCAGATCACTCAATTCTTAAAACAAAAAACAATAGCTTATATTTATGTATCAAAATAAACTTTTTTTCCATATAACTTTAATATAATTGCTTTTTAAGGAACATAGATATTAATTTTACTTTTTTTTTTATCTCTTAATATTCTTGGAACCATCCAAAGACTTAATAATTTCACATCTGTGTAGAAATCTGCTTGTAAATCCCTTTTCTAACAAAAGTGAGCAGCCATGTATAAAGAGTGCGGGGTGTGAACACTGCGCCCCGACGCCGGAAATAAGAAAAAAATAACAATGTAAACACAGATTGCATTTTACAGTTGTACATGTGCCACACTGTAACTACAGTAAGTGAAAAAGCCAAGAAACAAGTGCTACTGACGGGTCACACACTGTAGAAATAGGTGACGTGAGAATCCAGGTCACACGGGTAAAAGGAAGAACCGGTGAGAGAGCGGACAAGTCTGGGAGGTGCGCTGAATGGTTTAGAAGTTGGTGAAACCTTGAGTCCGACATGTTGAATGAAAAGTAATGCCTCCACCTTCGCGGTTTGGGTTTTGATGGGGATATTTTAATAAATCAGACGCAGAAATAATCTTTAGAATGTGCTCTCTAAATATTGATAATCACCAGACTATTGGAGGCACTTCTGCCAACAATTAAAACGCTTTCCGAAGCCATCACGGAAGTCAACACTCTGTTTCCGCACCCGACCTCTCACAGTTCTCACACCTTCTTCATCAGATACATAGTGATGCCCCACAGAGATCTTCTTTCATTATTGGGATCAGATGGACTGTATTGAGGATCCTGTACGGTGGTGAGCTCTTGTCTCTGAAGGTCTGCTGTGGTGGCATGTGAAGGGCGGGTTCTATCGTTCTCATGCTTTTCCTTTTGGACCTCTGTTAGTCATCGTTTGAAAATTGAATTGACTGTTGTTGATTGTTGTTCCACATTCAAGGAACACAACATGGATAACACCATCTACATTCCAAAACACTGATGCCATGAATTTTCCAGCTGAGGACTGTGTCTTGACTTTCGTATACTGGGGTGAGCCTTTGTGCCGATATTACATGGATTTGTGTTTCGTCTCCAGTACGTAGTGGTGTACACAAGGTTTGTGTTTCACAATTGAATGCAGAAAGACGTTGCCTTCATTCTCGCAACGTGAGAGGAGTTTCTAGCTAATTTCAAGTCATTTCAGACGTCAGCATCCACGGTACCCATCATGCCCAGATCTTCCGATAACCAAGCAAAGCAATAATGTGACCTACACGTTCTTGTGAAATGCTGAATATGCTAATCCTAATTCAGACTGTCAGTGTTTTGCTTGTTCAACTCACTGGTTGCTGTCACAGTACTTCCAACTCTCTTTGCCATGCAAGTCAGACGTTCCCACCTCACCATCTTTAAACTTACCGTGCTCACATCAACACAATCGCCATATATCTCTTGCATTCTCTGATGAATTTCCTTTGAGGTGCCATCTTCTACTGTCAAGAATTCAATGACAGCACATTGCCTAAATCGCATTGACCAACCGTCTGGGTAGCACTCCATTCTTTCCACTGTAACAACACAAACATTCATTGCTAATTCTTCCTGACAACTGAAGCACTAGAGGAGAATCTACTGAACAGCCCAGTACCTGCCGCATTCCAGTGCTGCAGTCTGCTGAGGAGTTACGAAGGTGGAGGCATTACTTTTCATTCAACCCATGTAGATGATCTTTTAAGATTTCAATTCTAATTTCTACTTTTAAAGTCATTCGAAAGAATGCATGAGAAATGCTCAGAAGTAAAGAAAATCTCAGTCATGCGCACAGAAGTGGTATGTGAACAGACGTATAGGGTAGACAGCGGGACTGTCCACTCTGCATTATTTTGCTACTTTGCGCACAGAGCGTGCACCTATGTCACACATAAAATGGGGTGAAAACGCGTTGAGATTTAGAGACTCCTACAGGAACCATGGTGATTGAGCCAGCAGAGGACTTTTCTTGATGGGGATATCTGTCTCCATATTACAGGAGCAGCATAAGATGAGTATCAAATATTTATGTGCATACCTTGTTTAATATTTTTAGAAACTAGGGAGTTTATTAGGGACAGTTGAGTGGGGGCGCCATATTGACCTTTAGGCGGGGTCACACTGAAGTATATCATCCAATGATTATTATGTGAAAGACTTGGATGCGATATGCAAATGACACTTGGCTCAACCTTTGTTGCGAGGGTGACAGAGTGAAAATCGGAGCACAGGTGCGGAAAAAGATGGAGAACTTAACTTCTCCATCTTCTCCATTGCCAGTCTCCAGTATATCGGACCGCACTCAGATGTCAAATGAATGCAGTCCAATTTCTCACATGCACCAATAGACTTGTATGGTGCGCATTATCGGAGGCACTCAAAGATGAGAAAAAAGGCAGATCTGCACGGACAGCTCCATAATATAACATTGGTCCAAGCCAAGTGCTATCCAATAAAACATTCATACAGCACTCGGCCATGTTATATGCTCGTGTGGGAGCTCTTAGTATGCCAACCTCAGCAGCAAGGAGGGGATCATTTGTTTTAGGGGCTTAATGGGGACACAATAGGTCACTTTGTGTAATGGACCACCTGAACCGATAGCCATTTCCTACTCTTCTGCTCTTGTTTGCCCATCTCACCACCTCTCCTTTTGGTGAAAATACGGTATTGGTTGACTCCTGCAGCTTTTCAGACATAAAGTTCAGGTTCGGGTAGTGGTATTCAGGACTTGAGCTTGACCCCGATCCTGATTGGACGTCACTGATTGGCTGTATGTCCGTATACAGTGAGTCATCAGCAGAACACTTCCGGGGAATTTCCAGGGAGGTTGGGAATTTCAATTTTTTTTTTATTTTACAGACACACTACAGGCAAAAAGTCGTATTCAACCCCCAATGCAAGCCGATCACAGCTTGCCCTGGCCTGAGCACTGAGCGTACCAGAGCACAGCGCTGCACGCTGTAGCACTTTGGAGCTGTCACTCACCCAAACGCCAGGCCCCTGATAGGTTTGCTAATCTCTACTTTTAAACCAATATTATTGGTTTGTAGTTTGTGTTAGTAGAGGTTTTTGTTTAACTTTAGCTTTTATATTATTCATAAATTGATGATAAATATAGGGTTATTATCACATATCACATAGGTGGAGCAGAATTGGCTGTTGCATTTGGGCCATGGACTCCCAAAGGGGCCGAAGAAGACCTGTACACAAGGTAAATGGTAAAGAACTGTGACAGACTGTGCATTGGAGACCAGGAGCTCTTAAAGGGTATCTAATATTGATGACTAGTCATTGACCAGTGCAAGTCGGACACTAATAAGATATAATAAGCTCTGGAGGTGGATGGATGTAAACAGTAGAGATGAACAATTCTCCGGACCCTCGTCAGTGGCCATGTTGGTAGTCTGTCAATCATGATCTACAATGATCGAGTAGAAAAAGCTGAGATGTGAGGAAAGCTAAATGGCAGAACAAAATTGTACAGAAGCCAGTGTGTGGTTAACACTTCCCAATCCTCGAACCATTGGGTATAATATTACTTCACCATTACAGAGGATGCTGTGTAAACAGGACAGGAGGATGCAGTGGATAGGATAGCTACTGGACCCTGAAGAGTGCGAAGCCCTAAAAAACAGCCAAGGAGATGTTATTGGAGTTTAGTAAAAGGACGGTGAATAGTGGGATCTGAGATTTAACCCAAAGTGTTGAGGAAGAACCACCAAGAGTGATCGAAGTGACTGCAATGTGCATCACAACAACAAAAGAGAAAGACATTAGGGGCCACCAAAAAGAGACGCAAGTACATGGTTAACAAGGTATGTGACCCTAAGAGTGTATTGCGTTTTCAACTATATGGAGCTGCTCTTGAGCCTGAAGAAAGTGTGGATCTGGTCAGCGAGGAGACTACTTAGCGCTCATGTGGTTGGGTTGTAAGTCCCAGGGTGGGTGGTGTGAGAGTTTTACATGTGATAGGAGTCCATGATGGGTGCAGAGCAGTGAGAACGAGGTGTGAGAGCTGATTCCAGAATACTGGGGATAACCCATGTAACCAGCATAAATCTGGTAAGGACAGGTTACCCCTGACCGCTCACCTAACCTGTAATTTTATCAGCAGAGACAGTTTACGTTTGCGCCTCTTGGAGGGAACCTCACTCACTCTTTGGTCCTTCATGTTGGGTAGAAGCCACCAACCTATGTTCCCCATCTATTGTTGGGAACTGCACTTATCATCTTTTTCCACAAATTAAACATTTTAAATGGAGCTTGTCCAGTCCTCCGTGCCCCAAGAACCACCAGCAGTTATGTCTAGCTATCTATAAACCCTGGCTAACCGTCCCATCACTCATTTGCCCACATAAACAGATTGTTCGAAAAAGAATGTATAAAATCTGTTTATGAGATGCAAATTAGGGCTCTGGCTAGTCAAGGTGGCGTTAGTTGATCCACTTACTGTGCTAAAGCTAACATGCTTTAGAAAAGCAGACGTCCTCGCCAGCTCTATAGAAAACCGCGCATGCGCATGGCTTTGTTCCCCTCACATTATTGAACTTCTGAAGGTAGATGTACTATTGCGACTTCAGAGAGGCTTAGTGCGCATGACTGGGAGTGCAGACAACTTCCGATCATGCACAATGAGCCCTCTGAATGCGCAATGAGGTACATCTACCTTCAGAAGTTCAATGATGTGAGGGGAACAAAACCATGGCATGCGGCTTTCTATAGCGCTGGCGAGGTCGCGACTTTCTAAGCTGTTAGCTTGCATCTTATCACACTAATTGGATCGACTAACTAACGCCCCCTTGACTAGTCAAAGCCCTAATTTGCATTTCATAAACGGAATTGTGAAATAATTTTTCTAGTGATCTCTTTATGAATGCAAAAAAATGGAGGGACTGTAAGGCAGGGTTGTATATAGGTGTGCACAGAACTGCTTGTGGTTTGGGGGGCAGTGAGAACCAGACAGGTTCCCTTTTATTTTACATCCTGTGTTAATCCTCTAATTATTGCTGTCTCCTGTGGGTAGGCTACCGCTGAACCCTGCTGTTCTGCCATCTAATAATTAGTTACCTATAAAACGATGGTAATGTACAGTAGCTGCAACAAAGTCTTAGAAAATATGAACTTAAAAGCTGATCCATAAATCCATAAACAGTGTACCTGAAAGAAATGGCTTACATATGTATAATATACGAGGGGCGTTCATTAAAGATTCTCCTGACCCACTTCTATTTATCTCCGGATGCTGAAACTGCAATGTGTAATGATATAGTCTCTTAGGTTACATGCCAATTTGCAACTGTGAGCTGATAACGGTCTTTCTTTTACCGGTGCTGAAGTGGTACGAGATGTGATAATGGACCCAGTATAATACAAAGCAGTCATCAAGTTCCTTTACTTGAAAGGCCGCACACCAACGTACGATGGGATGACGATTCCCCACCAACTGATGTAATCAAGAACTGGCATCATCATTGGTCGAACTTTGGTGGAACCACCTCCAATTCCATGGCGACCCCATTTCCCTATAGATGAACACACCTTTCAAGTAAAGGAACTTGATGACTGCTCGTCACTTCACATAAGAATATCTCAGAACAGGAACATTTTTTTTTTAACACACCCAATTGTGAAACTTATTTTTATTCTAAGATCTATTCATTAAAATGTACAATTGTTCATGGGACAACCCCTTTAAGCCTGTCCAAAATACATTGGTATCGTGGACATTTACCAAAACACTTGACTTTAATTACTGTCTTCTTCCAATATCCGTTGCACAGATCTGTCAGCCGAAAATCCACAATGTATTACAGTAGCGTGTAACATTTTACCAAACCTCATTTACACTACACAAAATATTGCAGCGGAGATCGACCTTTACGAGATTTTGTCAGTTATGTTGATGATTTTCGCACCATGGGTTTTACCCCTTTTAAGCAGAGGATGTAATCAGTTCCGCACGCGGACTTTGCCATGGCTTTTAATTTGGATTTGCACGCGCGGACGTTCCCTTCCAGACGTGCACCGCTCACTTTGGGCTGTGGAAGCTGGTTTAACCCCTTATTAAACAGGACCCGCCAGCTTTGGGTTTTGTAGTGCATTCTCATCACGGTAATAAACCTAATATAGTGTTAAAATACAAAAAGGTCTAAACTTTATTTAAAAATAGCACTTTTTTTTTTATGCCAAAGACTCCTAGTCAAGAAGGTGCATGCGTATCACCAGAATCCTTGGCTATGCAGCATTAGATCGTTTTGGGGATTGTAAACCTGGAGCACGAGTATCCAAACATGGGTGCAAAACATTTTCTGACCATGAGCAAAAGTAATTCTCAGGGATATGTCTAACCAGTCACCAATAGGGTACAACGGAGGAACTCTGTCTCGTCTGCATCACTTTGGTCCTCTTTGAGTCATTTACAATATATCCAGCAGATTGGAAAAAAACAGAGACTCAAGAAAAGGGACTGTTCAAACCCAGCACCGATGCAACACCGCACCTAACTCGTCTTGCAGTTACCTCTAGTGTTACATGAAGCACCAGAGAACAGCTAGATGGAGAACAAGAAGGTGGGAGGTGCAATGAACTATTTGAGCGCCTAAGCTTGGTTTGAGCAGTCGTGCTGTTACACTTTCTCTAAGGGGAGTTTGTCCTGTTAGCCTTACAGGATGGGATGACTATTTTTTTCACGTTGTATAATTTTGCTTGCATTGGATTGTTGAGAATTTGACAACTATTTTAGAGATGGTAACTAGTGATGAGCGAGCACTACCCTGATCGGGCGCTTGGTCTCGTAACGAGTAGTTTGATGCTCAGATGGGTGCGGCTTGAGTAAAATGTAAGTCAATAGGAAAATGGGAAATGCAAGCATTTTTCTGGAAGATTTCCCAAAAATACTTAAGTTCCCCATTGACTTCCATTATACCTTGTACTCAAGTCGCACCCATGCAAGCATCCAACTGAAAAATGGTCAAGTTGCTCATTGATTTTCATTACACTCGGCTCTCGAGTCGCGCCCATCCAAGCATCCAACTGCTCGTTACAAGACCTGAGCACCTGAGCATGGTAGTGTCTGCTCATAGCTAGTTACGAGTAAAGAGCACTCGGGCATAGTAATTGGTCACTCATCACTAGTTACGAGTACAGCATTGAGTAATGGTAAATGCTGATGCAATCACTATTTTTCTAAGATCCCAACAATACTTAGTTCCCCAGACTTCATTAACTTGTACTCAGTCACCAGAAGCACCAACATGTATGGCAAGTGCTCATTGATCTTCATTCACTCGGTTCGAGTACAGAGCCATCCAAGCATGCAACTGCATCATTCACAGTAGACCTAGCACCCAGGCATGGTAGTGCCCGCTCATAGCTAGTTACGATAATAGCACTGGGCATAGTATTGTCACTCATCACTAGTTACGAGTACGAGCATTCGTGCATGGTAGTGCCTGCTCATCACTAGTTACGTTACCGAGCACCCAGCATGGTAGTCCCGCTCATCACAGTTACGAGTACTAGCACCGATGCATGGTAGTGCCCGCTCATCACTAGTTACGAGTACGAACATCCAGGCATGGTAATGCCCCTCATCATTAGTTTGAGCACACCATGCATGGTAGTACCCGCTCATCATTAGTTACGAGTACAGAGCACCCATGCATGGTAGTGCCCGCTCATCACTAGTTACGAGTACAGAGCACCCAGGCATGGTAGTGCCCGCTCATAACTAGTTACAAGTACTGAGCATCCAGGCATGGTAAAGCCCACTCATCACTAGTTCCGAGTATCGAGAACCCGAGCATGATAGTACACGCTCATCACTAGTTATGAGTACCGAGCTTTGTAGTGCCCACTCATCATTAGTTAGGAGTACCTTGCTCCCGACTCACTCTGATCTGTATTCCATATAATGACACAGTTATAGAAATATACAATATAGAAACAGTGTACAAATTGTATGTCTCAATAAGGTTGAACGCGCTTTTCCCCTCACGATTTTATCTTGTTATTACAATATATAGGTACGGTTTTATTTGAACTTTATACATTTTTTGTGTGTTTTGAACCCTTTGCATCATTCTGTGACTGGTGGTTTCTCGTGGTCAGGCTAAATATGAGAATGTGTGCACATATATAGACAGGTGTATAATTGTAGCCGTCCATCTTTCTTTCTACTGCCTCTTCAATTACTTCATCTACGACGTTCCAAATCATTGACACGTTCTATCAATTAATTATTAGAACCTTTGTGAAAGGACAAAACTCCCTCCCTGTCATAGACCCTTAATAAAGCTTTGTATAAAGGGAATAACATATCCACATAAATGAGATAAAAATATATTTCCCTGTAAAATTCCTTTGCATGTAATGAAATTGAAGGTGATGTTTGAAAATTGGACGGATGAGAAACGGGCATCTTCATCTTGCAAAATGTTAAAGATCCTGTATACAAAAATAAATAGAATTTAGTCTTCTAAAAGAACAGTAATACAGTATATTGGGATAAAGAACAGGTAAATAACAGATTAACCACAGCTAAACCTTGGGTCTTGGTGCGAGGGAACGTGGCCTGTTCTCAATGGTGACATGGGTACGAAAGGAGATGGGAAGTAGACGTGGGTCATCTCGTTAGACTCAATGGGGATCCTGTAGGACATGGGTATGAAAGGAGATGGGAAGTAGACGTGGGTCATCCTGTTAAACTCAATGGTGATCCTGTAGGACATGGGTACGAAAGGAGATGGGAAGTAGACGTGGGTCATCTCGTTAGACTCGATGGTGATCCTGTAGGACATGGGTACGAAAGGAGATGGGAAGTAGACGTGGGTCATCTCGTTAGACTCAATGGTGATCCTGTAGGACATGGGTACAAAAGGAGATGGGAAGTAGACATGGGTACGAAGGGAAATGTGGAAAGTGGGAACGTGGGTCAAGAGGTAATTGTTTAAACTGATTGCCAATATCAAACCACACTGGTATCCAGCCACAAGTGATTACACAGAAGTATATACAAAGGTTTACAAGCTTCAGTAAGGTGACCACTATTCTCCTTCCCTCCATCCGAAGCTTGGTGACACTTGGATTCTCCCACTTTAGCGGAGCTACACCGAAGGCTTTCCGCACCGTTCCTTGGCCTCTCCGGTTGAGTGAGATTAAACTAAAGACGTAGGATATTGAGCTACCACTGTGATCAGTTTCCAAAAATCCGATTGTTGAGATCGGTTTCGATGGCTGAGTATAAATATGAAATAAATACAAAGCGACAAACAAAATAAGAGATTCAAAAGAAGGAAATTGTTGCTGGTTGTAACCGTAATGGTCAAAGTGTGATGTTGGGTGGCACAAAAAAAGCTTGATTTTGCTATTGTAATTAAAAAGTGACCAGTATTTAACACATATCCACTGTCCTGTTCCAGTAATTGTTGGCTAGAAATTGCTCTCTTTTTTTTTTTTCAGCTTCTCGATCGGTGTCCCGGAAATTCCGAGTACCGCTAATTGTCCTAATGCACGTCAACCGTTGATAAAAGTCTGAAAGTCCTTTGGATTGTGGTATCGTTAATCTCCAGCAGGTGTAGAGATGCAATTTGATTGGCTGGTATCCCTTCTGCGGTGGAGATTCTTCCCCCAAGGAGACTGCCGACGGGTGAAGGCGGCGGCTCGGTTGCAGGCTTTGCTTGGCTTCGATTAGAACCCTTTGATATAACAGTAGGCTTCCAGAGTAGCAAATAAGATGTATAGTAGCCATAAGGTTACAAAGAGCAAAGTTGTTGCAAGTCTGCAGCCCCTCGGGCCACCCAGTTCCCCACCTATACTAGGCCGTCTCCTGTACAGCAAGACGCTGACGCAGACAAATGCAAAGATGGTAAAGAGGGTTACTGAGAAAGCTAAGGTGCCAGCTTGCACATGGAATTCTTGTCCCTGGGAAGCCCAGTAGATGGCAGCCACAGACCATGCTATGCCAATACCCAGGAATACGTTAACAGCATTGCTCCCGGTCACGTTGCCAATTGAAGCATCTGCATACACGTCCTGTGTAGCCGCCACTTTGCTTGCAAATGTATCTAAAACAGAAAATACAACATCGATAAATAAGCATACTGGGTTCTCGGAGCAACAATAGACGGTAATTTATCTAGCTACGTATTCAGTGTTTAGGTAATCGAAGATTGCTCTTAGTGGGGATAAACAAGATCATAATCTAGTAGTTGTGATACCTTTTACTGGATAACAAAAATAAAAGATGTTACAATGCAAGCTTTCAAGACTGCTTACCTCTCTTCATTAGGCAAATATTGTTATACCATATCAGATGAAGTGAGCTCGCTTTGTAACATCATTTACCTTTTAATGGCTAACAGTAATAATGTAAATGATGTTACAAAGAGAGCTCTCGAGACTGCTTACCTCTCTATCAGACATGGAATAACAAAGTATTTGAAGAAACACAAATATATACACCAGCAGAGTAGAGGCATGTTATAATAAATGGACATTTAAGTAAACAAACACTGATCTTGGAGAATGAATCCTTAAGTTTGCTAGGGTTAGCGGTGTGAAAGTTTTATAGTCCCAATATCAATGTAAAATCAGAGCCCTGGTGCCCGTCACTGTGTGTGTTATGGGGTTGTAAGGAATAACAGGGGGACTGCACCCAGCTGTCCCTTATCCCAGTCATACCTCTGATGATGATGTCTGAGCCGCCTCCCTTGCCCTGCTCATGGCCAGCCCTGATCTAACACAAGGTGGGGCTAGGACAGGGTCTTAAAACCCCACACAAAACCGGACAACAGGAAATCAAAGACTCTCACTCCAGCAATACAGACAGAGGTATAATACAATGTTTGCACAGGAGGAAATAAATATCGGGAAGGAAATAAGTAGACAATGAGAGGATTTCCAGGGCACAGCAAACAACACTCAATAGATCACCAGCAACTGGATCACCACAGCACATGGGCTGGCAAAAGCTATAGTCAGCATGGGAAGACGGATTCCACAGTCCTAAAATGAATATTTAGTTTCTCCCACTGAGAGCAATCAATCTTTTATCATCTGGCTAAACCTGGTACCAACCCTTGTTTCTTCTTTCAGGTAACCATTCTACCAGTATTTACATCTTACATGAAAAAAAAAAAAAAAGGCACACTACTCCCATCATTGTCAGTCACCGCTGTGAAGGGAGTTGTAGTTTTGCAATCTTGTCATTGACGCCCTTCCGCATTCACAGCATTATTTTCTGCTGTATTACAACGGGTGAGGACACGTCATCCACCTGCTATTCTGACATGAATACTCCGTCGGTGCATTTGCACAGAGTTGTGCCGTGCTGTGAATATTTCCCGTGATTAGTCCCATTAAACTCCATTCTGTTCACTGAATAGAAGCTAAATTGGATGCAGCTCAAGCAGGGGGTGACGATAGAATGAAGAACCCTGTGTACAGGTGATGACAAATCTCTAACAATAACAATATTACTTCTAATCACCTGGTACAGTCACCGTCGCTGCTCTGGAGCGCTGCCGGTCTGTGCTCTGCAGTGGTCAGATGTATAGCACACCATAGAGCCTGGAAAGGCCTCTAGAGCAAGGCAGATATACCAAGTAACGGTATTTGGTTAGCTAATCACATTTTACATAAGACCTGCACAGGTCTGTCTGAGCCCCCCATTTCTTACTCCATTGGGGGCTCTCTCTTAGTCTGGAGACACGCTCACGAGATACTTGCATACCTCACCAATGCCAGCGGATGCAGTCGTTGCAAGAGCGCGCCATTGCATGTTTTGCAGTATTTGTGTCATGCTCTAAAGACAGTTTCTCGGATGTGCACCCACTCCCCTGTTGCAGCTAGTATCAGTGGGATCTTTTGCATGGGAGATCTGTGCTATTGTTTATTAGATAGGGTCATTAGGTGCATCTGAGCAATGCTCACCTGACAGATTTACACCTCCTGGAGGCAGGGGCGTAACTACAACAGCTGCAGGAGTTGCAATCGCATCTGGGCCTTGGAGCCCAGGGGGTCCCAAAGTCTCTTTGGTCTTTGGAAGACTATTGTTTTTAAAGATTTGCAATAATTAGGGGCCCTGTTGGAGTTTTCACACGAGGGCCCTCGAGATTCAAATTAAGCCACTGTCTGGAGGACGAATCCAGTGGCAACAAAAATAGAGAAAATCCTGGAGGGTCATCATAAGGAGGAGGGGGGGAGGGGCAATAGCTAAAAATCAGTTCAGATTTTAAAATAGGGTCTATGGGTACACTGATTAGTTCTGCAAGTGCATACAACATATCACCATATTATGATTTTGGGTATAACCATTAAGACTTTAAGAAACCTTGGACGGAATGTTTTTTGGGAGCTGTTATATCTGCTCTAAGTCTTTATAGTCTGCCTAAACAAAAAAAAAGACCAAATAGACTTTATAGAATAAAATTAGGGCTCTTATATACTTGATTTTTTCCATTAAGAAGAGAGTACATTGCTAAGATTTGAAAAGATCCACAATATAGAAAGGGCCCCTCTTCCTGGCCCATAAAGCAAACAAAACATATCCACTGTGTTGTGTCTACTGTAGGGCACTGAATGACACGTAGTCCAGCACCTGGCAAAGCACAGTGTTCTTTTAGTCTGAGAAATAAATGTGCTTTGTACCATTGCCTCACAAGGTTTTTCACTCCTAGATCATAACCTTTTAATAAACTTCATTGGACAGCTTTGAATACAATTTCCTTCCTAGGAAGATCTCACTTACCAGGCACCGATGTGCCAAAGGCCACAAATACCACAGCAGTTACAGAATCCTTCAAGCCGATGGTACAGCCAAAATGAGAAGCAAGGTCCCCGATGATGGCGGTCAGGATGCCAATGATGACTATTGATATAACAAAGCACGCCCATCCATTCAAATATTCCGTAGGAGGGACGCAAGCAAAAAGTACTTTCCAGAACACGGTCAGAAAGTGCATAACGTAGTCAAAACAAGATGGTAGTCTCTCCTCTCCGGATTCGTCTTCATCTTCTCTCCAGCTACAATAATGACAAGAAACAAAAAAACGTATCAGCAAGATCAAATCCACTATATGGCACAAGCTTGGAAAAATCTATAATGGATGGATAAGGAATGTAGCATGTACAGCAGTGTCACGCCACTCGAAGAATATAAACTCCTGTAAAACCGTGCTTTTCTGAATTTATGGAAAGATGAGACCATTCTTGTAGGTGCCATCTTCTTTACTAGTTCACACCAGCTGAGGGAAGACTGGCATTTTGCACGGGAGTCATCATTTTCATAATCATGTTTTGTGAGCAAGTGAATATTTCAAAGCAGACTCGTGGACTCATGGGACACATCCAGCCCTTCCAGTCCGACGCGCAGATCAAGATAGCCAAAGGGCTGAAAACACCAGCCTACAGCCCGCACCATGCAGCCACCCTCCTGCTCCCGTGTTGTGATTTAATTTCAGAATCCTGAGAATGCAGGTAGCGGTGAATACAGCGGTGGAGGACGGAGCCGCCAGCTCTTTCTTCAACCAATCAACGTGCGACTGAGGCGGCAGACACAACAACATCACTACATCGCATCTGATGTGCGGAGGATGCTATGTGGGGTGTGATACTGAATATAGTGAAGCTTTGTGAAGGCTCATACTGAATGCAGGAAAGATCATACTTTTTATTTGTGCTATGTGAGGGTTTATGCTGTATATTGGGTCTATATGAGGGTTCATGCTGTATGTGAGTGCTCATGCTGTATATGCGGGTTATTTGAGGGTTCATGCTGTTTATGGGGGCTATGTGAGGGCTCATACTGTTCATGAGGGCTATGTGAGGGCTCATACTGTTTATGGGGGCTATTTGAGGGCTCATGCTGTATATGGGGGCTATATGAGAGCTCATGCTGTATATGAAGCCTATGAGGGCTCATGCGGTATATTTGGTCTGTTTGAGGGTGCATGCTGTATACTGGGGCTATGTAAGGGTTCATACTGTATAGAGAGGCTATGAGGGATCATACTGTATATGGGCAGCCTTGTTAGGCCATATTCTGTATATAGGGGGCTATGTGAGGGCTCATCCTGTATATTGGGGCTATGTGAGGGCTTACACTGTACTGTATATGGGGGGCTATTTGATGGCTCATGCTGGAGGTGCCATGTGGGGGCTCATACTATATAGGGGGGCTATATGTGACCTCATACGGTAGAGGGCGTCAGCATATTTAATTCTACTCAATATTAAGTGATAATTAATATTAACATAAATAACTAATGTTAATATTCAGCAGAATTAAACCCAGCCCATTGGTTCGGCCTCCACAGCAGTCACAGTTGTTCATGTGACCCCTTTGTAAAATGAATTGCCCACCCCTGAAGAACAATCAGCAGGTTCATACTGCTCAGACTGCACAAATGCAGACAGGCTCCCTTGTAACAAAAGCTATAATATTCTGCAACATTGCAGCAGTTCAGAGAAAATGTAGTTCAAAGCCATATAATATAAGCTGTGTATAAAAAGTCCAGGCATTGGGAGAAATGTTTGCTGAGTGGCTCCATCTGACTTTGTTTCCCTGCCTGGCTCAAGATCAGCAAGAGTTACTCAAATAGTCTTGGTTCATATCTGTCCTGGCTCATGAACAAGGTTCTGAGAAAGGAACACCCTGTATGACATCCATACAGTATGTGGACCTGGGCTCTCTCCACAAAATTATAACTTCAACCACGGATACTTAGGCACAAGTCTAGTGATGGGAGAACCAGAACTGTAAAGTTTAGGGTCCATACTGAACACCTAGTGTTTAGGCACAGACCCCGAACATGGACTTACCTGAAAAGTCTGTTACTGATCGGGTTCAGCTAGGAGGGCTGTAAAAATATGCAACATATTGATTAAACATCAGCTTCATACTTACTGACTACCGCGTGCTTGTATGTCCGGGCCACTTATTAACCTCCTGGCTATTTACTGCACTGGCTCCAACAGCCAATCACAGATGCCCACGCTCTGTGACACCGTCTGGTATTGGCTGCTGTGCCGCTAGTACTTTGTGACGGTGTATGTGATTGGTTGCTGTCATAGAGGTGTAAAAATAAATCATTTAAAAAAATTGACACGCAGTTTCGCTATATTTCTGATTCTCAGTGCAAATAAAGCGGATAGCTACAGGCTGCCACCCCAAGCTGCATGGCTTTACCTTAGCTGTGAATCAAAAATACAGTGGAGCCCATTTTTTTTTTTTATTATTTAACCTTTGTCAGGCTGCATAATTTTACATGAAATATCTCGACCCCTTATCTCGGAAGGGGGTGAAGATATTTTATTGAAATTTGGCCAATATATTCTGGACCAAAACTGCAGAGATGTCACGAAATTTCAGCCCTATACGGCTTTTTGAAAAAAAAAAAGTTATTGCAATTTTAAAATGGAATAGTTACAATTGTACCTACTCAGCCGGACAAAGGTTAAATAATTTAAAAAAATGTGTGGACTTCGCCCTATTTTTGATTGCCAGCAAAGGTAAAACCCAGGCAGCTGGGGACTGGGATTCTCACTGTGGCGAGGTCCATAGTTATTGGCCCCCTCAGGCTACAGAATAGCAACCCACAGCATCCCCAGAAATTAGCATATTCATTGGAAGCACCAATTTCTGGCGCTTTACACAACTCCTCCCGATGCTCCAATGTGGTGGCATCGGGGTGATAGAAGGGGTTAATGATGTCTGAGACAGCTTGTTTTTAAGCCCAGATTGATAATGTCAAGCTTCTATGAGATCTGCCTATTGTCAATCCTGTGAGTAAATAGTTAAAAAACACAGCACATAGAGAAAATCCTTTATTTGAAGAAAAAAAAACCACAGACAACCCTTATTTTCCCATTTATTAACCCCAAACATACCCTCCAACCATAATCCACAACAATGTCCCATGAAGCACACAATCTTGGCTCTGCTTCATCCAGAGACTGCAGCAATGGAACAAGCATCCTCATGCTGCAGTCTCTTGGATGGGATCACACTAACTGCCGCTAGGAGCGGTTACATCACTAATGAGTCACTAAGGGCTCCCCACAGCAGTGAACTCAGGTTGACCCTGCTGCCGGATTGCGGAACATGGTGACACAGCAGTCCTGCAATATGGCAGCAGGTTCAACTGAGTTCACGGATTGGAAAACTAGTTCTGTGAACTCAGTTGAACCTTCTGCCAGTTAATATATGTGATATATCATGAAGAAGGAGCAAGTTTGCCCTCTAAAACACAGTGAATTCAGGTGATCCCGCTGCCAAATTGAGGAACATGCGTCACAGCAGTCCTGCAGTCCGACAGCAGGTTCAAGAGTTAACGGTGTGGGAAATCAGTGCTGTGACCTTGGTTGAACCTTCTGCCGGTTAATATATGTGATACATCCTGAAGAAGGAGCAAGTTTACCCTCCAAAACACAGTGAACTTAGGTGACCCTGCTGCTGGATTGAGGGACATGGCAGCACAGCAGTCCTGCAGCAGGTTCAAATGATTTCACGGCGTGGGAAATTAGTGCTGTGAGCTTGGTTGAACTTTCTGCCGGTTAATATATGTGATACATCCTGGAGAAGGAGCAAGTTTGCCTTCCAAAACACAGTGAACTCAGGTGATCCAGCTGCCAGATTGAGGGACATGCGTCACAGCAGTCCTGCAGTCCGACAGCAGGTTCAAGAGTTCACGGTGTGGGAAACTAGTGCTGTGAACTCAGTTGACCCTTCTGCCGGTTAACATGTGATTCCTAAAGAAGGAGCAAATTTGCACTTCGAAACACGTAGTAAAAATCACTTTCCTTACTTATCCATGTTATTCCCAACGCCGCGGCTTTATGCACATTTCTACTACCGGATCACCATATAGGATATGTACCATAGCGGAGATTTAGCACACGCTGAAGCTTTGATCTGTCAAATCTACATATACGGTTTGTACAACATGAGCAGATCTTGCCCATTAACAGAATCTGCTCTTTAGTTTCTTTTGTTTTATTAAAAAGATCACTTCAAACAAATCTGAGGGTAAAAGATTTTCACGAATAGCAAAGAAAGTTCAAACACAATGAAAAAACAGATTAGTTAAAATTGCATGTTCTGCCTTGAATTTCAATTACCCTCGTACTTTCAATAGTTTTGCACGTAACCATGTGGAGAATTAAGACCAGGTAATCCTAATTTTACAGTTCGGATTGCTAAGTAAGGCTGCTAATTAAAATATTGTCCTCCTCGACTTGTTCTGAGTAGGATGAGATAGTCATGCCGCTGCCCTCGGCTTGTCCATTATGTTAGTACACCGGCAATTTAGCTTGTACGGCACTCAGCGCGGTAGCTACCAGGAGTACTTGGGTGCTAATAGACTATGGAGCTCTTGGGAATTCACACATTCACTACTGCAAGGTACAATTATACCTTATAAAGGGAATAATCTTTTATACTACATGGAAATTACTGCTTTATAGTATTTTTTATTTTTTTCAACTTGAAAAAGCAATTCATACAAGTTCAACTGAGGAAAGCTATAGCAGAAACTATACTTTATAATTGGTCTTCAAAGTTAAATGATGGGAGACTATGTATTATTTATTATTATTATTATAGCGCCATTTATTCCATGGACTCTGCCTATGAGGTTTCACTGTCTACAAGGGATGGATGAGGATACAGTAGGTGAGGAGAGAGGATCCTGCCCACGAGGGCTCACAGTCTACAAGGGATGGGTGAGGATACAGTAGGTGAGGAGAGGGGATCCGGCCCACAAGGGCTCACAGGCTACAAGGGATGGGTGAGGATATAGTAGGTGAGGAGAGAGGACCCTGCCCGAGAGTGTTCACAGTCCACAAAGGATGGGTGAGGAGAGAGGACCCTGCCCACGAGGGCTCACAAGCTACAAGGGATGGGTGAGGATACAGTAGGTGGGAAGAGAGGACCCTGCCTGCGAGTGTTCACAGTCTTCAAGACATGGGTGAGGAAATAGTAGGTGAGGGGAGAGGACCCTGCCTGCGAGGGTTCACAGTCTACAAGGGATGGGTGAGGATACAGTAGGTGAGGAGAGAGGACCCTGCCCACGAGGGCTCACAGGCTACAAGGGATGGGTGAGGATACAGTAGGTGAGGAGAGAGGACCCTGCCCGCGAGGGTTCACAGTCTACAAGAGATGGGAGAGGGTACAGTAGGTGACAGGAGAGAGGACCCTGCCCTCGAGGGCTCACAGTCTACAAGGGTTGGGTGATGATACACTATGTATGATGTATTGATGGCCCAAAGACTCATGGAGTATTAAAGCGATTGTGTCTACAGGGTCTATGATCATGATAGTGTAAATGATAAGACTAAATAGCAGTCAAATAGTGTGAAGATAAATTCAAAATGTATTTGCAATCCAAGATTATAGATGTTTCGGTCAGAATTGGACCTCCATCACTGCGGATTGCCAGGAGACATCTGAGAGAGGAGCGCTGGAGTGTGACATCCACCAATGAGTGCACTCTAGTAAGCGGAGGATGCCGCACTCCAGCGCTCCTCTCACAGATGTCTCCTGGCAATCCGCAGTGATGGAGGTCCAATTCTGACCGAAACATCTATAATCTTGGATTGCAAATAAATTTTGAATTTATCTTCACACTATTTGAGTGTTAAGTATCATTGACTTTACATTACGATTTGATATGATCATGGCAGGGCCTTATACATGGGCCTTTTGTGGTCTGATCTGACTCTAGCAAGGTTTTTCTTTGCACAGTGTATCGTCTCCTCATTTTCATATGAACGCCCACACTTGCCCCTAGAATGGACGTCCTCAACCTTTCTGGCATTAAGAGCCACATTCAGCTCTTCGAGAGGGTCACAACCAACATCAAGCTTCCCACCCCCATCACAGTAGAAACACCCAGTGTCACGGGTGGCACGGATGACAGGGTAGAGGCCACGCGCAGACGGTCCCAGCGTTTGGCCAATCAGCCATAATGTTTGAGGACGGTCCGTCTTTCAGGGGCATTTACCTTCTGTGTAGATAGAGAGAAGGTATGATAAGATCTCCCTATCATGGGGAGACGGCTGGGAAGGTCTTGTGCTCGGTCTGGTTTCTACACCAGTATTCTGGGTCACTAGGACCCAGCAGGTTCTTCCCACCTTTATAAGGAGTTTCATTGCCCTCCCTCGGTGCAGGTGATATTTCCTTGTGCACTCATTATCCTTGCTCCAGCAGAAGCTGAGGTTGTGGAGGTTGCTGTGCTCTGCTGCAAGATAAGTGTTTTCTTTCCCCATTGTCTGTTTTTCCTTGTGTTTGTCTTTAGTTGTTAGTGGAGGGGTCTAGTGAACCTCTCCATCTGATCCTTAGATAAGGTAGTGCTAGGATCAGAGAGGGACGAGGTTCGTGGTCGGCGACAGTTGAGGAAACTGTATAGGGACGTCAGGGCAGACAGGGTCAGCCCCAGGAAGACTAGGGGTCACCCTCTCCCTCTTGTGCCCATAGCTTTAGGGACTCCTTATTCCCCCCCCCCCCCCGTCGTTGTCCTACGCTGAGTGTCTCTCCCGCTCCCAGCGTGACACCCAGAGTCTCAATTACCGGTATAATGAGAGCCAAACCTTTTACACAGACACCAAGATCCAAGGGTTCCTACTTTACCCCCATTGAGATCGGTTCATCTATTTGGGGATTCTCACCAAGATCACCATCTGGAGACCTGCTCTTCATACCTGGTGCTGATGTACCTAACTGGAAGATATCGGCTAGCCACAGATCACGGGCCCGCAAGCCACATGTGGCTCCCAAGCTACAGGTTGGGGACCCCTGATCTTGAGGCTATGTGCTTCATATAGATTGTAAGACAAATTAAGGAGTGGGTAAAATGACTTACAAAAACCTCAAATGAGTACACCTGTACATATGATGTATTAATGGCACAGGATCCGAGTTCTTAACACTGCTGACTTGTACAATTAGGGTCCTAGTTTCCAGGCTGATAGAGCAATATTTGCATGAAATATGTACAGTATACTCACCATGAATTCTGATATATCTGTCATCACAATGTAACAGGACCTCATGTATTTATGGCAGTCATAATAATTTGTGATATCAACTATAGGCAAGACCTGATGTGGGGTTGTATTCTGGGATCTAGGATGTCGAACAGTGTGTCCTCTAAATCTATCAGCTTCATCATTAGAGATGAGTGAACCGGACTTTAATAGTCAGAGTTTGTATCAGAAAATCATATTCTAGGTAGAAGTAATAGACGGTTACATCATATTCTAGGTAGACGTAATAGACGGTTACATCATATTCTAGGTAGACGTAATAGACGGTTACGTCATATTCTAGGTAGACGTAATAGACGGTTACATCATATTCTAGGCAGATGTAATACTGTTACATCATATTCTAGGTAGACGTAATAGATGGTTACATCATATTCTAGATAGACGTAATAGATCTATGGACGTTTAAGAAAGTAATAATAAAAATATTTATTCATTTATATAGCGCTATCAATTCCATAGCGCTTTACTTACATCAGTAATGCTGTCCCCATTGCAGCTCACAATCCTATCAGTATGTCTTTCAAGTGTGGGAGGAAACAGGAGAATCCGGAGGAAACCCATGAGAAAACGGGGAGAACAAAGTACCTACAGATATCGTCCTTGGTGGGATTTGAACGCAGGACCCCAGTGGTGCAAGGCTGCAGTGCTAACCACTGAGCCACCATACAGTGCTAACCACTGAGCCACCGTATACAGTGCTAACCACTGAGCCACCATACAGTGCTAACCACTGAGCCACCATATACAGTGCTAACCACTGAGCCACCATACAGTGCTAACCACTGAGCCACCATATATAGTGCTAATCACTGAGCCACCATACAGTGCTAACCACTGAGCCACCATATACAGTGCTAACTACTGAGCCACCATATACAGTGCTAACCACTGAGCCACCATACAGTGCTAACCACTGAGCCACCGTATACAGTGCTAACCACTGAGCCACCATATACAGTGCTAACCACTGAGCCACCATATACAGTGCTAACCACTGAGCCACCATACAGTGCTAACCACTGAGCCACCGTATACAGTGCTAACCACTGAGCCACCATATACAGTGCTAACCACTGAGCCACGGTATACCGTGCTAACCACTGAGCCACCATATACAGTGCTAACCACTGAGCCACCATATAGTGCTAACCACTGAGCCACCGTATACAGTGCTAACCACTGAGCTACCGTATACAGTGCTAACCACTGAGCCACCATATATAGTGCTAACCACTGAGCCACCGTATACAGTGCTAACCACTGAGCTACCGTATACAGTGCTAACCACTGAGCCACCATATATAGTGCTAACCACTGAGCCACCATACAGTACTAACCACTGAGCCACCATACACAGTGCTAACCACTGAGCCACCATACACAGTGCTAACCACTGAGCCACCATACAGTGCTAATCACTGATCCACCGTATACAGTGCTAACCACTGAGCCACCGTATACAGTGCTAACCACTGAGCCACCATATACAGTGCTAACCACTGACCACCATATACAGTGCTAACCACTGAGCCACCATACAGTGCTAACCACTGAGCCACCATACACAGTGCTAACCACTGAGCCACGGTATACAGTGCTAACCACTGAGCCGCCATATACAGTGCTAACCACTGAGCCACCATATAGTGCTAACCACTGAGCCACCGTATACAGTGCTAACCACTGAGCTACCGTATACAGTGCTAACCACTGAGCCACCATATATAGTGCTAACCACTGAGCCACCATACACAGTGCTAACCACTGAGCCACCATACACAGTGCTAACCACTGAGCCACCATACACAGTGCTAACCACTGAGCCACCATACACAGTGCTAACCACTGAGCCACCGTATACAGTGCTAACCACTGAGCCACCGTATACAGTGCTAACCACTGAGCCAGCGTATACAGTGCTAACCACTGAGCCACCGTATACAGTGCTAACCACTGAGCCACGGTAACAGTGCTAACCACTGACCATCATATACAGTGCTAACCACTGAGCCACCGTATACAGTGCTAACCACTGAGCCACCATATACAGTGCTAACCACTTAGCCACCATATACAGTGCTAACCACTGAGCCACCATATACAGTGCTAAACACTGAGCCACCATATACAGTACTAACCACTGAGCCACCATATACAGTGCTAACCACTGAGCCTCCATATACAGTGCTAACCACTGAGCCACCATATACAGTGCTAACCACTGAGCCACCATATACAGTGCTAACCACTGAGCCACCGTATACAGTGCTAACCACTGAGCCACCGTATACAGTGCTAACCACTGAGCCACCATATACAGTGCTAACCACTGAGCCACCGTATACAGTGCTAACCACTGAGCCACCATATACAGTGCTAACCACTGAGCCACCGTATACAGTGCTAACCACTGAGCCACCATATACAGTGCTAAACACTGAGCCACCATATACAGTGCTAACCACTGAGCCACCGTATACAGTGCTAACCACTGAGCCACCATATACAGTGCTACCCACTGAGCCACCATATACAGTGCTAACCACTGAGCCACCGTATACAGTGCTAACCACTGAGTCACCGTGCCGCCCAACTCAACTCAAAGTACACTCAGCTCTATATTGGCATGATTCTAGTAAAGTGATTTGGTGCAGAGGTTGCGGTCAGTGGATTACCTCTTACCTGCGCTAACAGTAATTGCTTCCATGAACTGATCCCTCCAGGAATGCGTTCCTACCACCAGGGCCAGGTTGGTCTTCTTGATCAGCTTGTCCACCGTACTCTATCGGCAAAGCAATAGAGAAAGCAACAGGTTACTAAAAATGAAGGCAAAATGTTAACTCAACCTACATGAATGGTATCCAGTGATCATCAGCGTGGGATATTTTACCATATTTCTCCTACATTTCATGCAGAGGCGTTAATCCTCCTTTACTTTATCACTCACTTTGAACTCGTAAGACTCTTCAATGACGACTTCCAGTTTCGGGTGCTCCCCTAGAATGGGTTTTCCCATCTCGGCGATTCGTTTGGCTTCTTCTTCCTCCACCGACAGTTTTCTTTCTGCCAGTTCAACAGCTAGGAAACAGAAATTGAACTCGCTTAGACATGAAACTAGTTATCTAGCCCCAAAATATTCCAGAACACTTCACTTTAGACTTCACATCTTTAATCTATGGCTGCTGGATGGGAGCCGTGTGAATGGCCTCTTACCTGCCAGCATCCCCGATTCCTCTTCTGATTAGCCGGCCTGGTGGGACATCATGGTTCCGGCATGAGACATATTTACCATCGTGCTGAACCAGCTAATGAAACGAAGAGCCGCGGATGCCAGTATGTATGGGACAATTTACAGGACTCCTATCCAGCAACCACAGATTACTGACATGGCTAGTACACAAGGTCCTGCTAATCAGTTTGCGCTATCAATACCTTTTGCGCCCATTACACCATATAACCCACCAGTATCTTCAAATAGAAATGTTAAAAGAAGTCCACATGTATCTCAAGGGCTGTCACACCATAGAGGAATTAGTTTTATTGTAGGACTGTCACACTGTAGATGGATCAACTTTATTCAAGGGCTGTCACACTGTAGCGGGATCAGCTTTATTCTAGGGCTGTCACACTGTAGAGGATCAACTTTATTCTAGGGCTGTCACACTGTAAAGGGTCAGCTTTATTCTAGGACTGTCACACTGTAGAGGATCAGCTTTATTCTAGGGCTGTCACACTGTAGAGGATCAGCTTTATTCTCATTTGCACAAGGAAAGACTTGAAGCAATGGGATGAAACTGGATGGGAGGAGACACACATTAGATATTAGAAATAACTTTTTGATAGGGAGAGTGATCAACGAGTGGAACAGGCGGCTACGAGAGGTGGTGAGTTCTCCTTTAATGGAAGTCTTCACACAGAGGCTGGACAGATATCTGTCTGGGAGGATTTAGTGAATCCTGCTTTAAACAGAGGTTTGGACCAGATGACCCAGGAGGTCCCTTCCAATACATTATTTTATGATTTCTATGAAGTTAGGGACACAGAAACCTGAGGAGTGATGCAGACTTTGTATTAGTGATCAGTTGGGATCTGAGTGGGTCCAGTGTCATGAAATGGAAAATCACAAACAATTTTGGACGTCATTTCAGGTTCTGTTCAGAATTAACTGTCATCTGTTTTAGACAGCCTGGACTTGGCATTACTCCCACATCAACTACCTGCACTAATTATATTCAGAAGCATGGAAGACCTCCTAATGCAGCACTGAGCAGTATAGCTGTGAATCCAGCATCGGAATGAGATAAAACAATCACAACTACTTGGCTGATATTGTAAACCACTGTAGACTCTATCTGTGCAAGGAAAATATGCAGCAATTTGGTTCTGGTTGGATTTACCCAAAGACTGTAGGCAGTGGAGTAACTTAAAACTCATTGGCCCCGATGCGAAAGCTTCAACGGGGTCCTTAATTATCGCACATCTTTAATAGCATTAGTCTTTTTCTATGGGGCCAAAGAGACTTTTGTGGCCCTCTAGGCTCCAGGGCCCGAGTTGGATTTACCCAAAGACTGTAGGTAGTGGCGTAACTTGAAGCTCATGGGTCCCGATGCAAAAGTTCCAATGGGATCCCCAATTATTGCAAATCTATAATAGCAATAGTCTTTTTCTATGGGTCAGATGGACTTTTAGGGCCCCCTAGGCTCCAGGGCCCTTGTTGGATTTACCCAAAGATTGTACCCAGTGGTGTAACTTGAAGCTCATGGGCCCCAATGCTAAAGCTCCAACAGAGCTCCTAATGATTGCACATGTTTAATAGCATTTGTCTTTTTCTATGGGACTTTTGGGGCCCCCTAGGTCCAGGTTGGATTTTCCCAATGACTGTATGCAGTGGTGTAACTTGAAGCTCATGGGCCCCGAAGCAAAAGCTCCAACAGGGCCCCCAATGATTGCAAATCTTTAATAGCATTAGACTTTTTCTATGGCCAAAGGGGCATTTGGAGCCCCCCTAGGCTCCAGGGCCCGGGTGCGATTGCAACTCCTGCACCTATCGTAGTCACGCAACCCTAGCCTTATCCTAATTCAGCAGTTCTGCTTCTCTCCTTCATTTCCATTCTTAGTTCTGATTACTTTCTACGCACATTTCTTAATTATCATTCGAAGTACGATCACACGGTCATAGTCGGGACACAGCAGCCATATGGGGAATTTATTACCGAACGCTATATTTTAGAAAAACTGAGGGAATAATCGACCTCTATGTTCCCAAATCCGCTGAACAAACCATTTTTTTTATGAACCTTATGATTCGGTATTTTGCTTCAGTGGTGGAGATGATGCTTGTGGCTCCGTTTCAGCACAATCACCATCTGTACCTCAAAAATGTATCCGAAACCCCCCCCCCCCCATATAAATCGTATATTCACATCCGATAACAAATGAGCAAAATTTTCATTGGCATTTGGTAATTACAGAAGACTTAACGGATGGCGGAAACAGTGGGGGACACAAGTAAATAGGTTAAGTACTTCTTATTTCCCAGCAACATTTAACTTTTTTCCCCAATTAAGATTCTAAATGTTATTAAAGAAAAATTCTAAGTAATGTCAAGATTTAATATATTGAGCAAGGGAAGGAGTCATACAAGGCACCAAATGGGCTCGGCTTTAAAGGAACATGGACAGGTTAAACATTTGAAGATCACCGAAATATTTAAGGATCTGTCAAGAGCGATGTTTTGGGATTGAACACAGCATTTGCTACATTTATCGAGCACCATGTAATCTTCTCATTTACCCAATGTTCTACCAAGCACAGTGAAAAGCTTATTGACCTCTACACTATGTTATTTCTTCATAGGATCTGATGTACTTTAGATGTTCTTTTACTTGGGCTTCTTAAACTTGTCACGTTCCCGCTTCTCCGCACATGAGTTGGGTTGCAACTTCAAGCAACTCCTACAAGCAACTCTATCTCCTCTCTCTCAATCCAGCACTTAACCTCTGTCCTATGCTGAAAGGCAGCATAAATCACACCCTGACACAGACCATGCACCCAGCTTCACCCACTCTGCCATCACTCACCAGATTTGGGGGGCGATGAGTCCTCCTAAACTAAGATTATCAGACAATCAACAGGATCACACACTCTCTAGGGTTATGGGTTTTTTAGAGTATACGAGGTTCAAATTTATTAAAGTTTAATCTTTAATAGGAAAAGTACAGTGACATACAAATATGCAAAACAGTTATAAAATAAAAGGGAAAAAACTTACAGAAATACCTAAACTTTGCAGTCCAATGTTATTCTGCTTTTACCGAGAGTGGATGGATCTCGGCTGCCCTCAACGTGTGAACAAAGAACTCTTGGCTTGTGTGAGTTCTTATAGGGTTTGGTGTGTGGTCAGATTTCTAGACCAGCCTTCAAATTTAATATTCTACTTCTGGGACTATGATTGGTGCCCTCACTAATTTAGCCATGCATACAATATTTTTCAAATGCTCTTTTGTCTTTCTCACAGTACATACAACTGTCAGGCTGTCATACAACCCCTGGTAAAAATTATGGAATCACCGAGCTCGGAGGATGTCCATTCAGTTGTTTAATTTTGTAGAAAAAAAGCGGATCACAGACATGGCACAAAACTAAAGTCATTTCAAATGGCAACTCTCTGCCTTGAAGAAACACTAAGGCTGAAGGCACATCATCCGACATGATCCCAGTGCCTCGCGCGAGTGCAATGCGAGATAAACTCGCATTGCACTAGAACAAGTGGTTCTCTATCATGTCGGGCACACTGGTGCGCATTTTAAGCATTGAACTCGCAAAGCGAGTTTCAGTCGCGGCATGCTGCGACTGCATGCGAGTTGTACGCATTGAGCCACAATAGAAATCAATGGGTGCGTTAAAAAAACGCACCGTGCAATGACTAGTGCGAGTCTCCCGCGTGAAAAAAACACACTTCCAGCACACACTTTCAAAAAGCGGGCGGGAAGAAGCAGGGCACACACCGCAGACCACCGGGAGCCAGAGCCCTCAAGCTGTGCAGAGCCTCCCGTCGGACCGGCCCCGCCAGGTACTGAGGCTGTGATCCCGGCTGTGATCTCTGTGACAGCCGGGACCTGTGTGCGGCTTCACACGCCGCGCTGCTGGCGTTGGGGGCGGATACCCTCCCCCTCCTTCAGGCCTTCCCCTTCTCAAGATGACCCCCGGCCCCACCTGTCACTGCCCCCCACGCCCGTCGCCCGATACCGGAACCTGATTGCGGCCTCACCCGCCGCGATGCCCTACCCCTCCTCAGGCCTACCCCTCCTCTGGATGGCCCCCACCTGCGGCTTGCGGCTTGCGGCCCCCGATCCCACCCCCCCGATCCCCGTGTCCGATCTCACCGCTCCTCGATCCCCGTGTCCGATCCCGCCGGTGTAGCCGCCGCTCTGCCTCCTCTCCTCGCTGGAACGCCCCTCCTCCGGTGCTGCTCCGCCCTGAGGTAAGTACTGTATGAATGAATGAATCAATCAATGATTGTGTGGGTGTGTGGATGTGTGGATGTGTGGGTTAGTGGATGTGTGGGTGTGTGGATGCGTGGGTGTGTGGGTGCGTGGGTTAGTGGATGTGTGGGTGCGTGGGTGTGTGGGTGCGTGGGTTAGTGGATGTGTGGGTGTGTGGGTGCGTGGGTTAGTGGATGCGTGGGTGTGTGGATGCGTGGGTGGGTGTGTGGGTGTGTGGGTTAGTGGATGCGTGGGTGTGTGGATGCGTGGGTTAGTGGATGTGTGGGTGTGTGGATGCGTGGGTTAGTGGATGTGTGGGTGTGTGGATGCGTGGGTGTGTGGGTGCGTGGGTTAGTGGATGCAGGTGTGTGGATGCGTGGGTGCGTCGTTAGTGGATGCGTGGGTGTGTGGATGCGTGGGTTAGTGGATGCATGGATGCGTGGGTTAGTGGATGCGTGGGTTAGTGGATGTGTGGGTGTGTGGATGCGTGGGTGTGTGGATGCGTGGGTGTGTGGATGCGTGAGTGTGGGTGTGTGGATGCGTGGGTGTGTGGATGCATGGGTGTGTGGATGCGTGGGTGTGTGGGTTAGTGGGTGCGTGGGTTAGTGGGTGCGTGGGTTAGTGGGTGTGTGGATGCGTGGGTGCGTGGGTTAGTGGATGCGTGGGTTAGTGGATGCGTGGGTGTGTGGGTGCGTGGATGCGTGAGTGCGTGGATGCATGGGTGTGTGGGTGCGTGGGTTAGTGGATGCATGGATGCGTGGGTTAGTGGATGCATGGGTGCGTGGATGCGTGGGTTAGTGGATACGTGGGTTAGTGGATGTGTGGGTGTGTGGATGCGTGAGTGTGGGTGTGTGGATGCGTGGGTGTGTGGATGCGTGAGTGTGGGTGTGTGGATGCGTGGGTGTGTGGATGCATGGGTGTGTGGATGCGTGGGTGTGTGGGTTAGTGGGGTGCGTGGGTTAGTGGGTGTGTGGATGCGTGGGTGCGTGGGTTAGTGGATGCGTGGGTACGTGGATGCGTGGGTACGTGGATGCGTGGGTACGTGGATGCGTGGGTACGTGGATGTGTGTGTGCGTGGGTTAGTGGGTGCGTGGATTAGTGGATGTGTGGGTGCATGGGTTAGTGGGTGCGTGGATGTGTGGGTGCGTGGATGTGTGGGTAAGTGGATGTGTGGGTAAGTGGGTTAGTGGATGCGTGGGTTAGTGGATGCGTGGGTACTGGATGCGTGGGTACGTGGATGCGTGGGTACGTGGATGCGTGGGTACGTGGATGTGTGAATGTGTGGGTGCGGGGATGTGTGGGTGCGTGGATGCGTGGGTGTGTGGGTGCGTGGGTTAGTGGATGTGTGGGATAATGGATGTGTGGGTGCGTGGATTAGTGGATGTGTGGGTGCGTGGGTTAGTGGATGCGTGGGTTAATGGATGTGTGGGTGCGTGGATTAGTGGATGTGTGGGTGCGTGGGTTAGTGGATGCATGGGTACGTGGATGCGTGGGTACGTGGATGCGTGGGTACGTGGATGCGTGGGTACGTGGATGCGTGGGTACGTGGATGTGTGGGTACGTGGATGTGTGAATGTGTGGGTGCGGGGATCTGTGGATGCGTGGGTACGTGGATGCGTGGGTACGTGGATGTGTGAATGTGTGGGTGCGGGGATGTGTGGTTGCGTGGATTAGTGGATGTGTGGGTGCATGGGTTAGTGGATGCGTGGGTTAGTGGATGCGTGGGTTAGTGGATGCGTGGGTTAGTGGATGTGTGGGTTAGTGGATGCGTGGATGCATGGGTGCATGGATGGATGTGTGCATATGTGTGACTGCATGTGTGGATGTGTGCACGAATGGATGTGTACATGCGTGGATAATGGATGGATGGATGCAACAAGGTATCAAGTGTCCTCTTCTAGTCTCAGGGATCATAGTCATGGTGCACTGTATGACAGATCATTGCCATACAGTGCACCATAACTCTGACCCCAGAGACTGTAGGAAGAGGACACTTGATCCCTTGCTGCAATCTCTGGAGCAGAGGCGATCGAGCATCGTGGGACCTTCGTTGTGGACTACGTCGGAGGCGATCGAGCGTCGCGGGACCTTCGTTATGGACTACGTCGGATCTTTCTAATAAAGATGGAGTCTGAATTTTGTTTGTGTGTTTTTTTGCAAATAAAAATATTTTACTCTGTGTGTATTTATTGACTACTTACCAGAGATTCCTAATGGCGGGTCTAACATTGGCCCAATATTATGAATCTCGGGCTTAGTGCCAGCTGCCAATAAAAAGCTGGCATTAACCCCTTTATTACCCAGTTTGCCACCGGCACCAGGGCAACTGGAAGAGCATGGGTACAGCACCAGAAAATGGCGCTTCAATGAATGCGCCATTTTCTGGGGCGGCTGCGGGCTGCAATTCGCAGCATGGGGGGCCCAGAACGCTTGGGCCTCTCCATGCTGCGGATTCCAGCCCCCAGCTGTCTAGTTGTACCTGGCTGGACTAAAAATATGGCGGAGCCCCACGTCATTTTTTTTTCTAGAATTTGTTCTAGAAATAAAAAAATGGGCTTCGCTGTATTTTTGGTTGCCAGCAAGGTACAACAAGGCAGCTGGGGGTTGGTGGCAGTCTGTAGCTGCCAAGTTGTACCTGGCTGGACCAAAATATGGTGAAGCCCCACGTCATTTTTTTTAATTACTTCTACCAATAAAATGACATGGAGCTTTGCCATATTTTTGGTTGCCAGCCAGGTACAACTTGGCAGTTGGGGGGCTGCAATCCTCATCATAGAGAGATCCAAATGTTTGTGGGCCCCTCACGCTGCAAATTGCAACCCACAGCCACCTCAGAAAATAGCACATTCATTGGAGGTGCCATTTTCTGGTGCTGTACCCCAACTCTTCCAGTTGCCCTTGCGCTGGTGGCAATGCTGGTTGCACACAGGGGCTCTCCATGCGCGACATGGTGTCCGTTAACAATTGTTAGCGGACACCATGTTGCATATGGAGAGCCCCTGTGTGCCTAAACATTGGAGCTCCCCCACAAGTGACCCCATTATGCATCTGGATTTGTTCCTTGGGGGTCTAGTTTCCAAAATGGGGTCACTTGTGGGGGAGCTTGAATGTTGAGGCACACAGGGGCTCTCCATACGCGACATGGTGTCCGCTAACAATTCCAATTGTTAGCGGACACCATGTCGCGTATGGAGTGCCCCTGTGTGCCTCAGCACTGGAGCTCCCACACAAGTGACCCCATTTTGGAAACTAGACCCCCAAGGAACAAATCTAGATGCATAATGAGCACTTTGAAGCTCCAGGTGCTTCACAATTTGATCCGTAAAAATAAAAAAATAAGATTTTTGTGGAAGAAAAATATTTTTTTCATTTTTACGGATCAATTTGTGAAGCACCTGGGGCTTCAAAGTGCTCATTATGCATCTAGATTTGTTCCTTGGGGGGTCTAGTTTCCAAAATGGGGTCACTTGTGGGGGAGCTCCAATGCTGAGGCACACAGGGGTTCTCCAAACGCGACATGGTGTCCGCTAACAATTTGAATGGAAATCAGCTCATATTGTTAGCTGACACAATGTCGCGTTTGGTCAGCCCCTGTGTGCCTAAACATTGGAGCTCCCCCACAAGTGACCCCATTGATTGACAAATAAGTGGCAGCAAATCAGTGCAGTCTTGACACCAGGAGAAGGTGCTAGTCTGTCGGATCGCAGTAGGAATGAAAAAATCTCACTAGCACCGCACTAGCACCACACTAGCACCGCACTAGCACCGCACTAGCACCGCACTAGCACTACTACACGCATCAAACTCGCATCAGTATTGCGCTTCAAAAACGCGCCGTTTTTGAGGGATCAGTGTGCCTTCAGCCTAAAAGAAATCTTGAAAAAAATGTGCTAGCCAGTAACGGTTACTTTTGTAGCCCAAGCAGAGGTAAAAATTATGGAATCACTCAGTTCTGAGGAATAAATTATGGAATCATGACAAACAAAACAACACTCAAATACATTACTAGTATTTTGTTGCACCACCTTTTATACCTCTGGCTTTTATAACAGCTTGCAATCTCTGAGGCATGGACTTAATGAGTGACAAGCAGTTCTCATCATCAATCTGGCTCCAACTTTCTCTGATTGCTGTTGCCAGATCAGCTTTGCAGGTTGGAGCCTTGTCATGGACCATTTTCTTCAACTTCCACCAAAGATGTTCAATTGGATTGAGATCCGGACTTTTTGCAGGCCATGACATTGACCTTATGTGTATTCTTTCAAGGAATGTTTTCACAGTTTTTGCTCTATGGCAGGATGCATTATCATCTTCAAAAATGATTTCATCATCCCAAACAGCCTTTCAATTGATGGGATTAGAAAAGTGTCCAAAACATCAATGTAAACTTGTGCATTTATTGAAGATGTAATGACAGCCATCTCCCCAGTGCCTTTACCTGACATGCAGCCCCATATCATCAATGACTGTAGAAATTTGCATGTTCTCTTCAGGCAGTCATTTTTATAAATCTCATTGGAACGGCACCAAACAAAAGTTTCAGCATCATCACCTTGCCCAAAGCAGATTTGCGATTCATCACTGAATATGACTTTCATTCAGTCATCCACAGTCCACGATTGCTTTTCTTTTGTAACCTTGTTTTTTTCTGTTTCAGTGTTATTGATAGCTTTTGTTTAGCCTTGGCCAGGGTCACACATGCCCCTGCCCTTTTTTGAGCCCTTAGAAAACCATATCCAGTTTTCTAAAGGTGCCAATAATGTCCCCTGAGGTCCTGGCCGTTTTTGGGAAATTTTTGGACTTAGTCATTTTTTCACCAAAAATGCATGTGCGTTAACGCATTGTGAATATATGTACCATGTGTTAACGCATGCGTCTCCCATAGGGCCCCATGTTAAAAAAAAAAAAAAAAAACGCATGTGGCTGCTAGCAGCGTTTTTGGGATACTGCATAAAAACGCATACGTTTTTTGAAAATGCACAGAGACATGTGTTAACGCATATGCATTTTTGGACTTTGAAAAAAAAATGTCCAAAATGTTCCCAAAAATGAATTTAAGGCAAAAACGGATGGTATTTGTGACCCTTGCCTTTTCTGTATGTGAATCCCATTTCCTTTAGGCGGTCTCTTACAGTCACAGACATTGACTACAGTTTCCTACCATTCGCTCCTCAATTGTTTTGTTGTGCATTTCCTGTTTTGGAGACACATTGCTTTAAGTTTCTGGTCTTGACACTTTGATGTCTTCCTTGGTCTACCGGTATGTTTCCCTTTAACAACCTTCCCATGTTGTTTGTATTTGGTCCAGATTTTAGACACAGCTGATTGTGAACAACCAACATCCTTTGCAACATTGCGTGATGATTTACCCTCTTTTAAGAGTTTGATAATCCTCTCCTTTGTTTCAATTGACATCTCTCCTGGTGGAGCCATGATTCATGTCAGTCCACTTGGTGCTCCAAGGTGTGATCCCTCCTTTTTAGATGCAGACTAATGAGCAGATCTAATTTGATGCAGGTGTCAGTTTTGGAAATTAAAATTTACAGGGTGATTCCATAATTTTTTCCTCAAAATTGAGTGATTCCATAATTTTTCCCTGCTTGGTCTACAGAAGTAACCGTTACTGGCTAGCACATTTTTTTCATGATTTATTTTAGTGTTTCTTCAAGGCAGAGAGTTGCCATTTGAAATGACTTTAGCTTTGTGCAATGTCTGTGATCTGCTTTTTTTCTACAAAATTAAACAACTGAATGGACATCCTCCGAGCCCGGGGATTTCATAATTTTTGCCAGGGGTTGTAGGTCCCATTTGGTGGAGTCTATTTGAAGCTCACTAGAGATGTGAAATGTTTTATTAGGGTGCATCCTCATGATCAGGAGATGCAGCGTTTTGGACGCAGCGTCTTTGTGCTGCGTCCAAAACGCTGCGTCGTACAGTACAAGCATAGTGAATGGGCTTTCAAGAAATCCCATCCTTACTATGCGTAACCCGCCCGCAGCGTCTTTGGAGCTGCAGTGCGGGTTGCCGGGAGTCCGCGCCTCCCGTCAGAAACGGCTTCCATCGGGTGACTGCAGGAAGAAGCCGCACCGCACCCGCCGCACATGGTGAGTACAGGGCGGCTGCGGTCTCCCTGCGGCCACCCGCGGCTTCCCTCAGGTCCGGAAGAGCTGCATCCAACACGCAGCTCCTCCAGAACGTGTGCACGCACCCTCACTGTGTTGGCAGGATGGGTCCCCTCGGGAGACTAAAGACCCTGTGAAGGAAAGGCAGCTTTGTGCTCAGATAACATAGGTTGTGTCCATTCCCTCAGATACATATTTCACTACAGTCCCGGTTGGGGGTAAGTTGTAAAGTCAAAATCAACTGGACTTGCCTTGAATTCTTGATATTTCATTACTCATTCAAGTCCCTTTCTAGAAGTGTTTAAATTAGCTGAGACAAGACTGCACATGTAAGTAGAGGGTTATTTTAGGCTTTTATCAGGTTTGTGCAGTGTGGCCAATCACCCATCATAGCTGTAGTTTTGCAATACATTTTGTGCCTGATTACGTCTACTGATGAAACAAGTGCTTTCCAATTCTTAGGCTAGTTTCATACTGGCGTTTTTTGCCATCCGTGTGAATACGGCTGAAACTGGGTGCACCCGCATCCATTTTCGGCCCCATTGACTTTCAGTGTGATGGGAGGAACTTGCAGGAGCATCCAGTTTTGCACTTTTTTTCCCAGATCCGGGTGGTCACAGTTTTCATTCTGAGACCAAAAACGCAACTTGGTGCATTTTTGGTCTCTGAGTCAAAAACCGTGACCACCCGGATCTGGGGCAATACAGATAGAACCCTATTTTAAAGCTATGTAACACCGATTCGGGGACTCCGGATCTCGCTGGATCCGAAACCAGGGTTTGGAACTACAATGTTCCAAATGACACACTCCCCTAAGGGACATGTCATTTGTCCCTGAATTCGGCGGAAACAGGTACACAACTGGAAGCAACTGGTATAATCACTGATTCAATGGCCTGGATCAGTGATAATACTGATGCAGCTGCACACAGTCGCATCATTGCAGTGGGTTTAAGGGGGATGCAGGCTTTGCCCACATCCCCCAGAATTGACAAAAACGCTAGTGTAAAACCAGTCTTAGGCTATGTGCGGGCGTTGACTATTTGGTTGCAGGAATTTCTGCATCTCCTGGCAGGAAAAACGCACCAAAAATGCAACACGTTTTTGATGTGAAGCGCCCTGTGTGTGTATCGCCACAAAATGGCTGAAAATGGAACCTTGCCAGCTCTGATGGGAGTTTTGGTTTCTCTGCTGGAACAACGGCATTCATATGTGGCGCCCCTGCAGCGCGGTCGCCACTACTAGTTTGCGGCAACTGGGATCGGTAAGTCCAGTCACCCACAAACACACCCCGGTCCCAGAGTAAGCGGGTGAACCCAGGTAGTGGGATGGCTCAGGCAGCTGTGGGACAGCGGGGGGAGACAGGTGGTGGGTGGGAAGTGAGCAGGAAGCGGTTAGGGAAAGGAAGAGAACAAAGGGAAGACACTACAGAAAGTAGTCAGTCAGTCAAAGGACTGAGAAGACGGAGAGCACGGACCCAGAGGCCCGAACTACGATGAGGCCTACTCTGGGTCCTGGGGCTACAGACTGCAGGCAGATGGAGGGAATCCTAGGGGCGCGGGCAGTGACTGATCAACTGAATCAGCTGTGAAGCAGAAGGACAGGGTGAGAAACAGGGGCCCGGCCCTGAAGGTGGCTGGAACACTCCAAGCTCCAACCACGGAGCCAGGGGCCACGAGATCTCTATGAGTTGTGGCCAACTTCAGACAGTGCAGAGAAGGCAGCAGTACTAGGGCTAGGGGACTCTGCCGGTCACCCAACGAAGGCCCGTGGCTGCTAGATTGGGGCTCTGCATGCGGAGGTGCGTGCAGGAAGGAGAATAGGCAGCGCTGAGAGAGAGGATAGCCCAAGAGAAAGGAACACAAAAAGGGCGTGTACTGGACAAGCCATCCTGGTTGCCAAGGACTAGCCGAGCCGCCACTGTACTGGCTTGTAACCTGAAGTGCCTGTTGAAAAAAGCCAAGTAAACCGGGTTGAAACTCAGCATTGTGTCAGACTGTTCATTTCGCATCTGAGGAGCAGTAGACTAAAACGCTGTGCAGGCAGCAGGGGTCTGCCTGAGAGTGTTACCGATCCTGCGCTGCAGCCAGCTCAACCCCACTGGCTCCCCATCACCCTAAACTACCTTGACTCCGGTTGTCTTGGGGACCCGCTCCTCCCGTGGGGAGCTACACCATCACAGCTGCAACTCCATCATCCTCAGGGGTCCTGGACCGCAGCAGTGGCCCCTACCGGCCACCTTCACAGCTAGCATTATGATAAACTCTTCTTCTTATTTTTTTACCTTTTTTTTTTTTTTTTTTTTTTTTTTTTTTTACCCCTTTACAAACCTAATTTTTACAGACTGCCCAATAGGGGACCACGGACGCGGGTCACGCCACTGTGATAGCATCCCACAGCCTCGACGACGTCTAGAGTGCCCGGTTCCAAGTATCCCTCGGCCCCCGCTGGGGCGAGTCTGAAACAGTGATGTTTTGGTAAGACCAAATGGTGGAGCAGCAGGGTCAGAGCAGTCAGGGTCACAGTAAGGACCGCTGTGGTGGGGGGTGGGCAACTTTGGAATGATGGAGCAATGCTGCGGGCAGGGTGCAGGGTCAGCGATGGATATCGGCAGTAGGCTAATGCCGGTGGGCCTGGAGCTGGGTGTGTCGCAGCGGGTGCCATTTATACTTCCAGTTTCCGGAAAATGGCTGAGAAGGCAGCACAGGCACAGATGATGATCTTGAAGTCCATGGCGGTAGAGCCATAACATACACAGATTGAGTTCTCGGCTCTCTGAGATCTGAACCTGCGCAGCCTATGCCGCCATTTGCCTGCCGAAACCCGTAAGTATAAATGGCAACCGCCGTCGCGACATCCCCAGCTCCAGACCAACAAGCATTTCCCCCTGCCTCCTGTATCTCCACTTAACTGCCACCGCAACCCTCATTGGTAAGCAAGATCCGGATTATAAGATGCACCCCCATTCCCCCCCCCCCCCATTTGGGGAAAAAAAGTGCGTCCTATAATGCACAAAATATGGTAAGTAATTGACACTGCACTGAAGTCTCCCAGGATGCATTGCAGTGACTTCAGACACAGCAACCCTTTTCATCTTCCCTTCTGAAGAGGTAATACGTTGATCTCTCACTTGTATCTTGTTGCAAATTAAGCTTGTCTAAGTATAAACTACGTTGAGGACTTATATCGTCTCTGCTGACACGCTCCTTGTGCCTTTTTCATGTACATGGCAAATTTTATGCTGTATCAATTAAAAGGATTCTTTTCTGAGAACCTGACGCCTGATGCCGAATTTTTGTGCACTCTTGTGATGGACATTTGGAGCTAGACTTCATCGGCACACTGTCAAGGTTTCTATCACTTCTCACTATATGAAAAGATCACGGTGAGCAGATTTTTTCTATGTGACTGTGTATGGCTGAATGTATATGTTTTGTGTATCGTTATGTCGTGTATTACACTCTTGTTACATCATTCCATTGTTTCACCTCATTCCTGTGATATCTACCATCACTAAAGAAGGTTAGAGTTAAACTGTCATATTAGATAGGAAGGTGTATGTCTCACTACACACTGTCCTAGCATGTGCAAGGAAAGTACTCCTGCAGTGTGAGGACAGTACTCCTCCAGTGCAAGGACAGTACTCCTCCAGTGCGAGGACAGTACTCCTCCAGTGCGAGGACAGTACTCCTCCAGTGCGAGGACAGTACTCCTCCAGTGCGAGGACAGTACTCCTCCAGTGCGAGGACAGTACTCCTTCCAGTGCGAGGACAGTACACCTGATGTGTGAGGACACTACTCCTGCAATGTGAGGTCAGTACTCCTGCAGAAGGAGGACAGTGATCCTGCAGTGTGAGAACAGTACTCCTGCAGTGTGAGGACAGTACACCTGCAGTGCAAGAAAAGTACGCCTGCAGTGTGAGGACAGTACTCCTGCAGTGTGAGGACAGTACTCCTTCACTTTGAGAACAGTACTCCTGCAGTGTGAGGACAGTACTCCTGCAGTGTGAGGACAGTACTCCTGCAGTGTAAAGACAGTACCCCTACAGTGTGAAAACAGTACTCCTGCAGTGCAAGAAAAGTACACTTGCAGTGTGAGGACAGTACTCCTGCAGTGTGAGGACAGTACTCCTGCAGTGTGAGGACAGTACTCCTTCAGTGTAAAGACAGTACCCCTGTAGTGTGAGGACAGTACACTTGCAGTGTGAGGACAGTACTCCTGCAGTGTGAGGACAGTACTCCTTCACTTTGTCAACAGTACTCCTGCAGTGTGAGGACAGTACTCCTGCAGTGTGAGGACAGTACTCCTGCAGTGTGAGGACAGTACTCCTGCAGTGTGAGTACAGTACTCCTGCAGTATGAGGACAGTGTTCCTTCACTTTGAGAACAGTACTCCTGCAGTTTGAGGACAGTACTCCTGCAGTGTGAGGACAGTACTCCTGCAGTGTGAGGACAGTACTCCTGCAGTGTGAGGACAGTACTCCTTCACTTTGACAACAGTACTCCTGCATGTGTGAGGACAGTACTCCTGCAGTGTGGAGGACAGTACTCCTGCAGTGTGAGGACAGTACTCCTGCAGTGTGAGGACAGTACTCCTGCAGTGTGAGGACAGTACTCCTTCAGTGTAAAGACAGTACCCCTGCAGTGTGAGGACAGTACACTTGCAGTGTGAGGACAGTACTCCTGCAGTGTGAGGACAGTACTCCTTCACTTTGACAACAGTACTCCTGCAGTGTGAGGACAGTACTCCTGCAGTGTGAGGACAGTACACTTGCAGTGTGAGTACAGTACTCCTGCAGTATGAGGACAGTGTTCCTTCACTTTGAGAACAGTACTCCTGCAGTTTGAGGACAGTACTCCTGCAGTGTGAGGACAGTACTCCTGCAGTGTGAGGACAGTACTCCTGCAGTGTGAGGACAGTACTCCTTCACTTTGACAACAGTACTCCTGCAGTGTGAGGACAGTACCCCTGCAGTGTGAGGACAGTACCCCTGCAGTGTGAGGACAGTACCCCTGCAGTGTTGAGGACAGTACACTTGCAGTGTGAGTACAGTACTCCTGCAGTGTGAGGACAGTGTTCCTTCACTTTGAGAACAGTACTCCTGCAGTATGAGGACAGTACTCCTGCAGTGTGAGGACAGTACACCTGCAGTGCAAGAAAAGTACACTTGCAGTGTGAGGACAGTACTCCTGCAGTGTGAGGACAGTACTCCTGCAGTGTGAGGACAGTACTCCTGCAGTGTGAGGACAGTACTCCTGCAGTGTGAGGATAGTACACCTGCAGTGTGAGGACAGTACTCCTGCTGTGTGAGGACAGTACCCCTGCAGTGTGAGGACAGTACCCCTGCAGTGCGATGACAGTACCCCTGCAGTGCGAGGACAGTACCCTTGCAGTGCGAGGGCAGTACCCTTGCAGTGCGAGGGCAGTACCCATGCAGGGTGAGGACAGTACTCCTGCAGTGTGAGGACAGTACTCCTGCAGTGTGAGGATAGTACACCTGCAGTGTGAGGAGCAAGGACAGTACTCCTGCAGTACGAGGACAGTACACCTGCAGTGCGAGGACAGTACTCCTGCAGTGCGAGGACAGTACTCCTGCAGTGCGAGGACAGTACTGTCCTCGCACTGCAGGTGTACTGTCCTCGTACTGCAGGAGTACTGTCCTTGCTCCTCACACTGCAGGTGTACTGTCCTCACACTGCAGGAGTACTGTCCTCACACTGCAGGAGTACTGTCCTCACCCTGTATGGGTACTGCCCTCGCACTGCAAGGGTACTGTCCTCGCACTGCAGGGGTACTGTCATCGAACAGTACTCTGCAGTGTGAGGACAGTACCCCTGCAGTGTGAGGACAGTACTCCTGCAGTGTGAGGACAGTACTCCTGCAGTGCAAGAAAAGTACACTTGCAGTGTGAGGACAGTACTCCTGCAGTGTGAGGACAGTACTCCTGCAGTGCAAGAAAAGTACACTTGCAGTGTGAGGACAGTACTCCTGCAGTGTGAGGACAGTACACCTGCAGTGCAAGAAAAGTACACTTGCAGTGTGAGGACAGTACTCCTGCAGTGTGAGGACAGTACTCCTGCAGTGCGAGGACAGTACCCCTGCAGTGCGAGGACAGTACCCCTGCAGTGCGAGGACAGTACCCTTGCAGTGCGAGGGCAGTACCCATGCAGGGTGAGGACAGTACACCTGCAGTGCAAGAAAAGTACACTTGCAATGTGAGGACAGTACTCCTGCAGTGCGAGGACAGTACACCTGCAGTGCGAGGACAGTACACCTGCAGGGTGAGGACAGTACTCCTGCAGTGTGAGGACAGTACCCCTGCAGTGCGAGGACAGTACCCCTGCAGTGCGAGGACAGTACCCCTGCAGTGCGAGGACAGTACCCTTGCAGTGCGAGGGCAGTACCCATGCAGGGTGAGGACAGTACACCTGCAGTGCAAAAAAAGTACACTTGCAATGTGAGGACAGTACTCCTGCAGTGTGAGGACAGTACACCTGCAGTGCGAGGACAGTACACCTGCAGTGCGAGGACAGTACACCTGCAGTGCGAGGACAGTACTCCTGCAGTGTGAGGACAGTACACCTGCAGTGCGAGGACAGTACTCCTGCAGTGTGAGGACAGTACACCTGCAGTGCAAGAACAGTACTCCTGCAGTGTGAGGACAGTACTCCTGCAGTGTGAGGACAGTACTCCTGCAGTGTGAGGACAGTACTCCTGCAGTGTGAGGACAGTACTCCTGCAGTGTGAGGACAGTACTCCTGCAGTGTGAGGACAGTACTCCTGCAGTGTGAGGACAGTACTCCTGCAGTGTGAGGACAGTACTCCTGCAGGGTGAGGACAGTACTCCTGCAGGTGAGGACAGTACCCCTGCAGTGTGAGGACAGTACTCCTGCAGTGTGAGGACAGTGCTCCTGCAGTGTGAGGACAGTCCCTGCAGTGTGAGGACAGTACTCCTGCAGTGTGAGGACAGTACTCCTGCAGTGTGAGGACAGTACTCCTGCAGTGTGAGGACAGTACCCTGCAGGTGTGAGGACAGTGCCCTGCAGGTGAGCAGTGCTCCTGCAGGGAGACAGTGCTCCTGCAGTGCGAGGACAGTACTCCTGCAGGCGAGGACAGTACTCCTGCAGGGTGAGGACAGTACTCCTGCAGTGTGAGGACAGTACCCTGCAGTGTGAGGACAGTACCCTGCAGTGTGAGGACAGTGCCCTGCAGTGTGAGGACAGTGCCCTGCAGTGTGAGGACAGTGCTCTTGCAGTGCGAGGACAGTGCCCCTGCAGTGTGAGGACAGTGCCCTGCAGTGTGAGGACAGTGCTCCTGCAGTGTGAGGACAGTGCTCTTGCAGGTGCGAGGACAGTACCTCCTGCAGTGTGAGGACAGTCTCCTGCAGGGGTGAGGGCAGTGACTCTGCAGTGTGAGGCAGTGCTCCTGCAGTGTGAGGACAGTGCTCCTGCAGTGTGAGGACAGTCTCCTGCAGTGTGGAGGCAATTCTGGAAAATGAAATTATGTTTCAGAATTACAACTCACAGTGACTGAATATGAGTGTGATGTAGAAGAGAAGTGGTACTGTAGTATACGGGGCTCTTTTAGGTGTTCATTATATGATGGGACGCCCCCGAGCTGCAGCTGTCAGACCCATTCATTCTACACCTCGATTATCAATATTTATCTCATTCCCATTGCGCCATCATCCAAAGTGAATGAATTCCAGCACAGTCAGATGAACGTCTCTTTCATGCGTGATGCCCCCAGTCACTGATCTAACCAGGACCCACATGTCCCTAGGAGAAATCAAGCAACTCACTGGCACCAACTCCGGCCAAGGAAATGTGATATGAGATTGTACGGCCCAGTACATGTTCCTCCGCCGCAGTCAGGATTCAGATATTTTTCTTATTTGGCAATTGAGCAAAATGCTAAAATGATTAAACAAAGCTGAGCTGAGTGACAAGTGAGCATCAGCTGGAACATGTTACTGTGTGTTTGCTTGAAAGCATTTTCCCCAAGCAAATATATGTTCTGGATAATGGCACATTACATAGCTTTATACACAAGTCTCATCTCAACACTCCTTTCTGTATCGTAATGGGGGGCCCCGATCAGGACCCCAGAGATGGGACAGACTGGCTGACAATACGTCAATAGGTATTACATGAAATGCCACATGTAAGATCACATCTCCCATATGGGAAACCGAGCAACTCCGCCATCTTTCATGCATAAGTGGATTGGAATGAAGCCTAAAGAATCCCCGGCCTCCTAGATTATGTTATGCTCTATTATAAATTGCTCACCCTTCACCCCTATATTACACATAGACATCTTGTCCAAAACAGGCATCCCCTCTAAAGGAGGTGTCTGTATACTCCCCGGCTGTAATGTCTGTATACTGTTATATTCTGTGATCCCCGGCTGTAATGTCTGTATACTCTTATATTCTGTGATCCCCAGCTGTAATGTCTGTATACTGTTATATTGTATCCCCGGACTGTAATGTCTGTATATCTTATTATTCTGTATCCCCGGCTGTAATGTCTGTTTTTACTTTATATTCTGTGACCTCTTAATGTCTGTATAACTATATATCTTGTCCCAGCCTGTAATGTCTGTACACTTATATTCTGTGATCCCGGCTGTAATGTCTGTATACTCTTATATTCTGTGATCCCGGCTGTAATGTCTGTATACTCTTATATTCTGTGATCCCAGCTGTAGTGTCTGTATACTCTTATATTCTGTGATCCCGGCTGTAATGTCTGTAATACATCTTATATTCTGTGATCCCCGGCTGTAATGTCTGTATACGCTTATATTCTGTGATCCCGGCTGTAATGTCTGTATACTCTTATATACTGTGATCTCCAGCTGTAATGTCTGTATACTCTTTTATATTCTGTGATCCCCGGCTGTAATGTCTGTATACTCTTATATTCTGTGATCCCCGCTGTAATGTCTGTATACTGTTATATTCTGTGATCCCCGGCTGTAATGTCTGTATACTCTTATATTCTGTGATCCCAGCTGTAATGTCTGTATACTCTTATATTATGTGATCCCGCTGTAATGTCTGTATACTCTTATATTCTGTGATTCCCTGCTGTAATGTCTGTATATTTTTATATTCTGTGATCCCCGGCTGTAATGTCTGTATACTGTTATATTCTGTGATCCTCTGCTGTAATGTCTGTATACTCTCTTACTTCCTCCCCTGCCCAGGAGCTGAGGTATATCTGACCTGTTCCTTTATGGTCGGACACATACATTACACAGGGGACACAGTTATAAGAATATCTCGGCACAGGAACATTTATTTAACATCCAATTGTGGAATTCATTTTTATTCTAAGATCGATTAATTAAAATGTACAATTGTTCGTGACACAACCCCTTTTAAGGACACTTTCCTTTCATTGAGATAATTGTGTAGGATCACCACTATATAGATATAAAGACGATAACTCCATCATTCATTGCAGTCTTAGTCTTATGGTTCGTTCAAACGTCAGAAAATTTATTTATACGCAAAGAAAGTCAAAGGGTCCAAGCTTCATGGTGTTTTGATCACATTTTGGTGTCAGTTTTTGCCGTCAAGTTTCATCAATTTTTCTCAGATGAAAAAAAAACGAATTGAGGTTTCGAAAACTTCTACTGCCAACCAGATTGAGAACAATGGACAGAACACAGCTGGCATCCGAGTGCTGTCCGATATGAGTTTTCACAGACCCATAGTCTTGTATTGGCAAGTTTGGTCGGACAAGTTTCTTTGATTTTGTGTAGATACCCGGTATGAGAAAATAATCATACATGTGAGCAAGGCTGTGAAGTCGGAGTCGTGGAGTTGGTTTCTATTTTGGTGCAGATGGATTCAGGGAAAATGAAGAGTGGAGCCATGGTTGCGGGAGTCGGAGTGTCGTGGAGTCGGAGTGTCGTGGAGTGGGGAGTGTCGTGGAGTGGGAGTGTCGTGGAGTGGAGTGTCGTGGAGTTGGGAGTGTCGTGGGTCTGGAGGGTGGACGTGGAGTGTGGACGGAGATGTGTGGAGTTGGAGAGTGGTGGAAGTATGGAGATGTGGGTGTCGGAGATGTGGAGTCGGAGAGTCGTTGAGATGTGGAGTCGGGTGATGTGGAGTCGAGAGTCGTTGAGATGTGAGTGCGAGTCGTGGTGATGTGGAGTCGCAGAGTCGTTGAGATGTGAAGTCGCGAGTCGTGGAGTTGATTGGAGATGTGGATTCGAGAGTCGTTGAGATGTGAAGTCGTGGAGTCGGTGATGTGGAGTCGCAGAGTCGTTGAGATGTGAAGTCGTGGAGTCGGTGATGTGGATCGCAGAGTCGTTGAGATGTGAAGTCGCGAGTCGGGTGATGTGGAGTCGCAGAGTCGTTGAGATGTGAAGTCGTGGAGTCGTGGTGGAGTGCAGAGTCGTTGAGATGTGAAGTCGGGAGTCGTGGTGATGTGGAGTCGCAGAGTCGTTGAGATGTGAAGTCGTGGAGTCGTGGTGATGCAGAGTCGTTGAGATGTGAAGTCGCGGAGTCGTGGTGATGTGGAGTCGCAGAGTCGTTGAGATGTGAAGTCGTGGAGTCGTGGTGATGCAGAGTCGTTGAGATGTGAAGTGCGGAGTCGTGGTGATGTGGAGTCGCAGAGTCGTTGAGATGTGAAGTCGTGGAGTCATGGTGATGTGGAGTCGCAGAGTCGTTGAGATGTGAAGTCGTGAGTGGATGTGGAGGTGGGGAGTTGTGAGATGTGGATTCGGAGAGTCGTGGAGGTGTGGAGTTGGAGAGTCCATTTTGGTGTAGTTGGATTCAGGAAACTGATTCCTCGGAGTCGATGTTGGCTTACCGACTCCACAGTCCTGCATGTGATCTACCCCATAGACTATCATAAGTATGAGTGAGAGTCGTAAAAAAGGACAGCACTCGTAAGAGGAAAACTGATGACTGACTGAGCCCTTATACAAACATTTTGTGGAAGCCGGATACCCAGTAAATGTTTCAATTGTCACAAGTTACAACAATGGGTTAATATAACTTTATTCATCGGTAAACCTGTCATCATTGTCTTGAAGAACTTTTCTACTTTCCTAATATGAGCAATTCACCCCCATTATAATTAGCCACTGGACAAGCTTTAGATTTGGTAAATAGAAGATCGGCGCCCAACACACAGATATTGTAAAGTTTCCGCTGCTTCCTAATACTGGTTACAGACTACCGGTTTTTGTAATCCAGCGAAACTGGATGCACGCGCATCGGTTTTCGGCCTCATTGACTTTCATGGGAACACAGGTACTTGCGGGTGCATCCGGTTGCATTAGGTTTGACAATTGCAGGGGGGTACGGGGGATGCAAGTTTTCGCCGAATCCAAAAACTGGTAGTGTGAAGCCAGCCCTACACAGTTTGTATTATACAAGATGCTAAGTTAAAAGAAATTATTCATTAAAAGACCAGGAAGGTGGTAAATAAACACGGCTTACCTTGATTCAACAGTAAAGCTTTTGAGACAAAAAAATAAAAACAAAAAAAGAAATGAGAGAGAAACAAAAAATTAAAATGAGATTTAATGTCAATGCAAAAGAACAAACATAACATGTAAGGAAGGTGAGGAAAAGTGAGGGCAAGCAAAGGGAGGAGGGGTAATAAGCAGGCAGATGTAATCATCTTTCATTAGTGATGTTAAATGTTGCTTTTTGGCGAGCCTGATATAATGTCTTCCTGCATTCTACTACCCCAAATGCCACATACTTGTTACCACACGTTGGGGGAGAGGTGGTGAAAGATGGCTTCTGACAAATGAGAGATGGGATCTGATCGTTTGCTGTAGGCATCAATTCATATATGTTTGCTGTAAGCATCGAATCAGCAACATTTTTTAGAAATCTTCCCTATGGTGCCAAAAGAGAAGATGCCAAAGATTACATGTCCTCGGATTGTCCAAGTCTTGCAAAGTATAGTAAAATCTTACAATTCTAAAAGATGTCCCTCTCTGCCCCAACCCCTACCTGTATATCAATTTAGCCTACATCATTTTTGCTTTTCATTCTCCATTTATCATTTAGCCTCTCAATGTCCTTCCTTTCATTTTCCGGTGCCTGTTCTGCCTTCTCCTGGAGACTTGAAGGATAGGTGATAAATGTAAGATTGCAGGAGTTTGACCACTGGGGCTCCCACTGATCACAAGAACAAGTGTCTGACAGTCTCTTGTGTGAATGAATCATTAGTCAGCGTGTAGCATGTATGACCACGGCCATCTATGCCTCCTACAGAGAGTTAATGGAGAAGTAGTCATACATGCTCACGAATGCTTCACTCAGGGGTCTTTTGGACGTTGTTCTCGGTATCTGTGGGGGTCTCAGCAGACTCACCAGACTCCCTACAATCATAAATGTATCATCTGTCCTGTGAATAGGAGATAATGTTATTTACAAGACACCCCTTTGAATTTCAGCAGTAGGATCACACTGATCATTGTCTTGCCTTCACCTTTGAGGACGATTTAATGGTAGAATTGCTGGTGTCACGGACACTAATGGCACACGGGCGAGTAGTTGCAGGATGGCAGAAAAGGTATTAAGAGAAAGTGGGAAGCTAGTCTTGACCCTATAGACTGGGGTTCCCTATCTGACCCTGTTCCCAAAATTACCCCTAAAGATGAGGACGTCCAGGCCGCCATCCTTGCCCCTCTCCTGGCCAGCCCTGGCTAAACCCCCTCATGTGCATTCAGGAAAGAAATAGCGACTGTCACAAGATTAATCACGAAAGAAGTAGCTTTAGAAATGTTTCTGCACCACCACTGTGCGTCTTCACAGCACAAGTTCAGAGTTGAGACTGAACTCCATCAGCGACATCTGGTGGTGGAGGATGGAACTATTTAAAGGCCAGGGGCATGGATTAGTGGGTAACCTGACAAACCCCCTAACCTGAAGATCGCAATAGATCATAGAGCAGCAGATTCTCACATTAACGTTGAAGTTACCAACAGCAATTAAACACATTTAATCTCTGCAGATCAGTTCAAAAAGACTGCAGCGCAGGCTACATGCGACAGCTCAGCTTTTCCTCAACTAGTTATATCAAGTCTCTCTCTCTTGGAAGGTACAAGTCTCATAGTAGATATCCAACAACTATAGGGAGACTCTCTAGTAAAAACACTATGCACGTCGTCTCTCCCAAAAGGAAGAAAAATGTCTACTACCTCTTGCTGAAGAATCACCTATTGGAGTCCAAACAATGGCTGGATTTCTGCATGGAGAACTGATCTCTTTCTTGCATCGAATGCGTATCATCAAACTAGCCAGTACCCAGCTGTATAATGGCATGTAGCGCGTCTCTTAGGCATATTTAATTCTCTATTAGCAGATTCCTGTCCGCCCATAAATAGGGGGAGGGTACCAATAGACAGGTATTAGCTTAGCTAGGGACCCAGTAAAGATATACTCCTAATGTAGCTACTGGGCTCACATAAAACTGGCCTTTTTATATATGTATCTAAAAAAAACATTTTATGTATTTCCTTAGCAGTAATGCATGTCCATATTCCAATATTCATTGCTTTGCAGTCCTTAGCATTGTCGTTTTGCTGTGTTTTATATGTCATGTTCTGTATGCTCCTGTTCAGACTTGCATGTTAGGAAGTGCCGTCAGTTTTCTTATAATTTTTTTTATGAAGAGATAAATGTTATATGGATATAAGATAAAAATGTAATCGGAGGGAAGCGTGTAGATGGGTGCAACAGTGTAGTGGGAGTGCTTAATGCGAAAATACCAAATGGGGGCAGAGACCTATGGATGAAAGTATACTGCCTATAAGGGACACGTTGTGCTGTGCTTTCTGCAGGGAAGCTTTGGCTGTCACGTGGTTGCGCTATAGGTGTTATTACTGTGGAGTGGAAGGCCACTTCTCAGAGCCAAATGTGGCTCTCAAGGCAACAAACGTTGGTGTCCACTGGTCTACAGGGATGACAGCGGAGCTTTGCCATTAACTAACGACACGCGCGTCGGGGTGCGTGTTCAGCCACTGATACATTCAAGCTCTTCCTTGCCACCTGATCACAGAATGGGGGAGCAAAATTCTAGTGATCAATGGGGTCACAGATATCAGACAATGATTACTTTTCCTGTGGATGGATAATAAATGCTGAAAAACAGCTTGAAATGACCGGTGTCTTCCAATCGTTGGCGACACAATGAATTATGTGATGAGCCCTTCTACCGGCTGGGATGGCTCAAGAGGGTTCCTTATGATTGCCCAAGTATCAAGTCTCCAACCAGAGGCAAATATTTACCTGTGCTCTGTACACAGGGGTATATGAGGTGAGGACGCTCATATAATGGTTCCCTCTGACAGCTTACAGATGTACAGTGGGTGCAAGCCCTCAATGGTCTATGAAAAGCCAAGTATGGCGAGAGCCGCAGCCGTCAAGAGGTATGACCGCTACCTGTGACTCACTGGCTCCTATCCGGCTTGGTTATCCTTCGATAGCATAACTCCGCCATCTCCTCAGTGTCTAAGCCGCAAGTTTTGTGTAGCATGAACACATTTTGTCTTTCGAATCCGACTTCTAGATTAGGAATCGCGGTTGTGGCACAATATCTAAAAATGCTTTTCCTTGTTCCGTTAATTGTCACAACGGCCGACTTCAGCCCGCTCTTTACATGCACAGGTTAATGGACCAAGTGGACCCTCCGGATGCCGTATGCCTTGGAAATTGGATGGGTTAATCAGCTGCTGTCACCAGCTCTGTGTGCCACAGTTCATCGCATCCTACTAATAGATCGCAGACTGAACAGGAGTCACCAGTGTGATGCAGCTGCAAAAAAGGCAGACACAATTCTGGGATGTATTAAAAGGAGCAACAGTCTAGATTCCATGAATTCATTATTCCCCTCTCCTCCTCTTTGGTCAGACCTCATCTAGATACTGTGTCCAGTTCTGGGCTCCACATTATATAAAATGACATCAACAAACTGGAACAAGTTCAGAGAAGAGTGACCAGAATGATGACCGGTCTGCAAATCAAGTCCTATGAGGAACGGTTACAGGATTGGGGAATGTTTAGCTTACCAAAAAGAAGAATGAAAGGAGACCTAACAGCTGTCTACAAATATCTCAAGGGCTGTCACACTGTAGACAGATCAGCTTTATTCTTGGGCTGTCACAAAGAAAGACTAGAAGCAATAGGATGAAACTGAATGGGAGGAGACCCAGATTAGTTATTAGAAAAAACCTTTTGACAGTGAGGGTGATCAACGAGTGGAACAGGCGTTGACAAGAGGTGGTGAGTTCCCTTTCAATGGAAGTCTTCACACAGAGGCTAGACAGATATCTGTCTGGGAGGATTTAGTGAATCCTGCTGTGAGCCAAGGGTTGGACCAAATAACCCAGGAGATCCCTTGACGCGATGACCCAGGAGGTCCCTTCACAAGTTGATCCAGGAGGTTCCTTCACACATGACAGAGGGCTTGACCGGAGGTCTCTTACAGTGACCAGGAGGTCCCTTCACGTGATGACCCCAGGAGGCCCCTTTCCACGATGACCCAGGAGGCCCCTTCCCACGATGACCCAGGAGATCCCTTCTTGTGATGACCCAGGAGGTCCCTTCTTGTGATGACCCAGGAGGCCCCTTCCCACGATGACCCAGGAGGTCCCTTCACGTGATGACCCAGGAGGTCCCTTCACACGATGACCCAGGAGGTCCCTTCCAACTCCACCATTCTATGATTCTAAGCCTGCCCTCAGTATATAATAATCCACATAATTACCAGATGTGTCTACCTTTCTGTTATGCCAAGTAGTCTATCACTGGCACCTTAGATATAATTCCAGGCTTACATTACATTAGATAACACAATATAATGGAGCATAAGAGAGAAGATGCTGTGATTCCTGCATCTGCAAAGAAAAAAAGGCAGAAAAAACAAGGCAAACGGCTAAGACATCCTATTCTGTGCAACCTTATGCACACAACATAGTAACAGTCAGGATGAAAGTTATCTGATCTTTTCTGTACATTATAACCTGAATCTTAAAACAAGTAGTTGTTTATTTGGACTTTTCTAGATCAATGACACTTTTCATCTAGTGGACCTAAAGGCCAAACCCAGCGATGTTTTACTGTGATTGGGGGCCCCTGCCTCACTCGACAGATGAGAGAAGGATCTGGTATGTCCAATTTTGAGCTGTCCATATTTTCACAGTAAGATAAGCCACTGGCAGAGGAGTCTGGCAGCGGCTCTTTCAGATTCAAAATATGTAGTAGATGGAAAATCGCTGCAGCGGAACAATCAGTCAAACCATTGTTCGGCTGGCCGCTGTCTATTGTGTATAGTGGGAACTTAACGAGGATCTGTCATCTTGTCAAACATGGCCTCCTCTGAATATTCCTTTTTTTGACTTTACTCAGCCATATGGTTCAGGAAATACGGCCCTTTGTATCCAGTGCTAATTTCTCTGCTCTTTAACAAGGTGGCATTAGAGCTGGTAGAAGCAATATAGTCGGGCGCCCAAAATAAGACGCAGGGGGCACAAGTGTCTAGATGAATCTCTTCTTTAATCTTTCATCACTATGCGTTTCGCCGGTAATCTCCGCCTTCATCAAGTGATGACTAGTACACAACTGGGGGCTCTGACATGGTTGACGTGAAGCTGATACCCCACAGGTTGTGATTCATCTCATCCAGCACCATAACAACCAGCTCTTTAACAAGGTGGTGGCATTTTCACGATTCTCTGGGGGATTGTCCTTACACTGCCCTACATTATTACTATGGGAGCAACACTCGCTCTCATGGGTGTTTCCCGTCCTTGGAAGACGTTTGACAAGTCTGGGACCTGAGTGTCACGTTGCCTTGGTAAACTCTATTTTTTTAAATGTGTATCCTTTCTTTTGGCTAAGGACTCTTTCTTTGCTGCTAGTTCTTTGCTAGTCATATCATACATATAGTCTTTTGTGACCACTCCTCTCCACTTTAAATAGTCACGTGTTCCATCATCTAATGCTGGTTATAGTGTCCAGTCCTATGCTGACCATCGTGGAAGGAGCAAGTCTCTGGAAGTTGCTGAAGTTGTGTTGCATGTACCCTAGAGCAGAGGTTCCCAACTCCAGTCCTCAAGGCACACCAACAGTGCAGGTTTTCAGGGTTTCCTTAGTATTGCACAGGTGATAATTGAATCACCTGCACTGGGGATGATTCCAATTTCTAAGGAAATCCTGAAAACCTGCACTGTTGGTGTGCCTTGAGGACTGGAGTTGGGAACCTCTGCCCTAGAGTATATCAATCTTTATCTATGTCCCTCTGTCTGTCCTTCTTCCCCTGTGTCTTATTACTGTAGGGGTGAGACTAGTGCACTCACCAGCCTATGCACTATACAGGGTGAGTGGAGGGATCAATAGGGATTAGGCGCGTGGCAGCAGCAGGAGGGGGAAGAACCTGTACAGGGACATTATGAAGCTCAGGGTTCAGACACAAGTGAGTGTCAGGAGGTGACCCATCTCCCCTCTCCCTACTGTTAGGGCCTTTCTTCCTTTCCACTGTTACCTCTGTGTTGCGCTGGGCACTCCTTACCGGCAGTAACAGTCTATTATGGCTCTGAGCTTGCAGAGATCAGGGCAGATAAGACAAGTAGTTGCCAATAACCTCCTCTTTAGTGCTTATGCACATCGTAAAAGAAAAGTCTGGGATATGGAACTGTGAGGAGCTATCAGACTTTTCCAGCTCGGATGGCTAGTTACATCAATTTTATTGTTCACAAGATGAAGGGGGAAGGGGATGTTCCAGAATGTCCCTTCCAGCCTGTGTTCACAGGCCATAACACAATCAGGCCTACATTAATATTCATTGTCTTGCATCTGGTGAGAAAATCTGTGTCTTTTTTTCTCCGGCAGGAGGGGGGCATCCTGGATACACACTTCTCCAGACTGGCCGGAGCTTTAACTTCTTTTTCTTTTGAATTTAATATGGCTAAGGGGGTTGGGTGTGCTTATCTTTGCCCAATTAGAGAAAGGAGATAAAGAAGAAATGCTTGGGGAAGATCAGTTAGTGCTGGGAATTGGAAGTGAAAGGATCTGTGCTGAGGTCAAGTCCTAAGTTTATGAATGTACTATAGAGTTGGGAGTTGGATACATGTGCTTCAGTGGTAATAACTACTGCCAGGATTTAAGGAACTATTCTAAGGATTATTGTGGAGCTGGATACATGTGCTACGGTCGTGATATCTACTGCCAGGATTTAAGGAACTATTCTAAGGATTATTGTGGAGCTGGATACATGTGCTACGGTCGTGATATCCATCATCTGGAGGAACTTGAGGACTATTGTCATCGGCTGGTTTCTGGTCTTGTGGACTGGGGGCATTGCATTGTGGTCATCTACCTGGTTGGCTGAAATACCCTTAATGTATACAAATAAAACTTATTGCATCGTTATCCTGACTAGTTGATTATTATAACCCCACCACTTCAGATCCTCACTGGTACCTACATAGTCTACCCACCATTACTCTACCTTTTGTGCACATATTATCACGATTAGACTTCAGAGGTGACTCCAGCCATTGCATTTGATGTCCAATAGTACAGAGGAGGGTCCACATGTACATACCATCAGTGTATGAGGCATTGATCTCCCATTTCGTATACGTTGCATTTCCAGCCACATACAGTATTTGCATTACTGTAACTAGGGTGCAAGATATTGGACATCTACTTGTTGCATGTGTGTTGCAAAAGCGTTTTGTGACTGCCATCCATGGCTTGCAGAAATCCATGCACATGCTACAAAAAAATATCACTGAAATGTACGGAATGGATTTTTCTTTATGAAATGTCTGCAATGATTCCACCGTGAACTTACCCTGCTGATGCAGCGGTCCATCTAAAGGAAATATTAGATGATCAGAAGGTTTAGGCAGACCACTGTAATAAATCTGTAACTCATCTAAAACCTATTTAAAGATATATCAATATGACAATGGATTTTTTGCAGCCTATTTACAATTTACACCTTGGTCCTGTGGGGATAATGTGACTCGCAGCGCACCGGACTTGTATTAACGTAACACTGTGATATCACAGCTTTTTAACGTGTGAAAATGATCTTCTGCTTTTTAAGTCCCTTGTCAGATGCCCGCCTGCAGCTTACTCTTATGGCAAGACTAATTAACAAACTATACCAAGGCTGTGCCCCACCTTGGCGGGACACCAAGCTACCACGGCTACACACACTATAGGAATTTGCTCTAAGGATCTGTTCACATCTGCGTCCAGAGCCTCCATAGGCGATGCTGTCAGATTTACTATGTATCTGTAATCTTGTTGTCAAAACTGAGGAAACTGCAAGAGAATCACAATGGACGTCTTCATAAGTCAACGAGGGCCATCAAACTTCACTGGTCTCTGTCATATATAGATCCAGTGCTATTCTAGAACAGATCAATAAAAGTAAACTATTCTACGATGGATTCTAGAATAGGTCCTGAATAGAGATAAGCAGACCCGTGGATAGAGATGAGCGGACCTGTGGATGGAGATGAGCGGACCTGTGGATGGTGATGAGCGGACCCGTGGACGGAGATGAGCGGACCCGTGGACGTAGATGAGCGGACCCGTGGACGTAGATGAGCGGACCCGTGGACGTAGATGAGCGGACCCGTGGACGTAGATGAGCGGACCCGTGGACGTAGATGAGCGGACCCGTGGACGTAGATGAGCGGACCCGTGGACGTAGATGAGCGGACCCGTGGACGTAGATGAGCGGACCCGCGGACCCGTGGACGTAGATGAGCGGACCCGTGGACGTAGATGAGCGGACCCGTGGACGGTGATGAGCGGACCCGTGGACGGAGCTGAGTGGAGCCGTGGATGGAGATGAGCGGATGTGTGCCCGAGCACAGAGTGTAGCTGAGCAGAGCTATGCTCGCCTCAGTGATTTGCATACGTAAAGCACCCGAACCCTGAACATTTTAAAAGTCTGTGTTCGATATGAACTCTGAACTGTAAAGTCTGGTTTGTTCATCTGTAGTCCTGAGTAGATCCCCAATTATTAACCAGGACATGGAGGCTTAATGAGGACCACTGAGTATTTTTTGTTTGTTTGTGTATATATTTGAAATTCTGTGAGAGAGATTCCTTTTCATTAGTGGTCATTTATGGTCATTACTAAGGGGGTGTGGCTCACAGGATCCTCTGGTAAGGGGGTGTGGGAGTGCATTGCCCCCCCCATTGTCAAAAGTACTCTGTACTCATGAGGTTATAACATGCATTTTACATCTGTGCAACCGCGTGTGTGTGGCCCTCTAGGGGAAGGCCAAGGAGAAAACTGTTCCCCCATTAGTCACGAGTTACTGGTGCTCTTCGTGGGCGGGGCTTAGTCAATTAAAAGGAACGCGGTAACTAGACAGGAGAGTCCACAGCAGGAGAGACGAGATTCACAGGAGCTTTGGACAATGTACTAATTTGGATGTTGCAGTGCAACTACCTAACGTTGGCGGTGACCGAAACAAACGGGTTGATATAGTAATGGCAACAGGGAATTGGTGTCCTAAAAATCAACCCCCATTGTTTATGCAAGCAGACCGATAGGGGAGTAAGGGGTAGGAACTAGTGAGGACTCGAGGAGCATGCAACCTGGCATGTTGGACAGTAGGGGGCACTAGCCTGGAGGTACTGAAATGTGGGAAGAAGTTTACAATGAAGAGGAAAACTGTAAATGATCCCAAGACTGGAACGTTTAAAGATTGTGTCCGTGTTTCATGCTATCGTTTGAGTAAAGAACTCTTGTCTGATATGACTGACTCTTTCTGTACTTTTATCATCATCGAGGGTCATTACAAATGGAACTTTTCGATCAAGTGGCCAACCGAGGTGTGCAATGCTGCAGGTGTGACGGGGCTGCTCTGCTGCCCGGGACCGGACTCGAAGCAGGATACCTGGCAACCTGGGCTGTAACCCTACTGCCAACCCCCAAACCCCCCGAGACTCGGGGGCGTGCATTTAGCTGGCTTCATCCCCCATATATCTCCTCTGATCTGATTAGCTGAGATGTGTAGCTAGCAGCTCTGATTGGATCGGTGCTGTTAACCCTTTGGTTTGCGCTGTCAATCACTGACGGCACGATCCAAAGCACTACAGCGGGGATCACGCAACCGCCAATGTAATCACGCAACCGCTGATGGTTACCTTAACAGCCCGGGGTCCTGTGATGACCCCGGATAGTGTCTGTAATCACTTCCTGTGGGTGCCTGGACAGGGTCGGCATCCACAGAAAGTGATGATTTCTGCTTAGCAGAAATGATTGGACTGTGCAGCACTGAGGCCCCCTAGGGGGCAGTGTAAAATAAAGAAAAAATGTAAAAAAAAAGTTGAAAATGTGGAAAAAAAAAAGAAAACACATAAAAGTTCAAATCACCCCCCTTTTTGCCCCATTGAAAAAAAAAAACAATTTAAAAAATAGCAAAAAATACACACATTTGGTATTACCGTGTTTAGAAATGCCTGATCTATCAAAATATAACCTCAATTAATCAGATCTGTAAACTGTACCAAAAAAAGTCCAAACATCAAAATTAATTTTTTTTTCTGTTGCCGCAACCATCCCACCTACCCAAAAGTGGTCTCTTTAGAAATGTCAGCCCAAGATGCAGAAAATAAGCCGTCACACAGCCCCAGATCCAGAAAAATTAGAACGCTATGGGACGTGGAAAATGGTGCAAAAGTGCAATTCTTTTTCTTTTAAAATTTCAGATTTTTTTTTACCACTTAGATGATAGTAAAAGTAACATGTTTGGTATCTACAAACTCATACTGACCCGAGGCATCATACTGACACCTCAGTGTTACCATATAGTACTGACCCCAGACATCATACCGACACCTCAGTGTTACCATATAGTACTGACCCGAGACATCATACCGACACCTCAGTGTTACCATATAGTACTGACCCCAGACATCATACCGACACCTCAGTGTTACCATGTAGTACTGACCCCAGACATCATACCGACTCATCAGTGTTACCATATAGTACTGACCCGAGACATCATACCGACACCTCAGTGTTACCATATAGTACTGACCCCAGATATCGTACCGACACCTCAGTGTTACCATATAGTACTGACCCCAGACATCATACCGACACGTCAGTGTTACCATATAGTACTGATCTGAGACATCATACCGACACCTCAGTGTTACCATATAGTACTGACCCGAGGCATCATACCGACACCTCAGTGTTACCATATAGTACTGACCCCAGACATCATACCGACACCTCAGTGTTACCATATAGTACTGACCCCAGACATCATACAGACACCTCAGTGTTACCATATAGTACTGACCTGAGGCATCATACCGACACCTCAATGTTACCATATAGTACTGACCCGAGGCGTCATACTGACACCTCAGTGTTACCATATAGTACTGACCCGAGACGTCATACCGATACGTCAGTGTTACCATATAGTACTGACCCCAGACATCATACCGACACGTCAGTGTTACCATATAGTACTGACCCCAGACATCATACCGACACATCAGTGTTACCATATAGTACTAACCCGAGACATCATACCGACACGTCAGTGTTATCATATAGTACTGACCCAAAGCATCATACCGACACGTCAGTGTTACCATATAGTACTGACCTGAGGCATCATACCGACACGTCAGTGTTACCATATAGTACTGACCCCAGACATCATACCGACACCTCAGTGTTACCATATAGTACTGACCCCAGACATCATACCGACATGTCAGTGTTACCATATAGTACTGACCCCAGACATCATACTGACACCTCAGTGTTACCATATAGTACTGACCCCAGACATCATACCGACACATCAGTGTTACCATATAGTGCTGACCCGAGACATCATACCGACATGTCCGTGTTACCATATAGTACTGATCAGAGGCATCATACTGACACGTCAGTGTTACCATATAGTACTGACCCCAGACATCATACTGACACCTCAGTGTTACCATATAGTACTGACCCCAGACATCATACCGACACGTCAGTGTTACCATATAGTACTGACCCCAGACATCATACCGACATGTCCGTGTTACCATATAGTACTGATCAGAGGCATCATACTGACACGTCAGTGTTACCATATAGTACTGACCCGAGGCATCATACCGACACGTCAGCGTTACCATATAGTACTGACCCCAGACATCATACCGACACATCAGTGTTACCATATAGTACTGACCCCAGACATCATACCGACACCTCAGTGTTACCATATAGTACTGACCCCAGACATCATACCGACACGTCAGTGTTACCATATAGTACTGACCCGAGACATCATACCGACATGTCAGTGTTACCATATAGTACTGACCCCAGACATCATACCGACACGTCAGTGTTACCATATAGTACTGACCCGAGGCATCATACCGACACGTCAGTGTTACCATATAGTACTGACCCCAGACATCATACCGACACGTCAGTGTTACCATATAGTACTGACCCCAGACATCATACCGACACCTCAGTGTTACCATATAGTACTGACCCCAGACATCATACCGACACGTCAGTGTTACCATATAGTACTGACCCCAGACATCATACCGACACGTCAGTGTTACCATATAGTACTGACCCAGCATCATACCGACACGTCAGTGTTACCATATAGTACTGACCCAGACATCATACCGACACGTCAGTGTTACCATATAGTACTGACCCCAGACATCATACCGACACATCCAGTGTTACCATATAGTACTGACCCAGACATCATACCGACACTCAGTGTTACCATATAGTAACTGACCCCAGACATCATACCGACACTCAGTGTTACCATATATACTGACCCACATCATACCGACACGTCAGTGTTACCATATAGTACTGACCCCAGACATCATACCGACACTCAGTGTTACCATATAGTACTGACCCAGCATCATACCGACACTCAGTGTTACCATATAGTACTGACCCCAGACATCATACCGACACTGCAGTGTTACCATATAGTACTGACCCAGACATCATACCGACACGTCAGTGTTACCATATAGTACTGACCCCAGACATCATACCGACACGTCAGTGTTACCATATAGTACTGACCCAGACATCATACCGACACTTCAGTTTACCATATAGTACTGACCCCAGACATCATACGACACGTCAGTGTTACCTATATAGTACTGACCCGAGCATCATACCGACACGTCAGTGTTACCATATAGTACTGACCCCAGACATCATAACCGACACGTCAGTGTTACCATATAGTACTGACCCGAGCATCATAACCGACATCAGTGTTACCATATAGTACTGACCCCAGACATCATACCGACACGTCGTAGTGTTACCATATAGTACTGACCCAGGACATCATACCGACACGTCAGGTTACCATATATGCATAACATTCTACAGAGCATCATACGACACGTCAGTGTTACCATATAGTACTGACCCAGCATCATACCGACACGTCAGTGTTACCATATAGTACTGACCCCAGACATCATACCGACACGTCAGTGTTACCATATAGTACTGACCCCAGACATCATACCGACACTCAGTGTTACCATATAGTACTGACCCAGACATCATACCGACACGTCAGTGTACCATATAGTACTGACCCCAGACATCATACCGACATCAGTGTTACCATATATACTGACCCCAGACATCATACCGACACTCAGTGTTACCATATAGTACTGACCCAACATCATACCGACAGTCAGTTACCATATAGTACTGACCCAGACATCATACCGACAGTCGTGTTACCATATAGTACTGACCCCAGACATCATACCGACACTGTCAGTGTTACCATATAGTACTGACCCCAGACATCATAACCGACACTCAGTGTTACCATATAGTACTGACCCCAGACATCATACCGACACGTCAGTGTTACCATATAGTACTGACCCGAGACATCATACCGACACGTCAGTGTTACCATATAGTACTGACCCCGAGACATCATAACCGACACTCGACCGTGTTACCATATAGTACTGACCGAGGCATCATACCGACACGTCAGTGTTACCATATAGTACTGACCCACAGTACATAACCGACACATCAGTGTGTTACCATATAGTACTGACCCGAGGCATCATACCGACATGTCAGTGTTACCATATAGTACTGACCGAGACATCATACGACAGCATCAGTGTTACCATATAGTACTGACCCCAGACATCATACCGACACTCAGTGTTACCATATAGTACTGACCCCAGACATCATACCGACACGTCAGTGTTACCATATAGTACTGACCCAGACATCATACCGACACGTCAGTGTTACCATATAGTACTGACCCCAGACATCATACCGACACTCAGTGTTACCATATAGTACTGACCCGAGCATCATACCGACACGTCAGTGTTACCATATAGTACTGACCCCAGACATCATACCGACACGTCCAGTGTTACCATATAGTACTGACCCGAGCATCATACCGACACGTCAGTGTTACCATATAGTACTGACCCCAGACATCATACCGACACGTCAGTGTTACCATATAGTACTGACCCCAGCATCATACCGACACGCTCAGTGTTACCATATAGTACTGACCCGAATCATCGACACTCAGGTTACATATGTCTGACCCCATCTACCAATCAGTGTTACCATATAGTACTGACCCCAGACATTCCACTACCGTGTCTATATACTGACCACTCATACACAAGTGTTACCATATAGTACTGACCCCATCATCGACACCTCAGTTTACATATATCTGACCAACATATGACTCAGTGTTACCATATAGTACTGATACGAGACATCATGGATTTAAGAAAAAAAAAAAAGAAAGCAAAAAATGGAGGGAAGCACCAGGAAGAAAATAAGTAAAAAAACGTGTCACTTCTGACCTGGTGACAGGTGTTTGTTAACAGTAATAGTGTAGCATAAGGTGGGGGGAGGGACACTGGGGCACAAATATTGCATGAGGGTGCAAAATTGCATCCACCCCACTGTCGTTTGATCCAGTAGAGTCAGCACTAGTGGAGCGGCATATTGGACATTGTCTGACCCTGGAGCACTCAGCCTGCAGCTGCATTGTCATCTCGGTCACTGAGACCAGCTCTTATGCAAAGTGCAGCAGTCAAGCACAATTCGTCATTGCAAAGGCAGCAACATAGATCACAAAGCTCTCAGTATAATTAAGAGAGCTTTGTCATTTCAATTGCTGCCTATGCAGAGCACAGCAACCTTCAGCTGCTGCACTCTGTGTAGACAGTAACCAAGATGACCTAGGCTGAAGCACCTAATGAGTGAAGGCCATAGTTAAGGGGAATCTGTCAGCAGGTTTTTGCTACCTCATTTTACAGCAACACAATGTTTGCAGAGAGATTCTGAGACTAACAATGGGTGCAGCCATTCTGTCCTAATCAAACACTTTACTTTTCAGCATATAGCAGAGCTGGGAGAGCTGCCCCCGACCACACCGGGCTCTCTATAGAGATTGTACATTGACAGCAGGGTGTAAATCACAGAAGGGGGCGTGTCGGACTGCCATGTGCATGACAAGGTAGTCCAGCAATGGTAATCACCAGGTGATAAAGCCTTTAGTTTACGTAAACAATAGCACAGAGCCTGAAAAGAAAGAAATAGTTGACTTTTGTATTCTTAACCCCTGCAGCATGCTGTCCTCATCTTACAGATTCCCTTTAATCAAATGCACTATGCTCTACCACAGCTCTTTCATTATCCTCTTGATTCACTAGGAGAGCTCTTCAACTTTCAAAAAGTGTCCATATAATAAATACCTATTTTTGCAAACACTTTCTATGCCTACTTAGGATGAAGAGAATTCCATAGGGTTAAGGAAATTGAGCTCCAATTCCCAAATATGTGAGAAACCACAGTTAATTTTTGTTTTAAGGGGCAATCACTTTTTCACACAGGGCCCTGAAGGTTTGGATTTCTTTTTCCCTTAATAATAAAGTCCTTCATTTATAAACGGCATTTTGCGTTTTGTTGTGTGATCTTTGGCTAATATTTACATTTGTTTGGTGATCTGAAACATTTAAAGGGAATCTATAGGGTCAAAAATCCATATGTAACTGATGTTATTTTCTAATTCCTCTGGTGAAGCTCTTTCTATTCATGTATTTCTTTTATTAATACTCCACCTCAGTAAACTATAAATAAAGAGATTCATTTCTTCTGTCAATCACAGTGAGTGATCACTTACTCTCTGCTGACCACTCCCCAGGGAATGAATATTCATGTAGTGACATCACTGCACTGCCCTTCTCTGTAAGCATACAAAGAAAGCAGTGGAAATCCCTCACATGGGGGGGGGACTGTATCCTTCTGTCTCTGCTCTCCTTGTATGCAACAAAACAAATGTTAAAATAAACACATCTCTCACAGACAGCACATGCATCTTTTTGGAGCAACAAGTGGAGGAGATTGCCTTATTAAGATGAGCTATCTGATACGGGACCGCCATCTCTCCCTTCCCCTCCCCATCAGAAGTACTGTGTAGGACAGCAAAATGAAAATGAAACCAGCAGTGAAACAGCACATTGGGAGGGAGGAATAATAAATGAGCATTTACATACTGCAGACTATTCAGCAGTGACATTAATGGATGGGACTAGTACAGCAACTCCCTGCTGGGTGTGAAGATGCTTACAGCAAGAGAACTACAGAGGGTACAGTAATGATTTTCACATATTCTGAGAGGGCTGCCCGAGTACTATTCAAGGGTATCATTAGTATCGTAATGAAAAATGACTTGACAGAGTTCCTTTAAGTGTGACAAACATGGAAAAGAATAAGGAATCAGGAAGGGGGCAAATACTTTTCACACTGCTGTAAACTCCAGCAAACAGTGTATGATATCCCACTAACTTCGGTCTCGGTTATAGAATCATAGAACGTAGAGTTGGAAGACACCTCCTGGGTCATTTGGTCCAACCACCTGGTTGGTGTTACGTGCTGACTGCTTTGCAGTCCATGAGGCTGCTGCTGTGTTTAAACTGAGTTGTTTTTTCCTTAGTCTGCTGTGTTCTGCTCTGCAGGTGGAGAGGGCGAGTCACAGCATTTAGGGTGGAAGTGGAGGGATTTGTCTTAGCATTCAGATATCCACACTCCCAGTCTTGAAATAGCTCCACTTCCCTCCACTAGGTGTTGCAGAAAGAGTTCACTCCTCTTCTAAGACCCGTACTGTGCAGTTGTGTTTGCTGGAGCTGCTGCTGTTCCCTTCTACTGGAGTGGTTGTCTTTTCCCAGTGTGTGGGTGGAGGTAGGGGCTCTTAGCCTAGAGATAATCAGGAGTTGAGGGAAAGGGTGGTAGCCCAAACCTCCTCACCTTCACAAGTACCTTCAGGAACAGGACTAGTCAGGGACCCCAAGTCTAAGGGTCAGACTAGCTTACCTGAACCCCTTGCCCATCTTACCTCCTTACTCCCTATCCGTTATACCACCCCATGACAGTTGGAATAGACAATAAGCAAAGGTGACACTTGAATCCCAACCTTGTCCAGGCATTAGAGTTTCTAGATCACTCTGAAATGTAGGAATCCTAATGCAATATAAAAACACCTGGAAAGAGAAGGCAGCTGTAGAAACAGGCTGCAAGGCAAGATGGCTGCACACAGTGGTGCCGCGATGGAGGCCGGTTTCATGTCCGTGTCTATTAGTATGAGGCCTAAGAGGAGTAATCTACTTACTAGAGACAATTCTCATATTCCAGCAGATAAAATTGCTGCATTTCTATTTATCACATAATTGTATTTGCAGGTACGGTGCGTCTTAATATAGCAGACAATGGCTCAGACTGCGGGAGCCAGATGTCTCCTCTTTTTCTAGACAGCATAGAAAAAAAAAAGCTTGTGATGCTCAGGAAGATTATTCACGGAATAGTGATGATATCTAATATAATAACATCCTCCACAGAATAACAAGGGATCAATACCGGAGGTGCAGATCTTCATGGAAAGCCGTACCGAAGACTGCCAGGATCCTTAAGTAGGTTCTGGAGGGCTTTGTGGTTGACAGGAGGACATGATAAGGCAAAAGGATAGAAACAGCAAGTGCGGGGGGGATACGTGTCATAATAGAGCAAGCTGAACGGAACGGCACTCCAACAATGACATGTCGTTAATGATCATCCTTGAACCTGACGAAGTTGCGCTATTGTAAAGACTGGAGGTTAAGAAAGGTTCATAGAAGCCCTGGAGGGATAGAGACTGGAGACTAATCTATATCCGGAAAGCCTTATAGATGTAGATACAAGAATCTTTATTTCTAAAGGAGACGCCACCAGAATAGAATAGAATAGGTACTGCAAATCTCTTTCTGGGCATGCACATTGGCTTATACGCATGCGTATCAAACGCACGCATCCGCGAGGCCTTGCGTATACACTGTTTATCCGCATCCGTGTGCATGCGGAAGCTTGCGCCTTTTTCAACACCCAAAAATGCATCAAACCCCATGCCGCCTGAGACAGGCTTGGGTGGAGGTGTGCTGTCAGCAGCTAGCACCGCCGCCCCTACAGCCGCAAGTGAGGACGGGAAGGGGGTGCTGTCGGTACGCAGCCAACGGCGCCCTTCGGGCAGGAAGACGCTATATGGATATGGTGCTGCCCCCTTCTGCACAGCCACTCCCCCTGCCAGCTTGACGCCTGAATTAAAGGGCCCTGCATGTTGCGTTTCCCGGCCATGGAAATGCGACGTGCCGGTACGCATACAGGTTTGGAGCTGCGGCTTAATGACGTCGGGCCAATCAGAGGCCCCAACGTCATCTGGCCGCGTCTGGGCGGTGATTGACGTCACGGGTCCTGCACTCTCATTGTTGCAGGGCCTGACCTGTGCAGAGATTACAGGAGGAAGCAGGAAGTCGACGGGCACCGCACCGATCAGCATGCAACTGGACTGGGACACCGCACCGCAGACCAGGAGAGGAGCGGGGACACCACTGGACAAGGTAGTATATATTGCGCAGCGCTCCCCCCACCAGGCCGGACCTATATTGCGCAGCGCCCCCCTGTCATATTTTCAGCCCCTACCGTATTGACCCGTGTATAAGCCAAGGGGGGGGGGGACTTTTCAGCCCAATTTTTGGGCTGAAAAACTTGGCTTATACACGAGTATATACGGTAAGTTTTAAAGTATGTAAAAACCTCTTTCACTACTTCTGGATTGTCCATAGACGATAAAAGTCCGGCCAGTCCACACATTACTCACTGATGAAGTCTAAGCAGCTTCCATCAGATCATGAAAATGTGGGAGTGGGAGGCAGCTGTCGGACACAGCCAGACTTCCCTGAGAGAAGATAAGAATGGTTTATTACCACGTTTACCATCTTGATCTCTGTATACACAGCAGTGAACCAGCGCTTGTGTATACAGACATGGAAGCACTGACAGTGCTTCCTTCTCCAAACCCATCCGTCATGTGATCCACTGGGTGTAGGAGGAAGGAGGTGCTGCTGGGTCCTAGAAATAAATAAAAAAACAATCCTAATCACTGTTTATAGCCCAGTCCCCACTGGAAAAAATGTCCAATATATAAAAATATTTTAATGTTCTTCATTTGAAATACCTTAATAATTTAAAAGCAATGTCTGATCTTCATTAGTCACTTATCGTGTTTTCTGGGAGCCTCCTAGACATCCTGGTAGAGTTGGCTAATATGGTCCCCATATGTGTAGGTGCTGATGGATGTCTAACAATGGACACTAAGTAAGTGAGAGCCATCATGAGGTGTGTGGGTCATACAGGTGTCTCAACTAAGGTTATATATCAGGGGCCCGCTGGGTGGAGGTCTCCTTTAAAGCATCATTCTTAAAGGGAGCATGGGTGATCCCTTTAAGACTCCAAAGTACAGCTCCAGAAGTAAGGGATCATATTTTGAAGTTCTGTATTTGTGTGTATTGGGGTATAATCAGTGTCAGACTGGGGCGATGGGGGTCACCAGTAACATTGACTCCAGGGGCCACTGATCAACTACATGCAAATATTACATTCTGAAATGTACCTATCCGTCTATATAATAAAACACTGGGTAGCTTTTCAAATGAATGATGAGATTCTTCCTTTATCTCTACATAGTGAAACAAGATTCTTTACTGTACGAGCAGTGAGACTATGGGACTCTGCCGCATGATGCAGTGAGACTATGGAACTCTACCGCATGATGCAGTGAGACTATGGAACTCTGCCGCATGATGCAGTGAGACTATGGAGCTCTGCCGCATGATGCAGTGAGACTATGGAACTCTGCCGCATGATGCAGTGAGACTATGGAACTCTACCGCATGATGCAGTGAGACTATGGAACTCTGCCGCATGATGCAGTGAGACTATGGAACTCTGCCGCATGATGCAGTGAGACTATGGAACTCTGCCGCATGATGCAGTGGAGACTATGGAACTCTGCCGCATGATGCAGTGAGACTATGGAACTCTGCCGCATGATGCAGTGAGACTATGGAGCTCTGCCACATAATGCAGTGAGACTATGGAACTCTCCGCATAATGCAGTGAGACTATGGAACTCTGCCGCATGATGCAGTGTGAGTATAGAACTCTGCCGCATGATGCAGTGAGACTATGGAACTCTGCCGCATGATGCAGTGAGACTATGGAACTCTGCCGCATGATGCAGTGTGAGTATAGAACTCTGCCGCATGATGCAGTGAGACTATGGAACTCTGCCGCATGATGCAGTGAGACTATGGAACTCTGCCGCATGATGCAGTGAGACTATGGAGCTCTGCCGCATGATGCAGTGAGACTATGGAGCTCTGCCACATAATGCAGTGAGACTATGGAACTCTCCGCATAATGCAGTGAGACTATGGAACTCTGCCGCACGATGTAGGAATGAATGGTTGATACACTACTAAAATAGAAAGGAACCTGTCAAGACCTTTAATGTTATTTAGATCTTGTGCTGTGCATTAGTAACCTGTTTTTTTTTTAATTGTATTCATCCCAAAAAAGCACTTTAGGTACTTAGATATTTTCATTAGCTAGCTGGTCATACAGTCATCCGGGTGGTTAGTTTACATGTCAATCACCTGCAGACAGCAGAAATTCATCTAATGCTGTAGGACCTGTGGTGTTGTCACGAACATGTGGCTAAGCGCCTGCTAAACTCCGCCCATTAGTCACATGGTCGTGACATCACAAAGGTCCTTCTAGAGAGCATTAGATGCATTTCTGCATGTCTGATAACCGTCCGATGACCTGCACAGGTTTTTGTTGCATATTTACAAAGAATAAGTGTCAATTCTTTGCTCGATTTTGGAATGTCACATCTTGAAAATCACTACATTATCAGGTTTTGTATTGGCACGAAATCTTTGTTTAATATCAAAACATCAGGTTTGGCTGCAGAAAAAATGCAGCAAAAACTCCCTGTGTGAACAAAGCCTTAGGGTTTACGGTTCTATATTGGGTGAGTGACTCTTGTCTGCTGTAAGCCAATGGAGAACAGGGTGTGCACCACTGTGTAACACAGATCTGCAGCTTCAGAAATGTTTTATCTTCCACTTAAACCCGCTGCGGTTGCAAGTGTGGACGCAACCCGCAAGTGTGAAACCAGCCTTATATGAGCTTTTGTCTGCTGGACACTAGAGGGCGCTGGTCATTCTGGTAGTCGTGACTCTGCACAATGACCCTGCATGTGTCCAGACTGGAGAACGCTGCGCCCTGTAGATATTGAATAAATCAGATTCTGCTTCTTCAAAAAAAGAAAATAAGAGCTGAGAGCTTAAAAGAATATAATCTGGCTGCGCGGCGTGCCGGGTCTCCCTCTATCTGACCGGTTATTTTTAGCCTGAAACTCTGGGATTTCTGGAAATACAAAAAGAAGCATTTCTAGATGTGATCAGCGCACGCTGCTACAAGAAATCTTCAGATAGAGATTAATCCTGAGCCTCCGTCTCACCCTCCGAGGCTTGTACAAGTTTCACTTAACAGTCAGAAATAGGGATCTACCAGGAATAGTGTCCATCACCCCCCCCCCCCTTTCCTGCCATGCACTGAATAACCATCACCTATTTCATTCATTCATTCTATACATATACAGTTAGGGCCAGAAATATTTGGACAGTGACACAATTTTCGCGAGTTGGGCTCTGCATGCCACCACATTGGATTTGAAATGAAACCTCTACAACAGAATTCAAGTGCAGATTGTAACGTTTAATTTGAAGGGTTGAACAAAAATATCTGATAGAAAATGTAGGAATTGTACACATTTCTTTACAAACACTCCACATTTTAGGAGGTCAAAAGTAATTGGACAAATAAACATAACCCCAAACAAAATATTTTCATTTTCAATATTTTGTTGCAAATCCTTTGGAGGCAGTCACTGCCTTAAGTCTGGAACCCATGGACATCACCAAACGCTGGGTTTCCTCCTTCTTAATGCTTTGCCAGGCCTTTACAGCCGCAGCCTTCAGGTCTTGCTTGTTTGTGGGTCTTTCCGTCTTAAGTCTGGATTTCAGCAAGTGAAATGCATGCTCAATTGGGTTAAGATCTGGTGATTGACATGGCCATTGCAGAATCTTCCACTTTTTTGCACTCATGAACTCCTGGGTAGCTTGGCTGTATGCTTGGGGTCATTGCCCATCTGTACTATGAAGCGCCGTCCAATCAACTTTGCAGCATTTGGCTGAATCTGGGCTGAAAGTATATCCCGGTACACTTCAGAATTCATCCGGCTACTCTTGTCTGCTGTTATGTCATCAATAAACACAAGTGACCCAGTGCCATTGAAAGCCATGCATGCCCATGCCATCACCTTGCCTCCACCATGTTTTACAGAGGATGTGGTGTGCCTTGGATCATGTGCCGTTCCCTTTCTTCTCCAAACTTTTTTCTTCCCATCATTCTGGTACAGGTTGATCTTTGTCTCATCTGTCCATAGAATACTTTTCCAGAACTGAGCTGGCTTCTTGAGGTGTTTTTCAGCAAATTTAACTCTGGCCTGTCTATTTTTGGAATTGATGAATGGTTTGCATCTAGATGTGAACCCTTTGTATTTACTGTCATGGAGTCTTCGCTTTATTGTTGACTTAGAGACAGATACACCTACTTCACTGAGAGTGTTCTGGACTTCAGTTGATGTTGTGAACGGGTTCTTCTTCACCAAATAAAGTATGCGGCGATCATCCACCACTGTTGTCATCCGTGGACGACCAGGCCTTTTAGAGTTCCCAAGCTCACCAGTCAATTCCTTTTTTCTCAGAATGTACACAACTGTTGATTTTGCTACTCCAAGCATGTCTGCTATCTCTCTGATGGATTTTTTCTTTTTTTTCAGCCTCCGGATGTTCTGCTTCACCTCAATTGAGAGTTCCTTTGACCGTATGTTGTCTGGTCACAGCAACAGCTTCCAAATGCAAAACCACACACCTGGAATCCACCCCTGACCTTTTAACTACTTCATTGATTACAGGTTAACGAGGGAGACGCCTTCAGAGTTAATTGCAGCCCTTAGAGTCCATTGTCCAATTACTTTTGGTCCCTTGAAAAAGAGGAGGCTATGCATTACAGAGCTATAATTCCTAAACCCTTTCTCCGATTTGGATGTGGAAACTCTCATATTGCAGCTGGGAGTGTGCACTTTCAGCCCATATTTATATATATAATTGTATTTCTGAACATGTTTTTGTAAACAGCTAAAATAACAAAACTTGTGTCACTGTCCAAATATTTCTGGCCCTAACTGTATATGTATATACACAGTGGGTGCGGAAAGTATTCAGACCCCTTTAAATTTTTCACTCTTTCTTTGCAGTCATTTGGTAAATTCAAAAAAGTTCATTATTTCCTCATTAATGTACACTCTCCACCCCATCTACACTGAAAAAACAGAAATGTAGAAATTTTTGCAAATTTATTAAAAAAGATAAACTGAACTATCACATGGTCATCAGTATTCAGCCCCTTTGCTCAGACACTCATATGTAAGTCACATGCTGTCCATTTCCTTCTGATCCTCCTTGAGATGGTTCTACTCCTTCATTGGAGTACAGCTGTGTTTAATTAAACTGATAGGGCTTGATTTGGATAAGCACACCTGTCTATATAAGACCTCACAGCTCACAGTGCATGTCAGACCAAATGAGCATCATGAGGTCAAAGGAACTGCCCAAGGAGTTCAGAGACAGAATTGTGGCAAGGCACAGATCTGGACAAGGTTACAAAAGAATGTCTGCAGTATTCAAGGTTCCTAAGAGCACAGTGGCCTCCATGATCCTTAAATGGAAGAAGTTTGGGACCACCAGAAGTCTTCCTATACCTGGCCGTCCAGCCAAACTGAGCAATCGTGGGAGAAGAGCCTTGGTGAGAGGTAAAGAAGATCCCTAAGATCACTGTGGCTGAGCTCCAGACATGCAGTAGGGGGATGGGAGAAAGCTCCACAAAGTCATCTATCACTGCAGCCTCCACCAGTCGGGCCTTCATGGCAGAGTAGCCAGACCGAAGCCTCTCCTCAGTGCAAGACATAGGAAAGCCACATAGAGATTACAAGAAAACACATGAAGGATCCCAGACTATGAGGAATAAGATTCTCTCCTCTGATGAGATGAAGATAGAACTTTCTGGTGATAATTCTGAGCGGTGGAGAAACCCAGGCCCTGCTCATCACCTGCCCAACACAATCCCAACAGTGAGACATGGTGGAGGCAGCATCATGCTATGGGGGGGCTCAGCTGCAGGGACAGGATGACTGGTTACAATTGAAGGAAACATGAATGCGGCCAAGTACAGAGATCTCCTGGATGAAAACCTCTTCCAGAGCTCCGGACCTCAGACTTGGCTGAAGCTTCACCTTCCAACAAGACAATGACCCTAAGCCACAGCTAAAATAACAAAGGAGCGGCTTCACCACAACTCTGTGCCCATTCCTGACCGGCCCAGACAGAGCCCGGACCTAAACCCTGAGCATCTCTGGAGAGACCTGAAAATGGCTCCACCAACGTTCACCATCCAACCTGACGGGACTGGAGAGGATCTGCAAGGAAGAATGAGAGGATCCCCAAATCCAGGGGGGAAACTGCATCATTCCCAAGAAGACTCATGGCTGTACGAGCTCCAAAGGTGCAAATACGCAATACTGCGCAAAGGGGCTGAATACTTATCATCGATACTGTGCAAAGGGACTGAATACTTATCATCGATACTGTGCAAAGGGACTGAATACTTATCATCAATACTGCGCAAAGGGGCTGAATACTTATCAATACTGCGCAAAGGGGCTGAATACTTATCATCAATACTGAGCAAAGGGGCTGAATACTTATCACCAATACTGAGCAAAGGGGCTGAATACTTATCATCAATACTGTGCAAAGGGACTGAATACTTATCATCAATACTGCGCAAAGGGGCTGAATACTTATCAATACTGCGCAAAGGGGCTGAATACTTATCATCAATACTGAGCAAAGGGGCTGAATACTTATCATCAATACTGAGCAAAGGGACTGAATACTTATCACCAATACTGAGCAAAGGGGCTGAATACTTATCATCAATACTGTGCAAAGGGACTGAATACTTATCATCAATACTGCGCAAAGGGGCTGAATACTTATCAATACTGCGCAAAGGGGCTGAATACTTATCATCAATACTGAGCAAAGGGGCTGAATACTTATCATCAATACTGAGCAAAGGGACTGAATACTTATCACCAATACTGAGCAAAGGGGCTGAATACTTATCACCAATACTGAGCAAAGGGGCTGAATACTTATCATCAATACTGAGCAAAGGGGCTGAATACTTATCATCAATACTGAGCAAAGGGACTGAATACTTATCATCAATACTGAGCAAAGGGGCTGAATACTTATCACCAATACTGAGCAAAGGGGCTGAATACTTATCACCAATACTGAGCAAAGGGGCTGAATACTTATCATCAATACTGTGCAAAGGGACTGAATACTTATCATGAATACTGCGCAAAGGGGCTGAATACTTATCAATACTGCGCAAAGGGGCTGAATACTTATCATCAATACTGAGCAAAGGGGCTGAATACTTATCACCAATACTGAGCAAAGGGACTGAATACTTATCACCAATACTGAGCAAAGGGGCTGAATACTTATCATCAATACTGTGCAAAGGGACTGAATACTTATCATCAATACTGAGCAAAGGGGCTGAATACATATCAATACTGAGCAAATGGGCTGAATACTTATCATCAATACTGAGGAAAGGTGCTGAATACTTATCAATACTGCGCAAAGGGGCTGAATACTTATCATCAATACTGCGCAAAGGGGCTGAATACTTATCAATACTGCGCAAAGGGGCTGAATACTTATCATCAATACTGAGCAAAGGGCTGAATACTTATCACCAATACTGAGCAAAGGGACTGAATACTTATCACCAATACTGAGCAAAGGGGCTGAATACTTATCATCAATACTGTGCAAAGGGACTGAATACTTATCATCAATACTGAGCAAAGGGGCTGAATACTTATCACCAATACTGAGCAAAGGGGCTGAATACTTATCATCAATACTGAGCAAATGGGCTGAATACTTATCATCAATACTGAGCAAAGGGGCTGAATACTTATCAATACTGAGCAAATGGGCTGAATACTTATCATCATTACTGAGCAAATGGGCTGAATACTTATCATCAATACTGAGCAAAGGGGCTGAATACTTATCAATACTGCGCAAAGGGGCTGAATACTTATCATCAATACTGAGCAAAGGGGCTGAATACTTATCAATACTGAGCAAATGGGCTGAATACTTATCATCATTACTGAGCAAAGGGACTGAATACTTATCATCAATACTGAGCAAAGGGGCTGAATACTTATCACCAATACTGAGCAAAGGGGCTGAATACTTATCATCAATACTGAGCAAAGGTGCTGAATACTTATCAATACTGCGCAAAGGGGCTGAATACTTATCATCAATACTGAGCAAAGCGCTGAATACTTATCATCAATACTGAGCAAAGGGACTGAATACTTATCATCAATACTGAGCAAAGGGGCTGAATACTTATCATCAATACTGAGCAAAGGTGCTGAATACTTATCAATACTGCGCAAAGGGGCTGAATACTTATCATCAATACTGCGCAAAGGGGCTGAATACTTATCAATACTGCGCAAAGGGGCTGAATACTTATCATCAATACTGAGCAAAGGTGCTGAATACTTATCAATACTGCGCAAAGGGGCTGAATACTTATCATCAATACTGCGCAAAGGGGCTGAATACTTATCAATACTGCGCAAAGGGGCTGAATACTTATCATCAATACTGAGCAAAGGGGCTGAATACTTATCACCAATACTGAGCAAAGGGACTGAATACTTATCATCAATACTGAGCAAAGGGGCTGAATACTTATCATCAATACTGTGCAAAGGGACTGAATACTTATCAATACTGCGCAAAGGGGCTGAATACTTATCATCAATACTGAGCAAAGGGGCTGAATACTTATCACCAATACTGAGCAAAGGGGCTGAATACTTATCATCAATACTGCGCAAAGGGGCTGAATATTTATCAATACTGAGCAAAGGGACTGAATACTTATCATCGATACTGTGCAAAGGGACTGAATACTTATCATCAATACTGCGCAAAGGGGCTGAATACTTATCAATACTGCGCAAAGGGGCTGAATACTTATCATCAATACTGAGCAAAGGGGCTGAATACTTATCACCAATACTGAGCAAAGGGACTGAATACTTATCACCAATACTGAGCAAAGGGGCTGAATACATATCAATACTGAGCAAATGGGCTGAATACTTATCATCAATACTGAGCAAAGGGGCTGAATACTTATCAATACTGAGCAAAGGGGCTGAATACTTATCAATACTGAGCAAAGGGACTGAATACTTATCAATACTGAGCAAAGGGCTGAATACTTATCACCAATACTGAGCAAAGGGGCTGAATACTTATCACCAATACTGAGCAAAGGGACTGAATACTTATCATCAATAATGAGCAAAGGGGCTGAATACTTATCATCAATACTGAGCAAAGGGGCTGAATACTTATCATCAATACTGAGCAAAGGGGCTGAATACTTATCATCAATACTGCGCAAAGGGACTGAATACTTATCACCAATACTGAGCAAAGGGGCTGAATACTTATCAATACTGAGCAAAGGGGCTGAATACTTATCATCAATACTGAGCAAAGGGGCTGAATACTTATCATCAATACTGATCAAAGGGGCTGAATACTTATCATCAATACTGATCAAAGGGGCTGAATACTTATCACCAATACTGAGCAAAGGGGCTGAATACTTATCACATGTGAGATTTCAGTTTATCTTTTTTAATAAATTTACACAAATATCCCCATTTCTGTATTGTTCAGTGTAGATGGAGTGTAGAGTGCACATTACTGAGGAAATAATGAACTTTATTGAATTTACCAAATGGAAATAAAGAGTGAACAATGTAAAGGGGTGAATACTTTCCGGATACTTTGAGACATTTTTTCTGCGTTTATTGAGTTAATGGCCAAAGTTCGAGTTTGATTTTCGGGCAGGAATGATTCATGTTGCTTCATTCATAAAATCACCTACAGAAAAGATCACCCTGTGCACAATATGCAGGTTTACCCATTAACCCCTTCACACACGGTGATTTTCCATTTTTTTGTTTCTTCCTCCCCTTCTTCCACGAGACGTAACTTTCTTTTATATTTCTATCACTATAGACATATGAGGTTTGCTTTTTGCGGCATGAGTTGCACTTTTGAATGACATAATTTATTTTACCATATAATGTACTGGAAAATGAGGAAAATGAATAAAAAAAATTCCACAATGTTTTTTTTTGCTTTCATTTACTGTGTTTGCTATATGGTAAAACTAATGTATTTGGCAAGATTCCCCAAGTCAGTACGAGTTAGCAGATACCAAACATGTATAGTTTTTAGACACACTTGCAGATTAAACAACCAGTAGTAGCGAGGTGTGAGCGGCTTAGGTCGTGGACGTGGTTTGGCGTCAGTGGGCGTGGTTTGTCAGTGGGCGTGGTTTGTCAGTGGGCGTGGTTCAACATGTGACCGAGGGAACAAATATTCATTTTTGGTTCTGGAGCTGATTATAACAGGATCGGGAGTCTGGGGTAAGACCCCCCACGCGGAGTTGCGGGGGGGTTGAGCATAATCCATTATGCTTCGTGGACGGCTGCCTCACCACACTCAGCAACTAAATTGGTCATGCCCACTAGTAAGCTTTAAGTAGCTTCGCCCCCCTCTGTGCGCTGGGGGTCTTACCTCCAGAACCCTGCTTCTGTTATAATCAACTCCACAACCGCGTTGGCTTAAAAATCTAACACTCGTCGAAGAAACCACCGAGCCACGCCCACCAGCCCTCAAACCACGCCCATCGGCACCTAACGATTTTACCTACCGGTCCAGCCGCCGACTTCTGCGCTATGATCGCCGGGGCCACAGGGAGGCTTTTGCAGGAAGATCGTGATGACTAGAAAAGGGGTTTACAACACACCCCTGGCTATTGTGATAACCCATCAGTGCCCTGGGAGCATGTGACAGGTGTGCTGATAGGAAGTGCGTCACTGTTCCAGCCTGTCTGTCAATGTTAAATGCCGCTGTCAGAGACTGGCAGCAGCATTTAAATGGCTAACATCTGCGGGGGAATCTTGGATCTGCCTGCAGATGTTAGAGGCACATGATGGTTGATTAAATTAGGCATGAAAGACAGGGAAAGATATGTATGTCCCATTATCAAAGGCAGGGACATGACCAATGATCTAAATACATGTCATTAGTTGTGAAGCAGTTGGAATCAATGGGAAGCATATTCAAAGAATCTATCGGGCCTTTCGTGTGGATTTTGGAGCCAAAACTGCATCAAAATCTTTTTTTTTTTAATCTTTAGCATATAAAGTCTTCCCTATGACTGAAGCCAGGTATGTGTGTGCAGTCACCTCAGCATATAAAGCCTCCCCTATGACTGAAGCCAGGTATGTGTGTGCAGTCACCTCAGCATATAAAGCCTCCCCTATGACTGAAGCCAGGTGTGTGTGTGCAGTCACCTCAGTATATAAAGCCTCCCCTATGACTGAAGCCAGGCATGTGTGTGCAGTCACCTCAGTATATAATGCCTCCTCTATGACTGAAGCCAGGTATGTGTGTGCAGTCACCTCAGTATATAAAGCCTCCCCTATGATTGAAGTCAAGTATGTGTGTGCAGTCACCTCAGTATATAAAGCCTCCCCTATGACTGAAGCCAGGTATGTGTGTGCAGTCACCTCAGTATATAAAGCCTCCTCTATGACTGAAGCCAGGTATGTGTGTGCAGTCACCTCAGTATATAAAGCCTCCTCTATGACTGAAGCCAGGTATGTGTGTGCAGTCACCTCAGTATATAAAGCCTCCCCTATGACTGAAGTCAGGTATGTGTGTGCAGTCACCTCAGCATATAAAGTCTCCTCTATGACTGAAGCCAGGTGTGTGGGTGCAGTCACCTCAGCATATAAAGTCTCCTCTATGACTGAAGCCAGGTATGTGTGCGTGCAGTCACCTCAGTATATAAAGTCTCCCCTATGACTGAAGTCAGGTATGTGTGTGTAGTCACCTCATTATATAAAGCCTCCCCTATGACTGAAGTCAGGTATGTGTGTGCAGTCACCTCAGCATATAAAGTCTCCTCTATGACTGAAGCCAGGTATGTGTGCGTGCAGTCACCTCAGTATATAAAGTCTCCCCTATGACTGAAGACGGGTATGTAATGTGCAGTCATCTCAGCATATAAAGTCTCCTCTATGACTGAAGCCAGGTGTTTGCAGTCAGCTCAGTGTATAAAGCCTCACCTATGACTGAAGCCAGGTATGTGTGTGCAGTCACCTCAGTATATAAAGCCTCCCCTATGACTGAAGCCAGGTATGTGTGCGCAGTCACCTCAGTATATAAAGCATCCCCTATAACTGAAGCCAGGTGTGTGTGTGCAGTCACCTCAGTATATAAAGCCTCCTCTATGACTGAAGCCAGGTATGTGTGCAGTCACCTCAGTATATAAAGCCTCCCCTATGACTGAAGCCAGGTATGTGTGTGCAGTCACCTCAGCATATAAAGTCTCCCCTATGACTGAAGCCAGGTATGTGTGTGCAGTCACCTCAGTATATAAAGCCTCCCCTATGACTGAAGACAGGTATGTGTGTGCAGTCACCTCAGTATATAAAGCCTGCCCTATGACTGAAGCCAGGTGTGTGTGAGCAGTCACCTCAGTATATAAAGTCTCCCCTATGACTGAAGCCAGGTGTGTGTGTGCAGTCACCTCAGTATATAAAGCCTCCCCTATGACTGAAGCCAGGTGTGTGTGTGCAGTCACCTCCGCATATAAAGCCTCCCCTATGACTGAAGCCAGGTATGTGTGTGCAGTCACCTCAGTATATAAAGCCTCCTCTATGACTGAAGCCAGGTATGTGTGTGCAGTCACCTCAGTATATAAAGCCTCCCCTATGACTGAAGCCAGGTATGTGTGTGCAGTCACCTCCGCATATAAAGTCTTTAAGAAAACCATGTAAGGGCCCTTTCACATCAGCGTTTTTTGAAATTCGCGGCAGATGCGGTGAAATAACCGCATCTGCCGCGTTTAACGCATAACCGCGACACTTGCGGCACACTTGCGGCAAGCCCCATGCAATGTCTATGGGGCTTGCGGTAAGGGTGCAGCAGGTGCGGCAAGTGCGGTTTCGGCACTTGTGGCAGGTGCGGCCGCGAAAAAAAAATGCTGTCAGCCGCGTGTTTTTTTCGCGGCCGCACCTGCCGCAAGTGCCGAAACCGCACCTGCCGCACCTGCCACAAGTCCGCCTATACCTTGTATGGCGTTTACCGCAACCGCATCTGCCGCGATTTGAAAAAAACGCTGATGTGAAAGGGGCCTTAGTGATGCATATTGCATCATTTATAACACATTGGGGACGGTTTAATACCAGAAAACGACATTAGGTTCCCTTTAAAAGGAATCTGTCAGCATGTTTTTGCAACAAATTTAGTCAAGGAGATTCTGAATCCTGAATCCATCAATGTATCACTTAGATTACTGCTTGCAGCCGTTCTCACACAAGCAAAGCATTTAGCAGGGGCGTAACTAGAACTGGCAGGGCCCCATAGCAAACTTTTGAACGGGGCCCCCTCCAAGACACGCCCCCAATGACAAGCCCCTCCAAGACACGCCCCCCAAATGACACGCCCCTTCAAGACACACCCCCTTACAGGCCCCAGCAGTATATACAGCAGCCCCAGTGGTATACCGCAGCCTCTCCAGTGGTATATACAGGCCCCAGCAGTATTACAGCAGCCTCCGCAGTGGTGGTATATACATGCCCCAGTGGTGGTATACAGGGCCCCTGGTGGTGGTATATACAGGCCCCTGATGGTGGTATACAGGGCCCCTGGTGGTGGTATATACAGGCCCCTGGTGGTGGTATATACAGGCCCCTGGTGGTGGTATATACAGGCCCCTGGTGGTGGTATATACAGAGCCCCTGGTGGTATTATACAGAGCCCCTGGTGGTGGTATATACAGGCCCCTGGTGGTAGTATACAGAGCCCCTGGTGGTGGTTTATACAGGCCCCTGGTGGTAGTATACAGGGCTCCTGGTGGTGGTATATACAGAGCCCCTGGTGGTAGTATACAGAGCCCCTGGTGGTGGTATATACAGGCCCCTGGTGGTAGTATACAGAGCCCCTGGTGGTGGTATATACAGGCCCCTGGTGGTAGTATACAGAGCCCTGGTGGTGGTATATACAGGCCCCTGGTGGTAGTATACAGAGCCCCTGGTGGTAGTATACAGGCCCCTGGTGGTGGTAGTATACAGAGCCCCTGGTGGTGGTAGTATACAGAGCCCCTGGTGGTAGTATACAGAGCCCCTGGTGGTAGTATACAGGTCCCTGGTGGTAGTATACAGGCCCCTGGTGGTATATACAGAGCCCCTGGTGGTAGTATACAGGCCCCTGGTGTTGGTAGTATACAGAGCCCCTGGTGGTAGTATACAGGCCCCTGGTGGTAGTATACAGGCCCCTGGTGGTGGTAGTATACAGAGCCCCTGGTGGTGGTAGTATACAGAGCCCCTGGTGGTGGTAGTATACAGAGCCCCTGGTGGTGGTAGTATACAGAGCCCCTGGTGGTAGTATACAGGCCCCTGGTGGTATATACAGAGCCCCTGGTGGTGGTAGTATACAGAAACCCCTGGTGGTAGTATACAGGCCCCTGGTGGTAGTATACAGGCCCCTGGTGGTGGTAGTATACAGAGCCCCTGGTGGTGGTAGTATACAGAGCCCCTGGTGGTAGTATACAGGCCCCTGGTGGTGGTAGTATACAGAGCCCCTGGTGGTAGTATACAGGCCCCTGGTGGGTATATACAGGCCCCCCACTCCTCCTCTGCTGCACACGTCACCTGTAAAGGAATACATCATACTTACTTATCTCTGCCGGCTGCCGCCGCTCTGCACCGCGCTCCGTCTTCATCCAGCTTCTTCCTGGTCGTGACCGCCGGGCGCAGGAAATGACGTCACAACCAGGAAGAAGCTGGATGAAAACGGAGCGCGATGCAGAGCGGCGGCAGCCGGCAGAGATAAGTAAGTATGATGTATTCCTTTACAGGTGACGTGTGCAGCAGAGGAGGAGTGGGGGGCCTGTATATACACACTGGGGGCCTGTAGCTGACCGGATAGCAGCGTAGCGGCGCTGGGTCCGGGCCCCCCACAAGGGCCGGGCCCCAAAGCGACTGCTACGTCTGCTATGCCAGTAGTTACGCCCCTGGCATTTAGTCTTAAGAAAGTAGCAGAGCTGGACGAGCTTCCCCAGTCCACAGCAGACTCTCTATAAAGATTGTGCTTTGACAATTAGGGAGTGTGTCGGTCTGCCCTGTGCGTGGCTTTCTAGTCCTGTAATCTTACATAATCAATAGCACACACTGATAAGAGAGGCACAGTTGTTTTTTGCTTCTTAACTCTTACAGCATGCTGTCCTCAGCTTACATAGCAAAAATCTGCTGACAGATTCCCTTTAAATATAAAAAAAAGAAGCCGAGATCTAAACAAAGAATATTGGGAATCTGCAGACTTCATTATAGGAGTAAGCTCTGTTTACATAATCCGGAACGCTCCTGTAGGAATTATGTTCCAGGCGTAAGTCATTTAATTTTGGGCACAGGACGTTTCATTTCCACGGAGCTTAGTGCCGCACGATTCATTAACTTTACTAGTAAACATTAAAACAGCACAAATGTGATAGAACAAACTATGAAAACGTAAGAAGTGACATAAACCTGGGAAGAAATATGACCCAGCAGCAGCGGCGCCTGTGCGGGATGATCCTGAGCACACCGCCACAGCCAGCAATCATCTGAGGGGCCAGATCACCGGGAGGATTCCCGGAAAATCTGCAACACCCGTCAGGGACCGAATACAGGAATCCTCCGAATAGAAGCGGAGGAGAGCGGTGACCGGGGGCCTAATCTGAAGCTCATGGGCCCCGATGTGAAAGCTCCAATGGGGCCCCCAATTATTGCAAATCTTTAATAACATTAGTCTTTTTCTAAGGAACTTTTAGGGCCCCCCTAGGCTCCAGGGCCCAGCCTCTGCACCTATTGTAGTTACACCCTAGCAGTGACTACATAGAAAAGAGGACAGTCCATTGCCTACATGTGACGCTCCATCTCTACAGCTCAATGTTACATTGTTCTAACACAACTTTGCCTTTTCCCCTTTTTGCGTTTCCGTTTTTCTCTCACCCTTCAACATAGAGCCATAACTTTCTCCATCAATATAGACACATGAGGCTTGTTTTTTGCGGGACAAGTTTTACTTTTGAATCACATCATTTGGTTTGCCATATAGTGTACAGGAAAATGGGAGAAAAATTCCAAGTGCAGTGAAATTACAAAAAATGTGCAATTAGAGATTTGTTTTTTATTCCCCATGTTCACTATATAGTAACACTAACGTGTCGGTATGATGTCTGGGGTCAGTACTATATGGTAACACTAACGTGTCGGTATGTCGTCTCAGATCAGTACTATATGGTAACACTGAGGTGTCGGTATGTCGTCTCAGATCAGTACTATATGGTAACACTGAGGTGTCGGTATGATGTCTGGGGTCAGTACTATATGGTAACACTGAGGTGTCAGTATGATGTCTGGGGTCAGTACTATATAGTAACACTGACATGTCGGTATGATGTCTGGGGTCAGTACTATATAGTAACACTAACGTGTCGGTATGATGTCTGGGGTCAGTACTATATGGTAACACTGATGTGTCGGTATGATGTCTGGGGTCAGTACTATATGGTAACACTGACATGTCGGTATGATGTCTCGGGTCAGTACTATATGGTAACACTGACGTGTCGGTATGATGTCTGGGGTCAGTACTATATGGTAACACTGACGTGTCGGTATGATGTCTGGGGTCAGTACTATATGGTAACACTGAGGTGTCGGTATGATGTCTGGGGTCAGTACTATATGGTAACACTGACATGTCAGTATGATGTCTCGGGTCAGTACTATATGGTAACACTGACGTGTCGGTATGATGTCTCGGGTCAGTACTATATGGTAACACTGACGTGTCGGTATGATGTCTCAGATCAGTACTATATGGTAACACTGAGGTGTCGGTATGATGACTGGGGTCAGTACTATATGGTAACACTGACGTGTCGGTATGATGTCTGGGGTCAGTACTATATGGTAACACTGAGGTGTCGGTATGATGTCTGGGGTCAGTACTATATGGTAATACTGATGTGTCGGTATGATGCCTCGGGTCAGTACTATATGGTAACACTGAGGTGTCGGTATGATGTCTGGGGTCAGTACTATATGGTAACACTGACGTGTCGGTATGATGTCTGGGGTCAGTACTATATGGTAACACTGACGTGTCGGTATGATGTCTGGGGTCAGTACTATATGGTAACACTGACGTGTCGGTATGATGTCTCGGGTCAGTACTATATGGTAACACTAACGTGTCGGTATGATGTCTGGGGTCAGTACTATATGGTAACACTGACGTGTCGGTATGATGTCTGGGGTCAGTACTATATGGTAACACTGACGTGTCGGTATGATGTCTCGGGTCAGTACTATATGGTAACACTGACGTGTCGGTATGATGTCTCGGGTCAGTACTATATGGTAACACTGATGTGTCGGTATGATGTCTGGGGTCAGTACTATATGGTAACACTGAGGTGTCGGTATGATGTCTGGGGTCAGTACTATATGGTAACACTGAGGTGTCGGTATGATGTCTGGGGTCAGTACTATATGGTAACACTGACGTGTTCGGTAATGATGTCTAGGGTCAGTACTATATGGTAACACTGAGGTGTCGGTATGATGTCTGGGGTCAGTACTATATGGTAACACTGAGGTGTCGGTTATGATGTCTAGGGGTCAGTACTATATGGTAACACTGAGGTGTCGGTATGATGTCTGGGGTCAGTACTATATGGTAACACTGACGTGTCGGTATGATGTCTAGGGTCAGTACTATATGGTAACACTGAGGTGTCGGTATGATGTCTGGGGTCAGTACTATATGGTAACACTGAGGTGTCGGTATGATGTCTGGGGTCAGTACTATATGGTAACACTGACGTGTCGGTATGATGTCTGGGGTCAGTACTATATGGTAACACTGACGTGTCGGTATGATGTCTCGGGTCAGTACTATATGGTAACACTGACGTGTCGGTATGATGTCTGGGGTCAGTACTATATGGTAACACTGAGTCGGTCGTTGTCATGATGTGCTGGGGTCAGTACTATATGGTAACACTGACGTGTCGGTATGATGTCTCGGGTCAGTACTATATGGTAACACTGACGTGTCGGTATGATGTCTCGGGTCAGTACTATATGGTAACACTGAGGTGTCGGTATGATGTCTGGGGTCAGTACTATTATGGTAACACTGAGTGTCGGTATGATGTCTGGGGTCAGTACTATATGGTAACACTGAGGTGGTCGGTATGATGTCTGGGTCAGTACTATATGGTAACACTGACGTGTCGGTATGATGTCTCGGGTCAGTACTACATGGTAACACTAACGTGATTCGGTATGATGTCTGGGGTCAGTACTATATGGTAACACTGACGTGTCGGTATGATGTCTGGGGTCAGTACTATATGGTAACACTGACGTGGTCGGTATGATGTCTCGGGTCAGTGTACTATATGGTAACACTAACGTGTCGGTATGATGTCTGGGGTCAGTACTATATGGTAACACTGACGTGTCGGTATGATGTCTGGGGTCAGTACTATATGGTAACACTGACTGTGTCGGTATGATGTCTGGGGTCGAGTACTATATGGTAACACTGAGGTGTCGGTATGATGTCTGGGTCAGTACTATATGTAACACTGATGGTGTCGGTATGATGTCTGGGGTCAGTACTATATGGTAACACTGACGTGTCGGTATGATGTCTAGGGTCAGTACTATATGGTAACACTGACGTGTCGGTATGATGTCTGGGGTCAGTACTATTTGGTAACACTGACGTGTCGGTATGATGTCTCAGGTCAGTACTATATGGTAACACTGAGGTGTCGGTATGATGTCTTGGGTCAGTACTATATGGTAACACTGAGGTGTCGGTATGATGCGTCAGGTCAGTACTATATGGTAACACTGACATGTCGGTATGATGCCTCGGGTCAGTACTATATGGTAATAATGACGTGTCGGTATGATGTCTCGGGTCAGTACTATATGGTAACACTGAGGTGTCGGTATGATGTCTGGGGTCAGTACTATATGGTAACACTGACGTGTCGGTATGATGTCTGGGGTCAATACTATATGGTAACACTGATGTGCCAGTATGATGCCTCAGGTCAGTACTATATGGTAACACTGACATGTTGGTATGATGTCTGGGGTCAGTACTATATGGTAACACTGAGGTGTCGGTATGATGTCTGGGGTCAGTACTATATGGTAACACTGATGTGTCGGTATGATGTCTGGGGTCAGTACTATATGGTAATACTGAGGTGTCGGTATGATGTCTGGGGTCAGTACTATATGGTAACACTGATGTGTCGGTATGATGTCTGGGGTCAGTACTATATGGTAACATTGAGGTGTCGGTATGATGTCTGGGGTCACTACTATATGGTAACACTGATGTGTCGGTATGATGTCTGGGGTCACTACTATATGGTAACACTGATGTGTCGGTATGATGTCTGGGGTCAGTACTATATGGTAATACTGAGGTGTCGGTATGATGTCTGGGGTCACTACTATATGGTAACACTGATGTGTCGGTATGATGTCTGGGGTCACTACTATATGGTAACACTGATGTGTCGGTATGATGTCTGGGGTCAGTACTATATGGTAACACTGATGTGTCGGTATGATGTCTGGGGTCAGTACTATATGGTAATACTGAGGTGTCGGTATGATGTCTGGGGTCAGTACTATATGGTAATACTGAGGTGTCGGTATGATGTCTGGGGTCAGTATTATATGGTAACACTGACGTGTCAGTATGATATCTCGGGTCAGTACGATTTCGTAGACACCAAACATGTTACTTTTACTGTTATCTAAGTGGTGAAAAAAAATTCTGAAGTTTGAAAGAAAAAAAGAATTGCTCTTGTGCACCGTTTTCCGCGCTCCATAGTGTCCTCATTTTTCGGGATCTGCAGCTTATTTTTTGCGTCTTCAGCTGACATTTCTAATCAGACCATTTTTGGGTAGATATGTTGTTTTGATCACTCGTTATTGCATTTTATTGCAATGTTGCGGCGTTTTAAAAAAACGTAATTTTGGCGTTTGGACTTTTTTTTTGCCGTTACGTAGTTTACAAATCTGATTAATTGATATTATATTTTGATAGATCGGGCAGTTCTGAACGTGGTGATGCCAAATGTGTATTTTTTTTGTAATCGTTTACTTTTCAGAGGGGCAAAAGGGGGGTGATTTGAAATTTTTAGTTTTTTAAATTTGTTTACTTTATTTTACATGACCCATTTAGGGGCACCTCAATGCTGCACAGTGCGATCATTTCTGCAGCACAGAGCCTTAATGATCCAAGACACAACTGATCACTTTCTGTGGATGTCAGCGCTCGCCGGGCATCCACAGAAAGTGAGTCATGACAGTCGCTGTCATGGCAAGACATTAACACCCCGTGATCGTGTTACTGGGTCGCTGATGCTGGCGGTGCCTCAGTGATTGACGGTGTGATCTAAGGGGTCAGCAGTGGCAGACAGATCACTGATCCACCCACATCTGTTAGCAGCATGTTGGCTGATGGGATCAGCCGTCATGTGCAGGGAATGATGTGAGCTCGCATCAAAGGGAGGGTGATGACTAAGGACGTACCTATATGTTCTTGGTCGTGAAGCCTCACTCCAACATTCAGTGCTGGAGTGGTGCTTTAAATGTAAGCCACCCCCCCATCATAATCTCAACTTCTGACAGCTTCCCCCTTTACCAACCCTGCTCCGGTCCTGTGGCGACATCTTGTGCCTGTTACTTCTGACTGGCCTGATCTCAGAGGCTCCAAATGCAACTCTATGAGCGCCAGAATGATTCCAGAACGAGGCCCCATAGACTTGTATCGAGCTGTGACCTCCGGCGCGCCCCATGAGCTGCCAACAGCTCACAAATCACCAAAATCCGACCAGGGCAGCAGCGATAGAAGATGAAGACACCGGTATGTATAAGAACCGGGCGCGGAGGACTTAGACACTTGAGAGTTGTTTTAATAACTAGTAAAAATAAATGGTGTCCATTCCTTGCGTAGGAGCCGGGGCGGCTTTAGTTTTCCTCCTCTGTTGTAGCATTAGATATCTCTCCATTCTTTTGTGCGTCCCGTCTCTGCAGACCATCCCTCCCATTAAATCTAAGCTTCCAAGTGTAAAACTCAATTAAGGAGCAGGTTACAATGTAAGAACGCCGAAACCTGTTTATAATACATCATGCGGGCGGCGCTCCAGATATCTGAAGGGACCCGCGAGGCATTTCTTGGAAAACTTGCAATAATTAATTAATTTAATGGGCCTTGAAAAAACGGATTCTGTGTCAATAATTTCTTGGAACTAAAAGCTGCTGATTGTGACGGGTCAGACCGGCAATTTATGGAAAATCTTTACAGTTTTGAGCGACACCAAATCATTTTATACGATGTCTCAGGATGATGGAGCTCGGTCGGCAGCTCTCCAGTCTCCGCTCATTTCTCCATTTACTCCTTCTAACGCCAACTTTGGCTAAAAGGAGTTGCCTAAGATTAGAAGAAAAGATGGCGGCCATCCTCTGACACATCGGCTCTGCAGGGGCGGCGTCTCCAAATGTAGAAGAGACAAGTGCAATAGGGTCATCTGTGGAGATGGTAAAATGGATTGGAGGAAAAAAGCCTCCTCACCTGGAGGGTTGTGTGAGATACAACTACCGGAAGATCAAAAACAACAGCTAAAGCCGCCCCAACGACGTGGAGAAGCAGATAATGGAGTGAGAAGGGTTAAAAACTGAGCTGTTATAAGTAGATGAACGCGGGATCCCGAGAAAGTGATTTATTCAACGCGTTTCGGAGTGGATACTCCTTTAGGACAATGAAGATCATTGGATAGTGTTATTCAATGCGTTTCGGAGTGGATACTTCAGTACAATGAATCCTGGAAAAGTGATTTAACGCATTTCAGAGTAGATACTCCTTCTTCAGGACAATAAATGGAGGATCCTGGAAAAATATTCAACACATTTCGGAGTGGATACTCCTTATTTAGGACAATGAATGCGCGATCCTGGGAAAGTGATTTATTCAACGCGTTTCGGAGTGCATATTCCTTCTTCAGGACAATGAACGCAGAATCCTGGGAAATGTATTCAACGCATGTCGTAACGGATACTCCTTCGGGAGCAGGATTCTGGGAAAGGGATTTATTCAACGCGTTTCAAAGTGGATACTTCTTTACAACTAACACAGGGTATTGGCGAAAATATTCAATGTGTTTGGGAGTAGATACTCCTTCAAGACAATGAACAAAGGAACCTGGGAAAGTGATTTATTCAATGTGTTTCGGAGTGGACACTCCATCGGGACAATGAACTCAACATCCTGTAAAAGTGATTGTTTCAAGGCGTTTCGGAGTCGATATTCCTTCTTCAGGACAATGAAAGCATGATAACGGGAAAGGGATTTACTGAACACATTTCGTAGTGGACACTCCTTCAGGACAATGAACGCAGGATCCTGGGAAATTTATTCACCGCGTTTCGTAATGGATTCTCCTTCAGGACAATAAAAGCAGGATCGTAGAAAAGAGATGTATTGTACGCTTTTCAGAGTGGATACTCCTTCTTCAGGACAACGAACACAGGATCCTGAGAAAAATATTCCACGCGTTTCAGAGTGGATACTCCTCCTTCAAGACAATGAACACAGGATCCCGGGAAACTGATTAATTCAACGCGTTTCGGAGTGGACACTTCTTCAGGACAATGAACACAGGATCTTGAGAAAAATATTCAACGAGTTTCAGAGTGGATACTCCTTCAAGACAATGAACGCAGGATCCTAAAAAAAGTGATTTATTCAATTCGTTTTGAAGTGGACACTTCTTCAGGACAATAAACCTTTATTCGATGCGTTTTGGAGTGGATACTCCTCCTTTAGGTCACTGAACACAAGATCCTGGGAAAGTGATTTATTCTACGCGGTTTGGAGTGAATACTCCTTCTTCCGGAAATCTCCAGGTGCTTGTCTTGAAGAAGTACCTACTCCGAAACGCGTTAAGTAAGTCACTTTCCCAGGATCCTGCGATCATCGTCTTACGACAGTGTGGTTTTTAACCCTTCTCATTAAGTTGTCTGCAGGGGTTGCATCTGGTATTTCAGCTTTGTCTTAGGTCTGGGGGACTAGCTATTTTCCTCATGGAGAGAAATCTGCCTGCAGGCATAAGGAGACAGATACGCTGATAAGGAGACTTATAGCCGCAATGCTCCTCTGGGAAATATGCAAATTGTCACTTCAGTGAGGAAGTGAATGAACTCTAGCGCCACCTTTTGGTAGCTGTCCTCAAAGTCATTATCGACTCTTTAACAAGCCTTTTAATATGACCAAGGATTTCTGCCAAATCAATTTATTTTATTTCTTTATTCTTCTTACATACTTTTTAAGGGATTTGCCCTGCTGAGCTGCTCTACCCTACATGAATCCTAAAGTATGATTAGTCAGTCATTGTTCGGCCAAATTCAGACATCTGTAAAACATGGTCCAAGTATGGAGCATGATGTCCGGACTGGCCACAGGTCTCCTGACTCAAACTCATGTCACCAGGTAAAATACTGAAAATCGAGCCTAGGAGATGGGGCTCATACGTATGAAACTGACATCTTCGGGAAAGAGCACACATTCGGTATTTGCAGCAGATTTTCCAGCAAAGTTTTGGCAGCAAAAACGCTGCAAAAAACAAGTGCACTTTTACATGTGAATTATTTGAATGGGTGAAAAATTCTAACATGCTGCAATTTGGAAAAAAACAAAACAAAAACACTTTAATGGTTCATATTTAAAAGGAAGAAGTAAACAGCGTTCAGAGATTTCAGAAATCTAATTCCTTGACCAAGAATCTGCAAAAACACAAGTGCATGCCCTCATCATCTCCTGCCTGGACTACTGCAACCTCCTGCTCAGAGGCCTCACTTCTAACACTCTCGCACCCATATAATGTATCCTAAACTCTGCAGCCCAACTAACCCACCTGTCTCCACGTTACTCCATGGCCCCTCCTCTCTGCCAAGGCCTTCACTGGCTTCTCATTTCCCAAAGACTCCAGTTCAAATCCCTAATCATGACATACAAAGCCAAGTACAACCTGTCTTTTCCATACATCTGTGACCTAATATCCCTGTATTATCTGCATGTAACCTCTCATCCTTACAAGGTATCATTCTCTTCTCTACTCTTATCACCTCTTCCCACAATTTTATACAAGATTTCTCCTGTGCTCCCCCATACTCTGGAACTCTCTGCCCCAACACATAAGACTCTCACCTACCATGGAAACCTTCATAAGAAACCTGAAGACCCTGCTCTACCGACAAACCTACAACCTAAAGTAACCCCCAGTCCACTAAACTGCCGCATGACCAGCTCTACCCTCTCCTACTGTATTCTTACCCATCACTTGTAGACTGTGAGCCCTCATGGGCAGAGTCCTCTCCCCTCACCTTCTGTATTCCTACCCATCCCTTGTAGACTGGGAGCCCTTGTGGGCAGGGACTTCTACCCTCATCTACTGTATTCTTACCCATCCCTTGTAGACTGTGAGCCCTCATGGGCAGGGTCCTCTCTCCTCACCCATCCCTTGTAGACTGTGAGCCCTCGTGGGCAGGATCCTCTTTCCTCACCTACTGTATTCTCATCCATCCCTTGTAGACTGTGAGCCCTCGTGGACAGGGTCCTCTCCCCTCATCTACTGTATTCCTACCCATCCCTTGTAGACTGTGAGCCCTCGTGGGCAGGATCCTCTCTCACCTACTTTATCCTCACCCATCCCTTTTATACCGTGAGTCCTCGCAGGCAGGTTCCTCTCGCCTCACCTACTGTACCCATACCTTGTAGACGGTGAGCCCTCGCAAGTAGGGTCCTCTCTCCTCACCTACTGCATCCTCACCCATCTCTTGTAGACTGTGAGCCCTCGTGGGCAGAGTCCTCTCTCCTCACCTACTGTATCCTCATTCATCCCTTGTAGACTGTGAGCCCTCATGGGCAGTCCTCTCTCCTCACCTACTGTATCCTCACCCATCCCTTGTAGACTGTGAGCCCTCGTGGGCAGAGTCCTCTCTCCTCACCTACTGTATCCTCACCCATCCATTGTAGACTGTGAGCCCTCATGGGCAGGTCCTCTCTCCTCACCTACTGTATCCTCACCCATCCCTTGTAGACTGTGAGCTCTTGTGGGCAGTGTCCTCTACCCTCCCGTACCTGCTTAAGCCTTCTACTGTTGATAATTATTTACCTGCCCTATCTAGGCCCCTTTTTCACATGTAAATCGCCATGGACTAAAATGGCGCTATAATAATACATAATAATTCTCTATGGTGGTACTGTAAAACGCTGCATTTTTTCATCATCAAAAATGCAGCATGTCAACAAGCCCTTTTGCAACTTTACGCCGTGTTGGAGAATCGATGCAGGGCCAACGAGGACCGCTGAGAAGAATAGGGGACAACCTCTGCTAATTTAGGCCCCATGAATGTTAATTCTCCCATGAAGACTGTAAGTCAGCTGTTATTACTGTTAAGTCAGGACCAGTTGCGGAACTTGAAGCCATGGGCCCCGATATGAAAGTTTCAACGGGGCCCCCAATTACTGCAAATGTTTAATGGCAATAGTCTTTTTCTATAGACCACAGGGACTTTTGGGGCCCCCTGGGCTCCGGGGCCCGGGTGCGATTGCCACCCCTGCACCTGTTGTAGTTACGCCCCTGGTCAGGACTTCATCCTCTAAGATCAGAGAAAGGTCGATCAATCAAAGTCAGTTCATACAGTTCCATACAATACAGGTCTTCACCTATCTGCCCCAATTCTGATTCCATCATTGAAACAAGACGTCGTTCCTGGCAAAGAAAACCGGAGAGCATCGAAAGTAAGTACACCCCATCTGTGAGCCGTGCGCCACATTATCTCACTGTTGTGATTTGTTGTGCAGTAAAAACAGTTACAGCATAGATGAATAGGAAAAGATCCGCACAAATTAACTGGATTAACAGAAAATGATGTCAGAGAAAGCGAGAAGGAACGAAATGAGCGAAGGTGTAGATGACCGAAAAATGGTGAGAGCGGGAATACACAGGAGAGGAAGATGGGAGGCGGAAAAGGGAGAGGTGACAGAGAGAAAACTGGTTATTGCTTCATTTGTAGGAGAGGGGAGTGGTAATAACTTGCTCACACCTGATATTCCGCGTTTCATCCATTTCGGTTCACCAAGTGCAATGAAGAAACTTTCTTGCCTTTCGTATTCCTCCTCATCTATTATTTTTACCCTTATCGTTTTCCTGTTGGGACATAAGAGAAAGATTGGTATATATAAAGGAATAGTATCAGAGCTTTCTACCTTTGTTGACACCCTTCCAAGCAGGGCTGTGGAGTCGGAGAGTTGGTGTCCATTTTGGTGGAGTTGGATTCAGGGAAACTGAGGAGTCGGAGTCTTGGAGTCAGATGCTTATTGACTTGACAGCCCTGGTTTGGAGTCGGGAGTCATGGAGTCGGTGTCCATGTTGGTGGAGTCGGATTCAGAGAAATTAAGGAGTTGGAGTCAGATGTTTGACTTACTTCATGACCATGGTCGTGGAGTCGTCGGAGTTGGAGTTAGAGAAGGATTTGGGGAAGTTGAGGAGTCGGAGTTGGGTGTTTGGCTTACTGACTTCACAGCCACAGTTGTGGAGTCGGAGTCATGGAGTCGGTGTCCATTTTGGTGCAGTCGGATTCAGGGAAATTGAGGAGTTGGAGTCGGAGTCAGATGTTTGGCTTACTAGGTTCATGACCATGGTTGTGGAGTGGGGGAGTCGTCTATTTTGGTGGAGGTGGAGTCAGATTTGGGGAAATTGAGGAGTTGGAGTCGTAGTTAGATGTTTGTCTTACTAAGTTCATGACCATGGAGGTGGATTAGGATTTGGTGGAAATTGAGAAGTCTGAGTCAGATGTTTGGCTTACTGACTTCACAGCCCTGGCTGTGGAGTCGGAGTCATGGAGTCGGTGTCCATTTTGGTGGAGTCGGATTCACAAAAATTGAGTCGGAGTCAGATGTTTGGCTTACTAACTTTACAGCCCTGGTTGTGGAGTCTGTGTCCATTTTGGTCTAGTTGGAGTCTGATTCGGGAAATTGAGAAGTCAGAGTCCAATGTTTTCTTACCAACTCCACAGCCCTGCTTCTAAGATGCTAAAAAAAAAAGACTTTGACAACCTGTGCCCCTTCGGTCTTGGCAGGTTGGGTGGTGACAGAATAGAGGTCACGAGCCACAGATTACCAAACTATACGTCTATAGATTGTTGGCTTCTGACAAGGCCTAGATCAAAACATATCCACATATTTTAGACTCGTCATCTGCTTGACATAGATGGATCAGAACCTTTTATACCATTCAATAAAGAAGAATACCCGGCACCACTTATCTGACGATCACATGCGCTTAGCAATACTGAGAGTGAGTGGAGTGGGTAAGTGATGCAGATCTCCATTGGTGCTCAGTCTCCAGATACATACCTTTCTTTTCACTTTATTTTCATATCCAGATATAGACAGGCATGGGAGAGAGGGGAAGCGGGAAAACAGGAACAACAGCGGCTGTTTCACACCTGACTGTGCTTCCACCTTTGGTGCGAAACAGCCGCTGTCGTCCTTGTGTTCCGCTCTCTCTCATGCCTTGAACGATTAGATACAGGGTTTGGTTCCCATATGTCATAGACGCAAAGATTTTGTATTTAGGTTTATGATGTTTGTTGGTAAAAAAAGAGCAATATTCAGGATTCTAATATGTATACAGTATGGGCCAACACACTCTATGGCTGCAGGAACCAACCACATAGGAGAATAAAGCATTTATCACCGCTAGGAATCTGCTGATCTCCAGTCACACGTGCAACCCGAGACTCCTTCAAAGATTATGGCGCTGCCGAAATTGCGTCTGTATTACAAGGACGGCTAAAGTCCTTTGGCTCACATTGTATATAAAGGGCTATGTGGGGACTCTTGCTAAATTTAGGAGGCTTATACTGTGTATCAAGGGGCTATATGGAGGTTCACACTGTATACAGGACTATGTGGGGGCTCACATTATATATAGAGGGGCTATGTGAGGGCTCATCCTGTATTTATGGGGGAATGTGGGAGCTCATACTGTGTTTAGGAGGCTATGGGGGGCTCATCCTGTATATAGAGGTGCTATGTGGGAGGTCATACTGTATATAAGAGGGGTATGTTGTGGCTCACATTGTATATACAGGGGCTCATACTGTATATAAGAGCAATGTGGGGTCTTTGTAGGAGTCATATGGTATATAGGGGCTATGTGAGGGCTCATCTTGTATATAAAAGGACTATGTGGGGACTTACACTGCCGTACATGCTAGCATTACTGCTGAGACCACAAACATGACCGATGAGGCACAGTAAATTTATTTCATTATAGAAGCATTACAGAAAACGTCTTTAAACTTGTAAAATTAACAATATAAAATGAACATATGTGGCTAAATATTATATTGCACATCACAGTTCTCAGTATTGAAATCGCAGCACCAAGAAAGAAAAGTGGTGGGATTATGGAAATCCCAGGATTGACAGATAGATAGATAGATAGATATCTATCTATCTATCTATCTATCTATCTATCTATCTATCTATCTATCTATCTCCAAATTTACACACCTTGGCAGGCATCAGTGAAGTTATAATAGTTGTCTGGGGACTGTTCTCCCACACTGAATGCACTTGGGAACACAAATCATCAAAATCCTCTGCTGGCAGCTTCCTATGCTGATGCCTATGATGCTCCAGAAGTGTTTGGTGGGAGACAAGTCTGGAGGCCCTGCAGCCATGGTATCCCTTTTGGGCCACCCAGGCTGCTCATAGTAACAGCAGCAACATAGTGTTGTGATAAAAAGCGACTCCTGGGACACTTTTTGTAGAAATGCCGCACCACTGGTTCCACCACCAAATCAATGTCCTCATCATGACGTTGCTCACATGGTCTCCAGACCAATCTCCACCTGTGCATCCAAATCAAAAGTGAAGCTTACTGCTGAATAGGACAGACCTCCATTGCTCCATTCCAGCCTCCAGTCTTTATCTGTATAAAGGACAGTCACATCCTCCTGGAATTATAGTGTGGGGTGCCAAAATGTACGGCAGCTGGACTCCTCTAGTCTTCTATAAAGTTACAGTAACAGCTTATAATATTTCTCATAGTTATTGTGAGCAGCCCATAGTCGACAGCATCTCCAGACTTGTCTCCCATCGAGCACATCTGGGACGTCATTGATCGGTGTTTGCAAATGAAGCTGCCAGCAGAGGATTTTGATGAATTCCGTGCCCAGGTGCATTCAGTGCAGCAGAGCATTTCTGGAAACACCTTTTAACCACCTCATTGATAAGTGCGGGGATGTCTGCACGTGGTGCACATACACAATACTGAAGAAACTGGAATGTTTTGAAACTTTTGTTTCCATTTTTTCATAATTTTTATATCAATAATATGCCAAATGCATCCTGTAATATTCATAATTCCAAGTTTTCCGTCATGGTGTTGAAATTTCAATGTTGAGGGTATACGGTATTTTGCCATATATTTAGACCCATAGAGTCTATGAACTGTTGATATCTGTATTCTCTATACATTTAGACCCTATAGATAATCCCAAACACTACATAAAAGGTACGTAACATATTTCTATAATTACATAGATGGTACCAGGTAGAATAATGAAATCTGAAGCGTGCCCATAGCGGGTGCAGAGGAAGCGTCCACCTCTGTGTCCTGCCCCACGATAGAACCCATGGTAGGAAGGGAACTATTATACAATGTGCATCAAATTATATTAGATAACTGTATTGTATATTAATTTCTGATTGGTAAATATGGGATTTACATCCTTATAGGTCCACTTTTCGACACTTCTACCGAGGGCCTGGCCGTACAGGGCCCAGACAGTCACGGGCGAGCCAAGCTCTTGTTTTGCAGCACATGCCCCGGCTGGCTCGCCAGTGCAGAAGTCAGGTTCAGAGTTGCCCTCGGTTAGGGTCAAAGCACACGCAGAGTCTATTGAAGTTTTACTTGAACAGTCTCTTGAAAGAAGGGTACTCAACTTAAACGTTACTTCTTTTGGGGTATTCACATTGCCACAGACTGCTCCCCTTATCCGGATACCTCCATACTCTCATCCCCCAACATCACTGTAGCCCGCTGTAAGCTGACAGGTCTCTCTTGGCTCCAGCCCTATTCCACCCACGAGGATCTGCTCAAAGGAACAATCAAGGGCAACCTTTAATGAAAGTTCCTTCACAGCTGGCACCACGGTGACCTGTTCGTCCGAGTCTATGCCGAGGTCCACTGATCCGGCATCGGAGGAAATAGTCAAAGTGAGCCCCAATGCCGGGAGGAGAGCACTCACAGTATGTTCAGCTTCACGTCCCGGATCCAGGGCCTGAATCCGAAGATGACTCAGGGGGTAATGCCAAATCGAAATCGGATTGCGGTTCCTGGTCTCCCTTACTGGCTCTTCTTTTCTTGGGGACTCTGCTCCTGAGACTGCACCACAGACCCCTATAAGTTGACTAGGCCCCACCCATGAGGAATATCACTAATTACTATTAATAACTTCCATAGCATTAAGGTTATGTGCCCACTGTGCATTTGTGCTGCATTTTTTGCTGCGTTTCTGCAGCACCCTTAGCTTTAACATTAAACTCTTTGTGATTTACAAAAAGCTGTGCCCCCATGTGCATTTGTGGGTGCTGCGGTTTTGCTGCAGAAATCGTCTGCGTTCTTAAAAGTCTGTCAATTAACATGCCTGTTTTTGGCCATCACAAATGGATGGGTATTCCAACAGTCTGTTTGTAAGACTTTTTTTCCCTTGCGATTTGCACAGCAAAAACGCTGCAATATTCGCCCTCCCGGCGATCCCCGGTGACGTCGTCCCCGTGCCCAGCTCTGTGTATTGTCCTTATTGAGACTCCTAAACGAGGCTCCACAGACTTTATTTGCATATAGTCCTTCCAGGACCTGCGTCTTGCTCTTCCTCTTACCTGTCTACTTTCCAAATTATATTAGTATCTTACGTGCATGGAGGAAGGAGGACACAGGTGACGGTCAAAGCAAGTTCCTGTTTATTGTTTAACACATCGTTCTTTTATACCCAAGGATACAACACAGAATCAGGGAGGGCTCTGCCCCCAAGAGTCCCTCATGATTGGATCAGAGGTCTAGACATCATATGATTGGTCTTAGAATATACTGTAAAAATCCCCATATTAGCACACTTCCTCCTATCAACTCTGTGGTCAGCTAGCTTCCTCTTTTCTCACGGAGGGATTCTTAACAAGTTATGAAATATCTATTGCTTTATTCATACTAATAGAATTTGCACACATAATATTGAGTTGTTTGTTTTCAGACCTTTTCAGATTATTAGCCATACAAATAGTTAATAGTGAATAATACAATATCTTTGAATATTTTCACATATTTGATTCCACAGCAATGTTACACAGGCTGTCACATGGTGCGCAGGCTCTGGAAGCTCGATACCCACAGGTGCTGTCGGTGCACGGAGGAAGACATCATCGGGGATCACCACAGGCTTGTCGGGGAAGGTGAAAAAGTGTGTCTGCCTGTGTGTGTCTGTCTGTCTCTGTGTGTCCCCTTATTTGTGCTGCACTTGTTTGTACACAGCTGCGTTTGTGCAGCTGACGAACGCAGCATAAATGCAGCACATAGCCTTAGGAGTCCAGGGAGCAGTCTTCACCTTGGCCACTAGATGGCGGTCCACATAAATGCATTATACACATACACCATATACTCCTAAGAGGAAACAAACCGTTTTACACTTCTCTGCGTCATTCCAATATTGTGGACAGTTTGCATGGATGCCAGACGATGAGCCGAACAGTGTACAAATAAAAAGTAATGTAAGAGATCAGAACTAATGTCATCTACTAAATCACATAGTAATTGACAGCGTTGCTTATCTGGCACGTTCACACTTTGAACCTCTCACACCAGTGAGTGTCGCCAAACTGTGAACCATTTGGATGATGATTAACACGTCTTTAATTGACAACATATATCAAATTAAGGACCATAAACTGCCTGATGGAGACATTCAACACATCTCCCCTGCACATCATTCTTCCATACCTGTTGCCAATGGGCCGGAAACCTATTTTTAGTGATAGTAATGGAGAAAGATCCCCGGAGTGGGGCGGCCGTCAATCACAGCGTTCCCGGCACAAAACAACATTATTGTGTGTTGTGCTCCTCTACCGGCCACCGGACGCATGTATCCGCACCACGGTAACCTCACATCTGTCAACATTCCGGGAAGGGATACAGGTGAACAGGTGCAAAGCTAAAGTGTCATTATATAGATTATATAGTCATTATCAATTTTATATGTATTTTACAATATAAATTCATTTGAAATTGGGATCATTTTTTTTATTTGCTTGTATTATCCTGAACAGCCCCTGCCCATATGCTATACAAGTACGACTGGGTGTTTGCTTTGTACTCCCCCACTATATGGCAGTATGGTGATGCGACCTATGGCCGGGTGCATCACACGGGTTGTCGGCATATGACTCTGTGCACATGTTTTACTGTGGTTGTGCTGTGTGAAACCTAGCCGAAACACAGTGAGTTAACAGCTAAAAGGAGTAGATGAGCTGCATGAGCGGCTGAATGGGAACTGTGTGTGTACTGATTGCATGGCAGCCCAGGTGGGTGTGTCAGTGTGGGTGTGGCAGCTACGATAAGAGCCAGCCCAGGTGTCTGTGTGGGAGACAACAGAGACTGGAGAGACTGGAGAGAGATGATGGGAAGCAGAGCAGTCCTGAGCTCTGCGATGTGCGGTCATGAAGGGAGCCTGCCAGCTCCATACCGGTGGCCGGGAACGGGTTGTTATGGCTCCTAGAGTGGAGAACCGTGCCTGATCCAGGAGGGCGCTGGTCCGAACGTGTGGCGAGACACGTCCGGAGGGAGCCCTTAGGGGATGTCTGGTATAACCCGGTAACTCAGGTTGCTAGACCCAGTTCGGTGCCCCGGTAAGCTAGCAGTCCACGTATGCAATGGTGGACTTAGTGCCATGTGGGTTTAATCTGTGGGAGGGGAACTCCAGTGAGGGAAAACGTTTTAGTACAATTCCTGCCCTTCTATATGATGAAGCAGAGTCGTACAGTGCAGTGCTAGGATCTATAGATCTCTTATAATTCGATAAAATCATATCTGCTCCTCTGCTCTAGCCCCCAACTCAGGGAACCCAGAATCATCAGCCTGACAGTCTCATACTGTTGCTGAGAAGAGGAGGTGTGTCGGGGACGTGGATGCTGGGAACTTCAGGATCAGCTTACATTCACGCTCCCTCACATTTCTGTATAGGGAGGGAGCGTGGCCGCTGACCCCATGCTCACACATACAATCCAGCCCCTGATATACCATCCTATGTGACAGGGAGGGGGGTTCCAGACTTGAAACAGCAATCATGTCACCAAGCAGATACAAATACATGCTGTGATCCTCTGCTGTATGATGATGCATAATGTGTACTGTTATTGTGAGGATACAAGCAGAGGCAAATCATTACATTGATCGATTCAGCTCTGTATGGTCTCCCCTCCCCCATGGGAACATGGTATCTTCTTATCCCTCCAACCTTCAATGGTCCTTCGTCATCACTCCTCACTGGAATGTAGGCTGATCCTGCAGCTCCCAGCATCCACGCCCCAGACACACCACCTCTTCTCACCAGCAGCATGAAGCTTCCAGGCTAAAGATTCAGGGTCCCCTGAGGTGGGGCCAAACCAGAGGATCAGGTATGATTTTATTGATTTATACGAGATCTATAGATCCTAGCACTGCACTGTACGGCTGTGCTTCATCATGTAGCAGGGCAGGAACTGTACTAAAAAGTTTTCTCTCACTGGAGTTCCCCTTTAAGTTGACACACAGGGTCACGGAGCCGGGTCTCAGTCCCTGTGGCTGCCCCAGAAGCATCAAAGCCCAGTTCCGAGTACTCCACGGCCCTGGGGCGCGTCACAAGCAGTGTATCAGAATACACTCGGTGCAGGGACTTTCTCCTACACAATAAAAAAAATTGATCTTCAGTAATTCTCAACAGTGTAAAGATTTGCTGAACCTCTCAATCCTGCAGATGCGATTCTACCATCTCTAATCACCATTTTAAGGAAAATCAATTTCTATTGCTGTGGGTAATGATCTTCTGAATATTGGTGCATTGTGTACAGTGGAAGGGTAGCCCGCGGCTAGGATGGATGCAAAGCCCTTCATTATACTGCCTTTAGGCTCTGTTTTCAGTTACCTCCGGGCTAAACCTCGCTGTACTCATTTTCACAAGACAATCAAATTCAGTTTATAAACAAGGTTTGTTATTTTCGTCTGAAACTCTCTTAAAGGGAATCTATCACCAGGTTTTTCCTACCTAATCTCAGACCAGCATAGAGACCCTGAGTCCAGGCATGTGTCACTGGGCTGCTTGGTGCAATTGTTTATAAAATCACTGTTTTATAAGCAGGAGATTAGCACTGGAAGACTAGTAAATATGACGCCAGGTAGTCAAGAACATGCAGGAGCACTGTATAACCCCACCTGCATCACTGATTGGCAGCTTTCTATGTTCACTGTAAGTGAGCGAATGCTGCCAATCAGTGGTGTGGGCAGGGTTATAAAGAGCTCAGTTAACACAGAAAGCTGTCAATCAGTAGTGCGGGAGGGGCTATACAGAGCTTAGTGTACACAGAAAGCTGCCAATCAGTGGTGTGAGAGGGGCTATACAGAGCTCAGTGTACACAGAAAGCTGACAATCAGTAGTGTGGGCAGGGCTATACAGAGCTTAGTGTACACAGAAAGATGCAAATCAGTGGTGTGGGAGGGGCTATACAGAGCTCAGTGTACACAGAAAGCTGCCAATCAGTGGTGTGGGAGGGGCTATACAGAGCTTAGTGTACACAGAAAGATGCCAATCAGTAGTGTGGGCAGGGCTATACAGAGCTTAGTGTACACAGAAAGATGCCAATCAGTGGTGTGGGAGGGGCTATACAGAGCTCAGTGTACACAGAAAGCTGCCAATCAGTGGTGTGAGAGGGGCTATACAGAGCTCAGTGTACACAGAAAGCTGCCAATCAGTGGTGTGAGAGGGGCTATACAGAGCTCAGTGTACACAGAAAGCTGACAATCAGTGGTGTGGGCAGGGCTGTACAGAACTTGGTGTACACAAAAAGCTGCCAATCAGTGATGTGAGCGGGACTATACAGAGCTGAGTGTACACAGAAAGCTGCCAATCAGTGGTGTGGGAGGGGCTAAACAGAATTTAGTGTTCACAGAAATCTGCCAATCAGTGGTGTGGGCATGGCTATACAGAGCTCAGTGTACACAGAAAGCTGCCAATCAGTGGTGTGGGCATGGCTATACAGAGCTCAGTGTACACAGAAAGCTGCCAATCAGTGGTGTGGGCAGGACCATACAGAGCTCAGTGTACACAGAAAGCTGCCAATCAGTGGTGTGGGCAGGTCTTATACAGAGCTCAGCATTCAGAGAACTTCAAGATCTGCAGCAGAGATAACTGATGTTATCAAATAAAATCAAGCAGCTTAGTAAGAGACACATCACTAGAATCAGAGTCTCTGCCCCTACATCATGCTACTCTCAGATGGGATGACAAAAACCTGCACGCACGGCAGATGCTGGTTTTGTTACATAGCTGCCAATTGTCTGTAACAACAACACTGCAGATCTCTGATCACTGCTGTTTAACCGTTTAGATGCTGCTGCTAATCACTGAATCATTTACAAGGGTTTTCCAGTGAAAACAAGTAATCACCTGTTCACAGAATAAGTGATAACTTATTGATTAGAGGGGGGCCAATTGATAGGACCTTCACCAATCAGAAGAATGTGGAACGTTTATCCCCATTATTCTGGGGTTTCACTTGCGAGAGTGATGAGAGACCCGCGCATGTCTCGCAATGCATCACTCGGCACGCTGCCTGCTCTCCGGTCATGAGGGGGCAGCTGTATCTATTTCTATGCAGTTTCACACTCCTGTCCAGAGAGCGGGGGCCGAGCCGAGTGAAGGGTTGCGATACACGATCTCGCATCACTCTCGCAAGTGGAACCCAGACCTTAGACTGGAGCTCATTTACAACTCAACCCCTCACTGGCATTGATCACTGCACTTGGCTTTTTGTGACAGCCCCAAAGAGGATGAAGCGGGGGGTGGCCCAACATCCGACCGACATAAAAGTCCCACATTCTTCTGATCAGTGAAGTTCCCAATGGTTCCGACACCACCAATCAATACCTTATCACCTATCCTGGGGGCCGGTGATAATTTGCTTTCATCAAAGAACCTCTTTACTGCAAACTTCCATAACAATACATTAGGTATGGGCTATGCATAGCAGATGTGTAGGAACCTCGTATATTTCACAGCCCACGCTCCACTATAACGAGGATAACAGCTAACAGGTTTAGTATGGGCCCTAGAAGTCAATTCTTCCTGTGGGCCCCAGTCCGATCCCACTGATATGACTATATCAATGGAAAAATTAAAAAAAAACAAAAAACAACTTACGAAGAAGAGGAAAACAAAAAGGCAGAAAAAGACAAGATCCCTTGGGAGCGAAGAGGTTAAAGTCCATGAAAAGTTAAAGGGCTATTCTCATCTCTAAGATCCGTAACAATAACAATATTAACAAATCCCTCCAATTAGAAATGTAGTCTGATTTTCCTGATAAGCGATGTCTTTACCTCATGTGCAGGGCATTGCAACTTGGGTATCTAGTACACACCTTAAGGGTGAAGTTATAGGGAAAGTTAGTTAATTACCATATTTTTCGGATTATAAGACGCACTTTATTGCCCCCAAATTGGAGAGCAAAGTGGGGGTGCGTCATATAATCCAAACCTTGCTTACCCCGGGGGTTGGCAGCGGCGGTTAGTGCAGAGGTTCAGGATGTCGGTATGTTGGTAGTGGGGTCGGCAGCGATGGTTGGTGCAGAGGCTCAGGATGTCGGTATGTTGGTAGTGGGGTCGGCAGCAGCGGTTAGTGCAGAGGTTCAGGATGTCGGTATGTTGGTAGTGGGGTTGGCAGCGGCGGTTGGTGTAGAGGTTCAGGATGTCGGTATGTTGGTAGTGGGGTCGGCAGCAGCGGTTAGTGCAGAGGTTCAGGATGTCGGTATGTTGGTAGTGGGGTTGGCAGCGGCGGTTGGTGTAGAGGTTCAGGATGTCGGTATGTTGGTAGTGGGGTCGGCAGCGATGGTTGGTGCAGAGGTTCAGGATGTCGGTATGTTGGTAGTGGGGTCGGCAGCGGCGGTTGGTGCAGAGGTTCAGGATGTCGGTATGTTGGTAGTGGGGTCGGCAGCGATGGTTGGTGCAGAGGTTCAGGATGTCGGTATGTTGGTAGTGGGGTCGGCAGCGATGGTTGGTGCAGAGGTTCAGGATGTCGGTATGTTGGTAGTGGGGTCGGCAGCGGCGGTTGGTGCAGAGGTTCAGGATGTCGGTATGTTGGTAGTGGGGTCGGCAGCGGCGGTTAGTGCAGAGGTTCAGGATGTCGGTATGTTGGTAGTGGGGTTGGCAGCGGCGGTTGGTGCAGAGGTTCAGGATGTCGGTATGTTGGTAATGGGGTCGGCAGCGGCGGTTGGTGCAGAGGTTCAGGATGTCCGTATGTTGGTAGTGGGGTCGGTAGCGGTGGTTAGTGCAGAGGTTCAGGATGTCGGTATGTTGGTAGTGGGGTTGGCAGTGGCGGTTGGTGCAGAGGTTCAGGATGTCGGTATGTTGGTAGTGGGGTCGGCAGCGGCGGTTGGTGCAGAGGTTCAGGATGTCGGTATGTTGGTAGTGGGGTCGGCAGCGGCGGTTGGTGCAGAAGTTCAGGATTTCGGTATGTTGGTAGTGGGGTCGGCAGCGGCGGTTAGTGCAGAGGTTCAGGATGTCGGTATGTTGGTAGTGGGGTCGGCAGTGGCGGTTGGTGCAGAGGTTCAGGATGTCGGTATGTTGGTAGTGGGGTCGGCAGTGGCGGTTGGTGCAGAGGTTCAGTTTGTCGGTATGTTGGTAGTGGGGTCGGCAGCGGCGGTTGGTGCAGAGGTTCAGGATGTCGGTATGTTGGTAGTGGGGTTGGTAGCGGCGGTTGGTGCAGAGGTTCATGATGTCGGTATGTTGGTAGTGGGGTCGGCAGCGGCGGTTGGTGCAGAGGTTCAGGATGTCGGTATGTTGGTAGTGGGGTCGGCAGCGACGGTTGGTGCAGAGGTTCAGGATGTCGGTATGTTGGTAGTGGGGTCGGCAGCGGCGGTTAGTGCAGAGGTTCAGGATGTCGGTATGTTGGTAGTGGGGTCGGCAGCGGCGGTTAGTGCAGAGGTTCAGGATGTCGGTATGTTGGTAGTGGGGACTGGCGTGGGAGCAAGAGATGATCACAGTGGTCAGCGGTGTGCTGCATGCTGTGTTCGAAGGGCATTCAGGCTTCTGGGTACGGCGAATAACTGTGGACGAAATCTCCATCTGCGCATGCGCCGGCCCAGATCGTGCTCCGCTCTCTCTGAGATCCTTAACAATACCTGCTCTGCACTCCGCGGCCATTCACCGCACCCAGAAGTGTGAATGCCCACTGAAAACAGCACGCAAGAACACCGCCGAGCAATGTGACCATCCCTAGCTCCGCGCCCACAAGAAGTCCCCACTACCGACATCCACCGGTTGGCAGTGCTGCCACAGCCATTCCCCCCGGTAAGCTACACTGCACATACAAATAACATGGACGAAATTATAGGACAACCCCTATTTTAAATACATTTTCTTTTCCTAATTTCTTCCTCTACATTTGGGGGTGCGTCTTATAAAGTGGAAAATACGGTAGTTGCTCGTGGTGCTGCACATGAGGATACAATGTGGGTAATCAGGAGAACTATACTGCTGTACATTTCCAAATGGAGATATTTCCTAATATTATTATTATTATTATTATTACACCTTATTGGGGTCAGATCTTGGAGATGGGAAGACCCTTAAAGTTTCCTAACACCTTGGCAATCAGATGCTGTAGATCCTGATATTTGCTCATTCAGGCCTTTCCTACAGTAAGGAGATGGTTTTGTTGCTGTGTGCAGCTATGCTCCATGATAGACAGGACTGAAGTGCATACATGGGGGGCGCTCTGCGGGATGACTCACGCTGGCTGACTCACAGTATGGCGGCTTTATGTTTTGTGATTGTGATCAGCGAGTGAAGGAAGATAATCATAAGAGTGTCAGCAGAGCAGCGCACTTGTACTCCCTTTTTATCAAATATAGGTCAAGTGACAGTACTGCATTTCATTACTTGCTCGCACACAGTCCTCACAGCGTCGTCGATAAAGCGGTGACCTGGATAGAGGAGAACTCCTATGGCTACAGCTTGCCGATGCAGATCACAGAATGCCACGTATTACCCCTGCAATGATGGGGCGTGCAAGACATTATTAAAGGAATGATATAGAGCGATACATAACCAGAACTACGCTGCTCAATCGGGGACACAGTGCGGCATAGACTACCAGATTGCCAAGAGCCCCCAATTATTAGGGACCTCCACCGCCTCATGTACATTGTCTATTGACCCTGAGCTGCTTATCATAGCAAAGGGTGCGGTCACCTGAGCTCCATACTTGGCTGATAATCAAGTAGTGATAAAACCTTCAGCACACAGCCTGATAAGTGACACATCACTGAATGATGTATTTTAACCCCTATCTCTTGCTGTCTTCAGATTACACAGCAAAAACCTCCTGACAGATTCCCCTTAAGAGACCAATTAATAAGAAATAAACCCTCATCATGGGCTCCTTTATGAGGTTATATGTGTGTTAAAGAAAATGTGTCACCAGGTTTTTCTCCCCCATCTGAGAGCAGCATAATGCAGAGATAGAGACCCTGATTCCAGCGATGTGTCACTTACTGAGCCGCTTGCTGTCATTTTGATAAAATGACTGCATTCTCTGCTGTAAATTTAGCAGCTCATGAATATGATGGACCAGTGGCGTAACCAGAGTCTGGCGGGCCCCGGTGTGGAATTTAGACCTGCACCCACCGCATGTTGATGAAATGTATGGGCCTCATGTAACGTTCTATATCCTTTAAAGACTCAGAAATTGACCCCTCTCCCCTTCATTATGTATTAATGTCCCTCATCCTGCTATATATGGTCCTCCTCCTGGAATATGGCCCTTATCATGGTATATATGTCCCCCGTCCTGGTTTATATGGTCCGCTTCCTTCCATCCTCCAATTATTATAATACATCCCCATATTCCTCCATATATTGCAATGTATCCCCATAGTCCTCCATTCATAAGGTAGCCCCCATAGTCATTCAATTATAATGCACCTCCATCATCCTCCATATGGTATAATGCAGCCTCATAGCCCTCCTTATAGCATAATACAGCCTCATATCCTCTCCATATAGTATAATGATCCTCATAGCCCTCCATATAGTATAATGAGCCTCATAGCCTTTCATATAGCAAAATACAGCCTCATAGCCCTCCTTATAGCATAATACAGCCTCATAGCCTCTCCATATAGTATAATGAGCCTCATAGCCTTCTATATAGCATAATACAGCCTCATAGCTCTCCATATAGTGCAGTCTCAAACCTTTCCATATAGTGCAGCCTTAATACTTTCCATTTAGTATAATGCAGCCTCAAAACTCTTCATATAGTGCAGCCTCTAATCTCTCCATATGATGCAGCCTCAAAACCTACCAAATAGTGCAGGCTCATAACTTTCCATATAGTGCAGCCTCAAAACTCTCCATATAGTACACCCTTATATATGCAGCCTCATATCTCTCAATATATGGTAGTGCAGTATTATATATGCAGCCTCATATCTCTCAATATATGGTAGTGCAGTATTATATATGCAGCCTCATATCTCTCTATATAGTGCAGTATTATATATGTAGCCTTATATCTGCCATGTAGTGCAGTATTATATATGCAGCCTTATATCTCTCCATACAGTGCAGTATTATATTGTGTATGCAGACATATAGCTTTCAATATAGTGCAGCCTTATTATGTGCAGCCGCATATCTCTCCATATAGTGCAGTATTATATATGCATCCTCATATCTCTCCATATAGTGCAGTATTATATATGCATCCTCATATCTCTCCATATAGTGCAGTATTATATATGCAGCCTCAAATCTCTCCATATAGTGCAGTATTATATATGCAACCTCAAATCTCTCCATATAGTGCAGTATTATATATGCAGCCTCATCTCTCCATATAGTGCAGTATTATATATGCAGCCTCATCTCTCCATATAGTGCAGTATTATATATGCAGCCTCACATCTCTCCATATAGTGCAGTATTATATATGCAGCCTCAAATCTCTCCATATAGTGCAGTATTATATATGCAGCCTCATCTCTCCATATAGTGCAGTATTATATATGCAGCCTCACATCTCTCCATATAGTGCAGTATTATATATGCAGCCTCATATCTCTCCATATAGTGCAGTATTATATATGCAGCCTTATATCTCTCAATACAGTGCAGTATTAGGGTATGTGCACACGGGGGCGGGTTAGTGGCGGCGGCTGGGCGGGACCCGACAGGAAGCTCCGGAGCCGTCCACCGGCTTCCTGTCGGGTCCGTGCTGCGGGAGACGGGCGGGTGTGGCGGCGGTGCACAGCGGGTTAGCGCCGGCGATTCTGCAGCGGCTGGAAGCAGCACATGATTCTGCTTGCAGCCGCTGCAGAACCGGCCGGATTATAGAACATGCTCATTCTTTGCTAACCCGCTGGGAACCCAGCGGGTTAGCAACGGATGAGCATGTGGAAACCGCCGGTGTGTGCACACCGGGGGTCGGTTTCCATAGGTTTATATGTTAACCCAAAAGCCGCTTTTGGATTAACATAAATTTGCATAAACCTCATGGAAACCGACCGGCGGTTTCCGCTGCTAAACCGCTGCTAAACCTCCAAGTGTGCACATAGCCTTATACTGTATATGCAGCCTTATATCTTTCCATGTAGTGCAGTATTATATATATGCAGCCATGTATATGACTCCCCACCCCCAATCCTCTGGCCATAATGCACTCACTTATATATGCAGCCTTATATCTCTACATACAGTGCAGTATTATACTGTGTATGCAGACTTATAGCTTTCCATATAGTGCAGCCTTATTATGTGCAGCCTCAAATCTCTCCATATAGTGCAGTATTACATATGCAGCCTCATATCTCTCCATATAGTGCAGTATTATATATGCAGCCTTATATCTCTACATACAGTGCAGTATTATACTGTGTATGCAGACTTATAGCTTTCCATATAGTGCAGCCTTATTATATGCAGCCTCACATCTCTCCATATAGTGCAGTATTATATATGCAGCCTTATATCTCTACATACAGTGCAGTATTATACGGTGTATGCAGACTTATAGCTTTCCATATAGTGCAGCCTTATTATATGCAGCCTCATATCTCTCCATATAGTGCAGTATTATATATGCAGCCACAAATATGACTCCCCCACCCCCAATCCTCTGGCCATAATGCACTCACTTATTAAAAAAAAAATCTATACTTACCTCTCTTGGTTCCCTCGCTGTTCCAGCGGTCTCCTCTTGCAAAAACTGAGGATTTAAGACTCAGGAGAAGGAGGGGGAGAGATACTGTCCTGCGCTCCACTGCATACTGCATAAAGCAGGAAGTGGGAGGAAGCGGCACCAGCCTGTGTATGCGGTCCACAGTGGAACGTAGGCCGGGAAGTCGGCAGATCAGAGGAAGCGAGGGGAGGGAGCAGAAGCAGGAGGCTCCCCTCCTCTCCCTGACACATGGGCCCCAAAGTGGCCTGTTCTGCCGTGCTGTTACATGGACGTGTGTTCTCAGGGACGCACATCCATGTGAAGCAGGAGCTGCGATCCGTGGGCGCAGGGGCGGCTGGAGGTGTGGGCCCTGTCGCAGCCACGACCACCTGCGACCGCGATCGTTACGCCAATGTGCTGGACTACCTGGCAGCCAAGTAGTCCACTAATGATAATCTACAGATTAAGCAGTGATTTTATCAAAAGTACACTGAGCAGCCCAGTAAGTGACACATCGCTGGAATCAAGGTCTCTGGCCCTACATTATGCTGCTCTCAGATTAGGTGGCGAAAACCTGGTGACAGATTCCCGGGGGAAGAGGGGCAAAATGAAGGATACTACATTCTAATAGGGGTTTGTTTATACAGTACAGTAAGTTGCAGATGACCGCACACTTTTCCCTGTATGCTTTGTAGTTTGGAGATGGGGAAGTTCTACAATGTTTCAGCTTTTCAGGGTTTTAGAGGTGTACAATCTGGGCAGTTACTCATAATGTAATATCTGCCCCTGCCTCAGAGGCCACTCAAATAGCCAAGTAGCAAGGTTTCAGGCCTCTGTAAGGGGGTGTAAGATGCCATCACCCCCACCCTGGGCAATACTGTGCTCCTGTACATATATTGATGTGTTATAGATTTGTGTATATGTGTTGGCATGTTACAGATTAATGTGTAGCATGTTTGTGCTACTGCTCTCTAGTACCTCTGGTAAGATAGGGTTAAATGAGCTAGTGAATCAGTACACTCATTAAGGGTGGAGTTATAGGTTTTCTGTAAGTGAAAGTGTTATTGGGCTAGGTGTGTGTCCACCCACTAGGGATGGAGTTTAAGCAACAAAACAGGCTTACAGTATAGATTTAAAGCAGGGGAGTCTCCATTGAGAGAACTGGAACAGGAACATTCATAATGCAACACATACCGGAAACACTGACATGTAAAGGGGCCCAACCTGGTGATGGGATCAGTCCTGTCCACAGTATTAACAAATACTCGTTCATTTATACAATATAAATCCTAAGTCACATGACAAGGGTCACTAAAGGGTTTCTATTGACTTTTAGGATTGCTACTTCCAATAGGTGGCACTAGAGTACAAGCCTTCTTCCTCTCTTAAGAGGCAATCTCCCAGAGGAACATTGCCTGCTGTAAGTCTCATCATAACTGATGTGCCAGATCTGTCATGTCACAAAACCTTTCCCCTTAGACCCCACTTAGCCTCTCATACAGCCAGATCAGATCTCATACTTTGCACTAACATGGGACAATTACCCCGGAACACCTTGTCTGCCAATTGAGGTTCAGATCTGGTATAAATCCTAACTCCTATGACAAGGCTCATTAAAGGGTCGCTTTTGACTTTTGGGTTTGCTACTTCCAATAGGTGGCACTAAAGCTTGTCTACTTCCTCCCTGAAGAAACAATTTGCATATTTTATTTCCCAGAGGAGCATTGTGGTTATATGTCTCTTCATTACTGGCACTATGCCTGCAAATTAAGGTTCTGATTTTGTACACATCATAAGTCATATGAGAGGGGTCGTTAAACGGTTGATATTGACTATTAGTATTGCTACTTCCAATAGGTGGCACTAGAGCTTGTCTACTTCCTCCCTGAAGAAACAATTTGCATATTTTATTTCCCAGAGGAGCATTGTGGCTATATGTCTCTTCATTACTGGCACTATGCCTGCAAATTAAGGTTCTGATTTTGTATACATCATAAGTCATATGAGAAGGGTCGTTAAACGGTTGATATTGACTATTAGTATTGCTACTTCCAATAGGTGGCACTAGAGCTTGTCTACTTCCTCCCTAAAGAGACCATTTGCATATTTTATTTCCCAGAGGAGCATGGTGGCTATAAGTCTCTTCATTACTGGCACCGTGTCTGCAAATAGAGGTTTTGATCTGATATAAATCGCAAGTCACATGACAAGGCTTGTTAAAGGGTTGCTTTTGACTTTTAGGATTGCCACTTCCAATAGGTGGCGCCAGAGTTCAAGTCTACTTCCTCTCTGAAGAGACAAAATCATATTTCCCAGAGGAGCATTGTGGCTATAAGTCACTCATTACTGGCATGCAGGATTAATCTCCACAAGGAGAAACCTCACCCCTTAGACCCCACTTAGCCTCTCATACAGTCAGATCAGATCTCATACTTTGCACTGAAGAGAGGCAATCACCGAAACACCGTGTCTGCAAATTGACATTCCGATCTGCTATAAATCCTAAGTCATGTGACAAGGTTAGCTAAAGGGTCACTTTTGACTTTTAGCATTGCTACTTCCAATAGGTGGCACCAGAGTCCAAGTCTACTTCCTCTCTGAAGACACAATTTGATTGGTTTATGTCACCATTTTGTGCAGATGGAGGAGTATACTGAAACATTGGAGTCCAGTGTCATAGGACATGCTCTCGGGACTGGACACCTGCCGTCGTAGCACTTGGATGGGTCAGGTGTCTTTTAATGTTAATGAATTTGAATTATGTTCTCTCGTTAATGAATAACGAGGTTATAATGTTGCTCCGTTCCTTTTGCATCACCCTGTATTTAAAAAATAATAATAATTTTGCCTGGAGTTCCATACTTCAGTGAATGTCATGAGTGTCTCAGCGATGGTCTACGGCGATGAAAGTCCCATGCACAATGCAAGACGGAATGTCAATTGTCATCTCCTTATCAGAAATACACCCCAGCTATTATAGTGGCAGGGCCCCCAGGTGATACAGGATGAAGGGGGGGTCTAGATGACTGAATGCTCCCACCTTTCCTGAAGCTCTGTATTGACAGACACACTCCAGTCTTTATCAGGTCCTGAAAATCTCTTTATGTCTTCATATTTAAAGGGAAACTGTGTGAAAGACTTAACGCCCAGTCACACATAACGACGCACCAGCGATCCCGATAACGATGTGCAGAGATCGCTGGTGCGTCGTTTTTCACATCGCTGGTAAGATGTCAAACAGGTATCTCACCAGCAATGTCACCAAAGATCCAGAATTATACCGAGGTCATTGGGAATTGTCCCTCCATAGCGTTGCATTGACAGAGATAATGAGCAACGATATCAAACCCAACGATGTAGCGCTCCCAGTGGGAGACCAACGACATAGAGATGACCCAGAGCAGTGTGTAATGATCAACGATCTCACAGCAGGGGCCAGATCGTTGGTGCGTATCACACATAACGAGATCGCTAACAGGATCACTGTTGCGTCACAAAATCTGTGACGCTACAGCAATCTCGTTAGCGATCTCGTTATGTGTGACAGGGCCTTTACAGTAAGAAACCAGAGGTTGAAATATCTCCAACCAAACCTATTACATGTTTGCGTCACATTAAAATTTGTCTTTTATTTATATGCAGATTCCCTCTATAAGTGCACTCAGGGTATATCAGCGCACTTGCAGTCTTTGGCTCCTCTTAGCTTCGCCCTGCCTGGACCACCCTCACTTCATGATAGGCAGCAGAAACCTCATTCCTCGCTTCACAATAGGCAGCAGAGACCCAATCCCTCGATTCATCATAGGCAGCAGAGACCCCATCCCTCGCTTCATGATAGGCAGCAGAGACCCCATCCCTTGCTTCACGATAGGTAGCAGAGACCTCATCCTTTTCTTCATGATAGGCAGAAGAAACCCCATCCCTCGCTTCACGATAGGTAGCAGAGACCCCATCCCTCGCTTCACGATAGGTAGCAGAGACCTCATCCTTTTCTTCATGATAGGCAGAAGAAACCCCATCCCTCGCTTCACGATAGGTAGCAGAGACCCCATCCCTCGCTTCACGATAGGTAGCAGAGACCCCATCCCTCGCTTCACGATAGGCAGCAGAGACCCCATCCTTTTCTTCATGATAGGCAGCAGAGACCCCATCCCTCGCTTCATGATAGGCAGCAGAGACCCCATCCCTCGCTTCATGATAGATAAGTACTGTCATAGATAGACCATTATTTTTAATATTTAAAGATTCCATAATAACAGGGTCTGTACCACAGGACTGGCGTATAGCAAATGTGGTGCCAATATTCAAAAAGGGGACAAAAACTGAACTTGGAAATTATAGGCCAGTAAGCTTAACCTCTACTGTGGGTAAAATCCTAGAGGGTTTTCTAAGAGATGCTATACTGGAGTATCTGAAGAAAAATAACCTCATGACCCATTATCAACATGGTTTTACGAGGGACCATTCCTGTCAAACTAATCTGATAAGCTTCTATGAAGAAGTAAGTTCTGGACTGGACCAAAGAAATGCAGTGGATGTGGTGTATATGGACTTTTCAAAAGCTTTTGATACGGTGCCACACAAAAGGTTGATACATAAAATGAGGGCAATGGGGATAGGGGAAAATATGTGTAAGTGGGTTAAGAACTGGCTTAGTGATAGGAAACAAAGGGTGGTCATTAATGGAACACACTCAGAACGGGTCACAGTTAACAGTGGGGTACCACAGGGGTCAGTGTTGGGCCCGCTTCTATTTAATATATTTATTAATGACCTTGTAGGGGGCATACAGAGTAGAATCTCAATATTTGCAGATGACACTAAACTCTGCAGGGTAATCAATACAGAGGAGGACAATTTTATATTACAGGAGGATTTATGTAAACTAGAAGCTTGGGCTGCTAAATGGCAAATGCGCTTTAATGGGGATAAATGTAAAGTCATGCACTTGGGCAGAGGAAACAAAAGGTATAATTATGTGCTTAATTGTAAAACACTGGGCAAAACTGTCACTGAAAAAGACCTGGGTGTATGGGTAGATGACAAACTCACATTTAGTGGCCAGTGTCAGGCAGCTGCTGCAAAGGCAAATAAAATAATGGGATGCATTAAAAGAGGCATAGATGCTCATGAGGAGAACATAATTTTACCTCTATACAAGTCACTAGTGCGACCACACTTAGAATACTGTGTACAATTCTGGTCTCCGGTGTATAAGAAAGACATAGCTGAACTAGAACGGGTCCAGAGAAGAGCGACAAAAGTCATTAGAGGACTAAGGGGTCTGCAATACCAAGACAGGTTATTAAACTTGGGGTTATTTAGCTTGGAAAAACGAAGGCTTAGGGGTGATCTTATAATAATGTATAAATATATGAGGGGACAGTACAGAGACCTTTCTAATGATCTCTTTACTCTTAGGCCTGAGACTGGGACAAGGGGGCATCCTCTACAGAGACGGGGACAGGGGGGCGTCCTCTACAGAGACGGGGACAGGGGGCATCCTCTACGTCTGGAGGAAAGAAGGTTTAATCATAATCACAGATGCGGATTCTTTACTGTAAGAGCAGTGAGACTATGGAGCTCTCTCCACATGATGTTGTAATGAGGGAGTCACTACTAACATTTAAGAAGGGCCTGGATGCCTTTCTTGAAAACTATAATATTACCAGTTATACATACTAGATTCTTTGATAGGGCGTTGATCCAGGGAATTAGTCTGATTGCCGTACCTGGAGTCAGGAAGGAATTTTTTCCCCCAATGTGGAGCTTAGTGTTGCCACATGAGTTTTTTTGCCTTCCTCTGGATCAACATGTTAGGCTATGGGGTGAACTAGATGGACTTAAAGTCTTCCTTCAACCTTAAAAAAAACTATGATAGGCAGCAGAGACCCCATCCTTTTCTTCATGATAGGCAGCAGAGACCCCATCCTTTTCTTCATAATAGGCAGAAGAAACCCCATCCTTCTCTTCATGATCTGCAGCAGAGACCCCATCCCTCACTTCATGATAGGCTGATAGGCAGTAGAGACCCCATCCTTTTCTTCATGATAGGCAGCAGAGACCCCATCCTTCTCTTCATGATAGGCAGCAGAGACCCCCATCCCTCACTTCACGAGAAGGAGCCACAGTCTGCAAGTTCACTGATACACCCAACCTTATCAAGATAGTTAATGTATGAATAAAAGGTGAATTTCAGTGCGGTGTAGCTCAGGGGCTGATAAAATAGGCATCATTGGAGATGGTTCATTCTACGCTATTCTGCTATTTTGAATTAGTGACCAAGGATCTAATGGGGTACGGTTTATCCTTGTGGAGAGGAACATGCCAGTAGGAGGAGACTTAAAAGCCACAATGCTCCTCCATCTTACTGACAGATTCCCTTTGTAGAATCAAGTATGAAGAGACATTGTAAAACTAATGAACAATAATTTCCTTCATAGCAACATAGCATAGCAATTGCTTCATAGCAGATATGATTTTATTGATTCATAAGTGATCTATAGATCCAGGAGCTGCAGTGCCCAGATCTGCTTTATTATGTAGGAGGGCAGGGACTGTACTAACATTTATCTTCCCAGAGTTCCCCTTTAAAGAGGTTGGCCAGGGTGTAAAAAAACTGAAAAAGTAATTAAAAGATAAATAACCTGGTACAAAACCCTGAGACCAGTGATTGTTTGCTGATCTGATGTGATAGAGGCCAGGGGGATTACCAGACCATGGGGCTGGAGCAGCGGGGGGACCGTCAAAGGTGACGATTGACATTGCCTGTTGTGACGATAGTTTGGTTTTTTAAACCCTGAATAATCCCTTTAACCAATCCTATGATTGTAACTAGCAGCCAGCCCCATGGGGTACAGATATTTAGAATGATCAAGTTGACTTTATTACAGTAGTCCCGGAATGTACAGTATATTTTGGGGTGTCCAAACCTGTAGATAGTGGCAGTAATCTTTGAGTTTAGGGAGTTTTCCAGGTCTAGTTTTAACATTAGTCCCAAAGTTTAAAATTGGGGAATCGTAACCCCATTTTATAGAGGGGGGAAACAGCACAATGGAGAAATCCAAGCTGGATGGGTGCAAGCAAAAAATATCCAATAAAAAAGTAATTTATTGCTTCAAAACATGAGACAACGGAAGAGCTGAAACGTTGCGGTCTCATATTTTGAAACAATAAACTCCTCTTTTAATTGCATTTTTGGGGGGTGCCGCTCTGGTCTACACATTGGAGAGGGTGCAATAGATCTATTGTTAGGACTCTGCTCTCTTTTCCACTGCTCATATTACTTTCATTCTTGCCTTTATAAGACGACCGCTTTCTTTCCCTACCTCTCTGTGTTCCACGATTTAAAATTTCTTCTCTGCATCCAGTCTTCTTTAAAGGAATCTGTCAGCCGGCAGGTTTTTGCTATGTAACCTGAGGACAGCATGCTGTAAGGGTTAAAAAAACAAACAGCAACTGTGCCTCTCTTATCAGTGTTTGTGCTATTGATTATGTAACATTGCAGGACTAGAGAGTCACGCACAGGGCAGTCCGACTTGCCCCCTAATTGTCAATGCACAATCTTTATAGAGAGTCTGCTATGGACGTGGGCAGCTGAGGACAGCATGCTATAAGGGTTGTAAAACAAAAAGCAACTGTGCCTCTTTATCAGTGTGTGCGCTATTGATTATGTAACATTGCAGGACTAGAGAGTCACGCACATGGCAGTCCCGACAACCCCCCTAATTGTCAATGCACAATCTTTATAGAGAGTCTGCTGTGGACGTGGGCAGCTGAGGACAGCATGCTATAAGGGTTAAGAAACAAAAAGCAGCTGTGCTTCTCTTATCAGTGTGTGTGCTATTGTAAACTAATGGTGTTTACTATTACATGACTACTTTGTCACACACAAGGCAGTCCCGCCACGCCCCCTCACTGTCAATGCACAATCTATAGAGGCTAGTGAGGACGGGGGCAGCACTCCAGCTCTGCTGCATGCATAAAACTAAATGCTTTGATTGTGTGAGAACGGCTGCAACCCATAATCTATGGGATACATCGTTGGATTCGGGGTTTCTTTGCCTACATTATGTTGCTGTCAGATGAGGTAGCAAAAACAGATTCCCTTTAACATTGAGCTCATAATCCCCCCCCCCCACCTCCCTTCCAAAAACACCTCTACTAATAGCAAATGTCAAAGCTCTCCTACATGTAGCATGCCCTATATATGCTTGTATTTCTATGGAAGGACTGGCTTAGATTTTCGCTCCCAATATTCCTCCAGTGAATAGCCATCACACACTCGCCTGTTTTAGGGGTTTGCATTATTGTCATATCTATAGTAAAGCATTGTTAGCAGTCAGGGTTAACCAAGCCGATGTTAATTGTTACAGCACAAAGGAATAGTTGAGGGTAGCAGAGAGATTAATAGGGAGGGGAGTAAGTTTTGGCAAACCACTTTCCGATGAGTGGCTACCCAATGACCACCAACAACTGGCGTGCCAACAATTACCCGGCGGGGAGCAGAACTCGGGAGCAAAGGCTGTTAGTGTGACAAAGCCGCTACTACACCTTTCTGCACACTCATATCCACAGCGCGTGGCGCCCTCAGTTCAATGTAGAAAGTCTTGTTTTTTTCATACTCCTCGTCATCAATTACTCTGATCTGAATTGTTTTGCTGTGGATGGAAAAATAATAGGTGTCAAAAGAAAAAGCAGAAGGAAAGAAAAGAAGAGAAAAGCTCCATTAGCGCATTGTCTCTAACACAGCAGTAAAGAGATTAAACGGGAAGCGGAGGTTGTAGTTATCACAGATGGAAAGATTGCAAGCATAGTCTTTCGTTAAGTCTTGGGCTACATTCACACCTCCGTCTTTTGAAATCTGGCACAGAGTTGTTAAGACCGGACAACAGCGGACGAAGGCTGGTTTCACACTAGAGTTTTTTGGAATCCGGGGGTATGCAGGAAAAGCCTGGATACCCCCAGATTCCCCAGACACGCCATGCGGGAGCAACCGGTTGCATATTTGACAGGGATTCGGTGGGTGGTTTGCGCATGCGCAGTTCATGGAACACGGACCAGAAATCCGGATCCACCGGGATCTGGAGTCCGGATGAATGCCTGTTGCATAGACCCCCATTCACCCATTCACCTGTGGTGCCCCAGAGTAATCCAGGGGTTCACACTTTTTTCATGGAGACCTAATCACAACAAGATGCAGATTTTGTCTCCGCGAAAAAAATCTCAATCAAGGGAGAATCGTACACAACTGAATGCACCCGCAAGTGTCTCCAGCCCCATTGACTTGCGGGTGCATCCAGTTTAGTCTGGATTCACACAGATGCCAAAAAATGGCAGTGTGAAGCCAGCCTTAACGGATGATAACAGAAAAAATGGAGTCCAGCTCAACAGGAATGGATTTTCCTTTTCATTAGAAAATATAATTCATGCAAAAGAAAAATGTACATGGTTGATATGACCCAATCGACGCGTTTCGACTGCACTAAGCAGTCTTACTCATGACTAAGTTATGAGTAAGACTGCTTAGTTCATTCAAAACACCTCGACTGGGTCATATCAACCATGTAAATTTTTCTTTTATATGAACTATATTTCCACGTGAAAAAGAAAAGGAAAATCCATTCCTGTTGAGCCGAACTCTATTTTTTCTGTTATCCTTGATGTCTGAGCCCCAGGTGAATGAGCATACAGCAACCATGTGAATGAGCATACAGCAACTAGGTGAGCTGGAATCAGGTTTTTATGAACCGGATGTTATCGTCCTGGTTTTTGTATCAGATGCGGCAAACTGATCCATTAAAAAAAAGGACAATTACAGACTGAAATGGATGGTACCGTTCCTGTTTTTTACCGCATCTGGTAAACAAATGGAACGGTATCATCTGGTTCAGCACATTATTGTCCGTATTTATAATGGATCTTTTGAAAAAGCTCCATCCACTGGGAATATATACAGTTCCAGGCTGCTGGGGAGGGTTTTTGTAGGATTATGGGCATGCGCAGTAGGCACGCCGGTTCAGGATTTACCGGATCCAGCATCCATTGTCTTCCATTATAATTGATGCCGGATAAAGTTGGATACGTTTTTTTAATTGGTCCAAAAAAGTTGCATGATACTTTTCTTTTTTGCACTAGTTAAAAAACAGGACCTGCTAGGAACCTGATGCAACAGGATGCTACCGGGCACCAATGAAGGTGAATGGGCAAAAACAGGATCCTGAATTTGCTGAAAAACTGGATCTGTGCTGAGTTTCCAAAAGCAGAGGTGTGAAAGTAGCCTTCGTTGGGTAGAGCGGCCATATTACTCCTTTCCTTCACAGGTATAATCTAATTACCACAAAGGGACAATCTCTGTAATACCGTGATCTACGTAGGTGAATTTTGTACAAAATCAAAAATGCTCTTTTTTTTTTTTGCCTTTTTTACCCTTTATGTGGCTCTTTAGTGCAGCCAGTTGCATGTTTTGCTCAAAAGGCGCCAAATTTATTCACAAATTTTAACAATAAAAACACTCCAAGGAGACACTGGTGTATATTTGCGCACAAATTTGTGAATGAGTCAAGGTCAGAACTGCATAGTAAGAGATTTTACTAACCCGCACTTAGATCGGTTCTATATCCTGCAAGGGTCCAACGTTTGCAGCCTTGATACAGATGATGAAATATTGGCCTTGTGAAACCAACATTAGCTCACTAAGGTGCAACACAGATCTAAAATTATTCGACCAATTAGGCTAAAGAGCATTCGCCTGTCATGAATGCTATAGTGATTGTGCTGTGACTGGTACCAGGGTATGCTGGGCTGTCAGTATGCTGATTTTCCATTCTGGGCCTGGGAGTTGCTGGTTGCTCAGGTGTTCCATCTTTCCAGTGATTGTTCTGCTACTTTACTGAGCAGCCTCTCCAGACGTCTGTCAGTCATACATTCTATGTGAGTGGTGCTGCTGGCCTGGTACCTGTGTACTGTGTCTGTACCCGAACACTAGTCAGTGTGATACAGCGGTACTTTTTTTATAACCAAATTAATTTTAGACACACACACACCCAAAAAACCGTGCTTTTAAGCCCTTTGAACACGGCTCACACTGGGCCAAGCACCGAGTGTACCTGAGCACAGCAATGCTCGCTCCAGTGTTTTACAAGCGTAAAGCAACTGCATTCCAAACCCAAGTAGGTCCTTTAGCTTCTTGAAATGTAGGCTTAAAGGAGTTTCCACTATATGAATGATGACTATTAAATAAGTCATCAGTATCAGACCAGTGGGGGGCGACACTCGTGCCACCTATTAATCAGCTGCTGGATGTAAGCCCTGAACAGAGCAGAACAGTACTGCTCCATCACACTTTAGTGTTGGGTACTGGCCATCAGCTCCTAGTAATTAAGTAGATGCCGATCTGCTGTTTCCGGCAGCGGACAGTAAACAGTGGATGGTTACACTCCATTGGGGGTTATTGATAGCGGATTTGTGGGGGTGTCAGGCATCAGCCCTCTAGCAATTTAATATTGATGATCTAGCCAATGGATATTTATCCATATCAGTGTAGTGACAAACACACTACTAACAACTGTCATGTAGGGACACGTCAGAAGCAGGGCTGTGGAGTCGGAGTCGGTGCCCATTTTGGGTGGAGTCAAAGTCGGATTCAGGGAAATTGAGGAGTCAGAGTTGGATATATGGCTTACTGACTTCACAGCCCTGGTTATGGGTCTGAGTCGTGGAGTCGGAGTCCTGTCCATTTTGGTGGAGTCGTAGTAGATGTTTGGCTTACCGATTCACAGCCCTGGTCAGAAGTACAAGCCGAAAATGGTGCAAATCTGCACTGTCAGGTGGAAGACCATCAAACATAATATCTTGATAGGACAAATTTGAGATGTCAGGGAGATGATGAGAGATGTAGGATGGAGGTTAGGAGATAGAGGCAAGAAAGGAGTCTGTCTCCAATCCTTATGCACACGTTGCCAAAATGGCACTGCCAAGGTATTCGTTTGATGGTCTTCCTCACGACAGCGCAGCATTTGCACCGTTCTTCGACTTCTACTTCTGATCTCCTCGTGGTGGCTGCTGTAGTCGGGATTACACGTGTACATAGTGGTTGTGGCTTGCACAACCTTACAAGGTGAGAATCTCCCCCATGTACACAGGGATAAAACTCTTTTTCTGAGCTCTTTTTTTTTTGTCATTTTTTGTATTGCGGTATGTACCTGTTATTCTCAAAGATAAAGGCGACACCAGTTGTCAATTTATTAATATATTTCCAGGAGGATCTGAAGGACGCCATGAACAGTTCCAAGAAAAATGTCTGCAGAATTGCTGCTAAATAAATATATTTAACCAAACTGAGTGATCTAGTTGTCTTTAAGAGCAGATCCTGACCTCTATTCTTTTCTTTTTTAATGGAAAACAGCAGGTTAAATATTCAGCTTCCCGACTGCATCAGCTAATTAATTCTAATTAACAACATGCTCATCCCCCATGAGAAAGCTGACATCAGTCCATGGGCTATAATAATTGGTAAAAGTATGTACGTGCAGCAAAGGGACTTATCTGTAAAACCTCACACAGCAATGCCCTACATTATGAACATCCGTCACGTCCATGTTTCCATTGTGAGACCTCAGATCTATCACTGATGGAAGGTTCTTCTGAGATTTCAGCAAGGTGTTCAATTCATAAACAATGAAGAAAGATATTACAAAAAAAATAGATTGATATTGTAAGTTCACCCCAGGGTTGTGGAGTCGGAGTCAGTGTTCATTTTAGTGAAGTCCGAGTTGAAGGAGTCAGAGTCGGATGTTTGGCTTACTGACCTCACAGCATTGGTTGTGGAGTCAGAGTCGTGGAGTCAGTGCCTATTTTGGGTGGACTCAGATTCTGGGAAATTGAGGAGTCGGAGTTGGATGTGTGGCTTATTGACTTCACTGCCCTGGTTATGGAGTCGGAGTCGTGGAGTTGGAGTCTGTGTCCATTTTGGTGGAGTTGGAGTAGAATTCAGTGACATTGAGGAGTCAGATGTTTGGCTTACCGACTCCACAGCCCTGGTTGTGGAGTCGGAGTCGGTGTCCATTTTGTTGGAGTCAGATTCAGGGAAATTGAGGAGTTGGAGTCGGACATTTGGCTTATTGACCTCACGGCCACCTCACGGCCACCTCTCATTCCCCACGTGCAACCCCATAAAAATAAAAAGCCTATACTCACCTCCACCGTACTTCAAGTGATGTCAGAATTCACAATCCTAGGGATCACATGACATTCTAATGACACGTGAGCCCTGCGACCAATCAGCGTAGGCTTCCTTCTTCCCGCCTTTGGACATCGGAGTGCTCAAAAGGAAGTGGGTGGCAGCCGCAGCGTTCACTTCCTGTTAATCATTTAACTGCCAAAGGCAGAAAGAAGGAAGCTGATTGGTCGTGGGGCTCACGTGTCATTAGAATGTCATGTATTCCCTAGGATTGTGAATTCTGACATTACTCGAACTATGCCAGAGGTGAGTATAGGCTTTTTATTTTTATGGGGGGCGCACATGGGGAACGAGAAGTTGTCCAGGCAGTGGATACTCCTTTAAAAATGTGTTTTTACCTGTCAACACTGGTATTTGGTCCAGAAAAAAACACATGAAGCAATTCCAGAATTTGTGAACATCCGGTTAAATGTGCATCCAGCTTCATTACCAATTTAAGCTATGGGCTAAAGGTTATAAAGGAGGAGCTGGACAGACGGATGCACAGATCTGTTGGGAAAAGATTCAGTCTAACTTTCATGTTACTAATAGAAAGTTCCGAGCTAATTCCCGGCTTAGGAGTCCAGTAGGCGGTCCTAATCAGTGATTGACAGTCTTCTCTATGTATCTGACCAGCACCTCTATAGTGTGAACAGGGCAAGCTGAAAATTCAATATAAGGACAAAAATATATACAGTAGCACTCTAAAAAGCTAAAATATGCAAACACTAAAGAAGGAAAGTTTCGGTCCTGCATTACTGGAGATGCTTAGCTTATGTATTGGCCAATCCATTTGAGCCCAATAGACAGCGACAAAGTGTAACTCTTTGTTGGGACCCTAACTAATATGCCTCTATTCATTTTAGCTGGCTCCTACCTTGTAGTAATAGTATTAGTTCCAAACAAAGAGACACACCTTGTTGCTGGCTGTTGGGCTCATATTGATACAATACATAATACAATATATAGCAACACTCTAAAATGCTAAAGTATGCAAACACTGAATGAGGGAATTCTAGTATGGCATTACTGCTATAGGAATATATGAAAAATGAGATACTTAGCTTATATATTGGCCAATACATGTGAGCCCAACCGCCAGCTACAAGGTGTAACTCTTTGTTGGGACTCTAACTAATATGTCTCTATTCGGGTTAAAAAAACCTCCAAGTATGAGCAGGTAGGATCCAGTTAAAGTGGAGACACCCTGGCTTTAGGGTGGAGTGCTCAGTCAGAGGTGAATGTAGTACAAATATAAAAGACTGACCAGCACCTCCAATAGGTGTGAACAGGTACAAGCTGAGAATTTAATATAAGGACAACAAAATATACAGCAGCACTCTAAAAAGCTAAAATATGCAAACATTGAAGAAGGAAATGTTAATAACGCATTACTGCTATTGGGACAATACTTAACAAATGAGATACTTAGCTTACAGTATGTTTTAACCAATCCATGTGAGCCCAATAACCAAGACAAGGTGCATCTCTTTACTGGGCCCTATCTAATACAGACTATGTTAGGTTAAAAAAAACTCAAGTGTGGGCAGGTGGGAATTCTGCTATAGGAATATATGAAAAATGAGATACTTAGCCAATTCATGTGAGCCCAACAGCCAGTGACAAGGCGTATCTCTTGTTGGGACCCTATATTATATGCCTCTATCCATTTTTGCTGGATCCGACCTGCCCATACTTGGACCTGAGTCTTATTAGATAGGGTCCCAGTAAAGAGATGCACCTTGTCTTGGTTATTGGGCTCACATGAAATACTGTAAGTATCCCATTTTTTAAATACAGTCCAATAGCAGTAATGCAGTACTAACATTTCCTTATTGCATGTTTGCATATTTTAGCCTTTTTACAGTGCTGCTGTATATACTTTAGCCTTCTTTATGTAGGTGCACATAGAGCTAAGCCCGAATGATCAGGCATGTCAAGAACTAAAATTAACGTTTATAAGTCTTTATTCAACTCGTGAAACGATCAATATTCTTATAGGTTCTCTCCATCTCTTTCTGAAGGCCGAGGAAAGGCAAAGAACGATAGAGGAGTTGTCTAAAATGAGAAGAAAATGGGTTAGTTTTCCTACAATCAACGCCCTTCGTGCCCAATGGTGAAACGGAGCTGAGCTGTAATACCTGGCACAACACACGGATGGCGCTGTTTGTAGGAAAAAGAGAAACGGATACATTTTACTAATGACAGAAAAGCGTTAATGCAGTTTAATTAACAAGATTTCCCAATCTTCCATCCAAATGTTTTTCCTGGCTCCAATAATCGTTCTGTGTACTGGCAAACCTCAACCGAGCCCCCAAGCCAGACCGCCGGCAATCTCCATCTCCTAATCCAGTCACATAGGGAAAAGAATCGCCAAGTCACCAACAGAAGTAAGCCCACTTCAATGTAAGGAATAGAGGAGAAAATGAACCCCGAGGCTATTGTTACTGATGGCGTTCACTTCCCAGTTCTGTAAATGGCAAATGTGGTACCCAGAGCTGTGAAGTCGGTAAGCCAAACATCTGACTCCGACTGCACCAAAATGGACACTGACTCCAACTCCATGACTCCAACTCCACAACCAGGGCTGTGAAGTTAGGAAGCCAGACATTCATCTCCAACTCCACAATTTCCCTGACTCCAACTCTACCATAATGGGCACCACCTCCGATTCCACAACTCTGACTCTACAACCATAGCTGTGAAGTCAGTAAGCCAAACATCCGATTCTGACTCCTCTATTTCCCTGAATGCATCTCGATTCCACCCAAAATGGACACCGACTCCATGACCAGAGTCCACAAACCAGAGCTGTGGCGTCAGTAAGCCAAACATCCAACTCCTCAATTTCCCGGAATCTGACTTCAACTTCTCCGAAATGGACACCAACTCCGACTCCACAACCAGGGCTATGAAGTCAGTAAGTCAAACATCCGAGTCCAATCTCAACATCATGTCCAACTCCAATCCCAGAATGGACACCGACTCCACGACTCAGACTCCACAACCAGAGCTGTGGCATCAGTAAGCCAAACATCCAACTCCTCCAATTTCCCTGAATCCAACACTCCACCAAAATGGATACAGAACTCCATACTCCAACTCTACAACCATGGCTGTAAAGTCAGAAAGCCAAACATCCACTCCTCAATTTCCTGAATCTGACTCAGACTCCACCAAAATGGACACCAACACCGACTCAGACTCTACAATCCTGGTGGTATCAAGACTTCCTTTTGTTAGCGTAGTGGTAGTGCTTCTATAAAAGGTCTACTCTTGTCTTTTTTCTATGGGGCTTTCGATCCTCTTGTTGGAACAAGGTGTGGTTTAGCTTATGTTCATGGCACTAAATATGCTCATACACCATACACCACCAGGTATAGGGCATCCTTCATACATTAATGTATGGCACTCAATGAACCACACTTTGGGATCAGGAGACAATACCCAGTAACCATTGGCTGTGAAGTCGGTAAGCCAAACAGTCCCAGACTCCGACTCCACAGCCCTGCGGTAACGTGTTGGTGGCACGTGGAGTGGCTAAATCTTTCTAGTTTCGAGTCTCGGGGACATCATGTGGCCTCCATCCAGGACAGTGTTACGAGCTTGCCCACTTGATTGGATTACAGCTAAGTTTCAGGGGCAGGAATGTTATCAATATTTTCGATTATTAGAAATAATCAGCTTCCTTGCCTGTAAATTCTGAACGAGGCTCTAGTGTTAAGCCGGTCTACCCACTAGAATACTAATATTGTATTTCGAAGGCGCGAGTCTCTTGACACCTGGGTTCCAATCTCGCAGCTTCTACCGACGACAAGAGTCCTTCATATTTCATTATTCCTCTAATGGAGGAATCAAGAGACACAGTTTATGCAACATTTGTAACTTCTTGTAATTAATTCCGACTTTAATGACAAAACTTCACGATGGCTGAGACTACAGGAACTCTTTCAAGTCTTGAATATCTGAGATACTTGTCAAGACCGTGACTTGCAAACAATCAGCAGCCGATGACTCCACAACAAGCAATCACATCCCGCAATGCTATTGTTTATCAATCAAAGCCCTTTTATTTTAGTCCTTCTTCTTTTCAATATCTCTTCCATGCAGAGCTGTACATATGATTTTCTTCATCGCAGCAAATGTGGTCGATTTACTAATCTAGTCGTCTATCTGCGAAACCTGGGCCAAAGCCAAGGTGGACATCTTTTCGCCCTCCCCATTATGTTCTAGGTCAGGGGTCCCCAACCTTTCTGACCTTGAGAGCCACATCATTGAGAGGGTCAGAGCTACTCCGCTCAGAGAGGGTCATGAGCATGTCCAGCTCTGAGAGAGGTCGAGAGCCACATCCAGCTCTGAGAGAGGGTCGAGAGCCACATCCACTCAGAGGTCGAGAGCCACTCCAGCTCTGAGAGAGGGTCGTCAGCCACATCCAGCTCTGAGAGAGGGTCAAAAGCACTCCGCTGAGAGGGGTCGCAGCCACATTCAGCTCTGAGAGAAGGTCGAGAGCACATCAGTCGAGGAGATCACAAGCCACATCCAGCTCAGAGAGAGGGTCATGAGCCACATCCAGCTCTGGGAGAGGGTGTCAGCCACATCCAGCTCGAGAGAGGGTCAAGCAATCAGCTCTAGAGAGGCGCAGACATTCAGCTCTGAGAGAAGGTCGAGAGCCACATCAGCTCTGAGAGAGGGTCATGAGCCACATCCAGCTCTGAGAGAGGGTCGCGAGCCACATCCAGCTCTGAGAGAGGGTCGCGAGCCACATCCAGCTCTGAGAAAAGGTCATGAGCCCATCTAGCTCTGAGAGAGGGTCGTGAGTACATCCAGCTCTGAGAGAGGGTCACAAGCCACATCCAGCTCTGAGAGAGGGTCTGAGCCACATCCAGCTCTGGGAGAGGGTCGTCAGCCACATCCAGCTCTGAGAGAGGGTCAGAGCCACATTCAGCTCTGAGAAAAGGTCATGAGCCACATCTAGTCTGAGAGAGGGTCGCGAGCACATCAGCTCTGAAGTCTGAGCACATCTAGCTCGAGAGAGGGTCGTGAGTATCCACTCTGAGAGAGGGTCACAAGCCACATCCAGCTCTGAGAGAGGGTCATGAGCCACATCAGTCAGAGGTTGTGACCATCCAGCTCTGAGAGAGGGTCGCGAGCCACATCCAGCTCTGAGAGAGGGTCAGAGCATCAGTCTGGAGGGTCGTCAGCCACATCCAGCTCTGAGAGAGGGTCAAAAGCCACATTCAGCTCTGAGAAAGGTCATGAGCCACATCTAGCTCGAGAGAGGGTATGATAACCAGCTATAAGAGCTCATAAGCACATCCAGCTCTGAGAGACTTCATAAGCCACACAAAACTCTTGTCCTCTCACAGCAGTGGAGTTGGAGTCTTGCAGTCAGAATCGGTGCCCATTTTGGGTGGAGTTGGAGTCGTATTGAGGGAGGTTGAGGAGTCGGATGTTTGACTTACTAACTCCACAGTCATGGATCATGGTTCCCCTTGTGGGGGGTGTGCTTCACAGCTTTTTGGGAATCCCTAGTTGGGCTAGTTGGGGAACACTGTCCTAAATGACAAAACTTAGGACCATACTGGAGGTCTTTGTTTGATCTTTGCTATCGACCCTCATCTCTGCTATTTATTCCACCGATAGTTCATCTGCTACATTCAGAGATGTTATACTGTATAACAGCTTGTTTTGAGCACCTTCATAGCACTCACATTTATGATGACTTCTGCCAGATGTTCTTCCATGTTGACAAACTCCACTCTGTCAAGTTTAAGTGTCTCTGCATTTCTAGGCGCCAACAACATACAAGGCCGCCATTGAGCTTGGCGTCATTTAGTGTCACAGCTGGGAACGAAGAGTGTTTTTCTATGCAATGTTTGGAGGCGCACACTTTATATAGCACAATGTCAGTTTACAGAGAAATCTACACTGTTTTACGTTGCTGAAATAGATAGTACTGTATTTGTCGATCACCTAGAATTATGAGCGCCGTAAATTGCACCACAGCGTGAACACTCATTAGTCGGTGGAGAACTGCAGTCACAAAAACACGTGAAATTGGCCAATCTGAGAATTACATAGAAATGCAACAATTTTCTGAAACGAAGTGTTTAAGACTGTGTAGTAATTTCCTTCAAAATGTCATGGTGACTTCACCAACAAATTCTATATGTGGGTACAGTTTAGAATTAGGCGACATGAACAAGTAAGGAACTTGCTAAATGTAGGAAATTTCTCTTTCCTTCCTCAAGATCTATAAGATTCAGGGGAGCTTAAATGGAATCTGTCAGCAGGTTTTTGCTATGTTAACTGAGGACAGCGAAACTGCGAGCTGCGGACTGACTTCTCCTGAGCCGAGAGGTCGGTGCCCGACATGCAGCCTAGGGCACCCATATGCTGCCATCACATGTCCCTGGCAGGGCTGTCCGTGCTGCCTCACATGCGCTCCCGCGCTGTCCCTTGTCCTCCTGTGCTGCCTTCCGCTCCGGGGCCTGTGTCCTGTCTGCAGATCCCTAGGTAGCATGCTCAGGAGGCACGTGCCGACCCACTAGTTAATTTTAAATGGCCAGCACACCTTTTCCTAAATTCACCCTCCAGCCTATCGGTGGAGGGCTACATCTATTTTGGCACCATCCCCTTCTGGGTGGTGCCTGAGCAATACCGCTGTCCCTAGTTGTGTTGCTTTCTCTCAGATCCCTATTCGATCCCTGCCTTAGTACTCGCCTTGGTATTACCTGTTTACTTGTACCTTTTGTCTCGCCCTAGAGCCTGCCACGTGTGCCTGAGGACCGTCTGCTATAACGCTACTTGTCCTATCTGCGCTGCACCCTCCATGTTGCTCATCCGTTTACACCAGTACTTCCTGTCCAGAGGTTACAACGTCCACTGTCTTATTCCATCGGCCCGAGTGCGCCTCACCATCTCAGCATCTCGACTCCTGGACCGCCCTTAGTTGTCAGCCCGGTGTAAAGTCCTCATTGACTGTAACCTATCCATGTACATCGTTCTGACGAGATCACTCATTAAAGACCTTTGCTTTATCACTACCAGCATCTCCAGCCTGTTCCTATCAACTGGTCAACCTCCACTAGGCTCCACCCTCCAGCCTTACATAAAGGTTAAAGACAAAAAGCAATTGTACCTTTCTTATCAGTGTGTGTGCTATTGTTTACTACCTTGTGATTACCGATTACCATTACAGGACTACTTTGTCACGCACATGTCAGTCTGACACGCCCCCTGCTGTGATTGACATCTCAGTACCAATGCACATCTTATAGAGTGCCCGGTGTGGGCGGGGACAGCTCTCCCAGCTCTACAGCATCTGCAGGGCAGAGCAGAAAAGTACAAGCTGTTGTGTCAACGTGATGTCACCGGAAGCTTGCAGAACTGCTGGCAAAGATTGACAACTACCGTACCTGCCTGTAAGATCTTAGGCCGTAGGAACAAAATAAGAAAAGTCCCAAAAAAAAACAACCTGCAAACCGGAGGCCAAATAAGGCCAATCCAGCGCCAGCGCCATAGGGATACATGGGGTGCAAATTCGAATCCGGGGCTGTCCGGTTCACACCAGCCGGTTCACAGCGGACAGCCCCGGACCCGAAAAATCGTGGTGTGCAGCCCGCCTTAAGTGCTTTGAAAAAGTATTCATACCCCGTGATCTTTTACACTGCATGTAGGACAAATGACTACATCAATACTATAATTGGAACAGTCCTTATACACAATTACCAATGATACTGTACAGTGATACAAATCTGGCCTTTATGGAAAAGTGGCAAAAGAAAGATGGTTTTGAAATCAAGACATAAGAAGTCCCATTTACAGTTTGCAAAACAGCCACGTGGCGGACACAGCGATCAGTGAAATAAGGTGCTCCGATCAGATGAGAACAACGTAGAACGTTTTGGACTAAATGCAAAACACCATGCCCACAGTAAAACATGGTGGTGGCTGCATCCTGCTGTGTGGAGGCTTTTCTTCAGCAGGGGCAGGGAAACTGGTCAGAGGTGATGAGAAGATGGATAGAACTAAATAGAGGGCAAGCCTGGAGAAAACCTGTTAGGCTGCAAAAGACTTGGACTGGGGTGTAGCTTTACCTTTCAGTAGGACAACGACCCTAAACATACTGCCAGAGCTACAATGGAGGGGTTATATCAAAGCATATTCATGTGATTCATGTGTGTGAATGGCCCAGTCACAGTCCAGACCCAAATCCAATTGAGAATCTGCAGCAAAAGTTGAAAATTGTTGTTCATAGAAGTCTCCATCCTGTCACACGAGGAGTGGATAAGGGAAATGGAGCAGAAAAGGATAACGGGCAACTGGGAGGCTAGTCTGGCTCTGGACTTGGGGTCTCTAACTAGACCTGTTCCTGAAGGTACCTCTGAAGGTGAGGAGGTTCAGGCCAAAACCCTATCCCTCAACTCTTCAACCTGTCCTGTGCTAAGAGCCCCTAACTCCACCCACAGACCAGGAAAAGGACACCACTTCAATAGAAGGGAACAGCAGCTGCTCCAGTAGCACGTCTGCAAAGCAAGGGTCCTAGGTGAGAATGAACTCAATCTGGGACACCTAGTGGAAAGAAGTGGAGCTATTTCAAGTCTAGGGAGTGGAGATCTAAATGCTAAGACACACCCCTCCACCTCCACCTGAGCTATGACTCACTCCTCCACCTGCAGAGCTGCAGCATACAGCAGACTAAGGAAAAAAAACAAATAGCACAACAGCAGCACTCTAGGTCTACAAAGCAGTCAATACCTGCCACATCCAAACTCACTGAGAGAGAACTATTTTGCAAAGAAAAATGGGCAAAAATGTCAGCCTTGAGATGTGAAAAGCTAGTAGAGAAATCTCCTAAAGGACTTGCAGCAGTATCTGCAGCAAAAGGTGATCCTACGAAGTCTTGACCCAGAGGGTCTGAATACAGATGCACGTCAATATTTTCAGGTTTATATATTTAAAATATTTAGGACCGTGTATTATTTCCTTTACACTTCACAAATACTTAATACTTCATGTTGGTATATCTCATAAAATACCTTTAAGTTTGTGGGTGTAATGTGAAAAGCGGAAACATTCACAAGGTATGAATACTTCTTCATGGCACTGTGCGTCACACAAATGGTATTATAGGTAATTGTGTGAGGTGGCTCAAGAACAAGGACTGTCCCAATTATAGTATTGATGTAAGCAGTTGCCCTACACACCGCACAGATATTGTCCCTTATGTGCGGAAATTCATCATTACATTAATGTCACTAGCTGAGAACCAGGGATCGATGTTACAATTATATTAGGTTTGGATCTGTGGGTAGCATAATAATAGATAGAGGGAGTATCTAGGATCCTGAAAGGCAGCAAGCCCCTTATTATGACTTCCAAAGTGAAGCAGGTTGACTACCTCTGTATTATATAATGGCTCTGTATTTGTATTATTGTCATGCTAGGGCGTACGGAAGCCTAGAGTGCGGCACACCACAGGGGTCATGACGGGGATGGTATAGAGGGAAGGCCCTGGTGATAGGGAGAGGGGTCACCTTCTGACACTAACATGTGTATGTACCCTGAGCTCCCTAACGTCCCTATATGGGTCTTTCCCCCCCCCTGATGCCATCACGTACCTAGGCTGTCTCTCACCCTGAACTGACCCTGGTTACTGTGCTGGCTGGCAAAGACTGTTTATAATAAAACAACACTTGGAAAGTTACACATAGAGAGGGAAAATAGACACAAAGGGATATAACTAGGGATGTGCGAACTGTTCGAGATCGTGCCCGGGGTTGCTGCTGCAAAGTAAGGCAATAGTTAATTCTGTTCATATATACTTATTGGGTCCACGTTTTTTTCTTCTTGGTGTGACGCGTCGCTGCGTCACTTCCGGGCCGCCCCTTATAGTCTTGGCGTATGTGATTGGCTATTGGAGCCAGTCACACGACTATTCAACCCGGAAGCCCGGAAGTGACACAGCGCCGCGGCTCAGCTGAACGGGATAACGTGTACCCAGTAAGTATAATTAGTCAGATTAGTAACCATTACCAGCAACCTCGGTCACGAACCCAGGCAAAACACACAAGTTCACCCATCCCTAGATATAACACAAAACTCTTTAATTATAGCATGCCTCCAGCTGCAATAGCGACAACTCCAACTTCGTCCAGACAATAAGCAAAGAATGAAATTCTATCACCGGCGTCAGCTGACCAGACATTTGACTCTTTACAGGGAAGGGGAGTGGTCACAAAATACAGCACCTGAGATGAGACTGCACATAATAACCAGTCAGGAAAGGGTCCTTAATCCCTGCAGCATCAAAAGAAACTAGATACATGTAAAAACACATGAATCTCAGATCACAGACCTGTGAAAGGTCTTGCAAGGATGGGAGACACGCGATAATTATGCAACACGAATGACATAAAATGTTCATGCTGTTAGGATTCGGCTCCACTTTGTTTTCCAGCAGCCATAGAGGTTCAGCCACTTCTAAATAGATCATGGCACGTCGTGCTGACATTCTAGTTGGCACGTAAATCGCATACTTGCAGTCACATGACGACCGCTGGAACCAAGAAGTGGAGCCAAATCCTTATGGTTTGTGCATTACACAACTAGTGATGAGCAATCAGGATGGACCAGGGCTGTGGAGTTGGAGTCATGGAGTCGTTGACCATTTTGGTGGAGTCGGATATTTGGCTTACTGACTTCACAGCCCTGGTTGTGGAGTTGGAGTAGGTGTGCATTTTGGCCGATTCGGATTTAGGGAAACTGAAGATGGATGTTTGGCTTACCAACGCCACAGCGCTAGCTATGGAGTCGGAGTCGGTGTCCATTTTAGTGGAGTCGGATTCAGGGAAATTGAAGACTAGGAGTTGGAAGTTTAGCTTACCAACGCCACAGCACTAGTTATGGAGTCAGTGTCCATTTTGGTGGAGTCGGATTCAGGGAAATTGAGGTCTCGGAGATGGATGTTTGGCTTACAATACCACAGCGCTAGCTATGGAGTCGGTGTCCATTTTGGTGTAGTCGGATTCAGGGAAATTGAGGACTCTGAGATGGATGTTTGGCTTACTGGCTCAGCAGCCATGGTTGTTGAGTTGGAGTTGGTGTTCCATTTTGGTGAAGTTGGAGTCGGGGTCATATTCAGGGAAGTTGATGAGTCGAAATGGAAGTCAGAACCGGATGTTTGGCTTATTAACTCCCCAGCCCTAGGTTGGACACCCGGGCAGGGTCAACTCAAGTACCAATTATAATGGGAATCAATGTGAGACTCAAGCATTTTTCGGAAATCCCCTCTCTCTCTCTTTTCGAACGTTGCGCTCAAGCACCCCGATACTCGGCCGAGAAATGATTGAGTATGGAGCGGGGCTGAGCACGTTGCTCATCACTATACACAAGGTTGGGATTCGGTAAACTGTGGTGCTTGTCGAAGATTTCATCTGTGCTGCCCAACTACTTTAAAGAAAACAATATATACGGTACCTTATGTCTAAATCGTTCAACTACACCTTCTGACTGTATTATTTTGTGGTATCTGAGACTCACAATTCAGAACAACACAGAATGTAAACACTTACAGAAAATCCATTTACGGCACCAAATAACACAGTGGGCAGCGCTGAGGACCCGGCGTGACTTATCTCACTTCCCGTCAAAGATAAAGATACACTAAGCAATTGATACAGAAATAACAGGTTTTTTGAGCCGTTTTTTTGTTCAATCAAAAAGCTTCATGAGAAGAAAAAATATTCTTTAAAAATTCTCCAAAAAAAGGAAGTTTCTACATTTTATTCTTGAAAAACCCATTTGTTTTGAATGCTCCAAATACCTGTGTGTGAACAAAGCTTAAAAAGTGTAAGATTAGCTGCTAAACTATAACACGCAAACACAACAGTGTAAAGTATACTTTATGTCATCTTCTACAAGGGCTGAATGAAAATAAATGCCTCCACCTTTGTAACTGGTATAACGGCAGGTACTGGACTGTTCAGTTGACTCTCCTCTACAGCTCCAGTTGGTGGAAACCCTTACCAATGAACGGTTGTCTGCGCAGGTTCCATTCTTTACTCAGTCGGTCAATGCAATCGAAACGACGAAGCTTGAAACAATGACTAACAAGGTTCCAAAAGGGAAATGTGTTTCTGTAGCATGACAATGCCAGACCACACCCTTCACATCAGAACGTCAGAGACTGAAGCTTACCACTGTAAGGCATCCGCCATACAGTCCAGATCTGGCGCTGTCTGACTTCCATCTGTTCCCGATAATGAAAGAAGATCTGTGGGGACATCACTGTGTCTGATGAAGAAGGTGTGAGAACTGTGAGAGGCCAGGGGCGGGAACAGAGTGTCAACTTCTGTGATGGCTTCAGAAACCTTATAGTTGGCAGAAATGTATCCAATTGTCTGGTGATTATGTGGAAAAGTGACTATCGGTAATTAAAGAGCAAATTCTAAGTATTATTTCTGTATTTGATTAATTAAAATATTCCCATCAAAACCCAAGTTACGAAGGTTGAGGCGTTACTTTTCATTCAACCCTTGAATTAAAGGGGTCGTCCAGTATTCAGACAAACCCATCTTAAATGTTAAAAAATCCCGATCCAGATGTTGGTGCCCGGTCTGCCGGAGCCCGAATGACATTGGTATTATAGATAAGCGAACCTTTTGAAGCGGTGCAGTCAAAGCTTTTTGGTGCACTGATGGTGACCCCCGAACTTCAGCCAAACCTCAATGAAAGTCACTGATTGGCAGTTATGACTGGCTGTATGTAGGCGGAGAGCTTAAGTGTAACACTTCCGGGGGGGGTGCGAGGGCAGTGTGTTTTTTAATCAAATTAATGTTGGACACGCTGCACCCAAAAATTACTTTTAAGCCCAGTACGAGCTGATCAAACACTACAGGCGGCTCGCACTTGGCCGAGCACCGAGTGTACCCGACCACAGCGATGCTCACTCCTGTGCTTTGCAAATGTAAAGCATCCAAACTCCGAACCTGAACAGGTTTTCTCAACATCGGGAAGTTCGGCGGCGCTCTGTCCTCTCATCTCAAATTGTTATTGTCCCGGGTGTATCAGGAGCCACAGATGAGACTGTTGGGGGTCACTCACAGAAGGTCGCAGCGTCTGGCCACACAGCCAAAATCCTTAATTGTTGTTCTGTCCCTTTAAGTGGAATGTATCTGCTTAATGATAGATAGAGGTCACTAGGCCCCAGCAGGCTCCTACCTGTCGACCTTTCAGCTGTCTCTATTTATACCCTTTGGCTTCCATGATGCATTGCTGGTGATAGCGTGTTTGGAGGTGGTGTTGCTTCCTGGCTTTGCTGTGCATCGTGGATTTCTGGTGTAGTTTGCTATCTTTCTCTGCGATCAGCTAAGTGCCTCTATCTCTCCCCTTGTTTGTCTGCTTGATGTTTCTCTTTAGTTGTTAGTTGGGTAGACCAGTGTTCACCTTGTCTGATCCCTTAGTAAGGTTTATTGAGGCACAGACAGGGAACAGGTATCCTGCTTGGCGACAGATGCGAAGACTGTATAATGTTGTTAGGGGAGCCAGGTGTCGGCGCTAGTTTTTCTATGGGTTACCATCTCCCCTTTGTCAGGGACTCATTTTACTCCATCTTCGTTCTGCGCTGGGTGTCTCCCTACATCCAACGCGACAGTTATCCCAGTGCCGGTCGAAACGTGGATCACTTTAAGATATCTGCAGCCAATCAGTGGTCACTGTTTAGTGCTCACATGACATAACAAGGTCACATGAGTGTCAGGAGACACAGCGTTAATATCGCTGGAGCATCACTGACGCAGATGCCTACCAGATAAGGTCATAAATGGGGGATCGCTATGGGGCAAAGCTGCTCAAAAGAAGACCTCCCTCTAGTGCCGACACCAATCACCGTGCCAGAGCAGTTTAAGATTTGCATCCCTCCTCGCAGACTGCCCAGCTCTCCTGTTCTTACAATGGCTGCCGGTAGAGGAGCGCGTGCCCATCGGCCGCATCAAATTGAAAAACAGATTTCCCACGTGCGGTGTTATTTCTCTACGCCGTTCTGCGGTCCCTGTAAAGCGGCACAGCGCGATGTTAGCCACATGTATAAAACCCTAGGCCCATAAAGACTTTTCCTCCTTTGCAATTCAAAACTGTGTAATACAGATTGGAAGATAGAAATCATCCATCATTACTAGCTCCAGGAGCAGCGTAAAAAATAATGATCTGAAGCAAATGTCTCAATTCTCTGGAGAGAAGTGATCCGCTAAATGCTGCTCCTTATAAGACAGAATGGAAATTCTCCTGCCTGTGCACAGCTAGTGGTCAAACGGCACCGCCGAGTCTCGCGGCATCATACTGGTGGTTGTCGGAAGCTGTATTACCAGCTCAAAGCATAACAAAACTCTGTGTACTGTATATAGACTTACCACTACCCCTATCTGTATACCACACCTTTCACTTGACACTTAGTGAAAAATAATATCAGCTGGTTCAACTGATGTCTCATTACCAAGGTGCCACACAAGAAACGTCTCCCGATGGGTAAAACCAGTGAGCCGTCTCAAGACCTTCACAACCTTATTGATAGCATTGGTAACAGGAGAATTTCTAAACTACTGAAGGACCCAGTGAGCTCTGCTGGGGCCAAAATCCGGAAGTGGATCAAACATCATATCTGTATACCACAACTCCGTGTTTGGGGCTTATTTGTGACCCCCCCCCACCCCTCATTAATCTTAAGTGCCCCATGTAAAGTTAGAGAAGTAACACAACATTTTGCCTATTCTGGATGATAAAATGGAAGTCAGTAATGTATGGGGTGAGAACCTATAGAAGAACAGGATCTACCAGCACAGTTTCCTGCCAAGTCTCATTCTTGGAAGTGGTTTTGAAATATAACTAAACTCTGCAAATCAGATTTCCCGAGTCAGCGCAATGCAGATGTCCCTGCACCGGTGAGTCTGCTATATATGTGTCAATCCGGAGCAGGGAAAACAGGAAGAAATGCAGATAAAAGGCAAATGACATCTATCACTACCATGTATAAAGATTGCTTGTGGTGGGGGTAAATAGTCACTTCTAGGTTCGGAAATAATATGATTTACTACTGCACACCAGATTCATCGGAATTAAAGGGAATCTGTCACCAGGTTTCAGCCAACCCATCTGAGAGCAGCATAATGTAATGAGAGACACTGATTCCAGCGATGTGTCACTTACTGAGCTGCGTGCTGTCATTGTGATAGAATTACTGTTTAGTCTGTTGCAGATTTAGCAGCTATTTGAATGCTGAGCTCTATAACCCGCCCACACCATTGATTGACAGCTTTCTGTAAATAACCCCACCCACAACACTATGATTGGCAGCTTTCTGTATCTAACCCCACCCACACCACTAATTGGCAACTTTCTGTATATAACCCCGCCCACACCACTGATTGGCAGCATTCTGTACATAACCCTGCCCACACCACTTATTAGTGTGAGGTGTGATAATACAGTAGAATACAGAGCAGTCATCAAGTTCCTTTACTTGAAAGGTGTGTTCATCTATAGGGGTGGGGTCACCCTGGAATTGGGCTGTTTCCACTGAAGTTCGACCACATTTCAAATGCCAATTCTCATATGACGGGGAATCATCACCATAAACCTCATCTCATCAATCGTCCCCCTTGGTGTGCGGCCTTTCAAGTAAAGGAACTTGATGACTTCTCTATATTCCACCAGATCCTTTATCACACCTCACACAACTTCAGCACCTGGAAAAGAAAGAGCTGCAAACTGGCACATAACCTATTAATGTTCTTTATATTATCACACCACTTATGCACCTGTATAATAGTGGAATAGAGAGCAGTCATCAAGTTCCTTTACTTGAAAGGTGTGTTCATCGATAGGAGAATGGGGTCACCCTGGAATTGGGCTGTTTCCACCAAAGTTCGACCACATATCAAATGCCAATTCTCACATGATGGGGAAGCGTCACCATATTCTCTTTCATCTCATCGATTATCTCCCTTGGTGTGCAGCTTTCAAGTAAAGGAACTTGATGACTGCTCTATATTATACTGGGTCCATTATTACACCTCACACCACTTCAGCACCTGTAAAGGAAAGACCGTTATCAGTAGAGAGTTGCAAATTGGCACGTAACCTACAGAGACTGATATCATACACATGTGTAGTTTCAGTGTCCTGCGATAAATAGAAGTGGGTCAAGGGACCTCTTTAATGAACGCCCCTGGCACACAATATTAGCAGCAGATATCCGCATTGAAACAGCAGAAACGCAGCGTTGGGAAGACCTGAAATATTTGTATGGAGGAATAAAGGAATCTTAAACCCTATAACGTGATCTTGTCATTGGGAAGTGGTTTATTCCTTTTGAGTAACATCGTAATGACTTTTCCTATACAGAGAACGAGACAAAGCCGAACATGAGAGGGGGCGCCGGTGTCTTTAAAGGATGCAGCCCGCTATTACCGCCTCGTAATGTAATTCTAAAGTCAGCAGAAGAAAATCCAGCTTTGTAAGGTTTCAAAAGGCAACAGACAGCTCGATCCGCGAAAAACTCCCTTGGAGGTAAGATAGCTGGCGGTGTATGGAAATTTGGGCTAATAAGTGCATAGACTTGTACAGCAGCAGATCTGAGCCCTCCTAGATTGGGAGGTTATGAGCTGCACTGCCTATGGGAGAGACATGGCAAGCAAAGCCATTCAATTGGAAATGACCCGAAGCTTCCAAGATAACAATCTGCCATTTTCCTTTCCACTTCAATCCACTCCGTCTACAATTTTCTGCATTTGCAGCCTAATCCTTCCAGCCATCTACCGAGGCTCCGGGCTTTTAGCCGAAAGCATGGGGATTTGAAATCTATATTTAGAGTTATTTTCCGTGGAAATCCTGTGTTACTATGGTGATGATAGGGAGGCGATGAACGATGGGCATGAAAAAGAGTGTAATAATACGTAGCAGGCCATCTCTGGTGGAGGAGCCTTGACCCACGGCTGCGGCACGGGACACGAAACGTTACAGATCAGCCATAGCCGTGACGCAGGCCGAGCACTGCTCACACTAGGAGTAATCGGGTCCAATGCAAGGTTAGATACGAGAACAGGGGCGGACCCCTACCGTGGTGCAGCTGGTTCAGCTGCACCAGGGCCCCGACCGGCTAGGGGGCCCCTCAAGCCTGCAGGGGGGCCTCCAGCCGACCCCCGTAACCCGATGTCATAGGACAGGCAAGGGAAGCAGGAAGATTAAGGAGAGATGCATCACCGACGACGGCCACCAGCCCCGTCACCCCCCCACCCCCGCTCCTCACCGACGACCGCCAGCACCCCCCCCCCACCCCTCACCGACGACTGCCAGCCCCCCCACTGTGGCTGCACCAGGGCCCTCTGGGCTCAAGGTCCGCCAGTGTACAAGAAGATACATTGTCTGTAGCATGGGGAGCATATTACGGCCCAGGAACACCTCTCCTATCACACTATGCTTCCTATCACACCGAGCGTTGACCCTTGGGTTGGGTTGTCTACTGTCCGGTCTGGTGGTTCTCCACCTAATCAGGTCCATCGGGCTCCTCGTTGGGTCACCTATTGCCCTTCGTTGGCCACAAGCGGTAGGGCGCCACCGTCGGAGGGCTTGGGTGCCCGATCTAACCGGGTACGTCATGCTAGGTGTACTCAGGTGTCGCTCCCAGTGATGGTGCCGCTCAGGAGTCCCCTGGTGTTAGCTGCAGCCAGCGGGTACGGGATGTTGTATCTGCACTCCAATCTCTGGTGGTTCTCTGGCCAGAGGGTCGGGAGATGGCGTTGCCCCTGCGGGTCTCATGACTGCCATGTGCTGTGCTTGAAGTTGACTATTTTAGTTCTTGTTGGGTCAGTGCTGAGGTTTGCTGCTGTGGTTTCAGCTTTTGTTTCTTTGCTGTTGCTTTTGTGTTAGCTTTTTGCTTTGCTCTGGGGCGTTTGACCTACCTTCTGCTGTGTGTCCGGTCACCAGCTGCCGCTCTGTTCACCACCAGGGAAGGGCTCTGCTGAAGTCCCACCTCGCCAAGGCCAGCAGGCGGGTGAAGAGTACCCCGGCCCTCAAGGGTGCGCGGCAGTGGAACATTTTCCGCCAAGTGTGACCGACACGCTGTGCTTGCTGGCGTGCCGCTGGTCAATCCAACATCACCCAGCATTATATCTACTTGCTATAAGTATAGCTCAAAATAATACTTTTTTCAGATACACTTTATCTCCCTAATAAGAGGGGTTTTTGTGGAATGATTACCAGACTTGAATGCTCAATGGTATGGACAGGCCAGGATTTAATGTCTGTATACGCTTATAATCTGTAATGTCTATATACTCTTATATTCTGTGATCCTGTGCTGTAATGTCTGTATACTCTTATATTGTGTGATCCCGGCTGTAATGTCTGTATACCCTTATATTCTGTGATCCCCAGCTGTAATGTCTGTATACTCTTATATTCTGTGATCCCTGGCTGTAATGTCTGTATACTCCTATATTCTGCGATCCCTGACTGTAATGTCTGTGTTGGCCTAATGCATATTGATCTGTATGTATTGCAACAACTATTGTTTGTCTAATATGATGTGATTTTATGTCTGCATGCATATTATTCAGATGTCAACAAAGTTAAAAAAAAAGAAAAAAAAAAAAAAGGTCCTCAGTCAGAGACAGGATGTCCCTCCCCCTGCTCCCTGCATGCACATTCTAGTGTGGAGCTGAAAGTCACAGCAGATTTCACTCTCCCTCTCCAGAAACCAGATTGATCCTATTCTCATGTTATAAGCTGGATGTTGTTAATTCTGAATAAATGAACATTCTCTGTTGCTCGCTGTGGACATCACGCTGATTAACGCGCTGCTAACAGTCTGTATACTCTTATATTCTGTGATCCTCGGCTGTAATGTCTGTATACTCTTATATTCTGTGCTCCCCGATTGTAATGTCTGTATACTCTTATATTCTGTGATCCCTGATTGTAATGTCTGTATACTCTTATATTCTGTGATCCCCGGCTGTAATGTCTGTATACTCATATTCTGTGATCTCCGGCTGTAATGTCTGTATAATCTTATATTCTGTGATCCCCAGCTGTAATGTCTGTATACTCTTATATTCTGTGATCCCCGGCTGTAATGTCTGTATACTCTTATATTCTGTGATCCCCGGCTGTAATGTCTGTATACTCTTATATTCTGTGATCCTCGGCTGTAATGTCTGTATACTCTTATATTCTGTGCTCCCCGATTGTAATGTCTGTATGCTCTTATATTCTGTGATCCCCGGCTGTAATGTCTGTATATTCTTATATCCTGTGATCCCCGGCTGTAATGTCTGTATACTCTTATATTCTGTGATCCTCTGCTCTAATGTCTGTATACTCTTATATTCTGTGCTCCCTGGATGTAATGTCTGTATACTCTTATATTCTGTGCTCCCCGGCTGTAATGTCTGTATACGCTTATATTCTGTGATCCTGGCTGTAATGTCTGTATACTCTTATATTCTGTGATCCCTGGCTGTAATGTCTGTATACTCTTATATTCTGTGATCCCCGGCTGTAATGTCTGTATACTCTTATATTCTGTGATCCCCGGCTGTAATGTCTGTATACTCTTATATTCTGTGATCCCCGGCTGTAATGTCTGTATACTCTTATATTCTGTGATCCCCGGCTGTAATGTCTGTATACTCTTATATTCTGTGATCCCTGGCTGTAATGTCTGTATACTCTTCTATTCTGTGATGTAAGAGGCAGTGTGGAATTCCAGGACTGTAGGCTCCTCTACAATGACTTGTCCTGTGAGTGCCGATCCTCCACGCTCATGCAGGGGGCGGTCGCCTCTTCTTACTGACGTTTCTTGAAATTACAATCATTTTCTAAAAATAACAGCTTGTAGCAGAGATAACTCCATGCCGAGAAATGTTAATTTCATCATCTCCCCATGGCAACATCACTCCGCGTTTAAAGGGACAGCGTCATCAAATCCTTTCCCGGACTAATTAGCAGTGCGGAGCTGTGTGACGCTGATCGTCATGGAACAGGTAGCCGCATTATTACTAATTAGTGGATTGTTTGCTTGTTTCCTTGGTAGCCTGGACCAGGATGAAAGGAGACGATGGACTAATTGGCCACCAAATTCCCGATGAACCTGACACGACGGCCGGTAGTTGTGGGTCGGTGTGAACTTGCAGACAGGACGATTTTTTGTAATTTGAGACCTGACGGCTCAGGGCGATCAGATGTGCCACATTTTTGGAAAATGCTAAAGACAAAGTGTTAAATGAAATTCAGGCACAACCGCAACGTTCTACAATGGCCAACACAATAGGCACGCTGCAGCCGGATGGTCTGATCCTACTGTTAAGATGGAGACACACTGAGCGAGACGCATGCAAGATACTCGTCGGAGACTCACCCGGTACAGCCACAGACTCTCTGGACAGGAGCGTGTCGGCTGACAGTTCCCTAAAAAATGCCCTTAAGAAAAAAGGTTCAAAGGCAACCCTAACCCTTAACACCTACCCATAACACCTAACCTATAACACCTAACATCTAACCATAACACCTAACCCCTAAACCTAACCCATAACACCTAACCCATAACACCTTACCCTAACACTTAACCCTAACATCTAACCCTAACACCTAACCCCTAGACCTAATGGCCACTTTACACGCGGCAACAGGAAGATAGAAAACGGCAGGTGTCGGGGACAATTGTACCTTTTACCTTCAAAACACCTTGCAGATACCTGAATTACACGCAGCCACTTCAAGGTGTTTTGAAGGTAAAAGGTACAATTGTCCCCGACACCTGCCGTTTTCTATCTTCCTGTTGCCGCGTGTATAGTGGCCATAACACCTAATCCCTAAACCTAACCCTAACCCCTAATCCTCACACCTAACCCATAACACCTATCCCTAACCCCCTAATCAGTAAACCTAATTCTAGCAACTAATATCCAAACCCTACACCTAATCCTAACACTTAACCCATCACACCTAATGCTAAACCCTAATGGTACCTTTACACACGGCTACATTTCTAGGGTGTCAACAGGTAACTTACTGGCTGCAGTGAAATCATGGAGACAAGGTTCTATCTTGTTGCTGTGTACACATGGAATAATCTCTCCATGATTTCACTGCAGCCAGTAAGTTACCTGTTGACACCCTAGAAATGTTGCCGCGTGTAAAGGTACCATAACATCTAACCCTAAAACCTAACACCAACATCTAACTCTAATGGCCACTTTACACGCGGCTACCTTTCTAGCTTATCCACAGGTAACTTACTGGCTGCAGTGAAATCATGGAGACATTATTCCATTTGTACACAGCAACAAGATAGAACCTTGTCTCCATGATTTCACTGCAGCCAGTAAGTTACCTGTAGATAAGCTACAATTGTAGCTGCGTGTAAAGTGGCCATAACCCTGACCCCTAACACCTAACCCTTAAACCAAACCTTAAGGGCCCGTCACAACAGGTGACATCGCCTGAGACGTCGGCGGCGACGGGCGGGAGCGCGCAAGATTCTGGCGCCCCGCTGGCGATCTGACAGGCAGCATCGCCGCTGGGGTGTCTAAAAACTCCAGCGGTGATGCTGTAACATGGGAGCCTATGGCTCCCATCGCCTGTCAGATCGACGTCCCCCTGTTACATGGGGTGATGTGTACACATCGCCCCTGAGTGCTCGCCTGGTTTCAGAGCAGTGCTGAGAAACAAGGCGACCACTCAGAGGCGATATGTAGCGCCAATATCGCCCCTTTACATTAGGCGACGCAGGGGCGATATCGACGCCGATAGGCCACGCCCCTACGTCGCCTAAGAAATCGGCGGTGCCGTCGCCAGGTGTGACGGTACCTAAACACCAAACCCCAATAATGCCCAACACCTAACCCCCTAACCAGTAATCCTAACCCTAACACCTAACCCCTAAACCTAAACCCTAACACTTAACCCCTAAATTTAACCCCCAGCCTTGGGTGCATTTTTCTTTTCTGCATCTTTCTGGTCACCGCAGCTGACGCGCTCCCATCCAGAGAGCCGGCAGCCATGCTGGGTGAGTCATGCGAAACTCATGCGAGTATGTCGCATGTGTCTCAGTGTGTCTTTGGCCATAGTCTGCAACTACCTGCTAATTTACTTAAAGGGAATCTGTCAGCAGGTTTTTGCTACCTCATCTGGCAACAAAATGTAGGCAAAGAAGCCCTTAATCCAACGATGTATGAAATAGATTACTGACTGCAGCCGTTCCTACACAATCAAAGCATTTAGTTTCAGGAAAACAGCAAAGCTGGGATACAGTAGCTGCCCCCACTTACACCAGGCTGTGAGGTATGAATCCCTGCAGGTTGGTGGGTCAGACTGCTTTGCGAGTGACACTGCAGTCCTGTAATTGTAATGACCAGGTGATAAAGCCTTTAGTTTAAGTAAACAATACCATACACACTGATAAGAGAAGCACAGTGCTTATTGTTTTACAGCATAATGTCCTCAGCTTACATAGCAAAAACCTGCTGACAGATTCTCTTTAAAGAGATTGTCCAACATTCTTCAAAAAAGGCCCAAGAGCATTTCTTACACCCCTTACAATACCCCACAGATCACCATCAATGCTGAGGCCAGTGATTGGCCCCTATTATATCCCTATGGCGCCAGATGGGGCTGGATGGCAGCTATTTGCCATTCGTTTTGCTGTCTGTCCGGGAGGATCCGGAGGATTTCGTTTTTTGTCTCGGACACAAAATCGGAGCTTGTAGCGTTTTTTGTGTCCGGGGCAAAAATCGGACAAAATCGGATTCTCCCGGATCCACGGGAGTCTATGGGCGCTGGATCGCGCCGGATCCCACTTAAAAATCGGATCAGTTCCCAGGCGCTGGGTGCTGAAATAGTGGAGGCTGTGAAACGTTTCTCTTCTGTCTGCTCCCTATACTTGATGTGATCTCCTGGTATTTTGACCCCCCATTGTGACGTTACTACACCTCAGTTGACTTCCTAATTTTTTTCCAGTAAACCTAACCCTGGACTGTTACATAATTACACCTCTGTCTACTCCTTGAAGATATGAGCTCTCCTGGAACCTGTCCCCATATTACCTGACTACCCTGTGGTCATGAGATTGACATACATGGCTCTGAAAAGGCATAGAAAGCTCAGGAAAATCAGAGCTGTCAATCAACAGAGAGGGGGCGGGGCATGCAAAACCAGAATACGAATGGTGAACTGAACTTCTTGGCCACACCCACAGTGCACTGAGCACCTAATTGGCATATTTGATTAAACTTCAGAATTTGCAGAACTGAGGCAGCAAATAGAAGAAGGGGCAAGTGCCGAAACCCCCTACAAGGCTGTGAGCTTATTCTAGATTGTCAGTTTGGGTTGTCATCAATGAACCAAAGGTGATGTTCAAGAAAACCAACTGTTACAGGAGTCCTTCTACTTTATTGGGTTGGGGAGTTGAGGAGACTGAGGGAGAGGGGGTGTCATACTGAGACGAGGGAACGTCCAACGGGCAGCACAACACAGAGACAACACCGGGGAAAGGAAAGGGCAGAAGGCCCTAGTGATTGAGCTCCTGTCTCTGCATCCTGCTCTCCCTAATGTCCCTATACGGGTCCTTCCCCCCGTCACCATCTTGTGCCTAATCCCTCACTGTCCTTCCACTGACCCTAAATAATACAAAGGCCGGTGAGCAAACTAGACTTCACCACTGCACTAATTAGACACAGGGGAAGGAAGACAGATAGAGGGACTTAGACAAAAAGGATATTCTCCAACCCCACAATAGCAGCGAAGCACCGGGGCTGCAAGTGACATGACTTCAACTACTTCCAGAGACTTTCTCCTTCCATGAAATTAATTCTATAACCAGCATCAGATGATGGAACAGTGACTATTTAAAGTGGAGGGGAGTGGTCACAAAAATTTGCACCTGAAATAGGACTAACAAAGAGCAAAAAAAAAAAAAAGAGGGTCTCAGGTCCCAGACTCAAGAAAGGTCTCCCAAGAACGGGAGTCACCCATGACCAGGGGGTTAGAGGGGTAGAGGGGGAAAGAGTTGGGCCTATTACTGTTATTCAAGTTTTTATAAGAGTTTGTCCTGATATACTTCATCTTTGTATAGGGAATTGTCACGAGGTTGTAAGTCTGCTCCAACGAGGCCTATGTATACTGCAGCATCCGGGCTCAGATGTTCCTCCTGGATTCGTCAGTCGGGTCTTTTTAGCAACAATACGAGGCTGCAGACTGACACGCTGCAGCGAATCTGCTGACGGCACGCACAGGATGAACTTTAAGCGCTGACAGGAGATACCCTTTGGAGCACAAAGACCACGGGGCAGGTTATTACTGTACACTACATTTTCTCATTTGACAAGTCTGGCAATGAAATCAGCACCATTTGCAGACATCAAGGTGTCCACCTCAGCTAAACCCTGACACCATCCCTCTGTGGCTAATTCTAACTAGCATTTGCCGCTGTATCGAATGCCAAAAACAGCTTTAGGGAAAGCCTGTCGTAGCACATAAGAAAGGAGAGGTGCAGTAATATGGATTATTGTAAATGGGATAGCCGTGCTTACAGGGTGAATCCACACAAATCTACATATGAAATTAGATTATATTTGTGGGAGACTAAATTGTGCGACCGGTCAGACTAATCAGGGATGAGCGTGATGTCACTATGGATAAGATAGAGCGCGGTGGCCTCAATTTTAAGGAAACTTGGATTATTGGTTTTGGCTTATTCAGACCTTTATTTCCTCCCATAGGAAACAAATGTAATTGCTCCAATGCATCTTACGAAAATAAATTTGCAATGTTAAAGAGAAGCCCCAACCAGCGATTCATGTAGCACAATACTCTAGACTGGGCCAGAAACCCAAGAACAAAGTCAATCTATAGTGACATACTCCTGTCATGTGTAGACTGCTGCAGTCTGTGTGTAGTTTTAATGGAAGTTTATTTCCTTTGGCACATTCGGAGTTAAATGTGTAGACGCAGGTGAGCTGGGTATGTCAGCTGACTTAGTTGTCCACTCCCTTAGCCTTTAAAATAGTACCACTTCCTTTCACTAGGTGTCGCTGATAGAGTTTTAGTCTCTTCAAGACCGCAAACCAATAAGACGTATGTGCACCTTGTGCAGGACTTTCCCGAACTGTATGTGGAAGTAAGAAGGAGTCAGCACAGCTGGTTGAATATCAAAGGGCAAGGGTGGTGGCCCAGACCTCCTCACTATCAGAGGTTACTCTGGTTACAGGGTCGGACTAATTACCCAGTTACCTTGCCCATTATTTCCATCCTGCTTCCATTCCCTCATCCACTATATCACTTGCGTGACAACTCTATTAATATTACAGCAACAAAAGAAATTCTAGTAAGCAAAATCCACTAAAAAACAACTATTTTATTGAAATATTTAAAAAATAACATACACATTTCATAATTTTAGGTAAAAAAAAGGAAGAGTAACCCTTTAAAGAGAAAAAGAGTAAAAGTCCCCAAGGAAAGTAATATAGGGTAAGTAGATCAAAAGCAGTTGTTGTCAGGATTCCGGATATTCTGATTGCATTTTGTGCATTCTCGCCTTTTTATAAGATGGCACCAGGCCCGGACTGGCAGGCGGGAGGACCGGGACTTCTCCCTATGGGCCGGCCGGTGGCGGGGTGCGGGGGCCGCCCGCTCCTCCCGCTCCTCCCGCCGCAGCTGGTCTGCCTGTTTATAATTGATTTTGCGGCTGCCGCCGCCCGCCGGTATAGCGGGGTCTGGGGAGCGGGGCCGGCCGCCAAGTTGCCGGCAGTACCGCCGCCCGCGGCCCCGCCGGTGTCATGAGGAGAGGAGACTCAGGAGAGTGAGTCAGTGACTCACTCGTCGCCAGCAGCAGTGTCGCACAGTGAAGCGCTGTGGCACACCAATCAGCGGCTGAGGGGCGGCCGCGGACCACGCAATATACGGCAGTGCTGTGCTGTGTGACGACATCAAGACAGCGCGACAGCACATTTTTGTGGGCGGTGGTGGAGAAATGTGCCGGCCACAACAACGCTGGAGTCCGGAACTGACCTGAACAAGGCAGTGGCGGTCGGGCCGGCAGCGGACAGTCTCCTCCTCGCTCCTCCAGGCTCCTGTCTGTGACCTGTCAGCTGCCTGTGCGGGACAGCAAGCCGACGGAGGCACAAGGTAAGGCATTTCACGGTCTGAGTCACTAATGTAATCTAAGCCTCAGATGATAGTGCAAATGCTTCAGGTGATAGTGAATGTGCCTCAGATTCTGAGGCACTTTCTCTATCATCTGAGGCACTTTCTCTATCATCTGAGGCACTTTATCATCTGAGGCACTTTATCATCTGAGGCACTTTCTCTATCATCTGAGGCACTTTCTCTATCATCTGAGGCACTTTCACTATCATCTGAGGCACTTTCACTATCATCTGAGGCACTTTCACTATCATCTGAGGCACTTTCACTATCATCATCTAAGCCTCAGATGATAGTGCAAATGCTTCAGATGATAGTGAATGTGCCTCAGATGATAGAGAAAGTGCCTCAGATGATAGAGAAAGTGCCTCAGATGATAGTGCAAATGCTTCAGGTGATAGTGAATGTGCCTCAGATTCTGAGGCACCTTATCATCTGAGGCACTTTCTCTATCATCTGAGGCACTTTCACTATCATCATCTAAGCCTCAGATGATAGTGCAAATGCTTCAGATGATAGTGAATGTGCCTCAGATGACAGTGAAAGTGCCTCATATGATAGTTAATGTGCCTCAGATGACAGTGAATGTGCCTTAGATGATAGAGAATGTGCCTCATATGATAGTGATAGGCACTTTCTCTATCATCTGAGGCACATTCATTATCATCTGAGGCACTTTCTCTATCATCTGAGGCACATTCATTATCATCTGAGGCACTTTCTCTATCATCTGAGGCACATTCACTATCATCTGAGGCACATTCACTATCATCTGAGGCACTTTCTCTATCATCTGAGGCACTTTCTCCATCATATGAGGCACTTTCACTATCATCTGAAGCGCTTTCTCTATCATCTAAGGCGCTTTCACTATCATCTGAGACACTTGTTTGTGTGTGACTGGGGCTGTGTGGCTGGGGCTGCGTGGCTGGCTGTGTGTGGCTGACTGTGTGTCTGTGTGTGGCTGGGGCTGCATGGCTGTGGCTGGCTGACTGTATGTCTGTGTGTGGCTGGGGCTGTGTGTGGCTGACTATATGTCTGTGTGTGGCTGAGGCTGCGTGGCTGGGGCTTGGTGGCTGTTTATGTGGCTGGTTGTTGCTGTTTGTGTGGCTGGCTGTGGCTCTGTGTGTGTGGCTGGTTGGCTGTGTCTGTGTGGCTGGCTGGCTGTGGCTGTATGTGTGTGGCTGGCTGTGTGGTTTGCAGTGTGTTTGTGTGTGGCTGGCTATGGCTGTCTATGTTGCTTTCTCTGTGGTTGTGTGTGGCTGTCTATGTGGATGGCTGTTTGTGTGTGGCTGTCTGTGTCTGTGGCTGGTTTTTGCTGTGTGTGTGGCTGTTTATGGCTGTGGCTGTATGTGTGTGGCTGGCTGGATGTATGGTTGGCTGTGTGTCTGTGTGTGGCTAGCTATGGCTGACTATGTTGCTGGCTCTGTGGCTGTGTGTGGCTGTCTTTGGCTGTGTAAGTGGCTGGCTGTGGCTGTATGTGTGTGGCAGGCTGCGTGTGTGTGGCTGTGTGTCTGTGTAGCTGGCTGTTTGTGTGTGGCTGGCTGTTGCTCTGTGTGTGGCTGGCGGTGGCTGTCTATGTGGCTAGCTGTTTGTGGCTGGCTGTGTGTGTGTGACTGGCTGTGTGTGTGGCTGGCTGTGGCTGTGTGGCTATGTGGCTGGCTGTTTGTGCAGCTGGCTGTGGCTGTGTGGCTGTCTGTGGCTAGCTGTTTGTGGCTGGCTGTATCAGTGTGTGGCTGCATGTGGCTGGCTGTATGTGTGTGGCTGTCTATGTGGCTGGCTGTGGCTGTATGTGTGACTGGTTGTGTGTGTGGATGGCTGTGGCTATGTGGCTGGTGGCTGTCTATATGGCTAGCTGTTTGTGGCTGTATGTGTGTGGCTGGCTGTGTGTGGCTGTCTATGTGCCTGGCTGTGTGTCTGTGTGGCTGGCTGTAGCTGTGTGTGTGTGGCTGGCTGTGACTGTGTATGGCTGGCTGTGTGGCTAGTGGCTGTTTGTGTGACTGGCTTTGACTGTGTGTGGATGGCTGGCTGGCTGTGTGTGTGTGTGGCTGGCTGGGTTTGTGGCTGGCTTTGTGTGTGTGGCAGGCTGTATGGTTGGCTGTGTGTGGCTGGCTATGTTGCTGGCTGTGTGTCTGTGTATGGCAGGCTTTGGCTGTCTGTATGTGGCTGGCTGTGGCTGTGTGGCTGGCTGCGTCTGTGGCTGGTTGTGTGGCTGCCTTTGGCTGTGTGTGGCTGTCTATGTGGCTGGCTGCGTCTGTGTGTGGCTGGCTGTGGCTGTCTATTTGGCTGGCTGTGTGGCTGGTGGCTGTCCATGTGGTTGGCTGTATGTGTGTGGCTGTATGTGGGTGGCTGGCTGTGTGTATGTGGCTGTGTGTGTGTGGCTGTCCATGTGACTGGCTGTGTGTGGCTGGCTGTATGTCTTTGTGTGGTTGGCTGAGGCTGTGTGGCTGTCTGAGGCTGTGTGTGTGGCTGGCTGTGTGTGTATGTGGCTGACCACTGCAACCCCACAATCCTGAGAAATGGAGCTTTGAAGAGCACCATGTAAATGGAGCTGTGGTTGATTATTCCTTTTGCTGCACCATTCACATGTGGCTCTTCAAATAACTCTTTTAAGAAAGTGGTGAGGTTCATGACAACGTAAAAGCAACATTTACGGATCGGGGCTGATGGGTTATATAATGTGTGGGCTGGTGTGGCTTGTTTTCCAGCGCTGCTTTTTGGTCCCAGTCCGGCCCTGGATGGCACCCTATGCTTCATTCCTCTCCATGTGCTTTTTTTTTCTTCCAGCCTTTATAAACCCCAGTCCATCAATTAGTTCTCATTTAAAGTATTCTGCCAAGAATCCAGCTCAGTGGCATCTCATGTTTTTTTTCCTCCCTTTCCAGCAAATCCTGTTTGGTTCTCCTGTGTCTTGCTCATCAGAGTCTCAGCTACCCACATTGGCTGCCAGGTGCACTTCGGTTTGCTAAGCTGCTAGTACCTTTCCTTAGCTTCAGTATCTGCTTGCCTGCCAAGGGTCACATAAGTTTGTTTGCTGTACAAGCTCTCTGTAGTTTCTGCTTGCTTATTACTTATGCAGTTGCAGTGTCCTGGACTTTTGCAGAACTTTAGTTTTAAACTGCACTGCATCTAGTACTGGACTCTTACTTCAGAGACTTCCGTTCCCAAGCCTCCTGTGTGTGAACAGTGTCCATTAACTGTTGCTATGGCATTCCTCAGTGTGAACATTGCCTAAAGACTTTGCAGCTAAAGGCATCTCCTGTGTTTGAAAGCTACAAGACTGTCTTGCTACTTGACATCCACCTGAGTGATTATTCCAGGGACTTTTCTGTTCAAGGTTCTCCTAATAATATTATTGTGTGTTCATGTACTTTGATTTCTTGCTACACCTTTGTTTGCTTTTACTATGTATGTTAATACAAGACTTTTTAAACATTAAACTTGTTCAGTTGTGTCATTTGTCTCACGCCAAAAGATTCCCGAGTTTCCCATTATAGTTTTTACAGTGGTGTAATGTGAAGCTCATAGGCCCCAATGCAAAAGCTCCAATGATGCCCCCAATTATTGCAAATCTTTAATAGCATTAGTCTTTTTCTATAGGCCAAAGGGACTTTTAGGGCCCCCTAGGCTCCAGGGCTTGGGTGCGATTGCATTGTTTTGAGTACATTAGCTTCCTCTAGTGACTAAACTTTTTATCAGCTTTAGCTTTTGCATTTCAGGCTTCTGATCCCCTCCCCCTTTTGTGATGCAGCCTCCATTTCCTCTTAGGCTGCTTTCACATCACAATTTTTTCCAGTCTGTGGGGATCCAGTTTTTTGCAGGAAAGGACAGGATCGGATGTGTGCCTCGGATGCCATTTCTGTGTCCGGGTCTGTGATTTTCACATATCCGGACACAGAAAGGAGCCTGAGTCTGCAAACTGCAGGCAAGCGGGGCACTTTCACTTTCGCAATGTATATACATATATTGTGGGAGTGAAACAAGGGTTACACATAAAAACAAATAGATCCTCACCTCTCCGGTGTGTGTCCCGCGATGTGCGCCATCTAGCTCCGAGGGCTTAAGGACCTGTATCAGCTGACTGGGGGGGCGGGGAAATTGGTCACATGACCGCATCAGCTGAGCGGTTTAAATAGCCCGCCAAAACCGATCATCGGGAGGGAGATTTAAACCGCGCAGTCAGCAGATACAGGTCCTTAATCCCTGGAGCTAGATGCCGCATATCGCGGGACCCAGCATCAGGGTCGGATTAGGCTCTCCTGACCCCCTTTGCCCATCACACCTCCCAAGCGTGACAGCTGGGCAGGATTAGGAGGAATAATCATACATACAGCAGGCATAGAGAGGAGGCTGGCATGCAATGATGAGCACTGGAGGCGGCAGCCATGCTCCAATCACACACCCCTGCTCTTGGCTAAAGCCTGAAGTTGCCCGAAGTTGAATGTGCTCTGTGACGAATTGTCCCAAATGGGAGGGCTGAGAGCTGAGGAGCAGATATGATTTTATTGATTTATAAGCATCTACACATCCTAGAACTGCAGTGGACAGCTCAGCTTCATAATGTATGAGGGCAGGGATAGTAGAAATTTTTATCTCCCCAGAGTTCTCCTTCAATGTAAAGAACCCCCCCATGTAGCCCCGATATGCGTTTCACTTCTATGGCTTTCTCAATGGGATGTTAAAGAGTAGCTGTAATTGCAAAAGTCTTCTAACATGGCATAATGACACGTTAGAAGTTATGATGGCTGGGGATGTTGGTGCAGAGCCTCCCCACTAAAAGAGTGGGGCATTAATGCTCCGTCTCTCATACACTCTTCTTGGAGAGTGGAACGAGTAAAGTATTAACCCATAGACAATCCCAACATCCAGATATTAATAAATCAAAACTCCGGACATGTTACTATGACACGTCGAAAAGTCATTGAAGTGACAGCTACACTTTTAAAATGTCCTATAGTTTTGCATCTACCACTGGTGTCTATCCATGGCAGACTGCACGTCACCCTGATTAATCTCATCCTATATGGATACTCTTTTCCATGTCTGCCCTACTTGCTCATCTGGTGCCCCTGCGGTCTGGCTTACACAAATGGTATTTCTGCTCAAACGTTAGTAATGCCATGTCTGGAAAGAATTAGAGCTCCCTTTGCTGGAAGTCGGAAGCATCCAAAACAACCTGATCTCTAACCAGGAGGCTGGGCACTAAAAAGGCCTGGGTTGGGCTGTGACAGTCTCTGGTTGGAGGGAGGGGTTAGGGTTGTAAGGCTGAGTTAGGCAAGAGGAGAGGTTCAGTCAGGAGCGAGTCGGAGGCTGCTATGAGGGACCAGCTGCAAGGCAGGGTACCAGGCTCTAGGTTAATGAGGTTTCCAAGGTCTAGTAACAGAAACTGGAGGTTAGTGGGTTTCATGTCACTTGCCACTCGAGGAATCATCCAGGATGGTCATAGTACATTAGATCAGGGAACTGCAGTGAAGGGAGCATGGATACCCACAGAATCCACACTACTAGTCTAGCTGGAGGTATTCCACAGCAACAAGAGGCAGTAAAGGAAAGCCAAAATGTACCTAGAAACCAACAACAAGGACAAGTCAGCGGGTAGGCCACTATATTCACCCAGCAGAGCGGACTACAGTTCTTTCCAGACTGGCAGAACACATACCTGGTGGTGCCTGTATACCCTGGACCTGCTTGAGCATCTTCAGTAAAAGGTAAAGCAAACAACCTGACTCCATGTGCCTCCTTTCTCTCTGCATCTCATCATTGCTGCTACTACCCCCATCATCCTCTGGGAACCAGCCCTAGTTGGGAAGAGTTTTAACATCTTCACTGCCACACCATCTATCTCCCAGGGATTATCTGCAATGCCAGACATATCTGGCTGATTATTCCAACTGGAGTCACAAACTTATTATTTTCTTATTGCTTTGATTTCTCCATGTTTCCTCTCTCTTTTCAATGTGAACCAGGGCCATAGCACTGGGCACTGGCACCATGATCTTGACTACTGTCTCAGTTGCTGGGTACCCCAGCCCTTAGTGCTCCACACTCATTCACAGAAGGGTCTAGTTTTAGTCTGTATACTGTGTACAGTGTCTGATGTGACGATCACATAGAGGTAATGTCAGGATCTGTAGCAATGTCCCCAAATCTGACCTGCACCCCTCATTCTACAATCATACCACCTTTGTGTTTTTCTCATCATATGGATTGGACGTTGTATCTACCACGCAATGAACCTCACCTGCATTTCCGTAGCCAATCAGCCTCCTCCGCGGGCTCCAATCAATAGATCACAGTTTCTTTTATTAGCAAATTTCCGTTAAAAGAGTAAATGAAGTCGTCCAAGCTGCCGGTTCTGCCCACACAGTGATTCCACCAAACGTCTTCGCAGCATCAACCCTGGACCATTCTATTAGTAAGCAGGAGGCTGCTCTCTTGTGTGTGATTTACCGCAATAACCATCATATTAAATGTAGAAGCAAATGCAAGACCATCTGTTAAACCCATGGGATTTCTCCAGGGCTTCTACACAAACCAGATCTGCAGATCCAGAACTTGCACACGGAGCTGATTCTGACAGCTCCTTCCTTGTGGGTCTCCATCCAACTTCATACACTGCAAAATTACCCGGGTTAAAGCTGTGTTATTATATTGGATTCTTCTTCTGTACTTACTCTATTTGCCTTCTACACATTAAAAAATGCTGTTACTTAGAGCTCAGTCTACTGGAAGATTGCAATATATCTGCAGTTGTTTTATCCTCAAAGTGGTCAACGTCCTTCCAAGATGGTGGACACCCTGCCTGGAGGGACAGCCCGGGGGGGGCTGCAGGAGGCCATCATCATCTACTATGTAATAGCCCTGTCCAGTCTGCGTCTGTCTGTAAGTTTGCCCTGAAAACAGTGCCATCTATAGGACATTGTGTATAAGGCCCCTTTCACATCAGCGGTAAGCGCTGATCGCGGCAGTTGCGGTGAAAAAACTGCATCTGCCGCAGTTACAGCATAACGGCCGCACTTGCGGTTCACCTGCGGCAAGCCCCTTGCAATGTCTATGGGGCTTGCGGCAGGTCTGGCAAGTGCGGTATAGCTTGCGGTTTTCGGCACTTGCCGCACCTGCGCCCTACGCAAGCCCACTTGACACGCATGCCCAGTAACAATTCCCATTTTGGGCTATGCCGCAGGTGAACCGCAACTGCCGCGATTAGCGCTACGCTGAAGGCAGTTCGGCTTTAAACTGACGAGAAGCCGATTAGCTGGTGTGAAAAGGCACCTATGGACCAGATTAGTTAAGCTGGAATATAAAGAATCCCATAAGTCTGATTGATCAGAAGAAAACAGGCCACCAATAGGACATCATGTAAATTACAAAAGGTCATTAAACTGGAATGTGACAAGTTTAAAGTGTAAATGTCATTTCATTGTTAATGATTGTTGTTAATGATGGGTCACATAGCAGATAAGATAATGCTTTTTTTTGTGCCATATGACTCATTTTCTCACATTTTTCCATGCTTTTTAAAAACTGCATTTTTGGCTGTGTGGGCATGGTCAAAGCTGAGCAGTGCAATGTGACAGCAGAGAAGGGACAAGAGAGATCCTGAGCTGTGTGGGAGCCAGCAAACAGGGGTTAACAGAGATCCTACTGAGTTGTGTGCAGCCAGATGACAGATCAGAGAGTGAAGTTTGCACTGATTCCACTTTGCTCAGCACTATGCTGTAGCCTGGAGTAATCTGATACATTGTTTACTCACCAGCTGCAGTCAGCAGTCGTGGACGCTCTGTAGGACCCGCCCCCTTTGTCCTTATATGGTTACGTGCCCATATTCAGTGTGAGAAGCTTGAAGACAGATCAGACTGACAATCAACATATGTCTGCTTCAGACACAGCCTAGTGGGGACATCCTCTGGAAGGTTTATGAATGGTTTTCCGCCAGATTTCACTTATAAAGTATATTTGAAAGTTGATTATAATCACTTGCTCTACATTATTATTAAATAAAAATTTAAATGGCAGTTACACTTTAAAGTTTGGTTGATCACTGAAAATCTACGGTAAGATGGGCCATCGCAAAAAGTATCCAGATGATGTGGAAAGGAAAGCAGCACAACGGAAAAGGCAACAACGCATAAAATTGTGTGTACAAATCTACAGTGGAGAGGGGAGAACGTATCTAAAAATGATGGAGAATAGACTAAAGGTAAGGAGAGAAAGACTAAAGGTAAGGAGAGAAAGTAATGCCAGTGTTAGAGCTACGCTAATATATGAAAGCAAGTGAAGACAAAATGACTATGGATACATACAGACCGCAATCCAACCTGTATTACAGGAAGGAATACTCCAACCAGTGAAAACTGCATATCAGGTAAACATAACTTCCTTTTTTTCCAATGTCAACACATTATTGAAGGGGATAGATTTTGCAAGCCAGGAAAATGATGGCAAAAATAATTATAATGACTCTGTCACCACAAATATCCCAGTTTCCCTCACATACAGTATGTCCTGAGCTTTGCACTGTACTGTGTGGAGTGACCGAGGAGCTCAGTCAGGCTACAATGAGGGTAACATGCCACTTGTACACTCCAGACATAGGTAGCCTCATATTCAGGGTATAATTTGAGACTTTATGGAATGCCTCCTGCTCCCCAGTCATAGAAATGATGGGTTAAGTATTATTTTAAGGCCGGGTTCACATGAGCATATTTAAGGTCAATATAAAAAATGATTCCAGCACTGCATGTCCGACCTGAACTGACACATATGACACTGTAAATTCGTGTTGGGAAACCCATCCCCAGACCAGACTTGAAATTGCTTGTGTAAACCAAGCCTTAGGCAAGACGGCAAAGACCAAGTGACAAAACGGCACATGAAACTTTCCAGTGGCACGAATTCCCCCGCACAGCATGTCTAGGACGCTATAGAGAATATGTGTGACTGGTAACTGGTGTGCTGGGGTGTCTGTATGCTTGGCAGTCCTCCATTCTAGGTCTGGGAGGTTTTGGGTTACTCAGGTGTTCCACCTTTCCATTGATTGCTCTGTTACTTTACTGAGCAGTCTCTCCCAGAACTCTGCCAGTCATATAGTCTATGTGAGAGGTGCTGTTGGCCTGCACTCATGTGTCTATTGTGATCATGGTTTACTGATCCTTACTGCATGTGCCTTGTATTTGACTTAATCCCATATTATTTCGGTATTTCGATCTCAGACCATTACCTGACCACGTCTCAGTTGACTGTTTATTCTAGTTGCCTGTCTGGAAACCTAAAAGTGGATAGACAAGGGCGCAATGGGTCTTATCTCCTTAATTATTTTGAATGTATGCAGTGCATTAACTGCTCACCTTGATGGGATGTGCAACCCACAACTGGCATCCACGTATTGAACAGCTGCTGCAGGATCCTCCACTTCAGAGATGGCCGTGTGATATACACAGCAGCGCGGATCGTATTGGTTCTTGTCCTTGGGATAAGATGACAGGCGCACGGGGTGTTTTAAAACCGGTGCTTTATATTTCAACGTGTTTCAAGGTCGTCCTGACCTCTTCATCAAGATTACACCAATATAGCTATGTTTTTGTCCTTGGGATGTCTGGAAACCTGACCCTGGATAATTACCTGACCATGTCTCAGTTGACTCCCTTTTCAGTTGGCTCCTTTTTATTTTGTCTTCCTGAAAACCTGACCCCAGACCATTACCTGACCACATCTCGGTTGACTCTCTTTATTCTACGTGCCTTCCTGGAAACCTGATCCCGGAACGTTACCTGGCCATGTATCAATTGACTCCAGGTGCCTTCATGGAAACCTCATCCCGATCATTACCTGACCACATTCAGTTGAATCCCTTTATTTACTGCCTTTCTGCTAACCTGACCCAAATCATTACTGACCACATGTCAGTTGACTCCCTTATTCTACATGCTTTCCTGTTAACTTGACCTTAGATCATTCCCTGACCACATCTTAGTGCTCCTTATTCTGAACCTGACCTAGATCGTTACCTGTCCTGACTGCCTCTGTTAAATCCTAGAATCGACTACACGTTATCCTGGCACCTGACTTCGTTTTATCTGACTACTTGTCACGCTTCCGGGGAAAGGCGCCCAAGAGTGGACCAACTGGGCCATGGTATGGAACTTCCCCTGAGTGAGCTGGTCCTAGTTTAACCAACCCCTATACATGGATTGTCAGGGGCAAGTCCAGGGGTCTGAATACACAGCTGCTAGTACCAGGGGGGCGGCTCGTAGGGTTAGCCTATACTACGGTATAGCTATGGAGGATTCGAGGGATCAGAGCCCAAGGCTAGGAGAGCATGATGGGTCTACCGGAGGAGAGCAAAAGGAGGGCCTGACTAACAGCCAGAGAAGCAGAAGCTTACTAACTCAATAATCAGGCACCTCCCATCAGTAAAGGTGGCCTGATATACAGAGGACGGACAGCTATTGGTCAAGGGGAGTGTCAGGTTGAGCTGTGCCGGCCCCTACTTTCACAGGGGAGGAGCGCCTAGTGCACTGCTGATTAGGTTCATGACTCCGACCATTGTAGTGTGCTGATGTGCGAGCCGGTGGTCAGTAGAGAGGAAGGGGACCCGGTGATATCTTCAAGACACAGCATGCCTGGACCCGGATGCTCGATTGGTAGAGGAGCAGAGGATGCAGACCCAGGAGAGGTGAGCTGGGGAGCGGTGCCAGGGGAAGTAACACTACTAGGTAGAGACTAGCGTCACATCCAGCTGATGCTGGTAAAGAATGCCTCTATTGGTCAGCTATAAAATTAAAGTTAAATATGAATATTATACACAAAATGAAAAACAAGGCCATAAAGTAGGCCTCTGTTTGTTCCCTGTACTTGATGTGATCTCGTGGTATTTCAACCTGAGACCTCATGTAACCTCAGTTGACTCCCTTTATTCTACGAACTGGATAGACCACACAGTATTATTAATAAGGACCAAACACACATCCAATGGCTGACCTCCTATAACTGATCCTAGCGGAAGGTGTCATGGGTGCGGCACCCAGAATGGCTTCCAATGGATGATCCTGAATAAATACACAAGTACGTACATGGTAAGCAAACCTGGAAAAACAGATATCGGTATAGTATACTGTATGGTGTTAGGAAAGACGGAGAAACTTCTACGCCCATGGGACGAAGTCAAACCATCTGGCAGTCCTAGTAGTAATTAGCAATCCATTTTAATTAACAGAGCAAGGTTAAACCTAAAAGGAAACAATACCCATGGAAATAAGCTGAGCTTAATTACCTTTACAAATCTGTTGCTTCTCTTGCCAATATGCTGCCAATTTCTTTGATGTAATCCTTACCCAGCTCCTGTATATAAGTACATATATATACGGTATATATAATTATATATATGCATATATCCTGTATATATGTATACACCTTCTATACACATCCCAACTAACATCTTATATGTATGGGGCTTTCCGAAATATCCCAGCAGTTTCGTAGCCTAGTTATCCGATGTGCCCCAACATCGGTGTATATATATATATACAGTTGTGGCCAAAAGTATTGACACCCCTGCAATTCTGTCAGATAATACTCAGTTTCTTTCTGAAAATGATTGCAATCACAAATTCTTTGCTATTATTATCTTCATTAAATTTGTCTTCAATGAAAAAACACAAAAAGAATTATCCTAAAGCCAAATTGTATCTAATTCCACCAAACATAAAAAAGGGGGTGGACAAAAGTATTGGCACTGTTAGAAAAATCATGTGATGCTTCTCTAATTTGTGTAATTAACAGCACCTGTAACTTACCTGTGGCACCTAACAGGTGTCGGCAATAACTAAATCACACTTGCAGCCAGTTGACATGGATTAAAGTTGACTCAACCTCTGTCCTGTGTCCTTGTGTGCACCACATTGAGCATGGAGAAAAGAAAGAAGACCAAAAACTGTCTGAGGACTTGAGAAACCAAATTGTGAGGAAGCATGAGCAATCTCAAGGCTACAAGTCCATCTCGAAAGATATCACAGCCGATCCCGTCTATTCGCTGCATTGCAGTGGATTGCTCGGTGGGTTGATCACGGCGCCAACATCGCAGCGCCGTCACCGGCAACATCGTGCCGTGTGACAGCTAGGCTGCAATGTTGGAAGCGAGCGCGCATCCGCGGCATCGCTTCCGACACCGCAGCCTATGTTGTAAGGCGTGACAGGGCCTTTAAACTTACTCTACTACTGTAGTTTCTCAGGGCAAGCAATATTACTCAGGCATTAAGGGGGTACATTTTTTGTACAGTCCCTGCCCTCCTACATGATGAAGCAGAGCTGGGCCCTACAGGTCTAGGATCTATAGATCGCTTACAAATCAATAAAATCCTATCTGCTCCTCAGCTCTCAACCTTCCCTCAGGAAACAGAGAAATTCAGCTGCATGCTGCAGCAGTGACAGGAGGTGTTGGGGACGTGGACCTTGGGGGTTCCAGGATCATATTACATTCCTGCTCCCTCATGTTTCTGTATGAACAGGGGTCATGGTCACGGGCCCATGGTCACACTACAATCCAGCCCCTGATATACCATCCTATGTAATGTACGAACAGGGGTGTTCTCCCTTCAAATAGAAATCATGTCACCATACAGATATAAACACATGCTGCGATCCTCTGCTGTACAATGATATGATGGTGCATAATGTGTGCTGCCATGTATCAGGCTAGGAGCACAGGCAGAGCACTGCATTGATTCGGCACTCCCATGATCTCCCCTCCCCCATATCAACTTGGTATCTTCCTGTTCCCTGAAACTTTAGCACTAAGGATGACTGAATTTCTCTGTCCCCTGAGGGAGGGGTGAGAGCTGAGGAGCAGATAGGATTTTATTGATTTTTATAAGAGATCCATAGATCCTAGAACTGCAGTGAGCAGCTCGGGTCATCATGTATGAGGATAGGGACAGTACTAAAAAAGTGATCTCCCTGGAGTTCCCCTTTAAGCACAGTCTATGTAAATTATGCAACAACTGGTAATTGAGGGTAGTGATATTAGTTTCCCTCGTCATTACAAGTTTGATAAAGTATAAAGTATATTTTTATAAAATATTTATGTATTACTTACTAGGTTATATTGACTTGTAAAATTGTGACATAAATCCCAGTTTTATCTGTTTTCTACGTCTAGATGAGGTTTCATTGATTCTTTTATTTTGAAAAATTCCGCAATATTTAAAAAAACACTTCTGTCCCCCACAGAAATGACAACTGTGGGCAGCAGGTGGCAGCAGAGGGCCGAAGCGTGACCCAAATCTGATGGACGTAGCGGAATGCAGATGATATTGAAAAAATCATTCAATATTGATTATGATATATGTGTAAGGCCTCGTTCAGACGGCAGCGTGTCACATACGAGTTTTTAACTCTTTTTATTCTGTGTGGTATTCACAGGTGCAATTTGATCAAAATCAAAGATCAAACGTATGTATCAATGTACATCTACCAGACAATGAAAAAGTATAATGGGGGGGAGTGCATAACCACAATAGGTGCAGGGGTTGTAATCGTACCTGGGCCCTGGAGCCTAGGGTGCCTGAAAAGTCCCTTTGGCCTATTGAAAAAGACTAATGTTATTAAAGAATAACTGGGGGCCCTATTGGAGCTTTCGCATTAGGGCCCCTGAGCCTTAAGTTACTCTATTGTATCACAGACAGCGTTCAGATGTCATCTATGTGCCGTCCGATTTTCATGTTCGATAGAAGATTGAAAAATGTTCTGTGCAAAAAAAGGAACCGAAACAGTGAAAGTTTTTAAAAATATGAAAAAAAAAGGTTCAATCCCTCCCTTTTACCCATTGGAAATAAAACTATTAAATACATTTAACAAATACACACATTTGGTATCACCGGGTTCAGGAATGGCCGATGTATCAAAATATAAAATCAATTAATCAGATCTGTAAACTGCGGAACAGACATAAGTCCAAACGCCAAAGTTACGTTATTTTTTAGGTCACCACAACATTGTAATAAAACGTAATAACGGGCGATCAAAACATCTCATCTACCCAAAAATAGTGTCATTAGAGACGTCAGCGCAAGACGCAAAAAATGAGCCGTCACACAGCCCCAGATACCGAAAATGAGAATGCTATGGAAAATGGTGACAAAAGCACAATTTGTGTTTTTTCTACAAACTTCTGAATCTTCTTTCACCATTTAGATAACAGTAAACGTAACATGTTTGGTAGCTATGAACTTGTACTGACCTGAGACATCATATCGACACCTCAGTGTTACCATATAGTACTGACCTGAGACATCATACCGACACGTCAGTGTTACCATATAGTACTGACCCCAGACATCATACCGACACGTCAGTGTTACCATATAGTACTGACCCCAGACATCATACCGACACGTCAGTGTTACCATATAGTACTGACCCCAGACATCATACCGACACCTCAGTGTTACCATATAGTACTGACCCGAGACACCATACCGACACATCAGTGTTACCATATAGTACTGACCCCAGACATCATACCGACACCTCAGTGTTAGCATATAGTACTGACCCCAGACATCATACCGACACATCAGTGTTACCATATAGTACTGACCTGAGGCATCATACCGACACATCAGTATTACCATATAGTACTGACCCGAGATATCATACCGACACGTCAGTGTTACCATATAGTACTGACCCGAGACATCATACCGACACATCAGTGTTACCATATAGTACTGACCCCAGACATCATACCGACACGTCAGCGTTACCATATAGTACTGACCCCAGACATCATACCGACACCTCAGTGTTACCATATAGTACTGACCCCAGACATCATACCGACACCTCAGTGTTACCATATAGTACTGACCCCAGACATCATACCGACACCTCAGTGTTACCATATAGTACTGACCCCAGACATCATACCGACACCTCAGTGTTACCATATAGTACTGACCCTGACATCATACCGACACCTCAGTGTTACCATATAGTACTGACCCCAGACATCATACCGACACCTTAGTGTTACCATATAGTACTGACCCCAGACATCATACCGACACATCAGTGTTACCATATAGTACTGACCAAGACATCATACCGACACCTCAGTGTTACCATATAGTACTGACCCCAGACATCATACCGACACCTCAGTGTTACCATATAGTACTGACCCCAGACATCATACCGACACGTCAGTGTTACCATATAGTACTGACCCCAGACATCATACGACACCTCAGTGTTACCATATAGTACTGACCCCAGACATCATACCGACACCTCAGTGTTACCATATAGTACTGACCCCAGACATCATACCGACACGTCAGTGTTACCATATAGTACTGACCCCAGACATCATACCGACACCTCAGTGTTACCATATAGTACTGACCCGGGACATCATACCGACACGTCAGTATTACCATATAGTACTGACCCGAGACATCATACTGACACCTCAGTGTTACCATATAGTACTGACCCGAGACATCATACCGACACTCAGTGTTACCATATAGTATGACCCCGACATCATACCACACCTCAGTGTTACCATATAGTACTGACCCGAGACATCATAATGACACGTCAGTGTTACCATATATACTGACTCCAGACATCATAACGACATGTCAGTGTTACCATATAGTACTGACCCCAGACATCATACCGACACCTCAGTGTTACCATATAGTACTGACCCCAGACATCATACTGACACATCAGTGTTACCATATAGTACTGACCCCTGACATCATACCGACACTCAGTGTTACCATATAGTACTGACCCAGACATCATACGACACGTCAGTGTTACCATATAGTACTGACCCCAGACAACATACTGACACCTCAGTGTTACCATATAGTACTGACATAAGACATCATACCGACATGTCCGTGTTGACCATATAGTACTGACCCAGACATCATACCGACACGTCAGTGTTACCATATAGTACTGACATGAGCATCATACCGACATGTCCGTGTTCCATATAGTACTGACCCGAGACATCATACCGACACCTCAGTGTTACCATATAGTACTGACCAGAGGCATCATACCGACACATCAGTGTTACCATATAGTGCTGACCCCAGACATCATCCCTGACACTCAGTGTTACCATATAGTACTGACCAGACATCATACCGACACGTCAGTGTTACCATATAGTACTGACCCCAGACATCATACCGACACCTCAGTGTTACCATATAGTACTGACCCCAGACATCATACCGACACCTCAGTGTTACCATATAGTACTGACCCAGAATCATTACCTGACACCTCAGTGTTACCATATAGTACTGACCAGAGGCATCATACCGACACATCAGTGTTACCATATAGTGCTGACCCGAGCATTATGACACCTCAGTGTTACCATATAGTACTGACCCAGACATCATACCGACACTCAGTGTTACCATATAGTACTGACCCAGACATCATACCGACACTCAGTGTTACCATATAGTACTGACCGAGATATCATACCGACATGCTCAGTGTTACCATATAGTACTGACCCCAGACATCATACAGACACGTCAGTGTTACCATATAGTACTGACCCCAGACATCATACCGACACGTCAGTGTTACCATATAGTACTGACCGAGGCATCATACCAACACATCAGTGTTACCATATAGTACTGACCCCAGACATCATACCGACACGTCAGCATATAGTAGTGACCCGTGGCATTTTTTTGGGCGGGGGTGCGGGTTTGTCATTTTTGCGCAGGGAAAGTGCGTGTTTTGGGGGGCAAGGTTTTTTTGGGGGTGTGGGGGTTTGGAGGGGTGCGGGTTAAGGGGGGCAAGGGGGTGGCATTTTTGGGGGGTGCGGGTTTGGGGGGGGGAGGTTTGGGGTGGGGGCTGGGGGGGGGGGGTGAGTTTTGGTGGATTGGGGGCCGTTGTGGCAGGTTGGGGGCGAGGGACAGATTGATGCGTATAGTGGACATACATACATACACACTCAGTTTATACTAAAAACAGTTAGGTACTATGCCTAACTCTACAACTAGTTAGAAATAAAGTTCAGCATGTATTTCAGATAACGGCGCTCCCTTTGTCTTACGGCTGGTTTGGTATGGCAGCTCAGTCCTTGCATTATCACACACAGTTTATTAATTTCCTCACTAATTAAATTGTAATACAAAAATCCTCTGCGAGTGTACTTGTGATGGTGCGCAACCTCCATCAGGTCTGCAGGGCTGGGAGATCGAGCAGAACATTAGGCCAAGTCTAATTATTTTACAAACCTTCCAAGCAGCAGGAAAGAGAAAGGCAAGAATGAGAAACATAAATGTGACGTTGACGTCCAGAGCGTCGGGTAGAAAAGAGAAATGCAGACAGGATTGTAGCCAGGAGCCACAGGAAAGCTTCTACATGGAGATGGAAAGAGACAGGGCCGAGAGTGTTCTCCAGGCGAGACCATCTCTGTGCCGGGGAAAAGCAAAGCACTGGGCACCTGCACTTCTGTAACCAGAAACTACACAATCCCCCATAGACGACACAACACAGAGACACCGGGAACATGAGGACCATACAATCTCCTATAGACGACACAACACAAACACCGGGAACATGAGGACCAACAATCCCCATAGACGACACAACACAGAGACACCGGGAACATGATGGACCACACAATCCCCATAGACACACAACACAGAGACACCGGGAACATGAGGACCATACAATCCCCATAGAACACAACACAGAGACACCGGGAACATGAGGACCATACAATCCCCCATAGACGACACAACACAGAGACACCGGGAAATGAGGACCATACAATCTCCCTATAGACGACACTACACAGAGACACCGGGAAATGATGACCACACAATCCCCATAGAGACACAACACAGAGCACCGGGAAATGATGACCACAATCCCCTATAGACAACACAACACAGTCACACCGGGAATATGAGGACCACACAATCCTCCATAGATGACACAACACAGAGACACCAGGAAATATGAACCACACAATCCCCTATAGACGACACAACACAGAGACACCGGGAACATGAAGACCACACAATCCCCATAGACACAACACAGAGACACCGGGAACATGATGACCACACAATCCCCCATAGACGACACAACACAGAGACACCGGGAACATGATGACCACACAATCCCCATAGATAACACAACACAGGGACACCGGGAACATGATGACCACACAATCCCCCATAGACAAGACAGAGACACTGGGAACATGATGACCACCCAATCCTCCATAGACACAACACAGAGACACCGGGAACATGATGACCACACAATCCCCCATAGACACAACACAGAGACACCGGGAACATGATGACCACACAATCCCCCATAGACACAACACAGAGACACCGGGAACATGATGACCACACAATCCCCCATAGACGACACAACACAGGGACACTGGGAACATGATGACCACACAATCCCCCATAGACGACAACACAGGGACACTGGGAACATGATGACCACACAATCCCCCATAGACGACACAGCACAGACACCGGGAACATGATGACCACACAATCCCCCATAGACGACACAACACAGGGACACTGGGAACATGATGACCACACAATCCCCCATAGACGACAACACAGGGACACTGGGAACATGATGACCGCACAATGGTACAAATATGTAACTGATGTCCGGCCAATATCCTGGCGTCCCATGTGCCCATGTCGTGGCATTGACCATGGGCTAAAAGGAGGTAGTTTAGCTTTACCAACCATAAATATTTCGGCCATATTTCACATTGAGGTTTTAAATTATGGTTTTCACATTTTTGTCTTTTTGTAGCACAGATTACGGTACTTTGTCATAAATAACAAAGTTGAGATTGTCAGATGCAGGAAACCCTAAAACCAGGCTGTCCTCGTACACGAGATTGTAGTTACCCAAAGCCGTGATGTATATGCCCCAGGCCTTCCCAGCAATGTATATGCCCCCGGCCTCCACAGTAATGCATAAGTCCTCAGCCATAATGCTAATGAGAAGTTTGGTCACTATGGAGTGGGCTTTCAGTCCAAATGCTCTTAAATATTATGACACTGTATGATGAATAAGATCCTTACCCTGTTTATTATTAAATATATATAATAATATATAATATGAAGGCTGCTGCTGGGCTGTATATATAATATGGAGGCTGCTACTGGGAAGATATATATAATATGGAGGCCACTACTGGGCTGTATACATAATATGGAAGGCTGCTGCTGAGATGTATATATAATATGGAGAATGCTGCTGGGCGGTGTATATTTCAAGGCTGCTACTGGTCTGTATATATAATATATAGACTGCTGCTGGGCTGTATATATAATATGGAGGCTGCTGCTGGGATGTATATATAATATGGAGGCTGCTGCTGGGCTGTATATATAATATGGAGGCGGCTGCTTGGCTGTGTATTTATAATATGGAGAAGGCTACTGGGCTATGTATATAATATGGAGGCTGCTGCTGGGCTGTATATGTAATATGGAGACTGCTGCTGGGCTGTATATATAAAATGGAGACTGCTGCTGGGCTGTACATATAATATGGAGACTGCTGCTGGGTTTTATACATAATATGGAAACTGTTGGTCTGTATATTTAAAATGAAAGCTGCTGGGCTGCCTGCTTCTAGAGGCTTGAAGATTCTTATAAAGGCTGTTGGGCTGTATATAGTGTATACACAGCATTGTATTTTACACAGGTGCACACCATATACAGTATATTCAGACGTACTGTAATACAGGATATAGTATGGGCCTGTTTATACAGTATGGCGCTGTGTATGACCTGGGAACAGGAGCCGCAAGATAGGCAAACACAGAATATACTCACCCGCCACGGGCAACGTCGACACTGAAGGCAGAAGAATCAAGTCCAGCCACACTCGGCAATGAAGAGCAGAGACCAGCCAGGGGCCCCGGGCCACAGTTATAGCTGCAGCGATGTGAAAGTATGGCCTCATACAAAAGTAATGTCAGGGGACACTGTCTGGCAAGCGATGTCGATGGTGTCCTCGATGGTGAGTGGGCCCCCCCTAGCTGTCCAGGGCCCTGGCACTTACCCAGGTGCTGATATCGGTCCTGCTCAACAGATCTTTGTTTCGTCCAACAGCAGCAATCACGGAAATAAAAGCAGCAGTATTCCCACCTTAAACATCTTATAAAAGTAGAGGATGTCCTGCAGGCCTTTATCTTCAGATCTAGCGAGAATCCGATACAAAATACTAAAGAAGCCCCTACACACAGATCCTATGTGAATATTAGCTGATAATGGGAGTTGTACGGTTTGTATACACGATTTGCTTTGGTCCAGAAGAAGAAATCCTGAGGACACTGCTCTTCAATTAGCATTAGATAAAAAGACACTTGTGATGTGCCGCACATGATGGCGGGGAGGGTGATCGTCTTGGGACTGGAGATGAGATTTCCTGCAGGATATTTGCTGTTTTTGTTTCCAGGACCTGTCAGCACCGGTTAGTCCCTTTTACACCAGCGTTCACGTATATTACAGTCAGGATGTGCGCTAACATGTGATGATGTCATTTAAATATCATTTAGTGCTACATTTATTAATATAGTTGTGCAATCATCTGTTTTATTGTACTTTAATGCTTAATGAATCACTGTTAATGAGAGATACGCATAATGACTTGCTTTATCCGACATTAAACCTTTCTAAGAGGCAGAAGAAACAGTGGAGAGAGATCTGTGCTATAACCAGAGCTGTGGAGTCGGTAAGCCAAACATCCGACTCCTCAGTCTGCCTGAATCTGACTCCGACTCCACCAAAATTAACACTGACTCCGACTCCTCCACTCCGACTCCACCAAAATGGGCACCGACTCCACAACCTGGCCTGTGACGTTGGTAAGCCAAACATCCGACTCCTCAGTCTGCCTGAATCTGACTCCGACTCCTCCACTCCGACTCCACCAAAATGGGCACCGACTCCGCAACCAGGGCTGTGAAGTCAGTAAGCCAAACATCCAACTCCGACTCCTCAGCCTGCATGAATCTGACTCTTACTCTACCCAAAATGGACACCGACTCCACGACTCCGACCACACAGCCCTGATTGTAACAAGGCAAAAGGGAGGAATTGCCTCCAAAAAATGCTGCCGAGACCATTTGTAAAGCAAACTTTACTGTCTCTGAAAAGAGGCACATAACCATGAAGGTTACAACTGTAATGAGGAGTATAGGGTAGACGGTCTCACAGAGAAACTCAATACTCCCAACAGTCTCTAGTGGAAACAGTCCAACAACAATGACTTCTGTGGTGCTGACTTTGTCTCTAAAGAGGACCTTTCATCAGAACTCCAATTTAAGGCTGGGTTCTACTTGCAAGAGCGATACAAGAGACTTGCACGTGTCTCACATCGTATCACCCATCATGGCCGCCCAGGCTCCACGCTCCAGACCGGAGTGCCAACCCCACGTGATGGGTGATGCCATGCGAGATACGTGCGAGTCTCTCACATCACTCTTGCAAGAGGAACCCCGGCTTTAGGATGGAAACACTATGTGAGATATTCGCATAAGTCTCTCATGACTCACCCAGCACTCTGGACAGGAGTGTGTCAGCTGCGTGTGTTTCTATGGAGCTGACGTCTTCCCATCCAAAGAGGCAGGGGCTGTTCCGGGTAAGTCATGCAAGACTCATGCAAGTATCTCGCGTAGTGTGTCTCCACCCTTAGCTGAGTATCTTCTCCACTTGCCTCTGCTCCACTAATTTTGGAACAGTTTTTCCTTCTCTTCTGTTGCCCTCCATTCCACAGTTATGCCCCAGGTAAGAATAGTGCAACTGCTCCCTTCATCCAACTGGGCGTATACCACGGACTCTCTCTGTGGGTGCGGCTATGTTTTTGATTGGCCGGTATCAAAGGGGAAAATGTAAACGCCCACGCAGATGTAGTGTGGTACACGCCCAATTGGTAAAAGGAAAAAGTTGCATGCTTATAACAAGGGGCTTTGGAATGGAAGGGCACAGAAGGAAGAGAATAACTTCCAACATCCATAAAGCTGCGGCAATTGGAGGGGGCGTATACCACCCTCCAATTAGATTAATATTGAAAATTTAAGTGAAAGGTGATCGGTGAGACACATTTATGGCACCGAGGCTGCCCTGGTTTGCAAGGAAAACTTGCAGAATGAACCTCTTGTAGGTTTCCCTCTATCAGATGCAGGTAGATCCTATCCTCCACTATGCACCCTACCATAATATAATGTCCTGTGACTGTTCCCTCACTTAATGTGATGGGGTTACTCACATTGCTAGGTACAGGAACACTTTACAGTTAAAGTTTATTAAAAAGCTTCATAAACCAGCAAAAAGTGAAGAAAACAGGAGCTTTCCTTCAGCGTTACAGGAACATTAACATAACACAGTATTATAGTTGATTTGATTTACGGGTACGCCCGCACAGGCTTGAATACAGCTCCTCAACAGAAGTATCTCAGTGGAGGTATCTCAGACTCCACTTACACTGACTCTGGGCAGTACCCTATACACCTTAGAGGCTCTTCACAGGCTGAGCATATGCCAAACAGTTTAATTATCACACATGAGACATACACAAGGGTGGAGGTATGTGGACAGCCAGACCCACCCATCTCCCCAGTTTTCCATAACCCTGGTCCTTTGAATGCCTTAAGACTTATTGCACTACAGGTACCAGAGTAGACATACCAGTTTACATCCCAGAGGACAACCACCTCTGTGATACACACCGGCCATTCACAATGTAGCTGGTTGCCATCTTAGTCCATCTAACCTACAATTTGCAGAGAGACACAACATAGCACCTGCAAGAGTCTATGTTCTCCTATTGTACAGATCCAACAAAGGATCATGGCATGCCCATGAGGCTACCTTTTGCGTTCCCCTCCGCAGCGTTCTTTGGAGGGGATCCGCTATGTGACCGCAGCACTGCAAGCCCCTATCTATATAATGGGAGCGCACGGTGCTTTGCATGACTGTGCGCACCCATTCACTGCCATATGTGATCTGTACGCAGGCGGATCCCTGCGCACAAATCACCCAGTCTCGTCCACACCACGAACGCGACATGTTGCATTTCTGGTACGGACAAGACTGGGTGATTTGTGCGCAGGCATCCACCTGCGCACAGATCACATATGGCAGTGAATGGGTGCACACGGTCATGCGCAGCACCGTGCACTCCCATTATAAAGATAGGGGCTTGCGGTGCTGCGGTCGCTAGGGATGGGCGAATAACTTACTATTCGGAATCGCTATACCCGCAACGAGTAGGTAGCGGTACTCGCTACTCATTGCGAGTATAGCGATTCTGAATACTTTTGCAGTGTATCAGTAGATACACTGCAAAAGTCCTGTAAAAGAGAGAAAAAGTGGTTAAAAAATAAAAAAATCGGATACTCACCTTAACCGACGGCTGTCCCGGGACCGGCAGATGCACATCTATTCATGGAAAAGGACCTTTCCCTCTCTCAGCCAATCAGAGGCCGCTACGTCACAATGACGTAATTGCTAGCGGCCACCTGATTGGCCAGATGGAAAGGTCCTCGGTGTACCTGAGAGGACCTTTCCATCTGGCCAATCAGGTGGCCGCTAGCGATCACGTGATTGTGACGTGGCGGCCTCTGATTGGCTGAGAGAGGGAAAAGGTCCTTTTCCATGAATAGATGTGCATCGGCCGGTCCCGGTACAGCCGTCGGTTAAGGTGAGTATCCGATTTTTTTATTTTTTAACCACATTTTCTCTCTTTTACAGGACTTTTGCAGTGTATCTACTGATACACTGCAAAAGTATTCAGTACTTAATACTCACGAGTAATCCTAATTTACTCGGCGAGTAGCGAGTACACGAATACCGCTACTATTCGGCGAGTGCCGCATAGTAGCGAGTATACTCGCCCATCTCTAGCGGTCACATTGCAGATCCCCTCCGCAGAGCGCTGCGGAGGGGAACGCAAATGTGAAGGTAGCCTGAGTGTCACGAGTGTGTCGCACCCTGATGAGACCTCGGAGGGAACCTGGGATCAGAAGGTCACAGCGTTTAGTTGTCACAGATTCTCTTTTGAAGCCACTCATCATTTATCCTGAGTAGGAGCTTATTTTATTACATTTGGAGTTGAAGGAGTTAAGGTTCCTTTGTAGCCTGCTGTGATTAACATGTAGTTGTAATCTCAGTTGCTGCAACCAGAGCCGTACGTTGGTAAACCAAACCTCCGATTTCAACTCTCACTCCTCAATTTCCCTAAATCTGACACTCCGCCAAAATGGACACAGACTCCGACTCCATAAACCAAACCTCTGACTTTTAAACTTCTCTGAATCTGACTCCAACTCCGACTCAACAGCACTGTTTGTCACTCCTTTTCCACTCTTAACGACCTCCTATGATTGCTATAGTTCATTCTATACTGACCAGTGAAGGAGCTATCTCTGGAGAAAGTTGTGATTCTCTTTCCAGGTGATGTGGTAGAGTCCCTTTCTGAAGAAGAATTGGAGTTGTTTTCTGATGTCTGTCTTCCTTAAACATAAACCTCTTCCTTTCCTGGTGTTGCATTTTATTAGTAATAAGATTTGTGTCTTGCTGGCCTGCTTACTATTTAGGGCAAGTACAAAGTCAGCCAATGCCTAGGCACGTGAATGCGCACAGGGCGAAGGACCCGTCTAGGGATGTTAGGGAGCACAGGGACCAAACACAGGTGAGTTATGTTGTGGCGCCTCTCCCTATCTTCCCTGGTGTATTCCTCCTGTTGCAATGCACGCTGTTTTCCCTCGCCCGGTGTGACAATTAGTGAGTTATACAGTTATCATCTCACGAAGGCAATATACAGCCTATAGCTATGTAGAACAAGGTTGTCACGTGTTGACTGCTCTGCAGTCCATGTGAAATGCTGCTGTGATTTAAAGCCGAGTTAATTTCCTTTAGCACATTAAGTGTTAATGTGCAGATTCTGCTGTTGCTGTGTGGCTCTGCATGTGTAGGTGTGTGTCAGATAGTTCTCCACTCCCTCAGCCTTTAAGTAGTTTTACTTCCATCCACCAGGTGTCGCTGATAGAGTTTAATCTCTACATGGACCTCGGGTGGTGAAGACGTGCGAGTGTCATGCTAGTTCTTGCTGCTGTTACATTTCCTGTAGGTGTTGCTGTGTATTCCTGGTCCGTGAGTGGAGGTAGGGGCCTAGGGCTTATCAGGAGCATAGGGCAAGGGTGGTGACCCAGACCTTCTCACCTTCATAGGTACCTCTGGGAGCTAGGTATCCTAGGAACCCCCAGTCTAAGGGTCAGACTAGCTCCTCCGAACGCCTTTAGCCCATCCTATCATCCTGCTTTCCGATTCCCTACTACTATACTATCCCTCATGACAAAAGGTCCACCCAACCAATGCCCGGCCATACAAGTTCCGTGCACACAGTTCTGCTGTTTTCACATGCCTTCATTCCCAAGACTTGCATGTAGGAATTGCACTACACAATTGGTTGCCAGACTCAGATTGTATCAGTAAAAAAAAACTAATATTCTCCTGTAATTATCTACTTCATTACCAGTCCATTGCCTTTTAAATCTGCGACTTTTCTGAAGTGCGTTAGACAACCTAAAACTATTTTATCGGCAATTGGCAGCTAATGAGTCCCTGCCTCTTGTGCCGGGCGCACATGGCGCTGGGCACATTCATTTTCCCATTAATACATTATGTGCATTAAGCCCCTTCCCAACAGAGGTCCACAATGAAGAACATGGCCATGTTCCTTTCTTCCTAATGCAGAATTGTTTTGTTACTTTAACTGGAGCTAAAGATAACCCGCTGTTCTCCTACAATATGTTATGCATCATAAAACATGACTCCTCTTCCCCCAAATATATAAAAGAAAAAGAAGACTTTCAATGTGCCGGTGTCTGCAGGTGGTAAAAATAGAAAGCCGCCATCAGTATCACTTCGGCAGCCTTGCTTTGCGCTCCCGTACACACGTCACAAGCCGCTATTGTAACACAATTTGACATCCTGTTCATTACCACCTTGATTGTGTCCTCTTTGCTATTGTGTGAGTGATGGCAGGAAAGAGAGGTCTCCTCGTTACACGTCAACCTTAGACAACGTAGAGCTCGTGAGGGTGACGCTCCGTACTGGAGCAAGGACAGGAAACTAACTCCCAATGTCATCAGTCTTCAGAGCTGAAACAACTCAGGGCGAGTGGTAAGACAAGGTGTCCATGAAGGATCCTATGACAGTATAAGAAAGAATTTGTCCTCTGTCCTCAATTATTTTATTTATTGACCTTCAGCTTGATTTTGAGCCATGGTGACTTGATGGATAAACGCTCATGTAAGATATCACATCTTTGCAGCCTAGATAGGTCCACCAGGGTTCTCTCCAAACCTAGATAGGTCCACCAAGGTTCTCTCCAAACCTAGATAGGTCCGCCAAGTGTCTTCTCCAAGCATAGATAGGTCTACCAGGGTTCTCCTTCCAAACCTAGATAGGTCCACCAGTGTCTTCTCCAAGCTAGATAGGTCCACCATGTTTTCCAAAGCCTAGATAGGTCCACCAGGTCTTCTCCAAGCATAGATAGGTCCACCAGTGTTTTCCAAGCCTAGATAGGTCCACCAGGTTTCTCTCCAAACCTAGATAGGTCCACCAGGGTCTTCTCCAAGCATAGATAGGTCCACCAGTGGTTTTCCAAGCCTAGATAGGTCCACCAAGTCTTCTCCAACCTAGATAGGTCCACCAGGGTTCTCTCCAAACCTAGATAGGTCCACCAAGGTCTTCTCCAAGCATAGATAGGCCTACTAGAGTCTTCTTCAAGGTCCATCATGGTCTTCTCCAAGACTAGGTAGGTCCACCAGTGTCTTCTCCGAGTGTAGATGGGTCCACCAGGGTCTTCTTCGAGCCTGCATGGGTTCCACCAGGTCTTCTCCTAGCCTATATAGAGATGACCCTGGTGGACCTAAGCCTAGATAGGTCCAACAAGGTCTTCTCCAAGTCTAGATAGCTGCACCAGGGTCTTCTCCAAGCCTAGAAAGGTCCGCCAGAGTTTTTCTCCAAGAGCCCATATAAGGTCCACCAGAGTCTTCTCCAAACCTATATAGGTTCAACAGTGTCTTTCCCAAGCCTAAATAGATCCACCAGGGTCTTCTCCTCTGACAGTATGAAGCCTCTGGGTTGCTGACTTCTTCTTCGCCTTGTTCCTTCTATCTTTGTTGTCCTTCTCCAGTGATTTCTTCGTGTGATGTGAAGATAGTGTAGCTTGGTGATCCTTGCTTAATGACTGTCCAAAGGACCTTCAATCCAAGTCCCCATATACACGGTCAGTGAGCTAAGTTTAGGGTTCTGCAGATCATTGCTTTGAGCACAGTAGTTTTTGGCACCGCTATAATGGCACCGCCATGTTTAAGGACCCTTGCTTGCTTCCACTGTCTGATGTTATGCAATGAATCGCCAATGGGTATTTTCAGAATACGACATTACATCTCTTCTCATGATGAAAAAAAAGCAGATCACTCTTGCCTAAATGTCACAGTATGGCTCCAAGGACTATTAATATTTAACACTTACAAATGTTAATGCTTTGGAAATGTATCCAAAAAGATTTGAGAATGTGCGGATATCTTCTTACATCTAGTAGACTTCTTATACAGTATTCCTATTAACTAACTGGCTAATGATGAAGACCAATGTTCTGTGTGGACAATACATCGAGGACCCTCATACAGTCTATTTATCTACTGTATACAAGCCCGATGGGGGTGGCCCCTTGATCTAAAGGGTTATCTAGGACTTTTGTTTTTTTTCAGCAGAATTTACAGGCAGGTAGTTGCTAACTACCTGCCTATTCTGGCCTATGGATGTCTATTCTGGATCAGGCGGTGACTCTCCCGCTTTCTTTTTTTTACCAGCTTTTCCTCTCACTGCCGACCTCATGATGATTGACAGAGGTTAGAAAGTGGGGAGACCGCTATCATACAGTATCACCTCCGTGGTGATGCCCCATCAACAGGGAAGAGAAGAAGCTGCTCTGTTAACATGTGTAACCTGAAAACAGAAATTGCCAGCAACAGCAGTCTGTGATCAAGATTAGATTGTTGCAGCACATACCATCCCTTGTAGACTATGCGTCATCGGGGCAGGGTCCTCTCTCCTCTCTCTTATCCTCCATCCTTGTAACTCGAGCCCAGGCAGGTCCACTTCTCACTACATATCCTCACATCCATTGTAGACTGTGAGCCATCGTGGGCAGCGTCCTCTCTCCTCATCTACTGTATTCTCACCCATCCCTTGTAGACTGTGAGCCCTCATGGGCAGGGTCCTCTCTCCTCACCCTTTCTGTATTCTCACCCATCCCTTGTAGACTGGAGCCCTTGGGGCAGGGTCCTCTCTCCTCACCTACTGTATCCTCACCCATCCCTTGTAGACTGTGAGCCATCGTGGGCAGGGTCCTCTCTCCTCATCTACTGTATCCTCACCCATCTCTCGTAGACTGTGGACCCTTGTGGGCACGGTCCTCTCTCCTCACCTACTGTATCCTCACCAATCCCTTGTAGACTGTGCGCCCTTGGGCAGGGTCCTCTCTCCTCCCTACTGTATCCTCACCAATCCCTTGTAGACTGTGAGCCCTTGGGCAGGGTCCTCTCTCCTCCCTACTGTATCCTCACCAATCCCTTGTAGACTGTGAGCCCTCGTGGCAGGGTCCTCTCTCCTCACCTACTGATTCTCACCATCCCTGATACTTGATTCCAGAGGGTCGTCTCTATCTCTATGTATACTCGCCCTCCTGTAGACTGTGAGCCCTCGGGGCAGGGTCCTCTCTCCTCACTTACTGTATCCTCACAATCCCTTGTAGACTGTGCCCCCATGGCAGGTCCTCTACCGTCCTGCACCTGTGTGTGCCTGTAGAGCTCATAATTATTATACTTGCCTATCTAGGCCCTTTACTGTAAAACGCCATGAAATAAATGGCCTATAATAGTAAATTATGCCACGCTCCTATTCACTTCATTGAAGTGAATGGAGCAGTATTCTTGCAGGTCTACAGGGCACTTTGAGACCCCTGTTCTTGGGAGTGGTGGGGTCTCAGCGGTCAGGCCACAAACAATCATACATTTATCACCTATCCTGGGGTGACTCCAGCAATGGACACCATGGCAGAGAATATTAGGGCTGTTCCCTGGGGGTGGTGATGATAAAAGTGTATGGGTCCCAGTAAAATGCAGATTGAGTTTTGAATATTTTTTGATTTTCAATTTAACGCTTTGGTAAAATCTATAAATTATTTATATTATATTTATATAAATCATTTTCCACACTTCTATTCAATCTATCTGCAAAGATGACAACCTGCTGACTAATCCCTTCCAATTATGATCTTTTTCATTTTGCTGTCCCAATAAAATGATTATTCCCTACATTGTATTATCTGTATATCCTTCCCTAATTTTACACCCTATGATTGAGATAAATCTATAATAGTAGTTGAAGCAAAAGGCTGCAGGGAAGCGAGAGTTTTAACATTCTGCTCTTGTATCTTGTTCCTGCTCTGAAAATTGTGCTGCGGTTCCGAAATCTCTGTAGGCCGTCAAGTGCTACCGTTGGATTTCAGGTAAGGTCATACAAGGACACAAGTCAATCACTTCCACCTTTTATTTGTCTTTCTGTGTGGATCCAGAAGAAGAATTAAAGTATAACCGCCGTTTACATTTTTATTTAATAATAATGTAGAGCAATTGATTAGAATAAACTCTCAAATATACTTTATTAGAAAATTTTGGTTGAAAACCATTCATAAACCTTCCACAAGGTGTCCCCACTAGACTGTGTCGAAAGCAGACATATGTTCATTATCAGTCAGATCTGCCTTTACACTGAATAAGAGGCATGTAACCATATAAGGGAAGGGGCGTGGCCTACACTGTGACTGAAAAACAATGTATCAGGCTACAGCACAGTGATAAGCAATGTAACAATGTCAGGATCATTGCAAGTAATAATAATCTTTATTTATATAGCCCCAACATATTCCGCAGCGCTTTACAATTCACAGGTTCATATACAAACATTCATAAGAAACAATTATAAAAAATACAATTGAAAGCAAAAAAAAATTGATGACCCTGCTTGTAAGAGCTTACAATCTAACAATGAGGTGGGGGTGACACAAAGTACAGGGGCTTATTTACAATGATAGTGCAGCCAATTTGAGGGGACGGGGAGTAGATAAGAGCTGCCTGAGTGGCCACAAGCCAATCTGTGTAGAGCTATTGAGTCTGGTGGAGTTTGAGAAAGAATTATGTTCAGAGCAATAGTGAATAACCTATGTCTAAATGACTATGATTAGGCCACCCTAAAATGATGTGTTTTTAGGGAGCGCCTAAATATGTGTAAGTTGTGAATAGTCCTAATTTCTTGAGGTAGAGCATCCCAGAGCATTGGTGCAGCTCGGGAGAAATCTTGGAGCCGGGACGTGGGAGGCTCGGATTAGTGGGGATGTTAATCTAAAGTTGCTTCCAGAGCGAAGAGAACGGGTGGGGTGATAGACAGAGATGAGGGAGGAGATGTATGGGGGTGCTGCACTGTGAAGAGCTTTGTGGGTGAGAACAAGCAGTTTTAATTGGATCCTGTAGTGTATGGGTAGCCAGTGCAATGACTGGCATAGAGCAGAAGCATCTGAGTAATGGTTAGCTAGATAGGTGACCCTGGCTGCTGCATTAAGAATGGACTGGAGAGGGGAAAGTCTAGTGAGGTGGAGGCCAATTATTAGAGAATTACAATAGTCAAGGCGGCAGTGGATCGGGGCCACAGTGAGGGTTTTAGTTGTTTCCATGGTGAGAAAGGGGCGAATTCTAGAGATGTTTTTCAGGTGCAAGCGGCAAGAGCGGGGGAGAGATTGTATATATGGGGTGAAGGAAAGATCAGAGTCAAACATAACACCCAGACAGCGAGTCTGCTGACTAGGCATTATCATGGTGCCACACACAGAGAGAGATGTCGGATTTAAAGGGAAGGTTAGTGGAGGGCGGGAGTAGAAGAAGTTCAGTTTTGGAAAAGTTGAGTTTCAGATAGAGAGTGGTCATTATATTGGAGACTGCAATTAGACACAGACAGACACTGCAAACTCCTCTTTCCTTGGCACAAGCTTCTGATCTGTCATCTGGCTCCACACAGCTCAGTCACGATCTCTGTTAACCCCTTCTCTGCTCTTCACATTGTACAGCTCATTGTTCTCAGCTGCTGGCCACGACCACACAGCCATGAAATGCAGTTTTTAAAAGAGCACAAAAAATGTGAGAAAATAAGTCATTAACTTAGCTGCTATGTGACCCATCATTAAAAACCAAGGCAGTATTGGGTTTTTGTTTTGTTTTTTTTCAAATGAAATGACATTTACACTTTAAATTTTACCAAAGGCAGTCGGGTCTAAATCAGCACTGGAAAATAATCAATATTAATAATAATGTTAAAATGAAGACCACGAGGAGGAGGAGGGGGATGCAGCTGCAGTTTTTGAACAAATGTTTCTTTTAAAGGAGGATATGCGGTTTGGTTGCCACAAATGTTGTTTTCTAACATTGATTGTAATGCCATGTCTGGGAAGAACTGGAGCTCTCTGCTGGGAGTCTGGAACTTTCAGCACAGCCTGACCTTCAACCAGGAAGCTGAGCACTGAAAGGGCCTGGCTTAGGCTGTGACTCAATTTCTAGTTGGAGGGAGGGGTAATAATTAGTGAGTAGTAGGATGGCGTAAAGCAAAGTAGAAGTTCCTGTCTGGAAAGAGCCGGGAAGCTCACCAGAGGGACCAGCTGCAGAACAGGGTTCCAGGCCCTAGTTTGCTAGGCTTTCAAGGTCTGGTGACAGGAACTGGAGGTTAGTTAGTTTTATGCTCACTAACCACTTAAGTGGGACTTACTGGGGCACCAGTAAAAACTGTTGCAAGGTACAGCTACTCACAAGGCCTGCATTACGTGTCTGGCTGGAGGTAACCCACAACAACCACAGGGAGTAAAGGATGTCTCAAAGGCATCTAAACAGATATTACAAGGACAAGTCAGCAGGTAGACCACTACACTTCCCCAGCAGAGCGGACTGCAGTTCTTCCCAGACTGGCCAGATCATGAGCCTAGTGGTGCTTGTAACCCTGGATTTGCTATAACAATCTTCAGTAAAAGTTAAAAGCAAAGATACTTTCTTTGTGTGTCTCCTTTCTCTCTGAACCCATCATTGCTACTACTTCCTCATCATCCCCTGGGAGTCAGCCCTAGTTGGGAAGGGTTAAACATCTTCACTGCTATACCCTCTATCTCCCGGGGATTGTCTGCGGTGCCGGACACCTACTGACTGGAAATCCCAACTAGCGTCACAAACTTATTATTTTTTTATTGTTTTTATTTCTCCAATGTTACACTCCCTTTTCAATGTGAGCCAGGCCACAGCACTGGGCGCAGCCACAACGATCCTGATCACTGGCCCAGCTGCTGGGTACTCCAGCCCTTAGCGCTCCACAGAAAGACGCAGAAAAAAAGGGTATGATAAGAACCCAAACTCCCCACCTATATCAGAGAGACAGAGTAAGAGCAATGAGAAAGGGAGAATTTATAACAACCAGAGGGGAGAAATAGACCTAAATATATGCTAAAATATAGCAACCAAAAGGTTACTCACTACATCTCTAACTGCACTGATCTAATATTCATCTGCTGCCCAAGGAGGGACTGGGTTGGTTTTCATTTTGATACTAGAAGGTCTTAATGAGAATTTATTTATATTATTACTGTAATTATATTATTATTATTATTATTATTATTATTATTATATTTATATAGGAGCATTAATTCCATGGTGCTGTATACATGAGAAGGGGTTACATACAAAATGATAGATATAGTTTACAGTAAACAAATTAACAATGAAACACTGGTACAGAGGGGAGAGGACCCTGCTTTTACGAGCTTTCATTCTACAGGATGATGGGAAGGAGACAGTATGTGTGTGTGGTTGCGGCAGCTATGAGGTGGTGAGGTGGCAGCTCAGATAGTGGGGAGGCCGCAGCTCCAGTAGCGGGAAGTCGGTAGCACCGGTAAAGGTGAGACAGTAGTGTGGCGCCCCACATGGTCAGGCGTCACCAGCGGTGTAACCAGGTTTGATGGCCCTGGCGCAAAGATCTATTTTGGTGCCCCCCCAAAGTAGGTGAGGACAGGAGGTGGTGCTGTCAGCTTTCAGCCCCGCCGCCCTTGCTGCAGCCTTGGTTGAGGACCGGGGGGAAGTGCTGCTGTCAGGTTTCAGCCCCCCGCTGAATTGCGCCCGTGGCAAAAGGTCCGGCTGCACCCCCCTAGATACGCCCCTAGGCCACAGTGGGATATTGCACTCGTAAAAGTAGTGTAATTTTCCCAGCTGCAGGTGGATGCGGGGCTGGTGGGTGGGACCCATTCCTGCACTCCCACATTAGAGTAGTGGTGGGAGGTTACTCCTGGGAGGGAGATATATTCACCTCTAGGGGGAGCCCTAAGTCTACCTTTAAGGAGCCATTGGGTATAGACTCATCCTAGGTGGGGAAGAAAGGACACGGGTTTGTCAACTAAGGCCAGGGCTCAGGCACCACCACCCGTGACATCCCCGCGAACCCCTCCTGGCCTGATACCCGAGTACCCCAGGGCCTGGGGCTCGACATATATTTCTGGCGTCACGAGCTCCGGTGGTGGTGAGATGGCAACTCCGGTGGTGGTGAGGCAGTAGCTCCAGCAATACCTCCGGTAGTTGTGAGGTGGTTGCTCTGGTGGTGGTAAGGCGGCAGCTCCGATGGAAGGGAGGCAACGGGTTCGGTGACGGCAAGGCATCAGGTCCGGTGGTGGTGAGGCAGCAGTTCTGGGGGTGGTGAGATGACGGCTCCAGTGGTGATGAGATGGCAGCTCTGGTGGTGATCAGGCAGTAGCTCCGGTGGTGGTGAGGCGAGAGCTCCGGTGGTGGTAAGGCGAGAGCTCAGGTGGTGGTGAGGCGAGAGCTCCAGGTGGTGGTGAGGCGACAGCTCCAGTGGTGGTGGGATGGCAGTTACGGTGGTCATGAGGCAGCAGCTCCGGTGGTGGTGGTGGGGCAGCAGCTTCGGTGGTGGTGGGATGACAGCTCAGGGGTAGTGAGTTGTAGCTCTGGTGTGATGAGGCAGCAGCTCGATGATTGTGAGGCGACAGCTCTGGTATTGGTGGGATGGCTGCTCTGGTAGTGGTGAGATGACAGCTCCAGTGGATGTGAGGCGGCAGCTCTGATGATTGTGAGGCGACAGCTCTGGTAGTGGTGAGGCAGCAGCTCTGGTACTGGTGAGATGACAGCTCCGGTGGATGTGAGGCGGCAGCTCTGATGATTGTGAGGCGGCAGCTCTGGTAGTGGTGAGGCGGCATCTCTGGTACTGGTGAGATGACAGCTCCAGTAGTGATGAGGCAGCAGCACCTTATTGATCTTTACACCTCCACTCCAGCATTTTGTTTTTTTGACCACAGGAGTGGCGCTTTGAACTTTTCTGCTAATTAGATATTGGTGCACAGGGGCCAGACTGTACACTGGCTCTTTTCCTCCCTGTCTGTGATTCCCCGGCCTGTGAATGACCTGCCTTATTTGTTTGAAATCTCAGCAGTGACCTGATAATCACAGACTGGAGGCGGCGGAGGGGTTGGGGAATCACAGACAGGGAGGAGAAGACCCAGAGAACAGTCCAGTTCCTGCGCATTGAAATTTAATTATCAGTGTATGAATCCTTCCATCAGTCAGGCATCCAGTGTGTATTCAGAGAAGAAAGAGGGCCATTACCAGCCTCAAACCGCTCCTGGCACAGACATAAAGGAGGGCACGGATCCTATTCTTGCACAGAAACTTTTTTCCGTCAGTGTCTGCCACTAATTTCAACATGAGAAATGTCACAGTATTTCAAGTCTAGATAATGATATGGTATGTGCAAATTATTAGTGTCCTTCCTAAGCAGAAGCTGCATTGCTTTCAAGATTTCGAATTGTATATGTACAAGTACAGATAAAGTGCTATTAATGCATGGAGGGTGTAGACAGATGATACAAGGGACCAGATTTGGAAGAAAATTTAGTAAGGGCAGAATGGGAATAGTTAGGTGAGGTGATAGGTAAATCTAAAGAAATGCAGATTGAGGGCTGGCTTAAAAGTGTGTGTATTGGGGATTAATTGAACTGTTCCCTGTGGCGCATTCCAGAGAATTGGTGCAGCTCATGAGAAGTCTTGGGTACGGGAGAGGGAGGTTCAGATTATTGAGGACGTCCGTGGTGGCATGGAGAGCACAGGCAGGGTGAGAGACAGAGATGAGGCGGAGATGTAGGGTGGTGCAGATCTTTGGAGAGGGCAGGTAGGGTAACAGGCAGAGGTGAGGGAGGAGATACAGGGCGGTGCAGAACTGTGGAGAAGATTGATAGGGTGATAGACAGAGATGAGGAAGGAGATGTAGGGTGATGCAGCACTGTGGAGAGGACATGTAGGGTGATAGAGATGAGGGAGGAGATTTAGAGTGGTGCAGAACTGTGTAGAGGATGGGTAGTGGGATACACAGAAATGAGGAGGAGAGGTAGAAGAGTGATGAACTGTGGAGAAGATAGGTAGGGTGATAGACAAAGATGAGGGAGGAGATGTGGTGCCAAACTGTGGAGAGGACAGGTAGGATGATAGACAGAGATGAGGGAGGAGATGTGGTGCAGAACTGTGGTGAGGACAGGTAGGGTGATTGACAGATGAGGGAGGAGATGTAGGGTGCTGCAGAACTGTGGAGAGGACAGGTAGGATGATAGACAGAGATGAGGGAGGAGATGTGGTGCAGAACTGTGGAGAGGACCGGTAGGATGATAGACAGAGATGAGGGAGGAGATGTGGTGCAGAACTGTGGAGCGGATAGGTAGGATGATAGACAGGGATGAGGGAGGAGATGTGGTGCAGAACTGTGGAGAGGACGGGTAGGATGATAGACAGAGATGAGAGAGGAGATGTCGGGTGGTGCAGAACTGTGGAGAGGACAGGTAGGATGATAGACAGAGATGAGGGAGGACATGTAGGGTGGTGCAGAACTGTGGAGAGGACAGGTAGGATGATTGACAGATGAGGGAGGACATGTAGGGTGGTGCAGAACTGTGGAGAGGACAGGTAGGATGATTGACAGATGAGGGAGGACATGTAGGGTGGTGCAGAACTGTGGAGCAGATGGGTAGGATGATTGACAGATGGAGGAGGAGATGTACGGTGATGCAGAACTGTGAAGGGCTTTGTGTGTGGGGTGAGAGTGATAAGTTTATATTGTAAAATATAAAAGGGTGGGGGACAAGAGGCGCAATAGTGCCCTATCACTAGTGACACTAATCGTAATGGGGTGGTGCTGAGAAGCCACTCACCTGATGCAGTTGTGATCCCCACAACTGGTTTGAAGGCGTTTAGGAAATACTCCCATCATCTTTCAAGCTTATATTGTACTCTGTAGTGGATGGGTAACCAGTGCAATGACTGGCACAGGATAGAGGTATCGGTGAAGCAGTTAGAGGAATATGATCCTGGCTGCTGCATTCAGGATGGATTGGAGAGGGGAGAGTTTAGTAAGATGAAGACTGCTAAGTAGAGAATTGCAATAATCCAGATGAGAATGAATAAGAGCAATGGTAAGAGATATGGGAGAGTCAACGGTAAGAGAAGGTTGAATTCTTGAGGTGTTTTTGAGGTGAAGGTGACACGAGTGAGTGATCGGATGTGGGGAGTGAAGGAGGGACTGAGACAACCCCAAGACAGCGGGGGGCTGCGGGGAGTGATGTAGGACCACATACAGACATGGCAATGTTAGGTTACTATGTGGGGCATAATAGACACTATATGACACTATTGATTGGGAAATGTTATGGTGGCATCACTGGGGTGGACTGCACATGTTATACCCACCAGGGGAATCCTTCTTATCTGAGCCGTGGACTTTCCCACTCAATAAACCTAGAGTAGCCGAATAAGAAAAGACAAAACAAGCCCGCACTTCTTAGTCAGAATGGGACTTTATTCTCCGAATGTCATCAGTTCTGAGCCTCTTGCAGTATTTTGGCTTAAATAGTCGTCAAGATTTGCTCCTGCGGCTAATTTCGCCACGTCTGATAATATTCACCTCCGGGAAACATTACAGGATCATCAAGAAAAGATCAGCGAGCAGATGGTGAGATTATTAGTTATCTCAGGAATGAACTTCCCACATTAATCTATGATTACAGACCAAATCCTACAATTGTAACCTCGTCTTCCCGAATCTGCTATATACAACAATAAAGTGTCACTTCATACAGATGGAGTATACGGGACATGTGTGTGCCGTGTAATGCAACTGGATGGGGAATTACTCTCATAGTGCAGACATCATCTGCCTGCATTTATGTGGGACACAAAGCAGATTTTTGGTTTTAGGCAAATAATATGGAGAAAGCCGATTCTAAGTTGTAGAATAAATGAATCTGAAAAACAAAAGTCATGTTCTTTCTACCGTAGTAACAGACGGGCTGTGCAAGATGGCGTATCGGACAGCGGGATACATATGTGCATGAAGGCATACCGGCCAGTGGGATACATATGTGCATGACGGCGTACCAGATAGCGGGATACATATGTGCATAATGGCGTAACAGACAACGGGATACATATGTGCATAATGGCGTAACAGACAGCGGGATACATATGTGCATGACGGCGTACCAGACAGCGGGATACATATGTGCATGACGGCGTACCAGACAATGGGATACATATGTGCATGACGGCGTACCAGACAGCGGGATACATATGTGCATGACGGCGTACCAGACAGCGGGATACATATGTGCATGACGGCATATCGGACAGTGGGATACATATATGTGCATAACGGCGTAACAGACAGTGGGATACATATGTGCATGACAGCGTACTGGACAGCGAGATAAATATGTGCATGACGGCGTACCAGACAGCGGGATACGTATGTGCATGACGGTGTACGGACAGCGGGATACATATTTGCATGATAGCATACTGGACAGCAGGATACATATGTGCATGATAGTGTATCGGATATACAGAGCCTGGTGTAAGCATGGGCAACTCTCTGTCTATAGACCTTGTACATACAGAGCCTGGTGTGGTCGGGGGCAGCTCTCTATGTATAGACATTATTCATACAGAGCCTGGTGTGGGAGGGGGCAGCTCTTTGTCTATAGACATTGTACATACCGAGCCTGGTGTGGGTGGGGGTAGCTGTCTATAGACATTGTACATACAGAGCCTAGTGTGGGCGGGGGCAGCTCTCTGTCTATAGACATTGTACATACAGAGCCTGGAGTGGGCGGGGGCAGCTCTCTGTCTATAGACATTGTACATACAGAGCCTGGTGTGCATAGGGGCAGCTCTCTGTCTATAGACATTGTACATACAGAGCCTGGTGTGGGCGGGGGCAGCTCTTTGTCTATAGACACTATACATACAGAGCCTGGTGTGGGCGGGGGCAGCTCTTTGTCTATAGACATTGTACATACAGAGTCTGGTGTGGGCAGCTCTCTGTCTATAGACACTGTACATACAGAGCCTGGTGTGGGCAGGGGCAGCTCTCTGTCTATAGACATTATACATACAGAGCCTGGTGTGGGTGGGGGCAGCTCTCGGTCTATAGACATTGTACATACAGAGCCTGGTGTTGGTGAGGATACCACTCCCAGCTCTGCTGTGTTGCTAAAACTAAATGCTTTGAGTGTGTGAGAACGGCTGCAGCCAGTAATCTATGCAATACATCGGTGGATTCTGTATTTTTTTTGCTGCTTTCAGACGAGGTGTCAAAAACGTGCTGTCAGATTCCCTTTAAAAGGAACCTGACCCATACTGTTAATCATTCTGTGTAGAATGAATGAGAGAAATGCTGATTCAAAGGAAAAATAAACTGGACACTATAATGATATTGTAGAATAAGTTCTGGGCTATAATGGCATCACTTAGTGAGAATTCTGCAAAATATAGTTAATTTTGTGTTTTCTCTCAGCTTAGAAAAGCCCTTAAAGGATTTCACACAAACTTAGTTTTAATTCATGAAAAGGGTCTCCAAATCACATGAAACATTTACACGCCCGGTATCTGGGGACATCAAGACTAAAAGGTTTGTATTTTATTCATATGCCAGGTTTGGGTTGAATCTTTTATATTATAACTATACTCTATTATTCATACTCTATTATACCATTCCATTATTCATACAGTGGTAACATACTGCGCACTGCTGTATAGGCAATTTATTAAGTTCTACCAGACCCTCAACTTACAATTTAACGATTAGTAAATAGCACAAATACAAGGAGACGTCAAGATGACGTAGGGAGGGGGTAACATATATAACCGCACAAAGCACCAGCAGTAATGTGCAGTGGTGTAACTAGAGTCCGATGGGCTCCAATGAAAAATGTGACCCCCCCCCCGCCCACCCCCATGGCATGTTGGTCCAATGTATAGGCCTTTGTTGTGTTCTAAATCCTATAAAGTCATACATGCTGCCCCGAACCTGAAATATATGTCCCCTATCCTGGGCCCATTCTGGTATATATGTTACTCATACCAGGCCCATCCTGGTATGTGTGATCCCCTATCTTGGTTTATATGTTCACCAACCTGGTATGTATGTTCCTCATCCTGAGCCCATCCTTGTATATATGTTCCCTCATCCTGGGCCCTTCCTGGTATATATGTCCCACAACTTGGGTCCACCCTCGTATACATGTTCCTCAGCCAGGTATACATGATCCCCAACCTGATATATATGTCTCCCATCCTGATATATATGTCCCCCAACCTGGTATATTCCTCATCCTGGTATATATGTCCTCCATCCTTGTATATACGTTCTCTCATCCTGGACCCATCCTAGTATATATCATCCCCCAACCTGGGCCCACCCTCGTATACATGTTCCCCAGACAGGTATAAATGTTCCCCATCCTGACATATATGTCCCCCAACCTGGTATGTTCCGCATCCCCCATCCAGTTATATATGTTCCTCAACTTGGTATGCTCCTCATCTTGAGCCCACCCTGGTATATATGTCCCCATCCAGGTATATATGTTCCCCATCCTGGTATATATGACCCCCAGCTTGGTATGCTCCTCATCTTGAGCCCACCCTGGTATATGTGTCCCCCAACCTGGGCCCACCCTGGTATATATATTCCCCATCCAGGTATATATGTTCCCCCTCCTGGTATATATGTCCCCCAGCTTGTTATGCTTCTTATCTTGAGCCCACCCTGGTACATATGTCCCCCAACCTAGGCCCACCCTGGTATATATGTTCCCCATCCTGGTATATATGTCCCCCTTTATGATGTATATGCCTCCCATTTTACCGCTGTATATACAATTCTACTCACATTCCCCTCCACTCCCCGATGCACGGTGTCTCCTTCTAAAGCTGGCAACTGACTTCGGCATGCAAGTGATGGGCAGAACGTGACGATACTGCCATTCACCGACAGTCACAGGCGCATCAACATCCGCTGCTGGCCTCTGGTCGGTAGTCTGTATTACTGCCGGGACCTCACAGGTCTCTGTACAGCAATACACCTCAGCTGAATGTGCGTCTAAGGTTGCACATCCAGCTGAAATATGCAGCAGCGCTGGCCGGCCCCCTCCAACCCTCTTGCAACTGCTGCGACCATAATCGTTACACCCCAGGTAACGTGCATACTGCAGGTCAAAATTATCATAGGACTAAAGAGTACACCTCATTTCTACTCACGGCTTGTCAATAGTGCTAACTCATCACTAATTTAAGATTCTTCAAAGTAACCCTCTCTTTACTCTGATAACTTTACACAGCCCTGTCATTCTATCGAGCAGCTTCATCAAGTAGTTACCTGGAATGGTCAGAGTTGGGGGTCGGAGTCAGATGTTAGACTTACCAACTCCACAGCCAACACAAGGACTGGACGTTAGATCGGTAGAAATCTGTACTGTAGTCTAATGAGTCAAAATTAGAGTTTTCTGGTATCAACCGAAATGACTTTTGGAACCACAAAAAGGAGTAGTAGTTTGTGATAGTATGTGTGGTGTCCACCGTGACACATGGAGGGGATGGTGTGAAGGTGTGGTGGTGCTTTGTTAGTGACACTTATTGCCTTAAATTTGGAATAAATCACCGACATACCAAACATGGCAACCACAGCTTTCTACAATGGCAGGCTATCCAATCTAGTTTGCACTTAATGGGGCAATCATTTGTTTTACAACAGGATAATGACCTAAGGCAGGAGTGGGGAACTACGGTCCTCAAGGGCCGCACACAGGTTATAATAGAAAAACATATTCAGTTGTTGATTCCAAAACCTGTGCAATACTAAGTAAATCATGGAAACCAGCACTGTTGGCGGCCCTCGAGGCTTGGAGTTCCCCACCCCTGGCCTAAGGGATATGTAACCGATATGCAGCAGGATGGAGTACGGTGACAGATATCACCCAAACACTGCCCAGCTGGACCACAGAGTAAAATCGAAGCAACTGCTCAGCACCTCTAGGAACTACTTGGACTGTTGAATCTGCTTGACAGGTATAAAATGGTCATCAGATTAGCAGGGGGTACTTTGAGAAACATAAGGTAACATATTCTGGGTTGTTTCACCTGTTTCTTTATTCCTTCTTCCACATTTGCTCCACTATGATTTTGCTGCTTTCAGTCTGAATCTACAATATTGTCAGGACTTTGGTTCATCTGTTTACCTTTTCAAAATGGTGCCTGCTGCTTGGCTGCTGTTAAATAATCCTCCTTCCCTGCCTTTATAAACCCTAGTTTACCTTCTAGCCAAGCTTGAGTATTCAGCTGAATTCCTGGCTTCCTGTAATCCTCAAGTGAACCTCCTCTGGCAAATCCACTGTGGCCTTTGCTTGCTTCTGCAGTCCTTCTTGAGCTTCCACACCTGCTCAGTGCTTCTCCTGCAAACCTGCTTCTGTGCCGTGTGTTTCAGATTTATCTTCAGCCTGCCTGCCCTGTGAAACATAAGTCCTGTGTGCCTGTAAGCTTTCCAGCTTCCCTGTCAGTTTTGTTTAGTTGCAGTTTCTCTGGACTTTGCAGAACCTTTTTTAACTACACCGCACAGTTGCAAGTTCAGGGCTTGTTCTTGTGAGTATCTTTCTCGGGCTTTCCTGGTAGTTACTAAAGTCATAGACTGTTTCTGCTATCGGGATCTCAAAATGTGAATTGCTTCTAAAGTGACTTTACTGTTTGATTATCTTGCTCACCTTCTGCATCTCACGTTTGTTAACAACCAAGTGTGTTAAAGTTTTGTTCACCTTTAAACCTGGTCTCAGTGTGTTTTTGCTCCCATTGCTTTTAGATTACTGAGTAAATCCTTACAATATATTACAAAGGTGCACATTCCTACAAGAGCAAGGAAAAGTAATGAATGAACAGGCGTGCCCAAACCTTTGACTGCCATTCTATTATAATCTACATTTTAATTGCTAGCTTTGATGTCGAAACGACCCTCTAAATGTGCTAGGATCCTGAATACGTAGAGTACATCGCAATACAAGTTGCTGCTATAAAGTAAAGTCTTGAGAACGAGATCCCAGAATATCACTTGCTTGTGACACTGACACACTTCCAGCCTGTTGCAGTTTTACTGTCTTCTAAAGTCTGTAGACACCCACGAGTCACGATTAGGGATGGGGGAACCTGGACTGTAAAGTTCAGGGTCCGTACTGAACACCTACGGTTCAGGCACATACCCCGAATGCAAACTCCCCTGAGAAAGTGCAATAGGGTCTTATGCTTGGAACAACTTTTGTGAGGCAAACTATTATAGCCAGGGGCGGACCTACCGCCCCCAGCCGACCCCCATGTCCCTGTGTCAGAGGAGTGGGGGTTAACTGAGGAAACCTTCCTGCTTCCCTCGGCTGATCCCGCCCCTCCTCCCCTCTGCCGCCCAGGCTCCCAGGAGATGCAGCGCAGCAGCTATAGCACAATATCACCCCCCCCCCCCCCCCCGCTCCTCACCGACATCCACTAGCATCCCTCTAACCCCCGCGGTTCCCCCCCCAGTTACTCACCATCCTGCACCAGGGCCCTCTTGGCACAAGGTCTGCCACTGATTATAGCTGCTCACCTGGGACGGTTGTGTGACCCACAACTATTGTAAGTGTGCAGTATGGCTGCTGCAGGGTCCACACTCCACATGCAGACAGTGGTAACCAAAAGACAAACCTAAACCTAAAAAGGGCAGTGTTGCCTAGATCCGCGCTGTACATACGATGAAAGAACCACAGTTGGCAGATAGTGATGGCTTAATCAAACGCGTTTCGGAGCTGTATCCCCCGCTCCTTCTTCAGGTAGCCAACATAGTCAATTATTTTGGCTCTCTGAGGAAGGAGCGGGGATACAGCTCGAAACGCGTTGGAATAAAGCCATCATATCTGACAACTGTGGTTCTTTCATGGTATGATCAGCGGGGATCTCGGAATCACTCTCCTTTTTGGGTTAATGTTTTGAGGTACAGTTTGATTCGCGTTCGGTGGGATACTGTTCAGGGTTCACAGTCAAGTTCGAGTCACGTTTGGTCCCAAGCTCGAAATGACAAGGAGTCCAGTTGGGTCAGCCGAACTCGAACATCGGTGGATGATCAAAGAGGCAGTGGTGTAACTAGGTTTCATGGCGCCCGGGGCAAAGATTTATTTTGGCGCGCCCTCCCCCACCCAGCGTGCCGGGTGACGTCAGCCGCAGCGCGACGTGACCCGGGGTGGGAACTGCTGCCAGGGGGCGGACCAGCAGGGGTTCAATTGTGCCACGCGCACCGGCCGTGCACAATTAGGCGGAGCGGAGGAGCCGGAGTGCGCGGCGCGTGATGACGGTGACAGAGCGGCCCAGGTGATGCTCTGGCGCCCCCTCTGAGTTGCGCCCGGGGCAAAGGATCGGCTGCACCCCCTAGATAACCGCTGCAAAGAGGCTGTGGTCTTCTTCACTTTCCAGGGGTCGGAGAGTTTATTGCAGACGTCAGCAATCCAAGCAGAAGAGGAAAGAAATACTAGCAATGTGCTACAGAAATGAAGAACAATAATGTGGGGACTGTGCCTAAAATCCGTACAGAAACAAACAGAAATACAATACCTGGAAGAAGGCTCTACACAAGTCCAAACAATATGCCGACGGGGCACCAGTTATAAAAGGCTGGCCCGGTACTAGGACCCAATCTGAAATAGTCAACAGTATACTATAATAAACTGAGGCAATATTCCATATGACAATGCCAAACATATCAGATGTTGAGCTGTCTGTCTAGAAAGAGTACAAGCAAATTGTCAATTTTTGAGGTGTGATGTACAAGCCGGGGAAAAGCTCGTTACCTTAGGTAAAATAGCAACCGGTGTGTTCTCTGGAAGAAAACTGCAGCAGAAACCCACTTAACAGAGAAAACAATTAAAAGCCAAAAGCACTTAGAGGCAATCCTTGACACTTGGGATATGATATACATGTTATAGATGCCTGATGAATGTAGTGGCAAAATTCATTATTTAGCAGTGTTTAGAAATGTGCTGGTACCGGAGAAGTGGGTCCCTAAGAGCTTTGTTCTTGGCTGTTCAGACAAGAATTTAAAAAAAAGCATCTCTGATACAAACAGGAGCAGTCAACAATGAACTCAATACTGTGCTGTATAGCTTCAATCCAAAACCCTGCTCCAGACATGGGACAATCTGCTCTGGACCATCCATATGTGAGATGAGTCCCTTCATAGTAAGGGGATTGCAAAGTGTTCCCCTGCCGGAACATGGGCTGAAATCTGTAGGGAAACCAGGCAGTGAGTATGGGAAATCCGGCATTAGGCACTTCTCCCCTCTTATCTCTTCTTTCCACTGCCGCATACAAGATTTCTCCCGTGCTTCCCCCATACTCTTGGATTCTCTACCCAACACATCAGATTCTCACCTACCATTGAAACCTTCAAAAGGAACCTGAAGACCCAGCTCTTCTGACAAGCTACAACCTGCAGTGACCATCAGTCCAATAAACCACTGCATGACCAGCTCTACCCTCTCCTATGTATCCTCACCATCACTTGTAGACTGTGAGCCCTCGTGGGCAGGTCCTCTCTCCACCTACTGTATCCTCACCCATCATTGTAGCTGTGAACCCTCGTGGGCAGGGTCCTCTCCCCTCTCCATGTTCCTCCCATCATTGTAATGCGAGTCTCATGTCGGTCTTTCCCTCACCTACTGTATCCCACCTTCCTTGTAGACTGTGACCCTCTGGGCAGGGTCTTCTCTCCTCACTCCTGTATCCTCCCATCCTTATATATTGTGAGCCTCACAGCAGGTCCTCCCTCTCACCTATTTCCTCACTCATCCCTTGTAGACTGTGACCCCTCGTGGCAGGGTCTTCTCTCCTCACCCATTTATCCTCACCTATCCCTGTAGACTGTGACCCTCATGCAGTCTTCTCTCCTCACCTACTGTATCCTCACCCATCCATTGTAGACTGTGGGCCCTTGTGGGCAGGTCCTCTCTCCTCACCTACTGTATCCTCACCCATCCTTGTAGACTGTGAGCCCTATGGTAGGGTCTCTCTCCTCCTCACCTGTTTCCTCACCCATCCATTGTCACTGTGAGTTCTACTGTACTGTCTGTGCTTAATTGTTCATTTTATTTACTTGTCTATGTATGTCCCATCTCAAATGGTGCTATAATAAATAATAACAATTAAATGTGATTTCGAGCAATAGAGAACAAACCAGGTCCTCCACAATCAGGGACGCTCTTCATGACCACTCTATATTCTGGCCAAAAAAGAAGTATCCTGAACTCCATTAACTAAAAATCTCCAAATAGGGGATCTGAGGATGGGTTCATAAAAGTCCAAAAGTGTTATCCAGCACTCGAGGCTCTAGTTAAGATACCCCAAATTTTATTGAAATCCAGTATAAAGAAACACACTGTTTTCAGTAGCTCCGTCCAAGCAGGGGGCAATGAGACACACAGGAAACAAATAAAGAGCACTTATTAGAGAAGATGTCTGTGACCGGTGCCGTCCTTAGTCTTCTCTGGAAACCACTTTAACCCACGTTAAATAACTAATTTGCCTCTTTTCGTCAGTAGCTGCTTCAATCCCAATGCCAGATAATCTAGTTCCGTCCTTTACAAAGTTCATTGTATCCGGAGCCGGCACATGCCTAAGGCGGTGCAAGTCAGGAGGGCGGACTGACTGGTTATTTCAATAGCTATGCTCGCCCTTTTATAGCTCTTTTCCCCTCAGAAGAAGGGCAGACGGCCATCTTCATCCCAGCCATCACATGCTGGCACAAGAAGAGCTATCCTGTGTCGAGCAAACTGTAGGCCCAGAAGAGAGACAGCTGGAAACAAGAATGGGGTATCCAGCAGAGGAACAGGACATCTGGGTTAGCTTTTAAAGGGAACCTGTCAGCAGATTTTTTCCTTCTTCATCTGACAGCAACATAATGTAGGCGAAAAAAACAGAATCCAGCGATGTGTCACATAGATTACTGTCTGCACCCGTTCCCACAAAATCAAAGCAAGAGGCACAGCAGAGCTGGGAGAGCTGCCCCCACCCACACCAGGCTCTGGATGTATAATGTCTATAGACAGAGAGCTGCCCCCGCCCACACCAGGCTCTGTATGTACAATGTCTATAGACAGAGAGCTGCCCCACCCACATCAGGCTCTGTAGGTACAATGTCTATAGACAGAGAGCTGCCCCCCCCACACCAGGCTCTATATGTACAATGTCTATAGACAGAGAGCTGCCCCACCCACACCAGGCTCTGTAGGTACAATGTCTATAGACAGAGAGCTGCCCCCCCCCACACCAGGCTCTATATGTACAATGTCTATAGACAGAGAGCTGCCCCACCCACACCAGGCTCTGTAGGTACAATGTCTATAGACAGAGAGCTGCCCCCCGCCCACACCAGGCTCTGTATGTACAATGTCTATAGACAGAGAGCTGCCCCACCCACACCAGGCTCTGTAGGTACAATGTCTATAGACAGAGAGCTGCCCCCCCCCCACACCAGGCTCTATATGTACAATGTCTATAGACAGAGAGCTGCCCCACCCACACCAGGCTCTGTAGGTACAATGTCTATAGACAGAGAGCTGCCCCCCGCCCACACCAGGCTCTGGATGTACAATGTCTATAGACAGAGAGCTGTCCCCGCCCACACCAGGCTCTGTAGGTACAATGTCTATAGACAGAGAGCTGCCCCCCGCCCACACCAGGCTCTGGATGTACAATGTCTATAGACAGAGAGCTGCCCCCCCCCACACCAGGCTCTGGATGTACAATGTCTATAGACAGAGAGCTGTCCCCGCCCACACCAGGCTCTGGATGTACAATGTCTATAGACAGAGAGCTGTCCCCGCCCACACCAGGCTCTGTAGGTACAATGTCTATAGACAGAGAGCTGCCCCCGCGCACACCAGGCTCTGGATGTACAATGTCTATAGACAGAGAGCTGCCCCCACCCACACCAGGCTCTGTAGGTACAATGTCTATAGACAGAGAGCTGCCCCTGCCCACACCAGGCTCTGTATGTACAATGTCTATAGACAGAGAGCTGCCCCGCCCACACCAGGCTCTGTATGTACAATGTCTATAAACAGAGAGCTGCCCCCACCCACACCAGGCTCTGTAGGTACAATGTCTATAGACAGAGAGCTGCCCCAGCCCACACCGGGCTCTGTATGTACAATGTCTATAGACAGAGAGCTGCCCCCGCCAACACCAGGCTCTGTATGTACAATGTCTATAGACAGAGAGCTGCCCCACCCACACTAGACATTGTACATACAGAGCCTGGTGTGGGTGGGGCAGCTCTCTGTCTATAGACATTGTACATACAGAGCCTGTAGACAGACCTGTCCCCGCCCACACCAGGCTCTCTATAGAGATTGTACATTATCAATCACAGCAGGGGTGTGTTGAACTCCCTGCTTGGGACATATGAGTCCTGAATTGGTAATCACAGCCTACAGTCTAGATCACATGAAATCATTATCGCCCTCTACTCCTCAGTGATCAGACCTCATCTGGACAGTGTGTCCAGTTTTGGGGCACCATAAAGACATCAACAAACTGGAGCAAGTACAGAGAAGAGCAAACAGAATGGTGACCGGTTTGCATGCCATGCCTTATAAGGAACAGTTACAGGACTTGGGAATGTTTAGCTTGCAAGAAAGAATACTGAGAGGAAAAATAATAGCTGTGTACAAATATCCCAAGGGCTGTCACACTGTAGACAGATCAGCTTTATTCTAGGACTGTCACACTGTAGAGGGACCAGCTTTATTCTAGGGCCAAATCACAAAAAAACAAAAGTATTAAAACACTCTGTTGTAATAAAAAACAGTAAAAGGCAAGTGCTGTTAAAAATTAGTAAAAAAAAACAAAGCATATGGTTGATACATTTTTTGCAAAAAAAAAAAGCACATACACTGATAAGAGAGGCAGAGTTGCTTTTTGTTTTTTAACCCTTACAGCAAGCTGTCTTCTGCTTACATAGCACAAACCTGCTGACAGATTCCCTTTTAAGATCTTTGGTATCCATGTATGGTTTGCCATTTGGCACGGTACATAAACAATATCCATAACATATATACAATAAGTATTAGTATCTTCCCGCTTTTTTGAGGGGGGTGAACATGCACATACATAATAGAAGGGAATAATTCATGATGACTGTGATGAATACACATGTAGTGGATTTAGATTGAAGGAAAACATCATCACTTTAACTGATCGCGTGTTCAGAAAAGGCTCAGTATATTATTCATGCACGGTCACCATTCATCTTGGAATATCATTTATATTTATTATTTGCTTTAAGTCTAATGCTTTCATCTACACAGTTATTCTCTGGGCATTTTATATTTACTTTGATGAGTTATTAATAAAGCAGAGAATTGATTGCTGACGCCAATCAAAATCAATGTAAATACTGTAACAGGTATATAGGCAGGATCCTGGCAGTGAATATTTGCCTCAATGGTTTCTTAAAGGCGGCTTGTCAGCAGGTTTTTGCTTGTAATGTGCTGTAGGATTACTAAAGGATCTATTAGCACATGGGAGCAAAGATACACTGAAACCAAAGTTTTAAGGTGAACAAGTCTATAATTATCACACGAGGCAGATACGTTAAGTGCAGCACGAGTAAGTTCATTAAACAGGCAAGTACTGAAAGTCTCAAGAAATAGTTCTCACAAATAATAAACTCCCAGAGACCTCGGAATAAGAATCCACAGAAAAACAAGCCCAAACACTATTTTGTGCAGCTTTAAAAGAATCCCAATGTCCAGAAAGCTGCACACAAACAACAGTTCAGTAAGTGCTGGTGAGGCACACAAGGCTTACTGGACACAGGACGACATCGTTGTGTGTGACACGTATCAACGATCAACAATACGTCGTTGATCGCAGATTTATTGACAGGACCATAAATCTGTCGGTCTTCTGCTGGGCGCCCAGCATCGGCGCGTGTGATAGCGGGAGACCAACGATGAACGAGCTCCGAGTGCTGCACAGCAAGCGCTGGGAGCTGGTAACCATTGTAAACAGCGGGTATCTAGGCAGCGCGCAGCACCTAGTTACCCGCTGTGTACCTTGTATACCAGCCTGTAAGCGGAGAAAGCTGGTAACTAGGGTATACATCGGGTAACTAGGCGCTGCACGCTGCCTAGATACCCGCTGTTTACCATGGTTACCAGCCTGCTCCAAAATGGACAATGACTCCGATCTACAGCCCTGGTTGAAACACTATCGATAGCCAGCCGAGGTCCTCGGAGATATAACACAAGCTCAGGGGTGAAAGGAGTAGGAGAAGTGAGATTAACCAGGTTAAGACCGTGCGAGAAGAACTTCACGAATATTTTTGGGTAGATGACTTCTTCAAGTGATGTGAACAGCTCACATTGGATATATTTCTTTATAAATAGCCGCCTTTAATAAGCTGTTGCTATGGTTTTCCCAAGTAAGTGCGTCAGTAGCACCATTAACCGGAGACCGTGATGTCTTCATACAGAAGGAGAACTCAAGCATGATGGGATTTTATTAGCCGATGACCTGCACGTGTTGCGACTCTCCAGTAGGTCTTCTCTGTAGATGGTCTACACTTATTATACGCTCTTCACTTATAAGCATCAATGCTCAAATGAACAAACTGCCACGGGATAAAGGGAGAAGCGTAAAGTCGTGTCTTTTCACCCAATCATTATGAAAAGTTGTCATTTCTCCTACAAATCACATAAAAGCTATGAATCCGTCTTCCCGTAAGGTCGTCTGTTCACAAATGGGAAGTTGGGATTTTTAGGTCCGTTATTCCATGATGAAACCTTACAGGTATTATACTGCCGGCTCTGTTATACCGGTGCGGCTTCACCCGGTATTGTTCACATCCGTTTGCCTACATTTTCGGGCACGGACCCCCAAACAGGGACTTAACGCGAGTAAAGGTTTATACTCACCTGTGTTGGTGCTGCAGTTACTTCAGGGTCCGCCGTGCACTGCCTGCTGAACAGCCAATCATAGTCACCCAGTCTCTGCGATTGGCTGTTGTGCCCCACCCACTGTGCCAGCAACCAATCACAGATGCAGTGGGTGGGGCGCAACAGCCAATCACAGATGCTCTCACACACGATGGACGTCTGTGATTGGCTGTTAAGCAGGCAGTGCAATGTGGAACCTGAAGTGACCACAGCGGCGAGAGAGGTGAGTATAATGCTTTAATCATGTTAAGTCCCTGTTCGGAGTCTGTGCCCGAACATTAAAGGGTGTGACAGTACCGCATGGGCTCAGTAGACCTGTTGGATCTGGTTTTACCAGATCAGGAATGGTGCGGTTGTGGCGCCCCTGTGGATCCAGTCACCACAGAGGTACTGCACCCCTGTAAGGGTGTAGTATCCCACTCACGGGTAAGAGGGGTACAGACCGGTACAGGGACACCCAGGTCAAGCACTAGGAACCATTGTAGTGGGGCTGGGTGGAGAGGAAAGTAGAGGGAGCACCTGGGGAGGAGTGAAGTTAGGAAGCACACATGTAGAGGATGTGGGACACGTGGGAAAGGGAATAAATAGACTGTGAAACATCTAGAACGCACGAGAGACAGTTGAACAGCAGAGAGGAAAGCTGCTGCAGAGAGAGAAAAGGAGAGTGAAGCAGCTAGAGTCAAGCTGGAGGGAAGCTAGAGAAAGAAAGCCTGTCACAGAAGGAAGAGAACTAGAGAGAAGTGTCCAGAGGACTGGAGCTGGTGAGAGCTCGTCCTGAGGTCAGACTGAGGAGCAGCGGAGAACTAGGTGGCTCCAGGAGGAAGAGAGCGTCCCAGAGGCACGGACAGTGACTATTCCACCCGTGGGACTCGTATCCATTGTCAAGCGCAGGCAGTGGAGGGACTAGGCTGAAGAACAGGGGCACCGGGACCCCAAGACTAGTGGACAAGGCAGACAAGGCTCAGCTAGCAAACCGGAGATTGTGTGGTACTTCCAAGGTGGCATGGTCGACATCCGCGCACATCTGCTGAAAAGGTGGCAACTATAGGGTTAAGGGGAAACACTGCAGCTTAAGCCCTAAGAAAAGCCCACAGTCACTGGCTCAGAGCTCTGTGTGGCAAGGTGCAAGTCAGGACGGGCGAGGCAAGCGCTGTGTAGAGAGGCTGAGAAAGGACAGAGAAGGGGTACCGGGAAGTAGCTGGATCCCAGCCTCCAAGAACTTGGTGCTCAGTGGGCTGTTACACTAAAGACTATGAGTAAAGACCTGAAGAGTGCAGCCCGCTGTGTCTGTGAACTTTCTTACACGCCAAAAGTACCAGAAACACTATCAACTCACTCAGGTACCTTCCACTACCCTAGGGATCAGTCCTACCTATAGAGGGCTTAAGAACATTGCTGCCTCCCAACCATCGGACCCTAGGAGAACTGTCATGCAGCGGCGGCCATTTATAGCCACAATCTGCGGGTGGCGTCACATAAAATTAACAAGTATTCCCAGGTCCAGCCATCCCTTCCCAGAATGAACCCTCCACACCAGATCCCTATCCCTAAGGGTACCTTTACACGCCGCTACTGGCGGGTGGATACAACCAGCTACTTCACGTGCACGAGCACGCACAAACGGTTACAAACGGTCAACGTACCATCTTTACACGCCGCCACAAGCTACGCTACGCTACGTGACATCTATCCCCGGATACACCGCCGGGTGCCACAAGTAGCCATCTGTAGCTTAGCGTACCATCTTCAGATGCCGCCACCACAGGGTACTCTGGGCGGAACAAAGACAGCAGAGAAAACATATAGGCGTGCCACAGTCCATCACGCCGCGCCCAAACCACAACCATTGGCTAACCCAACAGAGTTCTGATTGGGCACGACGCAAAGGGCGGATGGCGGACACCTGACGTAGTAGTGATCGGACTGTGGCACGGAATAAGCGCTTGTGACATGGCGGAGTGTGCAGGAAGAGCCAATCGGTACGCAGTATCTTCCACCAATGATCGCTGATGGGGCGCGGTAACCCGGAGCCTGTGTCACGCCCCAGCTTCTGTCGCTTCTTTACACGCCGATACAGCTCGCTACAATCGCCTGTGTAGCCACCTGTTTCCGGGCAGTGCTCGGAAACAGATGTATCTGTTGCCGGGTGCCTCCTACCGTCTTTACACGCCGCTACTACGGGGTATTTTCCCGCTACAAGCTACATTTGTAGCCTGTAGCTGGTTGTATCCACCCGCCAGTAGCGGCGTGTAAAGGTACCCTTAGAGAGAGAGACACCCACACCCAACTTTTAATGACACCGCCAGGGTCATGGAGCCGGGTCTCAGTCCCTGTGACTCCCATGATGAAGCCTCCCTCAAAGCCCGATTCCAAGTATCCTAAGGCCCTGGAGGGGCGTGTCACTGTAAAATCAGACCCAGAAACCAATGGCACACATTATAAATCATGCCGCAGTATGTTGGATCTGGTACGACCATGCCCCCATCACTGATTGGGGCAGCAGAACATAGGGGCAGGGAGCCCTATTCATGCTTTCAATACAATCAGTGTTCTATCAGCAGGAGATTATCATTGCAGGACTAGATGTTGCATGCAAAGCAGTCCAGCTATACTGTATAACCCCACCCCCATCACTGATTGGGTCAGCTTCCTGACAATATACAGTGCAAGGACATGACAGGTTCCCTATAATACATTAGAGTTTGAGTAATCCTATAATACCGGTTGTGTCGGCTGATCCTTATTCTCCACCAATGATATTCTCATGAAGACATGAAATTCCCACCAGCGTGAAGCTTTCAGAATCATTTAACATGGTAATTACATGAGCTGAAGCGGGGCTGGTGGGAGGTAAACACGGGTGACCCAGCGAGAGCCGCTGACATTGCTGGATCATACTCCACCACCAATTATTACCGGATATTCTTCTCGGCTACACATGGCTAAATGTCGATTCATTTCCTCCATGACGAGATCAGCGTTACATTCACATTCTGAACTAAAATTATCTGGGCAGGAAGCTCCCAACGACTTCACATCATCTACATTGTTCACCGAGAACACGCTACCCCGGTCAAGAAGATCTGATGGATGGACTCCTTCACAAGACATCGCAGGAGAAGATGAGGAAACTGGGAGAAGTTCAGTAATGGAAAGATTGAGGTCTAGGTGCAACCGTGACCTCGCCCGGACTGGAGGGGTGCAACGCTTAGAATGGGCGTCTGGGTATGGAGTTAGTCAAAAACTATGGTGAAAAAGAGAACTTGACTCCCCCCCCCCCCTCCACCGATTATTCTACAGACGAAGACTAATATGTGCGGGAAGTATTATGGGCGCACAAGAGGGCAACTACTGTGCAGGGGCACAAAGGGGTAATATTATCATTATGTGGGGGCACAAAAGGGCAATATTACTATTGTGCGAGGGCACAAAGGGTTAATATTACTATTATGTGATGGCACAAAGGGCAACATTACTATCGTGGAGGGCACAAAGGGCAATATTACTATTGTGCTAGGGCACAAAGGGTTAATATTACTATTATGTAGGGGCACGAAGGGCAATATTACTATTGTGCTAGGGCACAAAGGGTTAATATTACTATTATGTGATGGCACAGAAGGTTAATATTACTAATATGTGGGGGCACAAAGGGGTACAATTACTATTATGTAGGGGCATGAAGGGCAATATTACTTGTAAGGACACAAAGGGCAATATTACTAATGTGTCAGGGCACAAAGGGACAATATTACTATTGTGTGGGGCACAAAGGGGCAATATTACTATTGTGTGGGGGGCATAAAGGGGCAATATTACTATTGTGTGGGGGCACAAAGGGCAATATTACTATTGTGTGGGGGCACAAAGGGGCAATATTACTATTGTGTGGGGGGCACAAAGGGGCAATATTACTATTTGTGTGGGGCACAAAGGGCAATATTACTATTGTGTGGGGGCACAAAGGGGCAATATTACTATTGTGTGGGGGGCACAAAGGGGCAATATTACTATTGTGTAGGGACACAAAGGGTCAATATTACTATTGTGTCATGGCACAAAGGGCAATATTATTATTGTGCGAGGGCACAAAGGGTTAATATTACTATTATGTGATGGCACAAAGGGCAATTTTACTATTATTTGGGGCACGAAGGGCAATATTACGTGTAAGGACACAAAGGGAAATATTACTATGTGTAAGGACACAAAGGGGCAATATTACTATGGTGTGGGGACTCAAAGGGGCAATATTACTGTTGTGTAGGGACACAAAGGCCAATATTACTATGGTGTGGGGACACAAAGGGGCAATATTACTATTGTGCGAGGGCACGAAGGGCAATATTACTGTTGTGTAGGACACAAAGGGGCAATATTACTGTTGTGTAGGGACACAAAGGGGCAATATTACTATGGTGTCATGGCACAAAGGGCAATATTACTATTATGTTGGGGCACAAAGGGACAATATTACTATTATGTTGGGGCACAAAGGGGCAATATTACTATTATGTTGGGGCACAAAGGGGCAATATTACTATTGTGTGGGGGCACAAAGGGTTGATAATATTATTGCGTGGACACAAAGGGGCAATATTACTATTGTGTGTATTTGTAATTGATAATTATGGAGATTTTCTCAACAATCATTAATGTATGAAATATGGCCAATTACACCATGAATCATCACAATAGGACAGTGAAACGTTGGGGTTCTGGGGCCTTTTTCAGTGTCAGGATACCCCCAAAATCATCTAGGGATCCGGCAAACTGAGCTGTGATTGTCCGTGTGCAGAGTAAACCTACATTATGATGCATAGGCAGGTTATATCCCAGGTGGGTCCTCGGGGGTGGATTTTGGATGCTGTTGGTACATGCAATTCCCCTTTAAATTATGCAATTCCCACCACAACAGACTTGTTATTTTTTGCTTTTAATTTGTATCTTGTCAGACGAGCCAAGATTTGTGAGTGGAGTGGGAGATGGCGCTCCCCAAACATCTGCACGGGACTGTCAAAAGGGAAAGGGTTAAAGGAGTCTTCTAAGACACGAAGGATCGGCTCATCTATTCCAAGCCACTTGCTGATGTCCTGGGAATCCTTTCGTCTCAGCAGAAATGAGATCAGACCCGCCAGGTGCTCTGTCACTTCAGCAAGCGGGACAGGACTGCAAGGAATCCGGAGACGTTCCGGGGGTGGTCCGAGGAGGACGAGGGCTGGGGGACACTCGCTCGCTTATTTCTGTACAGCATGCATCATAGTACCAATAAATCAGCCAGACGTGATCAGGCGGCCTACTACAGAGTAAAACATGGGGCGAGACCTACAACAGGTGCAGGAGCCGCGATCACACCCAGGTCCAGGGGCCTAGGGGGCCCCAAAAGTCTATTTGGCCTATAGAAAAAGACTAATGCCATTAAAGACTTGCAATAATTGTGGGCCCCGTTGGAGCTTTTGCATTGGCGCCCCAGGGCTTCAAGGTGAGACCAATATAAGTGTAACTCTAGTACCAATGACCCTGCAGACGTGGTGGCGGCACACTCATGCCTCCAGCCTCTCTGCGTTGTCTGTCCTCTTTCCTGCTTTCGAGGCCAACACATGGCACATTGGTCTTCTGGGAGCACGCTTAGGTCTTGAATGTGCACACTCCCCACCTCTTAAATAGGCAGTGTGCGCACTCTGTATGTGTCCCCAGCCAATAGCTGAAGGACACTTGGTACTTAAGGCACCTCCTCCTATGGGAGGTGCATGAGCAATGTGGTTTTGCTAATGAGACACACTTACTAGTTGTCAGGTTCCATTTCCCTGTATCCTGTGTCCGTTATCTGGGACAGCTAACCCGTGCCATTCCCGGCCATACCTGCTGTACCCACCAGTACCTGCCTGACACAGTCGTACCCACTGTTTCTGCAAGTACCAGCCTGCACGCTAGTATCTGCCAGCCTGTACCAGCCTGCCCGCTAGTATCTACCGCCTGCCCGCTAGTATCTACCAGCCTGTACCAGCCTGCCCGCTAGTATCTACCAGCCTGTACCAGCCTGCCCGCTAGTATCTACCAGCCTGTACCAGCCTGCCCGCTAGTATCTGCCAGCCTGTACCAGCCTGCCCGCTAGTATCTACCAGCCTGTACCAGCCTGCACCAGCCCGCCGCTAGTATCTGCCAGCCTGTACCAGCTGCCCGCTAGTATCTACCAGCCTGTACCAGCCTGCCCGCTAGTATCTGCCAGCCTGTACCAGCCTGCCCGCTAGTATCTACCAGCCTGTACCAGCCTGCCCGCTAGTATCTACCAGCCTGTACCAGCCTGCCCGCTAGTATCTACTAGCCTGTACCAGCGTGCCCGCTAGTATCTACCAGCCTGTACCAGCCTGTCCGCTAGTATCTACCAGCCTGTACCAGCCTGCCCGCTAGTATCTGCCAGCCTGTACCAGCCTGCCCGCTAGTATCTACCAGCCTGTACCAGCCTGCACCAGCCTGCCCGCTAGTATCTGCCAGCCTGTACCAGCCTGCCCGCTAGTATCTACCAGCCTGTACCAGCCTGCCCGCTAGTATCTGCCAGCCTGTACCAGCCTGCCCGCTAGTATCTACCAGCCTGTACCAGCCTGCCCGCTAGTATCTACCAGCCTGTACCAGCCTGCCCGCTAGTATCTACTAGCCTGTACCAGCGTGCCCGCTAGTATCTACCAGCCTGTACCAGCCTGTCCGCTAGTATCTACCAGCCTGTTCCAGCCTGCCCACTAGTATCTGCCAGCCTGCCCGCTAGTATCTACTAGCCTGTACCAGCCTGCCCGCTAGTATCTACCAGCCTGTACCAGCCTGTCCACTAGTATCTACCAGCCTGTACCAGCCTGCCCACTAGTATCTACCAGCCTGTACCAGCCTGCCTGCTAGTATCTGCCAGCCTGTACCAGCCTGCCCGCTAGTATCTACTAGCCTGTAGCAGCCTGTCCACTAGTATCTACCAGCCTGTACCAGTCTGCCCGCTAGTATTTACCAGCCTGGACCAGCCTGTCCACTAGTATCTACCAGCCTGTACCAGCCTGTCCACTAGTATCTACCAGCCTGTACCAGCCTGCCCACTAGTATCTACCAGCCTGTACCAGCCTGCCTGCTAGTATCTGCCAGCCTGTACCAGCCTGCCCACTAGTATCTACTAGCCTGTACCAGCCTGCCCGCTAGTATCTACCAGCCTGTACCAGCCTGTCCACTAGTATCTACCAGCCTGTACTAGCCTGCCCACTAGTATCTACCAGCCTGCCTACCCGTTCCAGCCACAGTCTACCCAAGTCTGTGCCTGTACTCCCGACCTCTGGGGTCAGCTGCTCTGGAGTCAAGAGTTCCCCTGTAGTAGCACCTGGCGGCACAAGCCTATCCTCATCATCAGAGTTGCTTAGTTACACCCCTCCAATTTGAGCCCGGTTTTCACAGCGCAGCGGGTCAACGCCCCTAACGTGACAATAAGAAATCTAAAAACAAAGTGACAGCAGTGTAATGTACAGGCCCATGATCATGTATGACCAGCAACATCCATGCCATGACTCATCCCAACCACCACATAAACATGATCACAGCTGATTGGTGTGAACACTGTGCCCTAGACCTTTAGACCTATTAAGCAATGGTATATATAGAAAATAGAAGGCAAAGATAACCCTTCATGATTGAGCACCTACATTCCATGATGCTTGGGTCAGGTCCCCACCTTCTCATTTGCCCACAAGGCAGTGTCTTTGGGATCATGAGCCCAGGACAGTCAACATCCACCATAAGTGGCACAAGAATGGACCGACTAACTCATAATCCATCAAGACATTATTACTAATATAGGGATTTCTCTCCTAATATACAGTTCTCTAAACAATCGGAGGGGAGCACTGGCCAGATGAGAACTAATACAAGCCTAATATGTTGTAAGAGATTTCTCATAATCCCCCTCCAGGTATTAAGATCTATTGCCTAAGTGGGTCCAGTGCCGCGGCCAACACCTCATTATCCCATTGCCTTTATAGTTTACTTTGTAGCTTCCAATAACGGTTTCCTACACTTAGACGCGGCAGTCTGACGATCCGAGGCTTTCGGGTGATTATGTTTTCGGCTGCCAACCCAACTTGTAAAGGACACAAGCGGGAGAAGATATTAACACTGCAGGCTCCGCCGAGTACAATGGCCCCCCTGAAGCCGCCCACCCCCATCATGAAATCACTGATTATTTTTGTGTCATTAAGAACAAGTCTTAATTATAAATACTGCTACATTACTACCGAGGTCCTCGCCACGTCTGTGAATTACATTCAGCAGGAGCAATTCTGATAATGGTTCCCAAAATGTAGCAACAGTATGTGTATACAAGGCAAGATCGAGTCACAGGGAGACATGTGCAGTGATATTTCAGTGTATACCGGCCACCGAAGACCATGACAATGGTATATATACATGTACAATAGTAGATGATAACTACGTCACTGCATGGAAGAGGTGGCGCCCACCTAGGGATCCAACCTGTAATGTCGGAGCTGTGGAATCGGAGCTGTGGAGTCGGAGCTGTTGGAGTCAGATATTTGGCTTACTGACTTCACAGGACTTGGAGTCGTAGAGTAAAGGCCCGGTTACACACTAAGATATCGGTAATGATATCGTTGCAACGTCACCGATTCGGTGACGTTGCAGCGATGTTGAAACTACATTGTTGCGTGTGACATTTACCAACGATGAGGTTGTTCATTGTTGGTTAATGCCCTGGACCATAAATTCATTGTTGGTCACCAGCATCAGTGCGTGTGACAGCGGGAGACCAACGATGAACGAGCTCCCAGCGCTGCAAAGCAAGCGCTGGAAGCTGGTAACCAGGGTAAATGTTGGGTAACTAAGCGCAGCACTCTGCTTTGTTACCCGATGTTTACTCTGGATTCCAGCGTTCTCGCTGTACTCTTATATTCTGTGATCCCCGGCTGTAATGTCTGTATACTGTTATATTCTGTGATCCCCGGCTGTAATGTCTGTATACTCTTATATTCTGTGATCCCCGGCTGTAATGTCTGTATACTCTTATATTCTGTGATCCCTGGCTGTAATGTCTGTATACTCTTATATTCTGTGATCCCGGGCTGTAATGTCTGTATACTCTTATATTCTGTGATCCCGGATGTAATGTCTGTATAGTCTTTATATTCTGTGATCCCAGATGTAATGTCTGTATACTCTTATATTTTGTGATCCCCGGCTGTAATGTCTGTATACTCATATATTCTGTGATCCCCGGCTGTAATGTCTGTATGCTCTTATATTCTGTGATCCCCGGCTGTAATGTCTGTATACTCTTATATTCTGTGATCCCGGATGTAATGTCTGTATAGTCTTATATTCTGTGATCCCTGGCTGTAATGTCTGTATACTCTTATATTCTGTGATGCCCGGCTGTAATGTCTGTATACTCTTATATTCTGTGATGCCCGGCTGTAATGTCTGTATACTCTTATATTCTGTGATCCCGGCTGTAATGTCTGTATACTCTTATATTTTGTGATCCCCGGCTGTAATGTCTGTATACTCTTATATTCTGTGATCTCCAGCTGTAATGCCTGTATACTCTTATATTCTGTGATCCCAGCTGTAATGTCTGTATACTCTTATATTCTGTGATCCCTGGCTGTAATGTCTGTATACTCTTATATTCTGTGATCTCCAGCTGTAATGTCTGTATACTCTCTTAAGGTACCGTCACACACGGCAATTTTGCAAGCAATTTCACTGGCAATTTGCTGGTTGCAGTGAAATCATGGATACATGGTTCTGTTTTGTTGCTGTGTAGAAATGGAACCATGTATCCATGATTTCACTGCAACCAGCAAATTGCCAGTGAAATTGCTTGCAAAATTGCCGAGTGTGACGGTACCTTTACTTCCTCCCCTATATCCATTACACGGGCACATTTATAAGAATATCTCGGTACAGGGACATTTTTTATTAATCACATCCAATTGTGGAACTTATAATTATTCCAAGATCTATTGATTAAAATTAACTCTTTTTGTGGGAAGACCCCTTTAATGACAGGCAACACCACGTTGTCCGAACCCTTTGCCATCTACACTCCCATGCGTCTCCAGATTACTGAAATGAATGAACGCTGCATCTGTTGAACATTATCTTTACACATTGAAGCAGAGGTTTGACATCTCCTATTTATCGATATTAGTGAACAGCAGTTAACATCGCATTAAAATATATTTTTTCATAGTATTTCGTTACAAGTAACACGAAGCCGCATGGACGCTTTCACTATAAATTTACTTCCACAGTTTTCCTTGATGGAGACATTGCAGTGCATTGTAATGGAGTAAGAAACTGCATGATCACCAATGAGCCGGCGGTGTCATCTCTGCTCTAGGAGCTCGTGGAGTAAGAACTCTTTGCATTTCTTAAAGGGAATCTGTCAGGACAAAAATCCACATGGAACTGCTATCATTTTCTAATTCCTCTCTCTAAGCTCTCTCTATTCATGTATTTCTATTATTTATACTACCCTCCTATCCTGTGTAAACTTCAAATAACGAGATTCATTCCATCTGGTACTCACAGTGAGCTCTCTACTGCCAACTCTCCAAGGAATGAATATTCATGCATCACTACACAGCCCTGCCCTCCTCTCTGATCTGTGTTATGCTGTGTGACTCATTGCAGAGCAGAAGGGAGGGGGGAGGAGGTGTGTGCTCTTAGTTGCAGCTCTTCATGTCATTGTGTGTATCTGAGGCATGTGTAGTGTGTGCAGTCGGAGATATTTCTATGTGATTATAAGAACATTTGATCATTTGCTCAACAGATACACACATTACATGTATGCAGAAAACCAACCTTCATATATTAGAAATCTCTTACACAGTGTAGGACAAAACACCACCCCCCGAGCACAGAGGAGAGGGACAGAACACCAGCTTGGGTGGATGTAGATATTTAAATAACACTTATACAGCAGACTAACTATTTGGCTGTGAATATTATTTAGAGGATTAATTCAGGAGCTGACTGCAGGGAATGAAAATGCTTATAGCATGGAAACTACCGGTAGTAAGTGTACAATAATGATTTTACATGTTTTTAAAAGGTCTGCCCAGGCACTATTCAAGGGTAATATCACTATTTTACTAAAAAATGACTTGACAGTGTCCCTTTAATATCAGAAGATGAGGACCACATTTAAATGGATATATAATTTGAGAGCAAAATGATGTAGGTGCAGAAAACCCTGTTGGACCTATCAAGGCTTGGAGAAGACTCTGGTAGACTTATATATGCTTGGAGAAGACCCTGGTGGACCTATCTAGGCTGGAGAACATCCTGGTGGATGTATCTAAGCTTGGAGAAAACCATGGTGGACCTACCTAGGCTTGGAGAAGACCCTGGTGGAGCTATCTAGGCTTGGAGAAGACCCTGGTGGACCTATCTAGGCTGGAGAACATCCTGGTGGATGTATCTAAGCTTGGAGAAAACCCTGGTGGACCTACCTAGGCTTGGAGAAGACCCTGGTAGACCTACTTAGGCTTGGAGAAGACCCTGGTGGACCTTTCTAGGCTTGGAGAAAACCCTGGTGGACCTACCTAGGCTTGGAGAAGACCCTGGTGAAACTATCTAGGCTTGAAGAAAACCCTGGTGGACCTACCTAGGCTTGGAGAAGACCCTGGTGAAACTATCTAGGCTTGAAGAAGACCCTGGTGGACCTTTCTAGGCTTGAAGACCCTGGTAGACCTATCTAGGCTTGGAGAAGACCCTGGTGAAACTATCTAGGCTTGAAGAAAACCCTGGTGGACCTACCTAGGCTTGGAGAAGACCCTGGTGAAACTATCTAGGCTTGAAGAAGACCCTGGTGGACCTTTCTAGGCTTGAAGACCCTGGTAGACCTATCTAGGATTGAAGAAGACCCTGGTGAACCTACCTAGGCTTGGAGAAGACCCTGGTAGACCTACCTAACCTTGGAGAAGACCCTGGTGGACCTTTCTAGGCTTAAATAAGACCCTGATAGACCTATCTAGGATTGAAGAAGACCCTGGTAGACCTATCTAGGCCTGGAGAAGACCCTGTTGGAGCTATCTAGGCTTGGAGAAGACTCTGGTGGACCTATCTAGGCTTGGAGAAGACCCTGGTAGAACTATCTAGGCTTGGAGAAGACCCTGGTGGAAGTATCTAGGCCATGAGAAGACTCTGTTGGACCTAGCTAGGCTTGGAGAAGACTCTGGTGGACCTATCAAGGCTTGGAGATGACCTTGGTGGACCTATCTAGGCTTGGAGAAGACCCTGGTGGAGCTATCTAGGCTTGGAGAAGACCCTGGTGGAGCTATCTAGGCTTGGAGAAGACCCTGGTGGAGCTATCTAGTCTTGGAGAAGACCCTGGTGGAGCTATCTAGGCTTGGAGAAGACCCTGGTGGAGCTATCTAGTCTTGGAGAACGTATGGACTTATCTAGGCTCACGCAAGATTGATCTTCCTACAGAGCGTTTATTCATCAAGTTGCTATGGCTCAATATTGAGCTGAAAGCGAATAAATAATAATACAAAATAATACTCATGTTAAAGGCTTTTATTGTATCTGAAATAAAAAAGGCTAGAAGATTGTGAATCCTGGAAACAAGGTGACAGCCTCCACCTCCTGCACAGTAAAGCACTTATACATGGAGGCTTACACCAAGCAATAGACACACAGTGCATTGTGCTCGTCATTCCCTGCACTGTCCCCTCTGAAATCAGTTCTAGTTTTCTTTATGTTCTACAGTATTCTTACGATATCTAAGTGTCTACACAGAGTCTGAGAACAAGGAAACAACATACAAACCATGTATAATTAACACAGCCCAAACATTCCCTTAATCTGAGTTCTCCCGAGCCGCGTTCACCGTCACAAACCCCCTAACAGACATGGAGCGGCGTATACACACCCCACAAGGTACTGAAGGGCAGAGTATAGATGTATACTTCATGACAATGAGAAAAACTAGAATAGACGTTCTTCAAGAAGCATTACTTACCGTGGAGCTGCCTGGTGTAGACAACTAGAGTGTGGCTCCTCTACCTATAGGACTCATAACTGTATATATGGCCAGGATGTGTTTGGAGATCTGATAGCCAGATATCATACTGGGGTGTACAGATGCTTGATGTGCGGCACAATACAGGGGAGGCAATGGGGGTGGAATAGAAGGGAGGCCCTGTGCTCCCTAACGTCCCTATGTGGGTCCTTCCCCCAATTGACTTCACATGCCTAATCCCTCATGTGCTACAACACAGGGAAAGGGAAACAGACACAATCAGAAAAGCACTCCAAACTCCTCCACTGCAGCTGGATATAATTATATATATATATATATACACTAGATGGGGGCGGGCTCTGTGGGGCTGGGGGTGGCGGCCGTCTCTCCCTCTGTTCGCTCTCCCCACTATGATGTCATAATAACACATTGTGATGTCATAACTCCCCCACTGTGATGTCATAACACCCCACTATGATGTCATACCTATTGTGGTGTCATATTTTCCCACTATGATGACATCATATCCCATTGTGATGTCATAGTACCACACTATGATGTCATAACACCCCATTGTGATATTATAATACCCCCTTTTGATGTCCTAATTCCCTGCTGTGATGTCATAATTCCCCACTATGATGTCATAATGCCCCACTGTGATGTCATAACATCCCACTATGATATCATAATACCCCATTGTGACGTCATAATACCCCCCCTTGAAATGTCGTAATTCCCACTGTGATGTCAAAATACCCCAATGTGATATCATAATACCCCATTGTGATATCATAACACCCTCTATGATGTCATATTATCCATTTGGGTATTCTAATATGGCGGTCGGGGTACTACCGCTGCGAGCAGATGACGGTCATCTCCCGGTTGTGTCGACGCGTACCTCTGTGCGGCAGGAGATGACCCCCGGCTAGCGTCATTGTTCTCCCGACGATAGCGGTGGTGTGCGTGGTTCAAATTCTGCGCCTGTCGCTGGCTGGTCATCGCGCTCGGCGGTGACCAATCAGTGATGCGGGATTTCCGTTACAGAGAGACAGACAGACAGACATGATAAGGCAATTATATAATAGGATACATATAAAACACAAATGTGTGAACCCTGAAGACACATCTGTCTTTTTTACATATACAATATATCATTTATTAATTTTTCATTCATCTTCTGCCAGCATTTGCACCTAGACACTGATTAAATAACGGCTTCTTTGGACCTGAAGAAGGCCCTTTAAGAGGCAGAAACGTGTTGCTGTCTACATTTATCCATTATCAGAATTATGAATAAATCGTTGAATGAAACCAATTCCAATTTCACTATATAAAGTTGGATCAATTGGTAGCGACTTTCATACTGACAATACACCCGGACTAATGTCACATTTATTTACTTTTCTATTAGTTTTCCATCACTGACAGTGAACAGAAGATCCAGATTGAAGGTTGTGTGATCCCGGCAGCTCTGGAGCCATTGTTCTGTTCGGCTAATGTTGGGGGCGGCTTTGTTCTCCTCCTCTATTGTGTTCTCTTCTAAGAGATACATATTTAATGATGATGTGCATTTATGGATACGCTGGGATTTTTCCTCCATATTGTCATGTTCACAAAGGTTTCCTCATATTATATATCTGAAGTTCTGCAGATCACGTTAGAGAGAACGGCAACTTTACAAAGATATTCTGATATCAATCAAAAGCGCATTATACGTCATCTTAATACGACGCAAGAATAAGCCTCATATTATACATGCAAATTATATGGCAGTCACATAACACACAGCCCAACACAGCCACAATTTACATCTTTGCTTTGACTTTCAATAAAAAAATCTATTTTTTAAGGGAAATAAATACTTAAAGTGAAGCTGTCGATTTTACACCCGCCCCCGCCTCTCCTCGCCATCAGTCCCTCCTTTCTTTGCGATTTTACACCCGCCCCCGCCTCTCCTCGCCATCAGTCCCTCCTTTCTTTGCTGTCTGTCCCACCTCTCCTCGCCGTCTGTCCCGTCTCTCTTCGCCACCTGCCCCACCTCTCGTCACAGACCATCCCACCTCTCCTTGCCATCCGTCATGCCTCTCCTCGCCATCCATCCCGCCTTTCCTTGCCGACCGTCCGCCTCTTCTCGCCGTCCGTCTCGCCTCTACTCGCCACCCGTCCCGCCTCTCGCCGCCCGTCATGCCTCTCCTCACCGTCTGTCCCACCTCTCCTCGCCGTCCACTCCGCCTCTCCTCGCCGAACTACCCCGCCTCTCCTCGCCGTCCATCTCGCCGTCCACTCCGCCTCTCCTCGCCGGTCACCCCGCCTCTCCTCACCGGTCACCCTGCCTCTCTTCGCCATCCTTCCAGCCTCTCCTCGCCATCTGTCATGCCTCTCCGTCTGTCCCACCTCTCCTTGCCGTCTGTCTCGCCTCTCCTTGTCTTCTATCCCGCCTCTCCTCTGTCCGTCCCACCTCTCCTCATCCTCCATCTCGCCTCTCCTTGTCATCCATCCCGCCTCTCTTCGCCGTTTGTGCCGCATCTCCTCGTTGTCCATCCCGCCTCTCCTCACCGTCTGTCCCACCTCTCCTTACCCTCTGTCCCGCCTCCCCCCACCCTCCATCACACCTCTCCACACCCTTCATGAAACCTCTCGTCACTATCCGTCCTGCATTTTCTCGCCGCCCGCCGCGCCTCTCCTCACCGTCAACTCCACCTCTCCTCGCTGTCCGTTTCACCTTCCTCACCGTTTGTCCAGCATCTCCTCTCTGTCCATCCCACCTTCTTGCCATCTGTCCCGCCTCTCCTCGCAATCCGTCCCGCCTCTCCTTGCCGTCCATCCCACTTCTCCTCACTCTCCATCCCACCTCTCACTGCCGTCTGTCCCACTTCTCATCGCCGTCCACCCCGCCTCTCCTTCTGATTGATATCCAAATCTCACGCCTGTGCAGATGTGTCTCCAGCTTGCGCAGGTGCACTGTGCTCTATTCTATTTCTGGCAGAGCCTAAAACTCATCTATGCATGCGCGAACAGATGAGGTCTCTGCGCATGCGTGAGATTACAACCAAGGCTCTCAGGATAATGTCCTCTGCGTCATTCATGTATCTGGATGAATCTTGCACAAGTGCAGAGACCTCAGCTGTTTGCGCATTCATAGATAAGTTATAGGACAAAAGGAATCTGTCAGCAGGTTTTTCCTAATTCATCTTAAGAAGAGTACGATGTAGGAGGAATCCCTGAATCCAGTGATGTATCACATAGATTACTGGCTGCAGCTGTTCTCACACAAACAAAGCATTTAAGTTTTAGGCATGTAGCAGAGCTAGGACACCACACCAGGCTCTGTATAAAGATTGTGCATTGACAGTGAGGTGTCAATCACAGCGGGGGGGGGGGGTGTTGGACTGACCTGTATGTGACAAACTAGTCCAGTAATGGTAATCACCAAGTAATAAAACCTTTAATTTAAGAAAACAGTAGCACAAACACTGATAAGAGAAGCACAGTTGACTTCTGTTTTTTAACCCTTACAGCATGCTGTCCACAGCTTACATAGCAAAAACCTGCTGAAAGATTCCCTTTAAATAATAATAGAATCATCATTTCCTGCTGGTCTTTGAGTTCTTGGCGGTACAGATATTGTTTAATATCCCTCAAATGAAAGCAGAGGTTGAAAACCCCTTTTAAATTCGTCTTATTGGCACCATATGCGCACAACCGAAACCAAACGACATTTAATGAATTAATCAGCCTTCCAGCGTCTCTCCAACCTGAGATCTCTGTTCCCCATACAAAAGCGGCAGAAAGCAACATATGTTCTGCAATTCCATTATTGCCGTCTACATGGCAGGAAGAAAGCAACTTAATTGAAGCTCGGAGGTCGGCCACGTGCTCCACCATTACCGATTTGATAATGTAGTAATAACATTATGGAGCGCGGCACATACCGTATGTCTTTACACCAGGACATCTCCTGCCCCCCAATACAGAGTTGGTACTTAAATTGGCTTCAATGATTCACACAACAGATATAAAATAGGAGTACACAACATGGCGGCACATGGAGATCAGCACCCCAGGAACGCTGTACCACAGACAACCTAGGGCATCCATGCCGGGGTCTGCAGGGACACATACTCTGGGGTCAGTGCACACAGTAAAGATCTGCAGCAGACAATGCTGCATCCAAAGCGGGGTCTGCAGGGACACAACCCCCAGGGTCAGTGCACACAGTAAAGATCTGCAGTAGACAATGCTGCATCAATGCCAGGGTCTGTAGGGACACAACCCCCAGGGTCAGTGCACACAGTAATGATCTGCAGTATCTGCAGTAGACAATGCTGCATCCACGCCAGGGTCTGTAGGGACACAACCCCCAGGGTCAGTGCACACTGTAAAGATCTGCAGCAGACAATGCTGCATCCACGCCAGGGTCTGCAGGGACACAACCCCCAGGGTCAGTGCACACTGTAAAGATCTGCAGCAGACAATGCTGCATCCACACTGGGGTCTGCAGGGACACAACCCCCAGGGTCAGTGCACACTGTAAAGATCTGCAGCAGACAATGCTGCATCCACGCCAGGGTCTGCAGGGACACAACCCCCAGGGTCAGTGCACACTGTAAAGATCTGCAGCAGACAATGCTGCATCCACACTGGGTTCTGCAGGGACACAACTCCCAGGGTCAGTGCACACAGTAAAGATTTCCAGCAGTCAATAATGCATGCACGCTGGGGTCTGCAGGGACACAAGGAGAAAATCAGCCATTGCTGCAGAGGAGGGCGTCCAAATATGTGTACTCCCATCATCCATATACACAGATGGAGCAGGGAGATGTGGACGGGGCACTTTGCATGAGAACTAAAAAGAAATCACTTCACCTTTTTGTATAAAATGGGCTCCGCTAAGCTCCACTGACAACACGTTTCCAATGGCAACAAGCAGAATTATGAATGCAGCTCTGGACGATCTGTCCAGGAACCGTGCAGGATCTGTAATATCACATATATAGAAGGCTGCAAACGATTTTATGTCAGTATGTAAAAATATAAAATGGTAATCAAAGATATAAGTAATGTCTGAGATATTATAAAAAAAAATGGAAAAGTAGGGATAGACGCGCTAGCTGTTGTTGTTGTTGTTAGGCAGGGACTGACCCGAAGGGGTCACCTTGGGGCAGCTTACGCATTTCTGATCATAATAATGTCACCATTATTATTATTATTATTATTATTTATTTATATAGCGCCATTGGGTTCCATGGCGCTTTACATGAGGATGAGGGAGACAAGAACAAGTACACTAAATCTAGGCGATCAGGACGTACAGGTACAGGAGGGGCAGGGACCCTGTCCACGAGGGCTCACCATATGAATTTTCTTACACTTTTGCATTTTATTTATTTTAGGGTATTTGCTCACTTGTTGTTCTTCTTGTTGTTTTTTCCATTGTACATATAGAGACTAGTGTGGGCGGGGGGCAGCTCTCTGTCTATAGACATTGTACATACAGAGCCTGGTGTTGGCGGGGGCAGCTCTCTGTCTATAGACATTGTACATACAGAGCCTGGTGTGGGCGGGGGCAGCTCTCTGTCTATAGACATTGTACATACAGAGCCTGGTGTGGGGGGGGGGGTAGCAGTCTATAGACATTGTACATACAGAGCCTGGTGTGGGTGGGGGCAGCTCTCTGTCTATAGACATTGTACATACAGAGCCTAGTGTGTGCGGGGGCAACTGTCTATAGACATTGTACATACAGAGCCTGGTGTGGGCGGGGGCAGCTCTGTCTATAGACCTTGTACATATAGAGCCTGGTGTGGGTGGGGACAGCTCTCTGTCTATTGACATTAGACATACAGAGTCTGGTGTGGGCGGAGGAAGCTCTCTGTCTATAGACATTGTACATACAGAGCCTGGTGTGGACAGGGGCAGCTCTCTGTCTATAGACATTGTACATACAGAGCCTAGTGTGGGCGGGGGAAGCTCACTGTCTATAGACATTGTACATATAGAGCCTGGTGTGGGCAGGGGCAGCTCTCTGTCTATAGACATTGTACATACAGAGCCTGGTGTGGCGGGGGCAGCTCTCTGTCTATAGACATTGTACATACAGAGCCTGGTGTGGGCGGGGGCAGCTCTCTGTCTATAGACATTGTACATACAGAGCCTGGTGTGGGCGGGGGCAGCTCTCTGTCTATAGACATTGTACATACAGAGCCTGGTGTGGGCGAGGGCAGCTCTCTGTCTATAGACATTGTACATACAGAGCCTGGTGTGGGTGGGGACAGCTTTCCCAGCTCTGCTGTATGGCTAAATCTAAGAACATTGATTGTTTGAGAACGGCTGTAGCCAATAATCTTTGTGATACATCGCTGAATTCAGGGTTTCTTTACCTACATTATGTTGCTGTCAGATGAGGTAGCAAAAACCTGCTGACAGATTCCCTTTGAGGATATTTTGCACACAAGCACAGACTGCACTGGTAACAATGAATGAATGATATTCAGCCACCGTTAACTCAATAAAAGCATCCAAAGAACTGAGGGAACAAAGCAGTGATGCGGAGGACGTCAGGCTTGTGGCAGGTGGCATGTAATGGGCGGCTGATGACAGCGGACAGGCCGTCATTCCATCCAGGATGGTTCTCGTTCCAGAGGGAACACTCCAGCCCAGCGCCATCCGCAGCGCTGTCATGGGAGTGTGGGATTAACATTCCTTCTTCAGAGCAGATCCTGGTGTGGATTAGATTTCATCCTCGTCTTATCCATCCAGAGGACACATCTCAGGGAAGGGGCAGACGTCCACATCCATCATTATAGTTGAAGAAGATATTGCCGGATGAGTCTGACTATTGAACCAAATCAAGATAATGGGGCAATTTATGCCATGTGACTACGGCTGGGGTTGCGATTTCACCCGGGCTCTGGAACCTAGGGGGCCCCCAAAAGTCCCTTGGCCTGGAGAAAAAGACTATTGTTATTAAAGATTTGCAAAACCACCAGCCTGGGGGGCACATGCCCCCCTGCCACCTGGGCCGATTCGCCCCTGCTTACGGGTCCCTTTATCAAGTAGATAACAGTATAGAAGCTGAAGAATAGGATTTGGGGACCTTTATGCCCTTTGACAAGTCAATTGAAGTATTCCTATAAAGCGGTAGCGAAACGTGCGTTGGGGCTGTCCTCGACGTGGCACCATGGGCAACCATCCACATAACTGAACATGGGTAAGCTTTGCTATCAGAGTTGGACAAGTTGAAGTGTGGTATAATGCGAGGGCACACTATGGACGATAATACAGGATTTAACCCCAGGGCGTAATGGCCCGACCACCCCGCGATCGACAGCATGGCCCTGACCAGGTTCACTCATCTCCATTCACAACTTGTGATCCTCACGTCTGACGGCACCAGGAGTTATTCCCATACCGCGATCACTATTTTCTCTGAATTGAGAGTGGTGCTGGATTTTATATATACCAAATCTTTTCTCTCAAACCTTGATACCAATCTGTTCAACTTTAAAAGGGAATCTGTCATCAGGTTTTTGCTATACAATCTGAGAGCAGCATGATGTAGGGACAGAAAGCCTGATTCCAGTGATAAAGTCTCTGTAGCTGTAGTTGTTGTATGACCCCACCCACACCCCTGATTGGCAGTTTCCTATGTACACTGTCAAGAAACCACCAATCAGTGGGGGGGGGGGCGTGGTTACACAGATTAGTCGGACTGGTCTGCATGTGAGACCTAGTCCTGTAGTGATGACCTCCTGCTGATAAAGCACAGATTGCATTGAAATTAGAACACACAGCCTAGTGAGTGATACATCCCTGGAAACAGGTTCGCTTACTGTATATTATTCTGATGTCATATTAACTTGCCAGATTCCCTTAAATAAACTATATATATAGTAAGGAGGCATATTATAAAAATCGATGATGTTAGTTGGCTACAATGGGCAGAACACTCTAGAATCGTAGGTCTAAAGGGCTATATATATATAAAATAGTAATATGTGTTTGCTTGAAATGATATATTCAATTTTAGCAAAAGCCAAGGCGACTCTTCAGCCAGACACGTAATGCACAAAATAGAATGTAACCAAAGGGGTTATAGGGATGACAAGTTTCATTAAGATCTGAACTTTTCTTTTCCAAAAGCTGCGACTGATCCAAATGATAGATTATACACTGAATGCTCTGATGAATCCTAATCAAAGCATTCACTCCAGACATCATTTAGCTGCTCCTGGCAGGCAACACGGTCTTTTTTTTGGCAATGCTCTGTGTTCAATATTTAGTTTGTCTCGAAACGAGGCGATCACTAGAATATGTGTTAGGGAATAGAGACGACTAGGTGGGCACACACTAACCAACTAACTAGGGGCCACCTATATGGCCGTCACCCAGGGGGTACATCCCCATACAGAAGACTACGATAAGCTCCGACAATCATATTCAAACGCCAATAAATGTCACATCTCAGCCACGATGCCGATCAGCTGAACGCCACAGGTCCAGCTCCTGGCATCATACCAAACAGCAAATTTAGCTGGTAGAAATCTCTAACGAAGTCCATGTAACCTAATGTGACACATGAAGATGGGTTGTCAGTCACTGGGTGGTTCAACATACAAGTGGATATAGTAGCAGTAGTAGCTAGTCTGACCCCGTACACTGGGGGTCCCAAGCAAACCCTGTTCCCTGTATTACATCTGATAGTGAGGACGTCTAGGCTGCCACCCTTGCCCTTTGTTCCTCACCAGACCTAGGCTAAGAACCGCTACCTCCACCCAAGGACCTGGAAAACACAGCAACTTCCACAGGAAATGTAACAACAGCAAGAACCAGCACAGCACTCACACATCATCAACACTCGAGGTGCATGGAGAGATTAAACTCTATCAGCGACACCTGGTTGAAGGAAGTGGAACTACTTAAAGGCTGAGGGAGTGGACAAGGCTAACACCCCCTCACCTCCACCCATGGACCGGAATAGCAATAGTAACTCCCACAAAGATGGTAATCTCCAGGAAAATAAACTACAGGAAGGCTTCAGCATAACAGCACTCAGCGTCCACACAGCTCATGGTCAATTTAGAGAATTAACTCTTTCAGTGACTCCAGGTCATGGGCCTACTTAAAGGCTGGGGGAGTGGTTAATCACATCACCTGATACATTCAGCAAAAGCAACTGGTACTGCAGAGCCACAGAAATTAACCCTAAAGGTACAATAGAGAATTTACTCCCAGTTAACTATTTGTCCTACGGAGTAGTTCACAGAGACTTCACAGCAGTCAACATGTGACTGTGCCTTTATGAGACAGCCTTCTTAACCTAACATGTATTTTACCTCCACATCCAAACTTCTACATAATTTCTGCATAAAGAAGCACTCCCATTTAAGTTTTTATCTCCTTAATAAAGTGAAGTCATCCTATTATATAACACTGTATATTTAAAATTGCTCATTTTATCTTTTTACCCAGTTAATTCTTCTCTTTCCTCTAGTTTATGTTGAAACAGGAAGTCTCTTTTCCCTGCATGAGTCCTTCACCTATTCACATCCTGACTCAACTGCTCTGCTTCTCCCCCTGCTATTGATTTTTACAGTGATGACTCACATAGAGAAAATTATTTCTCCATGGAGCTTAGAAGGATTCGCCTAGTCTGTTTGTAATCACGTGATGTCAAAGACCTAACACAAAACAGAAGAATTAACTGGGTAGAAGGTCAAAATGAGAAAATGTAAATACACAGTGCTATAAAATATGATTATTACAATGTATTATGAGGATAAAAACTAAGATGGGACTGCCTTACTATTCCTTACCCCAAGAGACAGGCTGGTTAAAAATTATTTTCCCGATTTAGACAGTCTTGAGAACAGTGGTCTACTGCCCCTTGTGCAGCTTTCTCTTTTATACCCCTACTTTTTCAATAGCTAAGGGTACTTGAAGCAGACAGACCATAAATATATAAGTTGAACAGTCAATACAAGGGGCCTCCTTGGGTTAAACTGTATAATGGGTAGATCATAATAGGAATCTATCGTCATCAAAAGTTCAGTTCAGTAAAACCACTGAGGTTCTTGGCTTCATAGCCATCACACAACATCTAAAACCAGACAAAATCCTCTCACTATGGGGGATTATTTACCAATATTTATGTTCAGGGGCGGACTGGCCCAGGTGGGAGGGAGGTATTTGCCACCCAGGCCGGTGGACTATACAAAATCCTCTCACTATGGGGGATTATTTACCAATATTTATGTTCAGGGGCGGACTGGCCCAGGTGGCAGGGAGGCATTTGCCACCCAGGCCGGTGGACTATTCTTAGTGTAGGGCCCCCCTGCTCCTCACCTGGCCTCCGGGTCACATGCACCCCCCCATCCCCGCTCCTCACTCGGCTGCAGACAGTGGACATCCACCCAGGGCAAAACCTGCCAGCCAGCCCCTGCTTATGTTCCCATAACTGAGCTAGGAGATGACAGTTGTTATTGATGAGATTCTTTGATGATGATGGAGAGAGGAGCTAGATACAAGGAGAAGCTAGAGGCAGAGGGATGGGCTAGAGGAAGAGGGAGGAGCTAAATGCAGAGTGTGGCTAGATGGTGAGGGAGGAACTAGAGGCAGAGGGACAGGCTAGAGGCAGAGGAAGGGGCTAGAGGCAGAGGGAGGAGCTAGAGGCAGAGGGAGGAGCTAGAGGAAGAGCTAGAGGCAGAGGGATGGGCTAGAGGAAGAGGGAGGAGCTAAATGCGGAGAGTGGCTAGATGCGGAGGGAGGAACTAGAGGCAGAGGACAGGTTAGAGGCAGAGGAAGGGCTAGAGGCAGAGGGAGGAGCTAGAGGAAGAGGGAAAAGCTGGAGGCATAGGGGGATAGTTAAAGTCAGAGCGAGTAGCTAAATGAATAGGGAGGAGCTAGAAGTAGAAGAAGGAGTTAGAGGCAGAGGGTAAAGCTAGCGGCAAAGGGAGGAGCTCGAGGCAGAAGGAGGAGCTGGAGGCAAAGGGAGGAATTAGAGGCAGAGGGAGGAGCTAGAGACAGAGGGATGAGATAGAGGCAGAAGGTGGAGCTAGAGACAGTGGGAGGAGCTAGAGTGAGGAGCTAGAGGCAGGGAGATGGGCTGGAGGCAGAGAGAGGAGCTAGAGGTAGAGTAATGAGGTAGAGGCAGAGGGTGGAGGTAGAGGGAGGAGCCAGAGGCAGAAGGTGGAGCTAAAGGCAGACAGTGGAGGTAGAGGCAGAGGGAAGAGCAGGAGAAAGAGAGTGCACATAGAGGCAGAGCTCCACCTCTCCTCCCTCTTCTATCACCATAGAATCTCATCAGTAACGGTCGTCATCTCCTATCTCAGTGATAGGAAAGTCTCCTCTGAATACAGATTTGACCTCAGGATTGAGAGTTTTGATAATGACTGATCAATTCCAGCAGAGAAAGAAGCCGATTCCTCTGATCAGATTTATTACAGAGTTACCTAATTTCATTCTTACTTTTGATTTATTAAATAAATATTAAAACAGTGGTTAGACTTTTCCAAACTTTGGCCATAATCTGACAAACTTATGCTAAGTTTCACCCAACGTTTCCTCCCAAGGTACGAAAGCGATAAGACACGAACACGTTTTATGATCAAGGAATCCGGCACTCAAAGTCAATCAGGTGAAACATCACAAGATATTGTGGAGAGAGGGTGGATCCCTTCCGAGCACCAACCACTGCCAGGAGCATCGATTGTCCAAACTCATCATTATCCAATAGTGTGAAAAAATGGCAGACTTAAAGCACATTTTATATATTACAGCCACATTCTGACCCCGAGCCCAATGACTTGTGCCGTTAGTTCAGGTGATCAGATCTGCAGTGAGAACGGGATTGGCATCCATATCACGCTTGTATGTAACCTGACGTGTTTACCTGATACTATAAACTCAACAATATGGTATGAAAAGGAGATGGATGTTCTCTTCTCAGTGATGTCACCGCTCTCCAGACCCTCCAACTCACTATGCTCTATCCATGAGCTGGAAGTCTCTTCTATAGTCTATGGAGCCTCATACTGAGGTTCCATAGACTTACATTGTAAAAGTGACTTCCGGGTCATGCAGAACACAGTGTGACCAGGATAGTCTACTGGGTGGTGACGTCAGTGAGAAGAGGAGCAGAACAGCTCTGGATCACAAAAAAGTGTCAGGAGGCGAGTCTATGAACACCTTCACACTACAGGCACATATACATGGATGTAATGATACACAGATTTACTACAGTCTTTATTGAATTATACTAGTTGCTGGATGGCAAATCGCCAAGGAACTAATCTCTATCTGGAGACGAAATGAATGAAATGGGAATCACATCTATAACAACCTAATACGCCAATGTCATTTAATAATATCAGTGGTGATACATTAATATTAGTGGTTATTTCAGCCTTGAACAAAGATGATAGATCACGGAAGAAAACTGCAAATACGTGGAGTAAAACTGCTAAACGGTTATTTCACAAAAAACAAGGTATCCACCATCAATGAGGTGGGACATAACTCACTGAAGATCATCTAACAAGCCTGAGATTGGGCTCCAAAACCCCAAAACACAACCCCATCCTGAACAAAGAGCAGGAGAGTATGTTTGGCATTTTCTCCAGTCATTTTCTATGGGACTACCAGAAAAACCTGAGTTCTGTACTAGGTAGTCAGTCCCATACGTAATGAGTGGATGAGCGGCCAAAAATGCACACCAATCAGGGAGCACCCAATATTGATGAAGGGGATGTAGCGCCCACATTTTCAGGAAGGGGCTGGAGCACCCAATTTTGAAGAGGGGGTTGGAATGCCCTATTTTCAGGAAGGGGCTGTAGCGCACGATTTTCAGGAAGGGGCTGCAGAACCCCATTTTCAGGAAGGGGCTGCAACATCCAATTTTTAGGATCAGGCTAAAGCGTCCAATTTGAAGGAAGGGGCTGGAGCGCCCTATTATCAGGAAGGGACTGGAGCAACCCATTTTCAGAAAAGGGCTGGAGTGTCCCATTTTCAGGAAGGGGGTGGTGCGTTTCCCATTTTCAGGAAGGGTGGTGGTGGTCTCCCATTTTCAGGAAGGGGTGGAGCGTTCCCATTTTCAGGAAGGGGCTGCAGCATCTAATTTTCAGGAAAGGGCTTTAACGCCCCATTTTCAGGAGGTGGATGGATTGCCCCATTTTTGGAGCACCCAATTTTCAGGATTGGGCTCCAGCATCCCATTATCATTAAAGAGCTGGAACGTCCCATTTTCAGGGAGGAGCCACAGCGCCCCATTGTCAGGATGTAGCTTAAGCGCCCATTGTCAGGATGTAGCTGAAGCGCCCATTGTCAGGATGTAGCTGAAGGCCCATTGTCAGGTGTAGCTGAAGCGCCCCATTTTCAGGATTCTAGAGCCCCAACTTCAGAATTGATGGGGGGCTGAATTTATTCCCTATCCAATTCTAAACTCCGCTAAGAAAAGCAGGTGGAACACTGTATTATCTAGATCTATCATTATCTTGTAGAGCGGAGTGAATTTTGCTAATGATAAGTAGCTCAGATTCCGATCACAGATTCCAGGTGAACCAATACAGAACAACAGAAATTGATATTTTAAAGAGCAAAAAATTGGAAAAATTGTGTCTGATAATATAATTACCCATACTTTGGAATCGGATATCATATTAGCCTTAGCATCGCACAGTTAGAGTATGTATTAAGGAGTGAAATATATATATTACTTACACAGTTTCATCATTCTTAAATTCCAGTTCCCCATATGTGTCTTCAAAATCCTCTCCGCCACCTTTAGCGGTGCCTTCAACTGTCCTAAAGGGGACAATGACGGTGCCCCGAGCTCCTGATGTCCTAAGAACTTTAACTTCCATGACACCAATGCTTTCGCTAACACGTATAATGTCACATTCAAAGGTAAAAATCCCGGCATGGTCGTCATCCAGAATAGTAACGGAGGCCACGTAAGGAGAGACCAAAACTGCTTTTGGGTAGCTAAAAGTATTGGGTTCCACCGGCTCTGGAGCATCAGTGATTCGTATGTTACTGAGCCTCACAAAAAAATGTTCATCTTCTTCAAAGATGTCATCATCGATAATCCCGACGGAGAATTCCTTTTGGGTTTCTCCAGATTTAAAGACTACGGTCCCTTCGTGAACTCGTAGTCGGCGCCGGCGTTTGCGGAACCGTCTTCGGTTTTGTAGTCCACCAGTAGGGTCTTTGAGATATCGCCACCCTTTCGAACGACGGTCAACAAGACGGCCCACAATTTTCAAGGCATTGATAGGAGCATGGATCAAAATAGATCTTGGACACAAACTCTTCGGACTCATCCAAGCATATGTCCTGTAGGCTGGTGCATCTTTTGGACTGCTCGGCGGCGTGCTTCTTCAGGATGTTCCCTGCACCGGTCATCATTCTGGTGGCTTGTATTCGGTAAAACGCTCTGCTCTTCTGTTGATGTGACAAGGCATAGTAGTTCGCCATTTCTACTAACTGATCTAATCCTTCTCGGGGTGTTTTTGCTTTAAATCCTTAAGGATTCTTATCATGTCTCGGCGAGATTCATCCACTTCTTTTCCGTCCATGTTTAATAGATTTCCATCGAGAAAATGAGAATTCATGACTTTGCCATCCATTTCAATCCCTTTTCGGGTGCTCCGCCTCTGTCTCAATCATAATCCCTCTGTGCTTGTCAGTCCGATACTTTTTGTGCATGTATTTGTAGAAGAGAAGACGTCTGTCTGCCACCCAAGCGAGGACGACGCACACGGGAAAGAAGAACAACGTCAGCAAACCTTCCCAGACTTGCACCACTCCGGGAGAGAAGACAGCGAGGATCATATACAACCATATGTACGCGAAGATGCTCCAAGCCGCGGTAACAAAAAACACTCGTAGGTGCTTGATCTTTCGGACTTCACCATCCGGTATGACGTAGACACAAATAGCGATAATGATAAACATGTTAAACGCTGCGCTCCCAACGATGGTCGATGGGCCAAGATCTCCGGCAATGAAGTTATGACCGCACACCTCAATCAATGACAAGAGGATTTCGGGGGCAGAAGAGCCAAGTGCCATGAGGGTTAAATTGGAGACCGTTTCGTTCCATACTCTAATAGTCGTTGTGGAGGTCTCACCATTGGGTTTCTTAATAATGATCTCCCGTTCTTGCGATGTTATGACCTCTATAGACGCCATGAAACGATCCGCAATGATGGACACACCAAGGAACATGTAGATCATTGCCACAAAGTACACAATAACTCTGGCAATCTTATCTCCAAGTGAAGGGTTCTCTGGGTACCATATTGGCAAAATAACCCCCGCCTTACAGTCAAAGGAACCAGTGCAGGAATGGTTTTGTCTATGTGAAGTGCTTGGAGGGTCTCCGGTAGAAACGGCATGAACCTGGAGACTTTGAAGAAGCAAGATGAAAGTAATAAGTCCGAAGTGAAGAAATGCCGATGCAAGAGGCTGCAACTTTAACCAAGCCATACATGAACGTGATCTGGGAGCTAGAATGTCAGGTAATCCTCTTTACTGATCGCTCTGGAACCTACAAGATAAGAAACAAACATCAAGTTAGTTGGCCGTCTAGCGTCAAGAAATTCAAAGACAATTCCATTATCAATATCAAAGAAAAATTGCATAAAACTTTGAATACAATGTTACAAATGAATAATAAAGTTTACATATGGATCAAGGCAGAAGGTAGACATGGATGAAAGCCAGCTGGTTAAAGTCACGGGTGGTAGTAACGGACAAGGGGATAAGGTAGTAGGATGTCAGTGACGGGCTAAAGGTGATCAGAGGAACTAGTCTGAGCCTTGGACTTGGGATCTCTATCTGCTCCTGTTCCGCTAAAGTTGAGGATGTCTGGGCCACCACCTTTGCCTAGACTATAACCCCCTCACCTCCACCAAATTAAACAAAGTAACTCCACCCAAGGATTGGGATAGGAACAGCAACTCCAAGGGAAAGGACTGCTTCTGAAAACTCCAGCAGAAACTACACACAACATAACACAGGTCAAAGAGGAAATGAACTCTTTTAGTGACACCAGCTGATGGGTCATGGGACTATGTAAAGGCCGGTGGTGTGGACAACCGTGTCACTGATGCGGCAGCTCACCTGGAGAGTCACAGCCAGCAAATACCATGGACAGCTAATACTGCTACAGCTACTGATATCAACCCTTAAGGTATCAACAGAAATAAACACATTTTAACTAGTGCAGAGCATTTCGCAGAGGCTGCAGAGCAGACACACATGACAGATGACACCTGGACAACACTGTAGTCCCTTTGATCCAAGGTAAGCGCTTAAGAGCAACATGCCAACCTTCAGCTCAAGGCTAAAACCCTACAGACCTTCCAGTCCTCTCATATCAGCAGACATGAATAAACTCTTGATGCCTGGGAACAGTGTTGGATAGGTGCAATGGCCCATCGGTACCATTGACTCTCTGGGCCCACTACATGTACATTTACATTACTCTCATTCACTAAACTGACCTACCCTTCTATCCTATAATATAATCGCCTTATGATGTCTGTCTGTCTCTCTGTAACGGAAATCCCGCGTCGCTGATTGGTCGCCGCTGAGTGTGGCAACCAATCAGTGACAGGTGCAGTCCGGCTGCGAATTGGTGCGGGATTTGAACCACGCACGCCACCGCTGATCTAACGATCGGTAGCGCTAGCCAGTCATCTCCTGGCTGCTTGCAGGAAGTACCTCGACCGCCATATTGGAACACCCAAGTTATGGGTATTCCAATATGGCGGTCGGGATTCAAATCCCCCACCAAGCCGCGGTGGACAACGACCAACGACTTCAATACTACGCCCTAGCGTGACAGGGTCCCAAAGACCGCTATATCGTTGCTGCATTTGCTGGTAAGATCTGACTGTTTGACATTTCACCAGCGACCACGTAGTGACGCTCCAGCGATCCCTACCAGGTCGTATCGTTGTCGGGATCGCTGAAGCTTCGCCAAGTGTGACGGTACCTTACTGGTCGCTCATTGCATTATTCTTAAATCTTCATAAATAAACTACATACATATTCTAGAATACCCGATGCTTTACAATCGGGCCACCATCTAGTTTAATAATATTCTGGGTAGTTTTGGTAAATAAAACATGAGATTCTGCCTTGTCTGTACATACTCCTGATGAAGCATTTATGAAATTCGCGTCTGGTTTTTGTTGGGCGACTATTATTGTATCTTTTACTTAAAGGGAATCTGTCAGCAGGTTTTTGCTGCCTCATCTGACAGCAACATAATGTAGGCAAAGGAATCCTGAATCCAGCGATGTATCACAGATTACTGGCTGCAGCCGTTCTCACACAATCAAAGCATTTCGTTTTAGAGGAGCAGCAGAGCTTGGAGAGCTGCCCCCACCCACACCCCAGGCTCTCAATAGAGATTATACATTGACAGTGAGGTGTCAATCACAGCAGGGGGGTGTGTTGGACTGCCCTGCCCTGCACAAATTAGTCCTGTAATGAAATAGTACAATGGACTATATGTATTTATTGTTCTCTGCGTCCATTTGAATGGATGAGCGTGCACATGTGTGACCATTCATCATTTAGTGCACTCATGCACTTATATGTATATATAGATATATGTATTTTTATTTGATGCTAGTACGCTTTACATATAGATGATGCACTTTGTATTTCCACATTTGCTCACTCAGCAATTTTATGTATTTGGTGTTTGTCTTGTCTTTATCTTGGTGTTTATTCAATAAAGGTTCAATTATTTTTATGAAATAAAATTGAGTCCCTCCACATTTTTTTCTCTTTTTCAGTATTCTTATTGCTTAATATTTACTGGAACTACACTCTATGCCTGTACATAGGAAATCAAATGTATTGTGCTAATAGTAAGGAGTAAGGGGCCCAATCCTGCAGAGGCCCACCAGGGGATTTACCGCTTCCCCTGTGGTCCAGTCCTGGCCTTCCCAAAATCCAGCTTTAAACAACTGGAAGCCGAGCCTTTATTATGCAGCTGCCATTGTCTGAAACTCGTTACCTGGATCAATGGATACACTTAAATCAAGACTCAAATGTATTGGTTCAATATGGCATTGAAAGACATAACTCATAGCACTCTACATAAGACTGTATGGCAAACTGAACAATTTACTCCCCAGACTGTACTCCAAGTCCACTGCAAAAAAAACTTAAAGCAACGTGCTGGTTTTGCTGATTTTGTCACAATTATGATTTGTCACATTTGATATTATTGCTGCGTACAAGTTGAGATAGAATTGTAATACAGCACCCACGGTGGTCAAACAGAATTTGTTTTAAGCTCCATTAGATTCCTCCTTATTCTCAGTATTAGTAACAGGACACTGCCCCCTGCTGGCCGAAGATATTGCCCAGGACAAAAGGATCAGGAAGCAGTTTCCTGGAGGGACGTAAGACCAGTAAAGCACTAGCTCAGGTGATAGCGGTAGTGTAGCAACAACGTATAAAAGCCGAGGATGTGACCGAAAGAAGAGTGTTGGAGCCAAAAAGCAGAAAAAAGATGTGCACGCAGGGATTGTGGAACAACGTTCCCCCTGCAGAAGAGTCGAGTGGTACGATTGCTGCTCTCAAAATGTCTGTGCCAGGTAGTTGCCAAAATGAGTCCCCAGAATCTCAACGACGCACAGACACCGCAGATGCCACTTGTCAAGACCCCAGGCCTGGACAATGAGGTCAAGCCAGAGATGCTGCTTGTCGAGACCCGATGCCCAGACTATGAGGTCAAGCCACAGAATGTCATGCTGGGTGTGGGGAGACACCCAGCGCTAGATGACGACAGGGGGGGGGGGGGAAAGAAAGGAGTCCCTAGTGCTAAGGGCAAAAAAGGGGGGATATGGTGACCCCTACAAAAACTAGCACTGACACGTCCCATACAGTTGCCGCAACTGTCGCCCCCAGGATACCTATTCCCTGACTGTCCCTGGACTACCACTTCACAGAGATCAAAGCAGGTGATCACTAGTCAGCCTGGCTAGCAACTAATGAAACTCACAAGGGAAACAAACAAAGAGGGAAGAGATACACTTGGCTTGAGCAGATCTAAGCAGCAAACCACAGACTCCAGGAAACACTGCTTTGAGCTAAGATACAACCAGGAACACCTGAACAGCTATCACCAGCAGTGCATCCTCGGAGTCTAGGGGAATATATAGGCAGCTCAAGGTAAGGAATCAGCTGGGTCCTAGTGACATCCTGCTTTTACTAAAATGGGAATGCGTCTTAAAGCGACAATGACATTTTCTTAGGATTTTGACTGTTTGGCCACACACTGGAACCTTCTACGAGTGGCCTCTAAAGTCTCATCCGTGCCTCCTGACACATCTGTGACACAGATGCTGCCTGTCAAGACCCAGTGCCCAGACTATGAGGTCAAACCGAAGAGGGCCACCTGTCATGATCCCAAGCCCAAACTATGAGGTTAAGCCTAGGAAGCCACCTGTCGAGACCCTGAGCTCAGACTACAAGGTCAAGCTGCAGATGCTGCTTGTCAAGACCCCAAGTTGAAACTGAGGTCAAGTCGTAGATGCGCCTGTCAAAACCCCGAGCCCAGGCAACATGGGAAAGTCACAGACACCACCTGTCAAGACACGAGCCCAGGCTACATGGGCAAGCTGCAGACACCACCTGTCAAGACCACTGCCCTGGTGACCAGTGAGCCTGCCATGATTCCTTCTCGCCATGCGTACCTAATGATCAGACTCTAATTATAAGATTCTAGCCTTGGTCAGTATATTGTCTATTTGATTTAAATATTTAGACTGCGGCCTTTCTAACACTTGGAAGATGACTGTGTTCGATAGCGGCCCTGACGGTACTTTAACCAGGGTTACTATTTGTCCAGTAGGGGAGTGGTTATCCCAGACTCAATTACACTGGACGTGTTGAAATAAGCGTTTTGTTCTGAATACCTTGTGATCAGGTTCATCCAATACTTATTCCCCTGTATTGAACCTCTCACATGCCGGACCGGTCGTTGCAGAGGGTCTTACGCACAACTCTACAGGGTGGGCCATTTATATGGATACACCTAAATAAAATGGGAATGGTTGGTGATATCAACTTCCTGTTTGTGGCACATTAGTATATGGGAAGGCGGGGAAACTTTTCCAGATGGGTGTTGACCATGGCGGCCATTTTGAAGTCGGCCATTTTGGATCCAACTTTATTTTTTTCAATGGGAAGAGGGTCATGTGACCTATCAGACGTATTGAGAATTTCATAAGAAAAACAATGGTGTGCTTGGTTTTAACATAACTTTATTCTTTCATGAGTTATTTCAAATTGAGATCACCATTCATTCCCATTTTATTTAGGTGTATCCTTATAGATGTCCCACCCTGTAGATCACTCAACACTAGCTAAAAGCCTCACCATGAAAGCTCTCATACATCCCTATATTGCTGATCCGGTTAGATTTCCTCCATCTTTTAGCTCTTTGTGACCATTCATTTAGCCCAATAAGCTATTACACATGCGGCCTCTCTTGCTGATGAAATCCTACCCTCCCGGTGTCAATGACAAGCAATTAATGGTACTAAGCAATCTAATTCAACTTCAATGAGCAGCATCTTCTCCTCTGCACCCAGAGGCTTTGACAGTCAATTTTTGTAGCAATGGACAATAGTATTGATTAGTTAACCAACTAATTGAATAAAGGATCTGGAGCAGGTTCATTCCATTGTATAGATATAAACCATTCTGTAAGGACAGCAGGGGTGCAGCAGTGTGAACTAGCCCTCACCTACGTATTATTTTATGGATGACTGTATAGAAAAATGATTTATGGTACATTCACCATTAAAAGACAAACATGGCGAGAACAAAGATAAGAGAACAGCGAGAACAGTCGTCACTGGGAAAAAAGTCATCCATCAAAGAGATTGACCCAATTTGTCCAATAGCTCTTTCACAGCACATGGATGTCATAGAGCAAGGACTCACGCTCACGTCCCACATGTATTAGGGCTCTGGATGACTTGTCTTGATCATACACTATGTGGTCCATGTAATACTGCAATTTGTTGAAAGTGGATTTTGGAGATTGCCTCGGCAATATAATTAGATCCCCAGGGGTTTTAGTAGCCAATGAGAAGCCAACGGAGACAACTAACTTAAAAGGGTTACTGGGGGCAAACCTATTGATACAATACACAGGGGTTTTAATCTTCTGTTGTTGAGGGTGTTGGACCTCCAATTGTCACGGCACTAATATAGAAGATGAGGGAATGAGTATCAGGATGAAAATAATGGGCAGGGTACCTGGGTAGCTAGTCTGACCCTGTACTGGGATCCCTAGCTCTCCCTGCTCCTAGAGGTACCTTTGATGGTGAGGAGGTCTGGGTCACCACCATTGCCCTCTGCTCATCAACCAGCCCTGGGCTAGCAACCTCTCACCTCCACCTCTCACCTCCACCCACCAGCAGGAAATTCCCCAAAGATGAATATCTTCACTGCAGAAGGACTTCAGCAACAGCACAGACATCCTAACAGGTCAAGGCAGAGTGAAACTCTATCAGTGACACCTGATGGAAGGAAGTGGAAATATTTAAAAGCTAAGTGATCTTACACACAGCCACCTACACTTGCAGAGCCGCACACAAGGACAACAGCAGCTTCTAGCATTAACCTTGGAAGAACCAAAGGAAATTACAGCAGCATCACACATGGACTGCAAAGCAGTCAACACGTGACATCATTAATCTGATACTGGGATATACAAACAGAAGCATCCGGTCTAGATCACGTGAAGTCATTATCCCCCTCTACTTCTCTTTGGTCAGACCTCATCCGGATATTGTGTCTAGTTCTAGGCTCCACATTTTATAAATGACATCAACAAGTTGGAGCGAGTTCAGAGAAGAGCAACCAGAATGGTGACTGATCTGCAAACCCTGTCCTATGAGGAACGGTTACAGGACTTGGGAATGTTTAGCTTGCCAAAAAGAAGACTGAGAGGAGACTTAATAGCTGTCTACAAATATCTCAAGGGCTGTCACACTGTAGAGGGATCAGCTTTATTCTAGGGCTGTCACACTGTAGAGGGATCAGCTTTATTCTAGGGCTGTCACACTGTAGAGGGAACAGCTTTATTCTCATTTGCACAAGGTAAGACTAGAAGCAATAGGATGGAACTGAATGGGAGGAGACACAGATTAGATATTAGAAAAACCTTTTTGACAGTGAGGGTGATCAACGAGTGGAACAGGCGGTCACGAGAGGTGGCCAGTTCTCCTTCAATGGAAGTCTTCACACAGAGGCTGGGCAGACATCTGTCTGGGAGGATTTACTGAATCCTGCTTTGAGCAGGGTTGGACCACAATGACCCAGGAGGTCTTCTTCACATCTCGATGACCCAGGAGGTCCCTTCACATGATGACCAGGGAGGTCCCTTCACATGATGACCCAGGAGGTCCCTTCACATGATGACCCAGGAGGTCCCTTCACATGATGACCCAGGAGGTCCTTTCACATGATGACCCAGGAGGTCCCTTCACATGATGACCCAGGAGGTCCCTTCACATGATGACCCAGGAGGTCCCTTCACACAATGACCCAGGAGGTCCCTTCACCTGATGACCCAGGAGGTCCCTTCACACAATGACCCAGGAGGTCCCTTCACATGATGACCCAGGAGGTCCCTTCACATGATGACCCAGGAGGTCCCTTCACCCGATGACCCATGAGGTCCCTTCCATCTCTCCATGTAGGGTAAACTCGGAATGTTGGATACAGGTTCCAGTCTTTGCAGTTGTCCATGTGATTTCTCTTCCATAACCCAACCTGTATTTCTCTTTGTGGTTTACCAGAACTATTCCCAGATGAATTCATATTCTTTGCAGATTTTGTAGTTCATTTAGCTCGTCTTCACAGCTCAGAACAATGTGACAAATGATGGCGGTGGCAAATATATAATTCACGTGTTCTTACGGTTTCATTGACATACAGCACGACCGAGACTAACAGTGTAATTGCCTACAGCAAGCGAAGAACTTACAAGTATCAAGAAAGTGTTCTATAAGTAGAAAAATAAAAGAAATATATGACAGGTATCATCATACTGAGCATTGTTACAAAGAGCTGACCAAAATAATCAATTAAAGGGAATCTGTCTGCAGGTTTTTACTATGTAAGCTGAGGATAGCATGCTGTAAGGGTTAAAAAACTAAAAGCAACTGTGCCTCTCTTATCAGTGTGTGTGCTACTGTTTACGTAAATCAAAGCTTTGAAGTTAGTAAGCCAAACATCCGACTCCAACTCCTCAATTTCCCTGAATCTGACTCCAACTCCACCGAAATAGACACTAACTGACCTCCACAACTCCGACTCCATAACTCCGACTCCACAACTCCGACAACCAGGGCTGTGAAGTGAGTAAGTCAAATATCCCACTCCAACTCTTGAATTTCCCTGAATTCGACTTCGACTCCATCAAAATGGACACCAACTCCGACTCCAACTTCGCAACCAGGGCTGTGGAGTCAGTAAGCCAGACATCCGACTCCAACTCCTCAATTTCACTGAATCCAACTCCACCAAAATGGACCCTGACTCTGACTCCACAACTCTTGACTCCACAACCAGGGCTGTGAAGTTAGTAAGCCAAACAATCCGACTCCAACTCAATTTCCCTGAATCTGACTCAAACTCAACCCAAAATAGACATCGACTCCAAGACTCCAACTCCACAGCCCTGACATAAACTAATGACTTTATCACCCTGCAATTAACATTGCAGGACTAGAAAATCACATGCATGGCAGTCAGACACGCCCCCTCCTCTAATTGACACCTCACTGTCAGTGTACAATCTTTATAGAGCCTGGTGTGGGCGGGGGCAGCTCTCCCAGCTCTGCCGTGTCTCTAAAACTAAATGCTTTGATTGTGTGAGAACGGCTGCAGCCAGTAATCTGTGTGATACATTGTTGGATTCAGGTTTTTTTTGCCTACATTATGTTGCTGTCAAATGAGGTAGCGAAAACCTGCATTTTTTTAAAATAAAGATTCCTACAAAAATATTGCAACAAGATGGAAAAACTGAATTGTTTGTAATTCTGAAAAATTCGGGTGATTAACAAAATAGGCTATATACCACAGCTCCTGGGGAGGGGAGGTATTTAAACAAACAATGTAGTGCAATCGGAGACCCACTCACGCCTGTTAACTAGTCAGATAGCGCTGTCATACTCTGACAGCGCAATCTAATATGAGCTGGCAAGGATTGCGCCGATCCCCGCCGCCATCGGTGACCACATGACGCAATCACAAGGTGCCGATGGATTCTCATGACAGCCAGGCATCAGATGATGACCCATATCACTGTCATGACAAATTTCCTATGAATGCTGCCTAAGTGCCAGCGTTCACAAGAGATGATCATTTCTACTGTTCAGAGGGATGCTGAAGCACGTCTCTCTACAGCAGAAGCGTTCAGATAGTGCAGGTTTCAGGCGTCCCAAGAGGAATAATAAAATCAATAGAATGTGTGAATAAAAATAAGAATATGAGAAAACAAAATAAAGAGTTCAAATCACCCCCCTTTTGCCCCATTGAAATTTCAACTATTTAAAAAAAAAAAAATACACATATTTGATATCAGAAATGCCCGATCAAAATTTAAAATCAATTAATTAGATCTATAAACTGCGGAACGGAAAAAACATAAAAACATCAAAATTACATTTTTTTGGTCACCGCAACATTACAATAAAATGCAACAACAGGCGATCAAAAAAATGTATCTACCCAAAAATGGTGTCATTAGAAACGTCAGCTCAAGACGCAAAAGATAAGCCGTCACACAGCCCCAAATCCTGAAAAATGACGACGCGGAAAATGGGGCAAAAGTTGCAATTCTTTTTTTTGACAAATTTCTGCATTTTTTTTCACCACTTAGATAACATGTTTGGTATCTATGAACTCGTACAAACCCAAGGCATCATACCGACACGTCAGTGTTACCATATAGTACTGACCCGAGACATCATACCGACACCTCAGTGTTACCATATAGTACTGACCCCAGACATCATACCGACACCTCAGTGTTACCATATAGTACTGACCCCAGACATCATACCGACACGTCAGTGTTACCATATAGTACTGACCCCAGACATCATACCGACACCTCAGTGTTACCATATAGTACTGACCCCAGACATCATACCGACACGTCAGTGTTACCATATAGTACTGACCCCAGACATCATACCGACACCTCAGTGTTACCATATAGTACTGACCCCAGACATCATACCGACACCTCAGTGTTACCATATAGTACTGACCCCAGACATCATACTGACACCTCAGTGTTATCATATAGTACTGACCCGAGACATTATACAGACACGTCAGTGTTACCATATAGTACTGACCCCAGACATCATACCGACACCTCAGTGTTACCATATAGTACTGACCCGAGACATCATACCGACACCTCAGTGTTACCATATAGTACTGACCCCAGACATCATACCGACACCTCAGTGTTACCATATAGTACTGACCCCAGACATCATACCGACACGTCAGTGTTACCATATAGTACTGACCCCAGACATCATACCGACACCTCAGTGTTACCATATAGTACTGACCCCAGACATCATACTGACACCTCAGTGTTATCATATAGTACTGACCCGAGACATTATACAGACACGTCAGTGTTACCATATAGTACTGACCCCAGACATCATACTGACACCTCAGTGTTACCATATAGTACTGACCCCAGACATCATACCGACACGTCAGTGTTACCATATAGTACTGACCCCAGACATCATACCGACACCTCAGTGTTACCATATAGTACTGACCCCAGACATCATACCGACATGTAAGTGTTATCATATAGTACTGACCCCAGACATCATACTGACACCTCAGTGTTACCATATAGTACTGACCCCAGACATCATACCGACACCTCAGTGTTACCATATAGTACTGACCCCAGACATCATACTGACACCTCAGTGTTATCATATAGTACTGACCCGAGACATCATACCGACACGTCAGTGTTACCATATAGTACTGACCCCAGACATCATACTGACACATCAGTGTTACCATATAGTACTGACCTGAGGCATCATACCGACACCTCAGTGTTACCATATACTACTGACCTGAGGCATCATACCGACATGTCAGTGTTACCATATAGTACTGACCCGAGACATCATACCGACACCTCAGTGTTACCATATAGTACTGACCCGAGACATCATACTGACACCTCAGTGTTACCATATACTACTGACCCGATGCATCATACCGACACCTCAGTGTTACCATATAGTACTGACCCGAGACATCATACCGACATCTCAGTGTTACCATATAGTACTGACCCCAGACATCATACCGACACCTCAGTGTTACCATATAGTACTGACCCCAGACATCATACCGACACCTCAGTGTTACTATATAGTACTGACCCCAGACATCATACCGACACGTCAGTGTTACCATATAGTACTGACCCGAGGCATCATACCGACACCTCAGTGTTACTATATAGTACTGACCCAGACATCATACTGACACCTCAGTGTTACCATATAGTACTGACCCCAGACATCATACCGACACCTCAGTGTTACCATATAGTACTGACCCCAGACATCATACCGACACCTCAGTGTTACCATATAGTAGTGACCTGAGACATCATACCGACACGTCAGTGTTACCATATAGTACTGACCCCAGACATCATACCGACACGTCAGTGTTACTATATATCGCACAGTGAATAAAAAAAAAAAAAAACTTTTTGCAATTTCACTTGGATTTTCCCCATTTTCCTGTACACTATATGGTAAAATGAATGATGTCATTCAAAATTACAACTCGTCCCGCACAAACCAAACCTCATATGTCTATATTGACGGAAAAATAAATAAGTTATGGTTCTTGGAAGAAGGGGAGGAAAAAAGGAAAACAATTAAAAAGATTGTCCTCATGTGATCTGCAGAGTAACTCACGGCTTGTTATAAATACACAGAACTTTACAACGTTCAATGTAAAAAATGGGAAAGGAAAATACGTGACACCAGAAAGGGACGATGTTGTGAAATTTCGGAGGGAGATTCCCTTTAACCCATTGTGTTTCCAGTTCTCTCCTTGTTTCTGACCAGCTGAAGGCGTCAATGTGTTTAGAAGAACAGACGAGACGTGACACGATGGCGGCGCTTACACCGGGGTCCGGGGATCCATCATGGAACGACCATCTCACACAATGAGAAGCCAAGAAAACAACACAAAGATGATGTGAGTCACAATATGAATCATCAGCGTCTAAACTATCTCCTCCGAATTGCTGCACACTACAGAGGACGCCCCTGAGTAAGACCATGAACGTCTCATTGCAATCCTCATTCTACCAGAGACATTACAAGGACTACACGGACATTACTCTGCGTTCCAGGAGAAATAAAGACAATATGTCATCATTTAGTTATTAGGGGACATATTAATGAATGTGACGCTAGCACCAATGACCCTGCAGCAGGGACGCTGCACACTCACTCCACCGGGCGTCCTGCGGCGTCTGTCCCGGTCCCCTCCGCTGATCCCTGCCCCCGCGGTCTGCACAGGTCTGCACAGGTCTCCCCGCCTCTAAAGGGCAAGGCAGACACTATGTATGTGTCCCCCGCCAATTACTGGACAACACTAGGTACTTAGGGCACCCTCACCCTATGGAAGAGGCCTGAACAACATGGTCCTACTGCTTAAGATGTTTGCAAGTTGTCAGGTTCTGTTTCCCTGTATCCTGTGCCCGTTATCTGGGCCAGCTAAGCCATATCTGTGTTCCAGAACCTGCACCTACCAGTATCTGCCGTGATAGTCAGTATATGTTGTACCTGCCGCACTCACCAGTATCTGCCGTGATAGTATCTGTTGTACCTGCCGCACCCACCAGTATCTGCCGTGATAGTATCTGTTGTACCTGCCGCACCCACCAGTATCTGCCGTGATAGTATCTGTTGTACCTGCCGCACTCACCAGTATCTGCCGTGATAGTATCTGTTGTACTTGCCGCACCCACCAGTATCTGCCGTGATAGTATCTGTTGTACCTGCCGCACCCACCAGTATCTGCCGTGATAGTATCTGTTGTACCTGCCGCACCCACCAGTATCTGCCATGATAGTATCTGTTGTACCTGCCGTACCCACCAGTATCTGCCGTGATAGTATCTGTTGTACCTGCCGCACCCACCAGTATCTGCCTTGATAGTATCTGTTGTACCTGCTGCACCCACCAGTATCTGCCATGATAGTATCTGTTGTACCTGCCGCACCCACCAGTATCTGCCATGATAGTATCTGTTGTACCTGCCGCACCCACCAGTATCTGCCGTGATAGTATCTGTTGTACCTGCCACACCCACCAGTATCTGCCGTGATGGTATCTGTTGTACCTGCCGCACCCACCAGTATCTGCCGTGATAGTATCTGTTGTACCTGCCGTACCCACCAGTATCTGCCGTGATGGTATCTGTTGTACCTGCCGCACCCACCAGTATCTGCCGTGATAGTCAGTACCTGTGTACCTGCCACACCACCAGTATCTGCCATGTCTTTCAGTACCTGTTGTACCAGCCTGAACCTACCAGTACCTGCCGCACCTGCCGTACTCACCAGTATCTGCAATGATAGTCAGTACCTGTTGTACCTGCCTAACCTGCCAGTACCTGTTGTACCTGCCACACTTGCCATACCTAAAAGTATCTGCCGTGTCTGTCAGTACCCATTGTACCGGCCTCACCTGCCGTACCCACAAGTATCTGCAGTGTCTCTCAGTACCCGTTGTACCTGCCTCACCTCCCGTACCCACAAGTATCTGTTGTGTCTGTCAGTACCTGTTGTACTGGCCTCACCCACAAGTATCTGCCAGTACCCATTGTACCTGCCGTACCTGCCACTAGCTGAGTCTGTGTCTGCACTCTTGACCCCTGTGGTCAGCCGCTAAGGTGCCGAGAGTTCCCCTGTAGTAGCACCTGGTGGCTACCCTCCAGCACAAGCCTATCCTCACCATCAGAGGCTCTATTGAAGACGAGGTAGTTGCTTAGTTATGCCCCTCCAGGCCTGGATTGGCACTGCGGGCTCAGTGACTTCACACCCACCAGCGGGACAATGTAAATTTGAAGTGTTTTTAATTTTTAGTCGTTACAAATTGAGGGATAAAGGGTGGATGTAGTAGGTGACCAACCAAAGAATTATTGGGGAAGGGATTTAGAAGGGTGTTCCAGTAACATCAGTCATTCAAAAATAACTGCAGCACTCAATCCTGTCAGTGTGCACAGTACACAATACTTACAACAGTCCAAAAAGCGTCACTCTGCTATGACAATTAGAATATAGGAATAGTTCATAAGCGAAAAGAGTGAGACACTTAGCTTCATAAATATGGCCATATCGATAAACCACCCAGTCGCCACGTCGAGGCGTGTCTGCTTGACCGGGTCCCTAACCTCCATTTTCAGCCTCTATCTGTGCGCACTGACAGGATTGAGTGACGCAGTTATTCTTGACTTTTAGTATGGGTTCACACCTTCTGTTGTGCACCGTCCCCGCCCTGGGCCCATTTGAGCTAGTGTTCTCTGCTATCAGTTTTTTCTTTTTTCCAATTTGCCTATAAAAAGAGGAGGTTTTTAACCCAGATAGGGGCTGAAAAATGGAGGTTAGGGACCCGGTTAACCAGATACGCCTTAACGTGGCGACTGGGTGGTTTATCGATATGGCCATATTTATAAAGCTAAGTGTCTCAATTTTTTCGCTTATGAAACAACCCAGTAACATCAGTCGTCACCTGTCCTCTGTAGAGGTCGGACAGCCAAGTCAATCACCGGAATAGAGGAGTTTGGTCTATTAACTGAGTGGAGCATCACACTATTCACCGGATAGATAAATGCCACCAGAAGAAAAGAAGTATATACTAAAAACTAGCCAAAATGCGTCATAATGAACACTGGATGACACTCATTAGGTTCTTTTCTCTCACTGAAGCCTATATTCTATGGAGGAGTCATGGTCGCCATACTATCTTTTTATTTCACGGAGAGTCAATGAAAAACGAGGTCATTAAAGGTCTGACTATGATGTCTATGATACAGTCTACACTGTCATCACAGACAGGGGTCTAATGGCCTCATTTTTCATGGAATGTCTGTAAAAATAAAAAGAATCACACAGTCTTGCAATCTTGAGATGAGCACAAGTAGCTTGAGCGATGGCAGGGTGGCACAAAATAATCACTAACAGAGGAATACAAAATACACAAAAAATGGTGGCAGGATAACAGAGGTAGGATGATATACGAGATGTGCCACTACCGGGCCCAGATCTGGAGAAAGACTTGAGCTATGGAAGGATCAGCGGCAGCTCCTCCCCTATATCAGCTCTGCTAGAGGACACTTCCAGTATTTATTGATGCATGGATAGAAGCAGGGCTACCTGTGTTGCCAACCGTCCAGAAATACAAGGGTTAATCCATAAAAATAGGGCAAATTGTCCTGTCGGTAACACAAATTTAAAGGGCTTCTCAGCACGTGATGTGGGGTATGCTTGCAAGGGTTAATTTATCTCCTCTCGCTTGATCCAGCACTCAACCCCATTTATAGGCTATAAAGTGTGAATAAATCACACCCTGACACAGTCCACACACCCCAGCTACACAACACGCTGGCCACTACTCATCAAACACACGGGGTGGTGATGAGTTCCCAAGATGATAATCAACAGGGTCAATCACTCTCTTTAAGGTTATGGATTCTTTAGAGCATACAAGTATCAAACTTATTAAAGGTTTAAGCTTTAATATAAAAATTACAGTGCTTATAATAAAAAGATACAAAAATAAAAAGGACACACAGATATGCAAAGCAATTATAAAATAAAATAAGAGAAATACAGAAATATCTAACTTGCAGTCTAAAGTTATTCTTCTGTTTACTTGGGGGAAGGAGAAATGAAATATGGATCACATTAGCATTGACTGACCCCAAATGTAAATCACTTTCTTTTGTACCACTTAGCTGTTATATGTTTGGTCTTGGGCTCGGTTTCCAGGACAAACTATAATTGTAATATTCTAATCTCAGGTCTGTGACTGGACCATGGCTAATTTAGTAATGAATACATTGCATATTAAATGACCCATGCTTTACAAGCACCTCCCTTCCTATAGTAAATAGAGAATGTGAAGACTTGCCACTAGATACCATTTAGTCAGTCCTTTGAAGCTTGCAGAAGTGTGACAAATTTTACCCTCTGTCTTTTCATGGAAACTCCCCCCTTTGTTCTCAGTTCCTGTAATCAAGATAAGGAGAGGTTATGCCTTTTGTGTACAATTGGCAGACTGGAATCAATGCTACCTTACTAATGCCTGCTGCTACGTATATACAATTATTCCTACAAATACATATTTCCTTTACACTCATGAACAAAGTTTATTTTAAAGAAAATATTTTGTATTAATAATACATTCTACAACTGGATTTGTTTAAAAAAAATGTTCAGGTCCCGAGATATTTTTTGGGGAAAAAAGTGTGCCTATAATCCGAAAAATATGGCATACATTTCTCTCCATTACTTTTTTTCCCCTTTGGGCACATTCTTTCTTCATTTCATTGTTGTATTATTTTGTATGAGTTGTACTGATAATATGTACAGTTTATCATTTTGTAATACTTACACCTTTTATGTTTCTTTGGATATATATTAAAGAAGGGGACGGGAACCTATGGCTCGCAAGCCAGATGTGGCTGTTTTGATGGCCACATCTGGCTTGCAGCCAAATCGGGGCCCGCCACCATGTTCTGGGTGCCGCCGTGCCTGTTGCCGCTGTGCAGTCTTCCGGGTGCCGCTGTGCGGTCTTCCGGGTGCTGCTCTCCCTGCTGCCGTACCCACACAGTTTAAGACAATCAGAGGCCAGCAGGTGCCGCCCAATCAGATTCCAGCATGTGACATCATGAGCCACGAGTGGGCCGCAGCTGTTGACCTCTGATTGGATTAACCCGTGTGAGTACGGCAGCAGGGAGAGCGGCACCCGGAAGACCACACAGCGGCGGACCGCGGAGGATCGGTGAGTATGTCTGTGTGTCTGTGTGTGTCAGTGTGTGTGTCAGTGTATATGTGTGTGTGTCTCAGTGTGTGTGTGTCTGTGTGCGTGTCAGTGTGTGTGTCAGTGTGGGTGTGTAGTCTGTGTGTGTGTCAATGTATATGTGTGTGTGTCGGTGTGTGTGTGTGTCGTGTGTGTGTCGTCAGTGTGTGTGTCTCAGTGTGTGTGTGTCAATGTGTGTGTGTGTCAGTGTATATGTGTGTGTGTGTTGTGTGTGTGTGTCAGTGTGTGTGTTGTCAGTGTGTGTGTGTCAGTCTGTGTGTGTGTCAATGTATATGTGTGTGTTCTGTGTGTGTCAGTCTGTGTGTGTCTCAGTGTGTGTGTGTCAGTGCGTGTGTGTCTGTGTTTACTGGTACCGTCACAATGGTGGGGGCTGTAAAGGGCTACAAAGGGAATGATGGGGTATTGCATGGGAATGATGGGGGTACTGCATTGGATGATGGGTACTGCTGCGATGATGGGGGTACTGCAAGGGGATAATGGGGTACCATATTGGGGCTGCAAGGGGATATGGGGAGACCATATTTGGGGCTGCAAAGGGATGATGGGAGTACCATATCAGGAGCTGCAAGGTGATGATGGCGGTGCCATATTGCGGGCTGCAAAGGGCTGCAAGGGAATTCATCATTGGTAGCAACAGCATTAGAGCATTAAAAAGAATTCAGAGACTTGTTGGACTTTAAAAGTGTTGGTCTTACATAAATTGACACATTTACTTGTATTTAGTTCTAAAGAAATGTACGGCTCTCACAGAATTAAATTTTGAAATATGTCGCGATTATGGCTCTCTCAGCCAAAAAGGTTCCTAACCCCTGTATTATAGTAAAGGTGAAGATCCAAGGATGACTGAAACATTTATAATCTCGGATTGGAACTAAAACTTGAATTTACCTTCACACTAATAAAAACTAAGAATAAGTGCACTCCTTAGTTAGTGGTGGATGCCGCACTACAGAGCCCCTTTCACAGATGTCTCCTGGCTAGCCACATTGATAAAGGTCTAGTTTTGATTGAGACGTCTATAATCTTGGTGTAAGAGGTTGTAAGGAATAACAGGGGGACCAGACCCTCAGGATAGGGAGGCCCTAGCTGTCCCTTATCTCAGAGTTACCTCCGATGGCGAGGGTGTCTGAGCCGCCACCCTTGCCCTGCTCCTAGCCAGCCCTGATCTAATACCCCCTCTTCCCCCAACACAGAAAATTGGATTGCAAATTAAACTTGAATTGATCCAAGTATCATTGACTTTACATTACGGGTTTGGATCCACCGACGGTAGAAGTGCCACGGTTTCTTTCGAAACCCTTTCGGATGGCATTATTCTACATGCAGAGCATATACTGCGAAATCAAACGACCTTATGTAATAGTGAATGACTGTATCAGTGCCAACCTTGGGGAGAGCTAAAAAATTTATGGTCGTCTAAATGAAAAGTGATTACTTGCTCCATTCTGCCCAGCTGAAAATGCCATGGCACAACAATGCCTCAGGATGAATAGACTTTCAGGCCGCCTCAAGCTTTCCCTGATTGAATGGAGCGCGGAACACATTCATTGATCATGCTGGTCGGATATTATAAGTTGCTGACGCAGAATGGCCCCTAACCCCGGTCCGGTGCCAGGAAAAAAGAACACAGTGTAGAAGGACTTCTGTTGGGTAATTTATGTAGTTTGCCAGTCATAAGATTGTATTTTGGGATAAGCATACGAAATACTCCGTCTATGTGACAGCTGCAGAAGGCAGGCCCTTTCCGGAATGGATGCATTTAATTCAGGTTATAGTTTTTGAGTTTTATTTCTTTTTCACCCAAGATAAACGAGCCGAAAGGAAGCAGCAAAATCAATCAATGTAAAAGACAATTGATCTGTGGTACGAGGGATTTAGTTTAAGAACAGTTTTCTTAGGTCTGAAGTCTTCGTGAGATACATTATGTTATTCGGTGTACAGGGGCAGTCAGGGCATAATAGCACCTTCATAGAATGCAGTATAGGCGCTGGTGAAGAGGGTGTTTTTAGTTTCACACATACCAAAATCAGGCGGCAGGTCATTTTAAGTCTGCTGCAATGTTTATTATAATTGAAGATTTATATACCGAGTCACAACATTGGGGACTTTCTGGGGTTAAAAGAAGTACAATGAAGAATTATAAAAAGTCAATAAAGGGGTTGTATTATAAATACAATTTTCTGGGGTAACTTGTTGATAACTGCGGGTCTCATAGCTAGGACCCTGACAGACCCTGAAAGTAGGGTTCTAATATAAATGGAGTTTTGCACCACTAGTCCATCTATTAACTATGGGACTGCTGGACAGAGCTGACTGTTTGGCTTTATCTGGCTCGGCCACTGGGTACCAGCTGTTTGACAATATTAGTTCTATGGAAGCTCAGAAGAATGTAATGCAAAAGTGCTTGGAGATTTTCACAGAGCTTCTTTAAAACTCGCAGCTGGGACCTTGACCTTGACAGACCCTGACAGCAGGGCTCTAATATGAATGAAGTAATGGTACAACCAGGGCTGTGGAGTCAGTAAGCCAAACCTCCTCAATTTCCCTGAATCTGTACATTTTGTGTGAATTTATCCAGAGAGATTATCTGCAATTGGTTATAATATATACTGTATCAGTTGACTGAGTGACCATTACAGTGACCACCAATAACCGCCAAAATGGTTGACCATAGCTCTAGTTTGCTGTACCAAGTTAGATGAGGTATTCATAAAAAAAGAAGAATTCATGTGAAAAATAACACAGAGAAAGATCAGTACAAAAACTGACCAATGCAAAAATTGTCATATAAGGGTAATGCAGAAGGGTAAATAGAAATAAATAGTGGTAAATATCTCAAAATAAAGCCAGTAACTGTCACAGGGTGGTAAAATGGTTAGGGAGTAATGTAGCAGATAGCAATGATGGGCAAAAGACAATTAGCGAACTTTGTTTGACTCTTAGACTGGGGGTGGGGGGACCCTGGCTCACATTGTTCCCATAATTACTGTACCTGAAAGGTGAGGATGTCTTGGCTGCCACACTTGCCCTAGCTCCTTATCAGCCCTACACTAACACTCCCTCACCTCCACCCACGGTCTGGAAAGCACAGTAACTCCCACAAAAGAGGGATATTCCAAGCAAAATACAGAAGGAGGTTTCAGCACACACTGCACTAATGTCTTCACAGCTCAAGGTCCTTGCAGAGACTAAACGCTATCAGTGACATCTGCTGGTTGAAAAGGGATCTATTTAGAGGTCAGGAGCATGGACAGCTGTGTAACCTGACACACCCCCTCACCTGAAGAGCCGTAATAACCATAGAGAGCAGCACCTTTTAATGTTAACTCCGAGTTAACCAACAGGAATTTAAACATATCAAATCACCAAGCAGACTGCAAGCAGACCACAGTCATATATGAACACCTCATATGGAAAGAGTCACATATAAAGTCTTTAGACCAGGTGGTATAATGCACAGTGGCATGTGAAAACTCATCAACTAGAACTGGCACCCACCCAAGGCAGCGTTTCGCTCTTGTGATCTGTCTCTGTGTTATTGTCACGCTTAGGAGGTGAGGGAATCAGGTAAGTGAATGGTGAGAGGGGCAAGGAGATTTAGAGGGAGCTAAACTGACCCTTACACTGGGGGTCCCTGGCTCTCCCTGTTCTCAGAGGTTCCTCTGATGGTGAGGAGGTCGAGTCTTCACTCTATTACCTGATCTCCTGATTAACCCTAGGCTGAGAGCCGCGACCTCCACCCACAGATCACAGCTACTCCCAAAGAAAAGACTTCAGCACAGCAACAAAGCATCAGCACAGCACAAAGACCAAGATTAAATAACTCTATCAGCGGCGTCTGACATAGGAGGGGGAAAGCTATTTAAAGCCAGGTGGAGGGGATTCACACCCAAGCCTCGCATCAACCCCTCAACCAGCAGCTGAGCACAAGACCTTCACATCTATACCTCATGCAGCTCTTGAAGAAATGCAAACACAACACACACAGCAGCATCCAGCAAATCAGCGCAATCTTTCACACAAATTCTTCTTTTTTATTTATACCTCGCCTAACTAGTATTTAATTCTGTATGTTTTTAATGAAGTCAATGTAGTTGCCCTGCACATGTTCTTTGTAGGATGTGAACCATTACGGCAACGTTCTTCCGCGCATGCATGTTTCGTTGGTGATTGAGGGTATGCATTAATGTGGCACAGAACATCAAAAGTAGGATTTTTTTTGCAATGTTTTCAATAATAATATTATAATTTGGCTTGGTATTCCATGGGGTATTAAGGAGAAGATGGAAATAACTGTCTCCAAGATGGGGTAGATGCGCCGGTATCGGACACATTGACACGATTATTTTGATCATGATCTGCTACTTATCCCCCCGAGTTCCTCTCCACAAAGAGAACGCTAAATTGGCAACCGCCGACAACTAAGTGGTTTGCACCTTCACGAGAAGCTATTGACATTCATTCCGGCGAGTCGGCTTTCATTGGCCCCGTCCACAAAAGCTCATTGTGAAATCTGATGGAGTGTATTGACCATTTTTGCAATAAACTGCCAAATCACATTAAAGAGACAAAGTAGACGGCGCACGGACGGTCCTCACTGCATTATTAAAAAGGGCAAGGAGACAGCGCATGCAGTCAATGTAAGTAAATGAAGCGCGGCCGAGGTGAGTGCTCATTTTAATGCTTTGTTATTTTGCATGCCAGTTTCAATAATGGCCTTTACATGAGATAACTTCAATGTTTTTTTGCTTTAAATAAAAGTACTTTATAAAGAAAATGTATCTTTAATAACGCTGCCTGCCCAAGACTGAAATGTGAAAACTCAACGTTTTCATTGACCTACGATCAACTTTTGCCGATGCGTCAACCAGAAAGTTGGTGCAATTCTGATTGCGAGACCGTCCGTTGGCTACAAAGTGGTTGCTGGACGGGAGCCCTTAGAAATGCCTCCACGGCTCTTCTTTTGATTAATCGGCCTGAAGCAATGACTTCTTTGTGGCATGGTGCACATGTGAGGTTCCTCCATTGCGGTTTATCAAAAGAAGCAACAGATGGAGTGCGGTAAGAGGCGGTTCATAGGCTCCAGCCAGTAGCCACAGATTACTGATGGAGCCGGTGGGCCGGAGTCCTGAGAATTGATTCGCACAGATTCTAGGACACCATCTCATTTTCCATAAGCACAACCAATTTTTTATGAAAGGTCTAGGACAAAAAAAAGGACGGTCAAAACTGATTTAATGTAGTCGGAGTGGGCAACATTCACTTTCTCTGTGCATCTCTTCCAATAAGCCTACAACCTTCAGTAACCCTCAATCTACCATACCACCATACAACGAGCTATACCCTCACCTACTGCATCCTCACCCATCACTTGTGGACTATGAGCCCTTGCGGGCAGGGTCCTCTCTCCTCACCTACTGTATCCTCGCCAACCTTTGTAGACTGTGAGCCCTCGTGGGCAGGGTCCTCTTTAATCACCTACTGTATCCTCACCCATCCCTTGTAGACTGTGAGCCCTTGCGGGCAGGGTCCTCTCTCCTCACCTACTGTATCCTCACCCATCCCTTGTAGACTGTGGACCCTCACTTGCAGGGTCCTCTCTCCTCACCTACTGTATCCTCACACATCCCTTGTAGACTGTGGACCCTCACTTGCAGGGTCCTCTCTCCTCACCTACTGTATCCTTTCCTATTCCTGGTAGACTAGTAAGGCTGGAAGAAAAAAAGCGCACATAGGGTATACTTGTGTGTGAATAATTTAAAGGTGTGTGAACACTGCTCACCTTATAATGGTTGTGAGGGTCACAACAAAACCAATCACTCTTGGTGTATCCTGTAATATCCTGATGGCGGGCTGCTACAGTCTCCCTTGGGTCAGGAACACAAGGTAGTTTAGAAAGAAAAAGGGTTTTTAGTCTGCGCTCTCGCCTAGATGAAAACATCTGTTAGGCCCCTTTCACATCAGCATTTTCTTTTCAAATCGTGGCAGATGCAGTGAAAAAACCGCATCTGCCGCGATTACCGCATACCGGCTGCACTTGCGGCACGGTTGCGGTAAACGCCATACAAGGTATAGGCGGACTTGCGGCAGGTGCGGCAAGTGCGGTTTTGGCACTTGCGGCAGGTGCAGCCGCGAAAATGCTGTCAGCCGCGGTTTTTTTCGCGCCCGCACCTGCCGCAAGTGCCAAAACCGCACTTGCCGCACCTGCCGCAAGTCCGCCTATACCTTGTATGGCGTTTACCGCAACTGCGCCGCAACCGTGCCGCAAGTGCAGCCGGTATGCGGTAATCGCGGCAGATGCGTTTTTTTCACCGCATCTGCCGCGATTTAAAAAAAACGCTGATGTGAAAGGGCCCTAAGTCTTGTGATCTTTTCCTGATGAAGGGTTAATTTCCGAAATGCAAAGAAAATAAAAATCACATTAAATAAATCTCTGCAAGTTGAGAGTTTTCATCTAGTCGGGGGGCGCGGTCTAAAAACCCTTTTTCTTTCTAAACTACCTTGTATCCCTTGTAGACTGTGAGCCCTTGTGGGCAGTGTCCTTTATCACCTACTGTATCCTCATCCATCCCTTGTAGACTGTTAGCCCTTGTGGGCAGTGTCCTTTCTCACCTACTCTATCCTCATCCATCCCTTGTACACTGAGCCCTCACGGGCAGGCAGGGTCCTCTTTCTTAACCTACTGTATCCTTACCCATCCCTTGTAGACTGTGAGCCCTTACGGGTAGGGTCCTCTCTCCTCACCTACTGTAATCACACCCATCCCTTGTACATGGTGAGCCCTCTTAGGTTAGGTCCTGTCTCCTCACCTCTATATATCCTCACCCATTGCTTGTAGACTGTGAGCCCTCGTGGGCAGGGTCCTCTCTCCTCACCTACTGTATCTCCCCATCCCTTGTAGGCTGTGAGCCCTCGTGGGCAGGGTCATCTCTCCTCACCTACTGTATCCTCCCCATCCCTTGTAGGCTGTGAGCCCTCGTGGGCAGTGTCCTCTCTCATCCTGTACCTGTCTGTGTCTTGCATTGTTAATGAATATTGTACTTGTCTAGGTATGCCCCTTTTTACATGTAAAGCACCACTGAATAAATGACCCTATAATAATAAACAATAATTAAGGCAATATCATGTTCGGCTAGGTGTGCAGTGTAACCGACATGACAAAGGGTGTTATAATAATTACAAGGTATATTTTAATCAATAGATTATGGAATATTAATTTCCACAATTGTATTTGTTTACAAAGGTTCCTCTAATAAATGTGGCAACCGGAGCTGTAGAGGAGACTCTACTAAGCAGTCCAGTACCTGCCGCAAACCAGTGCTGCCATCTGTTTAGGAGTTACGAAGGTGGAGGCATTACTTTTTTTTCAGCCCACGTATATTACATAAAACAACTACACAAAATAAGTAGTAGAGGACCGATGGGAATTTCAACAAAGAAAAAGTGGAAAATGTTGAGTTATACAAAAGGTGAAACTTTGACGAGTTTACTCCCTCGGCCAGAGCGCTAGCTAAAACTCCTGGGTGGAATTACACAATTGTGGTTGGTGGAGGGTAGTATTCGGAAAATGTTGAAAGTGGAAAAAAAAAAAAGATTAAGATGTATTGATTTGCCATTTACAACGATCCCTTGATGAGCGAGACAGTGCGTGTGATTTATAAATCAATAGGCTATATTTGTTCAGGGCACCAAATACTGAATACCAGCTAGGAGTTAACTTCACTAATTGTTTTCTTCTACCTGCTGAATAAGCATCTTCAGGGGAAAAACACTCATTTATTTCCCAAAAAAGTCTATCTACAATTCTCTATTTTCTGGCAATTCTATTCCTCTAAAAGGGCAGAATGAAAAACTGATGAAATAAAGGGATGCGTTGATGGCTGCCAGAATCTGGTAGGAGAGGGTTTATCAGGGGGAGAAATTCTCATTTGATAGTTTACAGCTAGTTTACTAGTCAATGAGCATGCGCCTGCAAGGGCTGCTCTTCGGCTGGTTGGATCACTGGATGGGATAGTTGGCGGAGAGGGGATAGCTGCCGGATAAACAATAATGTATTATTTGTATGGCCAGTTTAATATAGAACCGATTGCATGTAGCTTATAGAATCTACCATATATACAGTCGGTTCTATATTAAACTAGCCACACAAACAATAAATTATTGCTGTTGCTCTTTGGCTGGTTAGGTCACAGGATGGGACAGTTGGTGAGAAAGGATAGTTGTGGGCTAAATAATATTTTATCATTTGTATGGTCAGTTTACTATAGAACCGATTGCATATAGCTTATAGAATCTACCATATATACAATTGGATCTATATTAAACTAACCATACATAGGATAAATTATTGCTGTTGCTCTTCGGCTGGTTGGTTCACTGGTTGGGACAGTTGGTGAGAGGGGATAGCTATCGGCTAATCAGTAATTTAGTATCTGTATGGTTAGTTTAATATAGAACTGATTGTATATAGCTTATAGAATCTACCATATATGCAATTGGTTCTATAGTAAACTAACCATACAAATGATAAATTATTGCTGTCACTTTTCGGCTGGTTGGGTTACTGGATGGGACAATTTGTGAGAGGGGATAGCTATCGGCTAAACAGTAATTTATTATCTGTATGGTTAGTTTAATACAGAACCGATTGCATATAGATTATAGAATTATAGATTATATAGATTATAAATTATAGAATCTTCGGCTGGTTGGTTCACTGGATGGGACAGTTGGTGAGAGGGGATAGCTGTTGGCTAAACAGTAATTTATTATTTGTATGGCCAGTTTAATATAGAACCAATTGCATATATTATAGATTATATAATTATAGATTATACAGATTACATAGATTATAAATTATAGAATCTTCGGCTGGTTGGTTCACTGGTTGGGACAGTTGGTGAGAGGGGATAGCTATTGGCTAAACAGTAATTTAGTATCTGTATGGTTAGTTTAATATAGAACTGATTGCATATAGATTATAGAATTATAGATTATATAGATTATACATTATAGAATCTTCGGCTGGTTGGTTCACTGGATGGGACAGTTGGTGAGAGGGGATAGCTGTCGGCTAAACAGTAATGTATTATTTGTATGGTCAGTTTAATATAGAACCAATTGCATATATTATAGACTATAGAATTATAGATTATATAGTTTATAAATTATAGAATCTTCGGCTGGTTGGGTCACTGGATGGGACAGTTGGCGAGAGGGGATAGCTGTCGGCTAAACAATAATTTATCATTTGTATGGCCAGTTTAATATAGAACCGAGTGCATATAGATGATATATTTATAGATGATATACATTATAGATTATATATATTATAAATTATAGAATCTTCGGCTGGTTGGGTCACTGGTGGATGGGACGGTAGGCGGAGAGGGGATAGCTGTCGGCTAAACAATAATTTATCATATGTATTAAATTGGTCATACAAATGATAAATTACTGTTTAGCCAACAGCTATCCCCTCTCCGCCAACTGTCCCATCCACCAGTGACCCAACCAGCTGAAGATTCTATAATTTATAATCTATATAATCTATAAATATATAATCTATAATTTATATGCAATTGGTTCTATATTAAACTGGCCATCCAAATGATAAATTATTGTTTAGCCGATAGCTATCCCCTCTCGCTAACTGTCCATCCAGTGACCCAACCAGCCGAAGAGCAGCACTTACAAGTGCACGCTCCTTGCCTAGTAAACTAGCTGTAAACGATCAAATTATAAATTGTCCCTGTGTTCAGAAAAGAGAGTATTTTTAATAAAAGAGAAATAAATTTGCTTGTTCAGGATGAATCAACCCTTTCAAAGGGAGTCTGTCAGCACAAAATGACTGCTCAAACCAAGCAAAAAACCTCAGTACAGCCTTGCAGTCCCCAACAGTTCAGTTTACCATTTCTCTTTTTTTTCCATCTATCTCCGGTATTTCTTACTGAAGCCAGGAGAGGGCAGAGATCAACAAAGTCATTGGAAAGAGGCACTGAACGTTTGGTCATGCCGAGTGCTGTGCTCAGTTTGAACATCAATAGCTCAACCAAACAATTTCTATATTGCAACCTTTATCTTTTTCCATTCTTCAAGAATGACTGTTACGCTCGCTAGGGGGAGGCAAGCAAGCGTGGACCCACTGGACCACAGGCAGGTGACCCCCAGGGTGGGAAAGGACTCGGTACAGACAGACACAGTCTCTAGGGATAGCAGGTGCAGTGGCACACAGACAGGACAGCAGATACAGGCAGGTACAGATAGTGGAGCAGATGCAGGTAAAGGTAACAGGCACAGAAGACACAGGACTTGACAACTAGCTAGCTAGACAGAAACTAACTAACTGAACATGTTGGTCAGGCACCTTCCCTAGAGGGAGGATGCCTTTAATAACTAGTGCCTCTCAGACAGAAGCTGAAGGGCACTTCTGGGTAATAGCATGCTGGCCCTTTAAGGGTAGGATAGAGCGTAGGTATGTGCCCTAAGTGCACTCTTGGGAGACCTGTGCGGCATGCACAGGACCTGAAAGCAGGTAGCAGTAGGAGCAAATGTAGACAGCAGTGGAAAGGTGGAGGAAGGAGTGAACCAGCCGCAAGGCTGGTGTTACAATGACCTATTTTAGTGCCTGGATGATAAATAGAGAGTGATGTTTGACTTGTCTCTTCAGAATTCTCCATAGGTGTTCGATTGGGTTCAGATCAGGGACACTTGGCCACTAAATCACCATGCATTTTTCTCAATTCATTTTGGTCTAAATGCATGGTGCCTACAGTGAATCATGGTGGCAGCCATGTCTTCATGAGTGCTGCTGGTGTCTGGGAGCTACAAGTCATTGATGTATCATGAATTCACAGATGTCCTGGTCTATACCGAAAGAGAAGATGCTCCCATCCCTCCGTGCACTTGGCAGGCGAGCACTTTTCCAACATTGCAATGATCTAAAACATACATCTGGCAGAAAAGGAAATGAATCCTCCAGTGAACTCTTGCTAAATCCCGGATATGTCCTTTATCTTCACTTTCATGTTATGGGTTAAAAAATGTTTGAAACCCGGTTTGGAATCGCTCATGAGTTATTGATTAAAATATTACTCTTCCAAGGGTGTGCACTCACTTATCTATTATATAATCACGAATGGGTTTTTTGCCCCTTTTGAGACCGCTCGCGCTGCGAGTCAATGTCGTCATGTGGATACGACCGAAGCATTGGCCGCGCAGCGGCCATTGCGAGCAGTTCTAAGGCGACTCGCTATGCCCGCGCAGCGGCCATTGCGAGCAGTTCTAAGGCGACTCGCTATGCCCGCGCAGCGGCCATTGCGAGCAGTTCTAAGGCGACTCGCTATGCCCGCGCAGCGGCCATTGCGAGCAGTTCTAAGGCGACTCGCTATGCCCGCGCAGCGACCATTGCGAGCAGTTCTAAGGCGACTCGCTATGCTCGCGCAGCGGCCATTGCGAGCAGTTCTAAGGCGACTCGCTATGCCCGCGCAGCGGCCATTGCGAGCAGTTCTAAGGCGACTCGCTATGCCCGCGCAGCGGCCATTGCGAGCAGTTCTAAGGCGACTCGCTATGCCCGCGCAGCAGGCATGGCGAGTCGCCTTAGCAGCGCGAAGCATTGCTCAAGAGTTATTGATTACAAGATGTTACTTTTCCAAGGCGTGCACTCCCCTAGTGATACTATATATATGTATTGTTACAACCGAGTACAATCAACTTTTCTGTTCCTAAGCAACAAAATCACCGATCGAACACCTCCCAAAATCTAAATTAGTGACACGCCGTCCCGAGTTCACCAGACGGAGAAAGGTGTTCCAATTGGGAGTAACCAAGCATTCATCTCGCCGTGTCAACATACATTACATGCCGCAAACAAATGCCGATCCTGCGAAAAAACTTGAAGAAGACAATGCACAGAAATACAATAGAAGCAGCACAGAAGAATTGGAAATGTTCTAAAAGTCACTAATATGGAGAGCGGGGATCAAAAGCGTGGTCCAGCAGCCTGGCACGAGGGCTCAGCCTGGCATCTAACAGCGATCTGAACTATAAATAGAGGGTGGTTTCTCTCATGTGCCAGCCATGTTTGCTTACCCGCCAGCTGGCTTAATGCATGTCCTCTGCGGGTGCCATGTCTGCCATCTCCAAAAGTAATCGCGTGACCTCCCTGGTGACATTAATGTAGCTTCCTTGTCCAAGTCATAATAAACTTGGAACCTGCAAAGCCTTTCTGGTGGAAGGGCACGTCTTTAACACTATGCAAATGCCAATATTGATTTTGCTTTGAATGGAATGAAATAAACTAGAGAAGAAGATGAGCGCAGAAGGACACCGGCTAGTCCGCTGTGTCTGTATACGCACAAGAGAACTAGAAAACAAGATGAGCGCAGAAGGACACCGGCTAGTTCCCTACCGTGGTGCAGCTGGTTCAGCTGCACCAGGGCCCCAACCGGGTAGGGGGCCCCGCACAGCCGCCCCTGTGACCTTGTCTCAGAGGAGAGGAGGTTAAAGAGGGAAGCTTCCTGCTTCCCTTGGCTGTTCCCACCCCTGCTCTCCTCTGCCGCCCCTGCTCCCAGACCTGCAATGCGCGGCTCGGCGCAGGTAGGAGCCGCTCGCCAACCCCTCCCCGCTCCTCACCTACAGCTGCTAGCACCCCTCCCACGCTCCTCACCACAGTTCACCAGGGCCCGCCAGGCTCAAGTTCCGCCACTGTGTGTCTGTATACGCTCAAGAGAACTAGAAAACAAGATGAGCGCAGAAGGACGCCAGCTAGTCCAGTGTGTCTGTATACGCACAAGAGAAAAGCCACATATATGCACCTGGCACCTGACATTACAGGTTACCGCTGAAGAAAAAGCCTATCAAATAACTGCTGCTAGCTCACCTACATGTACAGTGCAGATCGGAGGTATATTATTAGAAAAAACAAGTAAGCCAGCACTACCAGAAGATAAGATTGCAATAGAAAGCGTGCAAATGCACATATTCATTCCAAACTATATAATATTATAAATCGGGATTTTGACAAACTATTGATCAATCTTTTGAACCACCCTGCCACGTCAAGGCAATCTTATCAGGGTGGTCCTACTCTATATATTTCTATTTAATTTTAGTTGTGGCATGCAGCCTTCAACAGACATGTAAAGCAAAACCAATAAAAGCAACACTTACCTGGAGCATTTTTTAACTGTTCCCATGGTGCCTTTATTCACATATGCAAGTCTGGCACCATGGGAGCAATCCTGAAATGCTACAGGTAAGTGTTGCTTTTAATGGTTCTGCTTTATATGTATTTTAGGAGGCCGCATGGCAGAACTAAAATGAAACAAAAATATATAGAGTAGGACCACCCTGATGGTATTGTCTTCACATGGCAGAGTGGCTCAGAAGAGTGATCAAAATTTTACCAAAAATCTCACTTTATAATATACCGTATATACTCGCGTATATGCCGAGTTTTTCAGCCCAAAAATTGGGCTGAAAAGTACCCCCCTCGGCTTATACGCGAGTCAATACGGTCCCCATGAGTATACAACAGCCCCAGCAGCCTCAGTAATCCAGGCCCCCCCCCCCCCATGACGTCATTGCCGGCGCCGAACACAGGAAGCCGGAAGAAGACAGATGAAGATGGAGGATCGCGATGTCGGCACCGGCAGGGACGGCAGCGGGACAGTGATAAGTATATTTTACTTTACAGGTTTACGGAGCAAGGGGGGGGGGCCCTGGATTACTGAGGCTGCTGGGGCTGCTGTATACTACCGCTGGGGCTGCTGGGGATGCAATATACTACCACTGGGGCTGCTGAGGCTGCTATATACTACCACTGGGGCTGCTGGGGCTGCTATATACTACCACTGGGGCTGCTATATACTACCACTGGGGCTGCTATATACTACCACTGGGGCTGCGGTATACTACCACTGGGGCTGCTGTATACTACCACTGGGGCTGCTGGGGATGCTATACACTACCACTGGGGCTGCTGGGGATGCTATATACTACCACTGGGGCTGCTGGGGCTGCTATATACTACCACTGGGGCTGCTGGGGCTGCTATATACTACCACTGGGGCTGCTATATACTACCACTGGGGCTGCTGGGGCTGCTATATACTACCACTGGGGCTGCTGGGGATGCTATATACTACCACTGGGGATGCTATATACTACCACTGGGGCTGCTGTATACTACCACTGGGGCTGCTGTATACTACCACTGGGGCTGCTGTATACTACCACTGGGGCTGCTATATACCACCACTGGGGCTGCTGTATACTACCACTGGGGCTGCTGGGGATGCTATATACTACCACTGGGGCTGCTATATACTACCACTGGGGCTGCTATATACTACCACTGGGGCTGCTGTATACTACCACTGGGGCTGCTGGGGCTGCTATATACTACCACTGGGGCTGCTGTATACTACCACTGGGGAGGCCTGTATACCACTGGGGGGGGCCTGTATACCACACTGCTGGGGGCTGTATACCTGTGCTGGGGTCCACCCTCGGCTTATACACAAGTGAATAGGTTCTCCCAGATTTTGGGGGCAAAAGTAGGGGGGTCGGCTTATACACGAGTATATACGGTACAGCTTGAATTAATAAATATGAGCATTTGCACATTTTTATTGCAAGTTACCTTCTGGTAGTGTTGGCTTACGGTTGATTTTTATGTTATTAGTCTAGCCAGAAATAATCTCTTTCAACAAGTACCGTATATCATCCGGCAGAAGAGAAGGATAAAACTGCTGCACGGCCGTGGAAGAGACAGTTCAGGAGATAATATGATGGTGATTTCAGCAAACCAATAGACAAAGTATCTCATACCATCCTTATTGAAAAACCGGCAAAGTGTGGACTGGACAAGGCAACTTTAGGTGAATTGATAACTTGTCCAATCAGTGCTGGGGCGTGCTGAGCTGTCGGTGTGTTGATTGACAGCTCAGTCATCCAATCTGAGACTGGCAGGTGCTGGGTCTCTTCAGGTGTTCCCTGTTTGGTATAATTGCCCAGCTATTTAGATGAGAAGTTATCCCAGATCTTTGCCAGTCGCATTTGCTCATTGGTGCTTGTTGGCTCCATTCATCTGTGCCATCATTAGTGTTGATTGAAAGACTGATAGGGTGCTGTGCCTTTTCAGGTGTCCCTACTCTCTACGATTGCCAAGCTACTTAGCAGAACAGTAAGGCTGGTTTCACACTGCGGTCAGATCAGGTCAGGTCAAGTTTTGTGTTTCAAAACCAGGAGTGACTCCAAAACCTGGAACAGGTGTCAATCTTTCAATTATAGTTTGTCTCTGCAAGTTCCTCTCCTGGTTTTGGCACACAAACCTGATCGAACCTGATCAGTGAAAAACCGCAGTGTGAAACCAGCCTTAATCCTCCATTTCTGCCAGTTGTAGCATTTGCTCATTGGTGCTTGTTGGCTTCATTCATCTGTGCTATTATTAGTGTTGATTGAAAGATTGCCATGTGCTGTGCTTTTTCAGGTGTTCCCTACTCTCTACGATTGCCAAGCTACTTAGCAGAGCAGTTAATCCTGAATCTCTGCCAGTTGTAGAATTTGCTCATTGGTGCATTTTGGCCTTGTTCATCCCTGCGCTGTGTTCTGATCTGCTGCTAGACCTTGGACCCAATCTGACCATTTATTTGCCTTATCCCTTTACTTTGATCTGCTATCCTCCTGGTATTGACCCCAGACAGTGGCCTGATTACACCTTTGTCTATCACTTTAGTCCATGATGTGATCTCTTGGTATCTGACCCGGAACATTTGAGTACCTTGACTTACGACTTGTCCATGTAGTGACTGGCGTCACACTGTCCTATTGCTTTGGGACAAGTTTATTACATTACAAAGTAGGCATTTTACAGTTTAGTGATCCCTCATATCCAGTCCATTTTTGGAAGGAACAAAGCCTGTCTGTCAGTGACTGTATAAATATGACTTGAGGGTTTCATATGAGAAAACCACCTGTATTCATTTCGGCCCTGTCCATATAAGCAGCCGGTTGGACAGGCTAGACCCTTGGTTATTACCAATACAAACAGAAGTAAAAAGCCCAAAAAATCCACTATACATTTATATCATCCAACTGTGACAACCACCCGCGTGTGAGGCCGAGCTGCTGGCAAGGCAGCACCCCGAGAAACCCCGAGACCTTTTACCCCTATACAGCGATCTGGTATTACAGCAGATCCCGGGAGGTAGAGCCTATGATGAGCAGCGGACCGGAGGAGGAGGGTCGCCAGGAACGGAATAAAAAACAGGATCCGAAAACGTAGTCAGGAGTCCGAGTCAGAACCGGGAGGGCAGCGAAGGTACCAAATCGTCAAAGGTCAGAGTCAAAAGCAAACACACACTAGATGGCAGGGGAAACCAAGACTATATCTGGCGACCTGCAGGACAGGCTTCAAGGTATTTGAAGGGCGCATTTCCCTCCCATAGGCTAGAGCTCACAGCCTGATGATCTCATCTGGACCTCCCCTAGAACCAGGCCAGACAGTGATACATGACTGGCACCAACCACCCTGCTTCTGATAGAAGAACAAAGGCTGCGCCTACCAGACGCCTCTGCAGGAGCCTCTCTTCTGCAACCAACATCACCCACAGGAGAAACACAGTGGTGCCCAGCGTCAGACATCGAAGGTCTAGGTCCATATGAGGACATGGCCCTCCTATCACAGGCACCATCAGCCGAAGAAATCCGGCGCCTCTCGGCGGCCCAGGCAGGAACACCAGCCACAGAGTCCAACGGTGACGCGACACCAACCTAAAATAAGACAACATGCAAACCAGTAATCTTGCTGTATGATTTGGATGGAAAATAAAGGTATAATAATGTCATTTTAATCCCAGTTTCCGTACTATTGTATATTCAGCCAACATCTATTCAATTAGTCAACAAGGATTCAATTGCCTTTTCAATAGCCCAGCGGTTGGCAGGTGGCCAGGGCCATTGTAATGTTACCTTCTCATAAAAAAATGAAAAAGCAAAGCATTTACATCTGTAAAACACGCAGTCCTGAGTATAAGCAAACCTGCCAAGAGTTCGGTCTTTCCGCCTCTCCAAAAACCTCCAAACAATAGGAAGTAAGTGTTTGTCAAATGAGACCTACAGGATTAGAGGACCCACTTATGGACGACGTGCTCAAAATGAAGTGTAGTAAGTCTGGACCAGGGTGTACCTTGAGATATGCTCAAAATGAAGTGTGGTAAGTCTGGACCAGGGCGTACCTTGAGATATGCTCAAAATGAAGTGTGGCAAGTCTGGACCAGGGGCGTACCTTGAGATGTGCTCAAAATGAAGTGTGGTAAGTCTGGACCAGGGGCGTACCTTGAGATGTGCTCAAAATGAAGGGTGGTAAGTCTGGACCAGGGGCGTACCTTGAGATGTGCTCAAAATGAAGTGTGGTAAGTCTGGACCAGGGGCGTACCTTGAAATAGGCTCAAAATGAAGTGTGGTAACAGGGCAGTCTTGAGATGTGCTCAAAATGAAGTATGGTAAATCTGGACCAGGGGCGTACCTTGAGATGTGCTCAAAATGAAGTGTGGTAAATCTGGACCAGGGGCGTACCTTGAGATATGCTGGAAATGAAGTGTGGTAAGTCTGGACCAGGAGCATACCTTGAGATATGCTCAAAATGAAGTGTGGTAAGTTTGGACCAGGGGCGTACCTAGAGATATGCTGGAAATGAAGTGTGGTAAGTCTGGACCAGGGGCGTACCTTGAGATATGCTCAAAATGAAGTGTGGTAAGTTTGGACCAGGGGCGTACCTAGAGATATGCTCAAAATGAAGTATGGTAAGTCTGGACCAGGGGCGTACCTTGAGATATGCTGAAAATGAAGTGTGGAAAGACTGGACCAGGGGCGTACCTTGAGATATGCTCAAAATGAAGTGTGGTAAGTCTGGACCAGGGGCGTACCTTGAGATATGCTCAAAATGAAGTGTGGTAAGTCTGGACCAGGGGCGTACCTTGAAATAGGCACAAAATGAAGTGTGGTAACAGGGGCAGTCTTGAGATGTGCTCAAAATGAAGTATGGTAAATCTGGACCAGGAGCGTACCTTGAGATGTGCTCAAAATGAAGTATGGTAAATCTGGACCAGGGGCGTACCTTGAGATGTGCTCAAAATGAAGTGTGGTAAGTCTGGACCAGGGGCGTACCTTGAAATAGGCTCAAAATGAAGTGTGGTAAATCTGGACCAGGGGCGTACCTTGAGATATGCTGGAAATGAAGTGTGGTAAGTCTGGACCAGGGGCGTACCTTGAGATATGCTCAAAATGAAGTGTGGTAAGCTTGGAACAGGGGCGTACCTAGAGATATGCTGGAAATGAAGTGTGGTAAGTCTGGACCAGGGGCGTACCTTGAGATATGCTCAAAATGAAGTGTGGTAAGTTTGGACCAGGGGCGTACCTAGAGATATGCTCAAAATGAAGTGTGGTAACAGGGGCAGTCTTGAGATGTGCTCAAAATGAAGTATGGTAAATCTGGACCAGGGGCGTACCTTGAGATATGCTGGAAATGAAGTGTGGTAAGTCTGGACCAGGGGCGTACCTTGAGATATGCTGGAAATGAAGTGTGGTAAGTCTGGACCAGGGGCGTACCTTGAGATATGCTCATAATGAAGTGTGGTAAGTCTGGGCCAGGGGCGTACCTTGAGATGTACTCAAAATGAAGTGTGGTAAGTCTGGACCAGGGGTGTACCTTGAGATGTTAGCCAGAAATACAATGTACAGGTGCATCTCAATGAATTAGAATATCATCAAAAATTGACTTTATTTCAGTAATTCAATACATAAAGTGAAACCCATTATTATATAGAGTCATTACACACAGAGGGATCTATTTCATGTGTTTATTTCTGGTAATGTTGATGATTAATGAAAAGCCAAAGGTCATTATCTCAAACTTAAAGAAGGGAGGATGAAGGGTTAAAAACCGTGCTGCCGTATTCCACCAGACATCAGAGGGTGAATATAATATTGATTTATTAGCCAACAAGTTTCAGTGCTCCTTGCCTCTTCCTCAGGCAATCAATGTCATATTGCCATGTGTCAGGGCATTTCTGGGAGCCTTGAAATGTGTTGACTAATAAATCAATATTATATTCACCCTTTGATGTCTGGTGGAATACGGCAGCGCAGTGTTTAACCCTTCATCCTCCCTACTCTATAGGCACCACGGTGGGGAATGCAGCAGCCATGATCTGCTTTTATAGTGGTTGTGACTCTCATCATACCGACACGTCAGTTTTACCATATAGTACTGACCCGAGGCATCATACCGACACGTCAGTGTTACCATATAGTACTGACCCGAGGCATCATACCGACACGTCAGTGTTACCATATAGTACTGACCCCAGACATCATACCGACACCTCAGTGTTACCATATAGTACTGACCCCAGACATCATACCGACACCTCAGTGTTACCATATAGTACTGACCCCAGACATCATACATACACATCAGTGTTACCATATAGTACTGACCCCAGACATCATACAGACACGTCAGTGTTACCATATAGTACTGACCCCAGACATCATACAGACACGTCAGTGTTACCATATAGTACTGACCCAAGACATCATACCGACACATCAGTGTTACCATATAGTACTGACCACAGACATCATACCGACACCTCAGTGTTACCATATAGTACTGACTCGAGGCATCATACCGACACATCAGTGTTACCATATAGTACTGACCACAGACATCATACTGACACCTCAGTGTTACCATATAGTACTGACCCCAGACATCATACAGACACATCAGTGTTACCATATAGTACTGACCCCAGACATCATACAGACACGTCAGTGTTACCATATAGTACTGACCCCAGACATCATACAGACACGTCAGTGTTACCATATAGTACTGACCCAAGACATCATACCGACACATCAGTGTTACCATATAGTACTGACCACAGACATCATACCGACACCTCAGTGTTACCATATAGTACTGACCCGAGGCATCATACCGACACGTCAGTTTTACCATATAGTACTGACCCGAGGCATCATACCGACACGTCAGTGTTACCATATAGTACTGACCCGAGGCATCATACCAACACGTCAGTGTTACCATATAGTACCGACCCGAGACATCATACAGACACATCAGTGTTACCATATAGTACTGACCCGAGGCATCATACCGACACGTCAGTGTTACCATATAGTACTGACCTGAGGCATCATACCGACACGTCAGTGTTACCATATAGTACTGACCCGAGACATCATACCGACACCTCAGTGTTACCATATAGTACTGACCCCAGACATCATACCGACACCTCAGTGTTACCATATAGTACTGACCCCAGACATCATACCGACACCTCAGTGTTACCATATAGTACTGACCCCAGACATCATACCGACACATCAGTGTTACCATATAGTACTGACCCGAGGCATCATACTGACACCTCAGTGTTACCATATAGTACTGACCCCAGACATCATACCGACACGTCAGTGTTACCATATAGTACTGACCCGAGGCATCATACCGACACGTCAGTGTTACCATATAGTACTGACCCTAGACATCATACCAACATGTCAGTGTTACCATATAGTACTGACCTGAGGCATCATACAGACACGTCAGTGTTACCATATAGTACTGACCTGAGGCATCATACCGACACGTCAGTGTTACCATATAGTACTGACCCTAGACATCATACCAACATGTCAGTGTTACCATATAGTACTGACCCTAGACATCATACCAACATGTCAGTGTTACCATATAGTACTGACCTGAGGCATCATACCGACACCTCAGTGTTGCCATATAGTACTGACCCGAGGCATCATACCGACACCTCAGTGTTACCATATAGTACTGACCCCAGACATCATACCGACACCTCAGTGTTACCATATAGTACTGCCCTGAACACATCATATACCGACACCTCAGTGTTACCATATAGTACGACCTGAGACATCTATACCGACACCTCAGTGTTACCATATAGTACTGACCCCAGACATCATACCGACACCTCAGTGTTACCATATAGTACTGACCTGAGACATCATACCGACACCTCAGTGTTACCATATAGTACTGACCCCAGACATCATACCGATACATCAGTGTTACCATATAGTACTGACCCCAGACATCATACCGACACCTCAGTGTTACCATATAGTACTGACCCAGACATCATACCGACACCGTCAGTGTTACCATATAGTACTGACCCGAGGCATTATACCGACACCTCAGTGTTACCATATAGTACTGACCTGAGACATCATACCGACACCTCAGTGTTACCATATAGTACTGACCCGAGGCATCATACCGACACCTCAGTGTTACCATATAGTACTGACCCCAGACAACATACCGACACCTCAGTGTTACCATATAGTACTGACCCCAGACATCATACCGACACCTCAGTGTTACCATATAGTACTGACCCCAGACATCATACCGACACCTCAGTGTTACCATATAGTACTGACCCCAGACATCATACCGACACCTCAGTGTTACCATATAGTACTGACCCCAGACATCATACCGACACGTCAGTGTTACCATATAGTACTGACCCCAGACATCATACCGACACCTCAGTGTTACCATATAGTACTGACCCCAGACATCATACCGACACATCAGTGTTACCATATAGTACTGACCCGAGACATCATACTGACACGTCAGTGTTACCATATAGTACTGACCCCAGACATCATACTGACACCTCAGTGTTACCATATAGTACTGACCCCAGACATCACACCGACACCTCAGTGTTACCATATAGTACTGACCCAGACATCATACCGACACCATCAGTGTTACCATATAGTACTGACCTGAGACATCATACCGACACGTCAGTGTTACCATATAGTACTGACCCGAGACATCATACCGACACGTCAGTGTTACCATATAGTACTGACCCCAGACATCATACCGACACTCTAGTGTTACCATATAGTACTGACCCGAGACATCATACGACACGTCAGTGTTACCATATAGTACTGACCCCAGACATCATACCGACACATCAGTGTTACCATATAGTACTGACCCGAGGCATCATACTGACACTCAGTGTTACCATATAGTACTGACCCAGACATCATACCGACACGTCAGTGTTACCATATAGTACTGACCGAGGCATCATACCGACACGTCAGTGTTACCATATAGTACTGACCTAGACATCATACCAAACATGTCAGTGTTACCATATAGTACTGACCTGAGGCATCATACAGACACGTCAGTGTTACCATATAGTACTGACCTGAGGCATCATACCGACATCGTCAGTGTTACCATATAGTACTGACCTAGCATCATACCAACATCGTCAGTGTTACCATATAGTACTGACCCTAGCATCATACCAACATGTCAGTGTTACCATATAGTACTGACCTGAGGCATCATACCGACACCTCAGTGTTGACCATATAGTACTGACCCGAGGCCATCATACCGACACCTCAGTGTTACCATATAGTACTGACCCAGACATCATACCGACACCTCAGTGTTACCATATAGTACTGCCCTGACACATCATACCGACACCTCAGTGTTACCATATAGTACTGACCTGAGACATCATACCGACACCTCAGTGTTACCATATAGTACTGACCCCAGACATCATACCGATCACTCAGTGTTACCATATAGTACTGACCTCGAGACATCATACCGACACCTCAGTGTTACCATATAGTACTGACCCCAGACATCATACCGAACATCAGTGTTACCATATAGTACTGACCCAGACATCATACCGACACCTCAGTGTTACCATATAGTACTGACCCAGACATCATACCGACACCGTCAGTGTTACCATATAGTACTGACCCGAGGCATTATACCGACACCTCAGTGTTACCATATAGTACTGACCCTGAGACATCATACCGACACCTCAGTGTTACCATATAGTACTGACCCAGGATCATACCGACACCTCAGTGTTACCATATAGTACTGACCCGACATCATACCGACACCTCAGTGTTACCATATAGTACTGACCCCAGACAATCATACCGACACCTCAGTGTTACCATATAGTACTGACCCCAGACATCATACCGACACCTCAGTGTTACCATATAGTACTGACCCCAGACATCATACCGACACCTCAGTGTTACCATATAGTACTGACCCCAGACATCATACCGACACCTCAGTGTTACCATATAGTACTGACCCCAGACATCATACCGACACGTCAGTGTTACCATATAGTACTGACCCCAGACATCATACCGACACCTCAGTGTTACCATATAGTACTGACCCCAGACATCATACCGACACGTCAGTGTTACCATATAGTACTGACCCCAGACATCATACCGACACCTCAGTGTTACCATATAGTACTGACCCCAGACATCATACCGACACTCAGTGTTACCATATAGTACTGACCTCAGACATCATACCGACACCTCAGTGTTACCATATAGTACTGACCCCAGACATCATACCGAGACATCAGTGTTACCATATAGTACTGACCTGAGACATCATACCGACACTCAGTGTTACCATATAGTACTGACCCCAGACATCATACCGACACGTCAGTGTTACCATATAGTACTGACCCCAGACATCATACCGACACGTCAGTGTTACCATATAGTACTGACCCAGACATCACACTGACACTCAGTGTTACCATATAGTACTGACCCCAGACATCACACCGACACATCAGTGTTACCATATAGTACTGACCCGAGACATCATACTGACACGTCAGTGTTACCATATAGTACTGACCCCAGACATCATACTGACACCTCAGTGTTACCATATAGTACTGACCCCAGACATCACACCGACACCTCAGTGTTACCATATAGTACTGACCCAGACATCATACTGAACTCAGTGTTACCATATAGTACTGACCCCAGACATCACACCGACACCTCAGTGTTACCATATAGTACTGACCCCAGACATCATACCGACACTCAGTGTTACATATAGACTGACCCAGACATCATACCGACACATCAGTGTTACCATATAGTACTGACCTGAGGCATCATACCGACACATCAGTGGTGAATAAAAAATAAACAACAATGAACATTTTTCCAATGTCACTGCACTTGGATTATTTTTTCTTCATTTTCCTGTACACTATATGGTAAAATGAATGATCTCATTCAAAAGTACAACTCAGCTGCAAAAGCTACCAGCACATATGTCTATAGTGACGGAAAAATAAGAAAGTTGAAGGAGGGAAACATGAAAAATGGAAAAATTGCTGGGTGGTGAAGGGGTTAAATTATGTGATATGCTGAATATGGGATTGATTAGTATCATATATACCAGCGAGATCAAATTATCCCATTTCTAGAATAATTACAAAACCATGCAGGGCAAAGGAATAAAAACAAAAACAAAGATGCAGAAAAAAATACAATAGAAAACATAGATGAACTGTGATCAATTATAGTAAGGGGTCTGTGCACAACAATGAATATTTAGGAATACGCTCATATGAAACAGGTTTGAGACGGCATTACAGAAGAGGACGCAGGTTTACTGCGTTCAGCACCATGGACAGAACTGGTGCATGCAAGATACCTATTTTGTGGCTTACAAAATCCTGCTGCTTTGTGTTTATCAGAGCATGATCAAGGAGCGACATTACCAGACTCCTGCTATTTTTATAGTCATTCTGCTTCTGCTCTGATGCAGGACATCTACAGGGGAAAAATAGACCTAATTACTCACTGTGGCCTTAAGGGTTGTCCACTACGGTACTAGAAAAATCCCATCATTTTACCACAAAAAAACCCTAACCTAATAAAAAAAATTGTAAAAAATAGCAGCTCTCCATCTTGACATTGTACATATAGAGTCCTGTGTAATACAGTCATGTTATAGACTATGATATACACACTGGTGGATCCTGTCTATAGACATTAAACAGAAACACTGGTATGGTGACACTCATTTTATAGACATTGTACTACACTGTGATGTACATCTATTCTATAGACATTTGCATACACTGGTATGTCAGTTCTCATTATAGACACACTACTATATACCGTATCATTATAGAACAAGAACTACACTGATAATACATCATTATAGACAAGAACTACACTGATAATACCATCATTATAGACCAAGGAACTACACTGATAATACATCATTATAGACAGAACTACACTGATAATACCATCATTATAGACACAAGATACTACCACATGATCAATACCCATCATCTATAGACAAGAACTACACTGATATACCATCATTATAGACAAGAACTACACTGATAATACCATCATTAGATAGACAAGAACTACACTGATAATACCATCATTATAGACAGAACTACACTGATATACCATCATCATAGATACAAGAACTACACTGATAATACCATCATTCATAGACACAGAACTACACTGATAATACCATCATTATAGACAGAACTACACTGATAATCATCATTATAGACAAGAACTACACTGATAATACCATCATTATAGACAAGAACTACACTGATAATACCATCATTATAGACACAGACTACACTGATAATACCATCATTATAGACACAGAACTACACTGATAATATCATCATTATAGACAAGAACTACACTGATAATACCATCATTATAGACACAAGAACTACACTGATATACCATCATTATAGAACAAGAACTACACTGATAATCCATCATTATAGACACAAGAACTACACTGATAATACCATCATTATAGACAAGAACTACACTGATAATACCATCATTATAGACAAGAACTACACTGATAATACCATCATTATAGACAAGAACTACACTGATAATACCATCATTATAGACAAGAACTACACTGATAATACCATCATTATAGACACTGAACTACACTGATAATACCATCATTATAGACACAAGAACTACACTGATAATACCATCATTATAGACACAAGAACTACACTGATAATACCATCATTATAGAACAGAACTACACTGATAATACCACATTATAGACACAGAACTACACTGATAATACCATCATTATAGACAAGAACTACACTGATAATACCATCATTATAGACAAGAACTACACTGATAATACCATCATTATAGACAAGAACTACACTGATATACCATCATTATAGACAAGATACACTGATATACCATCATTATAGACAAGAACTACACTGATAATACCATCATTATAGACAAGAACTACACTGATAATACCATCATTATAGACAAGAACTACACTGATAATACCATCATTATAGACAAGAACTACACTGATAATACCATCATTATAGACAAGAACTACACTGATAATACCATCATTATAGACAAGAACTACACTGATAATACCATCATTATAGACAAGAACTACACTGATAATACCATCATTATAGACAAGAACTACACTGATAATACCATCATTATAGACACAAGAACTACACTGATAATACCATCATTATAGACACAAGAACTACACTGATAATACCATCATTATAGATACAAGAACTACACTGATAATACATCATTATAGACACAAGAACTACACTGATAATACCATCATTATAGACAAGAAACTACACTGATAATACCATCATTATAGACACAGAACTACACTGATAATACCATCATTATAGACAAGAACTACACTGATAATACCATCATTATAGATACAAGAACTACACTGATAATACCATCATTATAGACACAAGAACTACACTGATAATACCATCATTATAACAAGAACTACACTGATAATACCATCATTATAGACACAAGAACTACACTGATAATACCATCATTATAGACAAGAACTACACTGATAATACATCATTATAGACAAGAACTACACTGATAATACATCATTATAGACACAAGAACTACACTGATAATACCATCATTATAGACAAGAACTACACTGATAATACATCATTATAGACACAAGAACTACACTGATAATACCATCATTATAGACAAGAACTACACTGATAATACCATCATTATAGACACAAGAACTACACTGATAATACCATCATTATAGACAAGAACTACACTGATAATACCATCATTATAGACAAGAACTACACTGATAATACCATCATTATAGACAAAGAACTACACTGATAATACCATCATTATAGACACAGAACTACACTGATAATACCATCATTATAGACAAGAACTACACTGATAATACCATCATTATAGACACAAGAACTACACTGATAATATCATCATTATAGACAAGAACTACACTGATAATACCATCATTATAGACAAGAACTACACTGATAATACCATCATTATAGACACAAGAACTACACTGATAATACCATCATTATATACAAGAACTACACTGATAATACCATCATTATATACAAGAACTACACTGATAATACCATCATTATAGACACAAGAACTACACTGATAATATCATCATTATAGACAAGAACTACACTGATAATACCATCATTATAGACATGAACTACACTGATAATACCATCATTATAGACAAGAACTACACTGATAATACCATCATATAAGAAAACATTATTAATGCATCAACCTTTACCTAAAAGACAACACCGATTAGATTCACACATAGTACCTGAGAAAGTCAAGGAGAAAAGAAAGCTGAGTAAACAGATAACAGTTAAATAAGGCCAACTCCATCTCTGGACTCTCGGTGTACCTACCTGTCACTTCAACTTTACAGACCTCATTCATCAAAGTCTAAAAAAGCCATGTGCTTTCTACAAGGTCATTTGTGTGTAGAGAAGCAAATCATGAAGTGCTCGTTACTGCCGGGTACTCACCGGCCGGTACACTGGTAATGTAATTCAGTAAAGAAGATTGTGTCAAGCTGAGTATTGTGTCTGGCAGCCTTGAAAGAATGCAATAAAGGGATCTATAATAGATACATTAATATAAATATTTGTACATGATGCTATGATTAGTGATGAGCGGGCACTACCATGCTCGGGAACTCGTAACGAGCCGTGGATGCTCGGATGGGTACAACTCAAGTACCCAAGTATAATGGAAGTCAGTGGGAAACTTAAGCTTTTTCTGGAAGAATTTCGTAACGAGTACTTTAAAAGTTACGAGCTCCCAACCATGGTAGTGCCCGCTCATCACTAGTTACGAGCACCGAGCACCCATGGTAGTGCCCGCTCATCACTAGTTACGAGCACCGAGCACCCATGGTAGTGCCCGCTCATCACTAGTTACGAGCACCGAGCACCCATGGTAGTGCCCGCTCATCACTAGTTACGAGCACCGAGCACCCTAGCATGGTAGTGCCTGCTCATCACTAGTTACGAGCACCGAACACCCTAGCATGGTAGTGCCTGCTCATCACTAGTTACGAGTACCAAGAACCCGGGCATGGTAGTGTTCACTCATCATTAGTTTCAACTACTGAGCACCCGAGCATGGTACTGCCCGCTTACCACTAGTTACGAGTACCAAGAACCCGGGCATGGTAGTGTCCACTCATCACTAGTTACGAGTACCCGAGCATGGTAGTGCCCGCTTATCACTAATTATGAATACCGAGCACCCAAGCATGGTAGTACCCACTCATTACTAGTACGAGTACTGAGCACCCAAGCATAGTAGTGCCCGCTCATCACTAGTACGAGTACTGAGCACCCGAGCATGGTAGTGCCCGCTCATCACTAGGTATGACACTTCTACTATTGCATTACTACATGATGAAGGATATGATCTACACATAGCAATGCACACTCAATCTATTTTGATCTGAGTTTATCAACAGACAATGACTGTTCAAACCAAGCACGGGCGCACTATCATGCACAGGTGCTCAGTACTCGTAATGAGTAGCTGGACACTTGGATGGGCACAAATCGAGTACCCGAGTACAAATGGAAGTAAATGGGAAACGAACATTTTTCTGGAAGAATTGCAGAATGAATATGTTACAAGTACCAAGCACCCGCACATGGTGGTGCCCGCTCATCATTAGTTATGAGTATCGAGCATCCAGGCATGTTGGTGCCCGCTCATCACTAGTTACGAGTACCGAGCACCCGCACATGGTAGTGCCGCTCATCATTAGTTATGAGTACCGAGCACTCAAGCATGGTAGTGCTCGCTCATCACTAGTTACAAGTACCGAGCACCCGATGCCCGCTCATCATTAGTTATGAGTACCGAGCACTTGAGCATGGTAGTGCCCGCTCATCACTAGTTACGAGTACAGAACACCCGAGCATGGCAGTGCCCTCTTATCACTAGTTACAAGTACCCAGCACCCGAGCATGGTAGTGCCCGCTCATCGCTCGTTACGAGTACTGAGCACCCGTGCATGGTAGTGCCCGCTCATCACTAGGTATGACACTTCTACAATTACATTACTACATGATGAAGGATATGATTTACACATGGCAGTGCACACTCGGTCCATTTTGATGTAACCCAGGAAGGAATATCAACAATAACTGTTCAAACCAAGCATGGGTCCACTACTCTACATGCGAGCTCAGTGCTTGTAATGAGCAGTGGACGCTCGGTCATGGGCCACCTACTTGTTTACAGCTCTCTAAAAGAGGCCTGTAGGCATGGGCAGTGGCGTAACCTGAAGCTCATGGGGCTCGATGTGAAAGCTCCAATGGGGCCCCCAATTATTGCAAATCTTTAATAGCAATAGTCTTTTTCTATTATCCATAGGGATTTTTCAGGCCCCCTAGACTCCAGGGCCCAGGTGCGATTGCAACCCCTGCACCGGGTGTAGTTACACCCCTGGGTGCATGGGCAACCTTGCAAGGGTCAACCCTTTCAGCAATTAAAATTTCAGAAGGTTGAAAAAATGGTAAAGCCCAACCGGCACACAGGATATTTGGCTTATAGTTTTATCTTTTTTTTAGTAGAAGCCGCATAATGTTTATCCTTAGGAATAATCAGATTTCTGGTCAGGTTCAAAATCCAATTAAAAAGAAACCGTGGCACTTCTACTGTTGGCGATGTCGAATCCAAACCTGTAATATGAAGTCAATGATACGGTGACGTCCGTCTGAGGGTTCAGGTAAAAAGGGGAATCTCGGACAGATAAAAACGCTAGGCGCACCATCAGGCAGAACCCCAAGATACTCCGACACCCTTTAAAGAAGACCTGTCATCCCCTCTTGTGCTTTCCAAACTGAAAGCACCACTGAATGCAGCGTGTCTGCTGCATTGAGGGAAGGGGTCTCCCATGTTTCTACCCGCCCTGTAAGCTGTAAAAAAACACTTTATAAAGTTTAGAGCTAACGAGTCCGAAGGGACTTACTGATTATGGAGTCCTCGCTGTTCCCAGGGGTCCTCCCCGCCTCCTGCCTCTCTGTGGCGCCTCCTGCCTCTCTGTGCTGCCTCCTGCCTCTCTGTGCTACCTCCAGCCCTCTCTGTGCTACCTCCAGCCCTCTCTGTGCTACCTCCTGCCTCTCTGTGCCGCCTCCTGCCTCTCTGTGCTACCTCCAGCCCTCTCTGTGCTGCCTCCAGCCCTCTCTGTGCCGCCCCTGCCTCTCTGTGCCACCTCCAGCCCACTCTGTGCCACCTCCTACCCCTCTGTGCCACCTCCAGCCCTCTCTGTGCCACCTCCTGCCTCTCTGTGCCACCTCCAGCCCACTCTGTGTTGCCCCCTGCCTCTCTGTGCCACCTCCAGCCCTCTCTGTGCCACCTCCTGCCTCTCTGTGCCACCTCCAGCCCACTCTGTGCCGCCCCTGCCTCTCTGTGCCACCTCTAGCCCTCTCTGTGCCACCTCCTACCTCTCTGTGCCGCCTCCAGCCCACTCTGTGCCGCCCCCTGCCTCTGTGTGCCACCTCCTGCCTGTGACGTCAGTGCTGAAGCCGTCCCGCTGTAGACATACAGCATAATCTGTAGCGGGCGGACTTTCTGGCAGCTTGCAGCAAAAGACTGCAAATATAAATAGGGTGTGGTACTTCCCAATTGGCTGAAGCTAAGTGTTAATGACTTCAGCTGGGCAACCATACAAAACACATGCACACTGTCAGACTGAAGTACAATGGGCCCCAGACACTCCAACCCTAGTGGAAGAGTGGAGCCAGCGTTCTCCAGAATCTCTAGCAGAGACTTCTCCCCGATCACTAGCGCCATCTTCAGAGTGAATACGGCAGCGCCTGGTGACAGGAGCAGAGTCTGGTGGGGATGTGACACATACTTGGCACTCAGGTGATGTGAAGAGTAGTTCAAGTTTTATTTGCAATGCACGATTACAGATGTTTCGATCAAAGTTGTACCTTCATCTGTCCAGAGTGCCAGTAGACATCTGGAGTGCAGCATCCACCACTTACCGGAGAGTGCACTCAGCAGTGGGTGCCGCTCCTCTCACAGATGTCTCCTTGCAGTCCATACTGATGAAGGGCCAATTTTGATCGCAACGTCTATATAATCTTGGATTGCAAATTACTTGAATGTATCTTCACATCATTTGAGCGCCAAGTATCATTGACTTTAGGTTCAAAATCCAAAGCACGTCGGACTGATTCACTATTTGGAAAATCAATGCAGAAATGAATTTTTTAAAGATCTGCTCATCTCTTATTCCTTGCCATCTAGCACAATTCAACAGACATATGCAGAAAATCTCTGTCTCCGGAACGAGACAAGCTAATTGTGGGGATGCCAGCATCCAAAATCCTCATTGAACGGACCAAAGAGAGACATTTTAGAGATTAAAATAGAGTCATCAAGATAATGGTTAGCAATGTCATTTATAGTGTGAGTTCAAACCAGGGGGGAGAGAGGTACGGGACCAGAAAATGTATGAAAAAAAATGAGTAGCACGAGCAGCCTATAGAAATCTGATTACTTACTACACTTTTGTGTTGAAACACATTCGAGATGATCCTGCATATTCACAGACGTTAAGTCTACTCAGCTGTTGTGCGATTGTCTTGTTTCTAAGCAGTGTCACATTAATCCGTAGGGTGTTCTTATGAGGTTCAGGAAATGTCAAGTACGTTTCTCTAGGGGGAGATCACATTTGAAGCTTAACGGAGGGTAAGGCATCCATTTAAAAGGAACAAAACAGGGAGCTGATTACAGCGGCCTAATCACAACATAAGATGCCGTAATACTACACACAAGTGACACTACGGCGCTTGTTAGAGGCACAGCGCCTGGCAGGTACCGCGCACTTGTGGTTTCTAATGGAAACCTTGATAAAGAGTACAGCACTGATAAGAATCATTTCTATCCTTCGTTTTATTAAAAAAAAAAAGGTGGAGTTCTGGCCGATTTAAAAAACTTATAAGTGAAAGCACCCTCAGGCGGCGCACGCTGCTCTCTTGTAAGATGAAAGCACCCTCAGGCGGCGCACGCTGCTCTCTTGTAAGATGAAAGCACCTCAGGCGGCGACGCTGCTCTCTTGTAAGATAAAGCACCTCAGGTGGCGCACGTGCTGTCTTATAAGATGAAAGCACCCTCAGGCGCGCACGCTGCTCTCTTGTAAGATGAAAGCACCCTCAGGCGGCGCACGCTGCTCTCTTGTAAGATGAAAGCACCCTCAGGCGGCGCACGCAGCTCTCTTGTAAGATGAAAGCACCCTCAGGCGGCGCACGCTGCTCTCTTGTAAGATGAAAGCACCCTCAGGCGGCGCACGCTGCTCTCTTGTAAGATGAAAGCACCCTCAGGAGGCGCACGCTGCTCTCTTGTAAGATGAAAGCACCCTCAGGCGGCGCACGCTGCTCTCTTGTAAGATGAAAGCACCCTCAGGCGGCGCACGCTGCTCTCTTATAAGTGAAAGCACCCTCAGGCGGCGCACGCTGCTCTCTTGTAAGATGAAAGCACCTCAGGCGGCGCACGCTGCTCTCTTGTAAGATGAAAGCACCCTCAGGCGGCGCACGCTGCTCTCTTGTAAGATGAAAGCACCCTCAGGCGGCGCATGCTGCTGTCTTGTAAGATTTAAATGACCAGTACTCCCTTAAAGGGAAACTGTCACCTCGATTAACCCCCCTCTGCTATCACTACCTGTCCCTGTACCTTGTGAGCTCATCCTTAACCATCCCTGTCTGACCTAAAGGGGCCCTATGATGGTTTAGAAAAATGACTTATAACTTACATACAGTCTCCATCTAGCTCCGAGCTCCATTCTCCCTCCTGCCAGCATTCAGCACGCCCCGCTGGGCGTCCTCGCTCCTTGTGTTGTGCGCCTCATTTTTTAATTTCCCGCCCAGTTGGTGATGTAAAACGCCGGGCTAGGATGTCATATCTGGCCTGGTGCATTGTGGGCCTAATCATGTGATCGGCCCGGCGCATTGTGAGTCTAATCACGTGATTGGCCCGGCGCATTGTGGGCAGTGGCTTAACTACCCGGTCGCGGCTGAGACCGGGCCGCCCCGGGGGGGGCCCGCGGCCGTGCCTCAGCCGGCCGCCGCGATAGCGCTGAAAGGGGATGGAGGGAGGACGGTAGTGACAGAGTCACTTCTGCAGCCGCGCAGCAGTGCCCGCCCCCCGATTCCACTACAAGCCGGCGGAAGAGCAGGTATTCGTGCCAGCCAGCAAAACCCCCCTCTACCCCCCCTTCGGTGCTCACCAGGCCACCACCGCTAGCAGCACCCCCCCCCCCCCCCCAAAGGGGGACCCAGCGTGCATCTTGCACGGGGCCCGCGGCTCTGCAGTTACGCCGCTGATTGTGGGCATAATCACGTGATCGGCCCAGCTCCAGCGCAATGCGGTTGCTGAAGCTAGGCCGATCACGTGATTAGCCCCACAATGCACCGGGCCGGATATCGGATATGACATCCCAGCCCGACGTTTTACATCCGCAACTGGGCAGGAATTTTAAAAATGATGAGGCGGCACAACACAAGGAGCAAGGATTCCCAGCGGGGCATGCTGAATGCCAGTGAGGTTTCTTAAACATTATAGGGTCCCTTTAGGTCAGACAGGGATGGTTAGGGATGAGCTCACAAGGTGCAGGGACAGGTAGTGGTAGGATAGGGGAGTCAAACGACCTGACAGGTTCCCTTTAAACCCAAAAGTGCTTCTCAGCCTATGGTCGAGAAGCACAGTGTATTTAAGGCTCCTCCACCCACTGGGAATGCATGAGCAACATGGTCATTCTTTAGAGACGTTGCTAGTACTTAGGTTTCCCGTCTCTGTATTCTGTAAGCTGTACCTTATGCTTTATACTAGTGTCCTCAGCTAATGTGTGTCTCATCCTAGATCCTAGACCCCCGTACTCCTGCCTGCATCAGGATGCACCTGTCTGCTACAGTCCACGTCTGCCTGCACCGTACTCACCAGCCGTATCTAGCTAATCTAGACAAAGACTGTATTGCCTTGTCTGTAAGAGCCGACCTCTGGTGCCAGCTGTTGTAGCATCCAGACCCAGCTATGGCTGCACTTGGGGGTGACCATACCAAGTTGGCTTAGCCTGGTTAGCTTCTCTAGTCGGCAAGGTTGTCACAACCCAGAGGACACTCAGCCCTGCAAGCATAACAACATGCCAGCACCCAACTTGTCCCTGTACAGACTACAAAGACCCTAGCTACACAACTAACACTATCACCTTGGACCTGACTCCCTAAAAGGCTGCAAGGTGTTTTTCATTCCTCCCAAGAGATTAGAGAGGAGGACACCACACACTGCTGAAAAGGAGAGGAGGGTGTGCTGGGAGACACAAAAAGCCAGAGTGAGAGAAATAAATCAAGGTAAGGAATAGGTGCTGAGAAGGAAAGCAAAGCAACTAACAGAAGGAACTCAACTGGTGTTTACTAAAAGGTAATCCCCAAAACTGAAGGGCTGGAACATCTAAACAACTGTCCACCTAGAGGTACAGCCAGCAAGGAAGTGCAATGAAAAGTGAACTTATATAGCCCCAGCCCAGAATGTGATAGGGCAGGGATCATTCCTTGAAGCAATTATGATACTATTTGATAAATTCGGTTTATTATCTGGTTTTACCATTAACTGGCAAATGTTGTAAGACCGATGGGGTCCTCTCTCTCTTCTAGAGTCTAAGCGCTTATGGTTAGGGGAGTTCTCTTTCTCTCTCCTGTAGAGTATAAGCTCTTTTGGTCAGCGGAATCCGCTCTCTCTTGTAAAGTGTAAGCTCTTATGATCGGTGGGGTCTTCTCTCTCTTGTAGACTCTAAGCTCTTATGGTCAGGGGGGTATTCTCTCTCTCTCTCCCGTACAGTGTACGCTCTCATGATCAGCAGGGTCCTCTATCTCTCCTGTAGAGTGTAATCTCTTATGGTCGGGGGGGGGGTCCTTTCTCCTGTAAAATGTAAGCTCTTACGATCAGGGGTTCCTCTCTCTCCTGTAGGGTGTAAGCTCTTATGGTCAGGGATGGTCCTCTCTCTCTCCTGTAGAGTGTAAGCTCTTCTGATGAGGGGGATCCTCTCTCTATCCTGTATATGGTCAGGGGGGTTTTCTCTCCCTCTCACCTGTAGCGTGTAAGCTCTTATGGTCAGTGGAATCCTCTCTCTCTTGTAGAGTATAAGCTCTTATGGTCAGGTGGGTCCTCTCTCTTTCCTGTAGAGTGTGAGCTCTTATGGTCAGGTGGATCTTCTCGCTCCTGTAGAGTGTAAACATTTATGGTCAGCAGGATCCTCTCTCTCTCTTGTAGAGTGTAAGCTCTTATAGTCAGCGGGGACCTCTCTCTCTCCTGTAGAGTGTAAGCTCTTATGGTCAATGGGGTTCTCTGTACTGTAGAGTGTAAGCTCTTATGGTCAGCGGGCTTCTCTCTCTCCTGTAGAGTGTGAGCTCTTATAGTCAGTGGGGTTCTCTTTCTCTCTCCTGTAGAGTGTGAGCTCTTATGGTCAGCGGGGTCCTCTCTCTTTCCTGTAGAGTGTAAGCTCTTATGGTCAATGGGGTTCTCTGTACTGTAGAGTGTAAGCTCTTATGGTCAGCGGGCTCCTCTCTCTCCTGTAGAGTGTGAGCTCTGATGGTTGTGGGGTCTTTTCTCTCTCCTGTAGAGTGTGAGCTCTGATGATTAGTGGGGTTCTCTTTCTCTCTCCTGTAGAGCGTAAGCTCTTATGGTCAGCGGGGTCCTCTCTCTCTCCTGTAGAGTGCAAACTCTTATGGTCAATGGGGTTTTCTGTCCTGTAGAGTGTAAGCTCTTATGGTCAGCGGGGTCCTCTCTTTCCTGTATAGTGTGAGCTCTTATAGTCAGTGGGGTTCTCTTTCTCTCTTCTGTAAAGTGTGAGCTCTGATGGATAGTGGGCTTCTCTTTCTCTCTCCTGTAGAATGTAACTCTTATGGTCAGTGGGGTCCTCTCTCTCACCTGTAGAGTGTAATCTCTTATGGTCAGTGGGGTTCTCTCTCTCATATAGAGTGCAAGCTCTTATGGTCAGCGGGGGACCTCTCTCTTTCTTGTAGAGTGTAAGCTCTTATGATCAGTGGGTCCTCTCTCTTTACTGTAGAGTGTAATCTCTTATGGTTAGTGGGGTTCTCTTTCTCTCTCCTGCAGAGTGTAAGCTCTTTGGTCAGTAAGGTTCTCTCTCTTCTGTAGAGTGTAAGCTCTTATGGTCAGCGAGGACCTCTCTCCTGTAGAGTGTAAGCTCTTATGATCAGTGCGTTCCTCTCTCTCTTGTAGAGTGTAAGCTCTTATAGTCAGTGGGGACCTCTCTCTTTCTTGTAGAGTGTAAGCTCTTATGATCAGTGGGGTCCTCTCTCTTTACTGTAGAGTGTAAGCTCTTAAGATCAGTGGGTTTTTCTCTCTCCTGTAGAGCGTAAGCTCTTATGGTCAGTGGGATTCTCTTTTTTGCTCTCTATCTCTCACACATTCAAGTCTATGGGTCCATGAAAAACTCAGTCAGTGCACTAAGTGTCCCATTTCCATCCTAGTAATTTCCATTTTTCACTGTTTGCTGCGAGAAGACTGAGAACCTCCATCAGATGTTATTTAAGCATATGATAAAGTCTGAGATGGTAAAAACCGACACTAAGCCGAACTCTGATGGCAATCTGACCAGCAGCACACTGATGGATATTGGTCAAATGACCATATATAAGACACGGCATTAACTGAGTTAATGGATGTTGTAAATATAATTGTTCCAATAAAAATAATTGAAAGCGATAAAAAAAAATCTGGAAAATGCATCAAGTCATGACATGAAATAGAATTCCAAGACGCTCGGTACAAAAACCTTTTGAGGGAAACAAACCAAAATCTACAGTGACCACGAGAGACATGGTTTCAAAGAGGTTTCTTTTGCATGTTTGTCACACTGAAATGTTTCCAATCACCAAACAAATGTAAATATTAGAGACAACATCCAGTTTATAAATGAAGGTCTTTATCATTAAGGGAAAAGGAAATCCAAACCTACAGGGCCTTGTGTGAAAAAGTGATTGTCCGCTCTTAAAACATAAATTAACTGTGGTTTATCACATCTTTGGAAAGCTGAGTTCAATTTCCCCAGGCCTGATTACTGCCACACCTGTTCTCAATCAAGAAATCACTTAAATAGGGCCTGCCTGACAAAGTGAAGTAGACCAAAATATCTTCAGAATGTAGATATCATGCCGTGATCCAAAGAAATTCAGGAACAGATGAGAAATAAAATTATTGGGATGTATTTGTTGGAGAAGGTTATAAAGCCATTTCTACAGCTTTGGGACTCCAGCGAACCACAGTGAGAGCAATTATCACAAACGGTGAAAACATGAACAGTGGAGAACCTTCTCAGGAGGGGCAGCCAACCAAATTTACCCCAAGAGCAAAATGATGAATCATCCATGAGGTCACAAAAGACCCCACAACAACATCCAAAGATCTGCAGGCATCAGTTGCCTCAGTTAGAGTAAGTGTCCATGACTCCCACCATAAGAAAGAGACTGAGCAAAAATGGCCGCATGGCAGAGAGCCAAGATGAAAACCACTGCTGAGCAAAAAGAACAGAAAGGCTAATCTCAGTTTTGCCAAAAAACGTCTTAATGATCCCCAAGATTTTTGGGAGAATACTCTGTGGACTGACAAGACAAAATGTGAACTTTTTGGAAGGCGAATGTCCCATTACATCTGGTGTAGAAATAACACAGCATTTCAGAAAAGGAACATCAAACCCACAGTAAAGTATGGTGGAGGTGGTGTAGAAATAACACAGCATTTCAGAAAAAGAACATCATCCCAACAGAAAGTAAGTAAAGGTGGAGGTCATGTGATGTCTGGGGCTGTTCTGCTGCTTCAGGACCTGGAAGACCCTGCAGGTTTGGATTTCTTTTTCCCTTAGTAATAATAACGACCTTCATTTATAAGCTGCATTTTGTGGTTACTTGTGTTATCTCTGTCTAATATTTACATTTGTTTGATGATGTGAAACATTTAAGTGACGAACCTGCAAAAGAAGAAGAAATCAGGAAGGGGGTGAACATTTTTTCACAGCACTGTATACATTTCACTGGGTGGGATGCATAAAATATAGAAGATGTTTAATCAGATACTGGAGTCCTATGTTATCCTGCAACCAGATCTATTAAAAGGCTGCAGAGTTTACAAGCATTGAGTTAAGAGCATGCACTTCAGGTCACGGAGATGCTGGTTATTCATACAACCACCTGTGGCTTGTGGTTCGCAGAATCTAAAATGCTGTTAACATCGACCATTCACCATGATGCTTACACAACCTGTACGGACTCAATCATGGATGGGTCTACTATTTTTGTGTTCCCTCAGTGAAATAAGAAGCAGGACGACAATGATGGGCAAAGGTAAACTGGGTAGCTAGTCTGACCCTCAGACTGGGGTCCCTAACTGACCATGCTCCCCAAGGTACTTCTGAAGGTGAGGAGGTCTGAGCCGCCACCCTTTCCCTTCTCCTCAACCAGCCCTGGCCTAACACCCCCTTACTTCCACCCACGGAACGGGATAGCAACAGCAATTTCCCCAAAGATGGCAATTTTCAAGGAAGGTTTCAGCAAACAACTCAAACATCCTAACAACACACAGTCAAAACAGAGTGAAACTCTTTCAGTGACACCTAGTGAAAGGAAGTGGAACAATTAAAAGAGAGGGGAAGTGGACAACTGCTTTATCTGACACTCCCCCTTACCTACAGAGCCACCATGGCATAGACAGCAACACTACAGCAGCCTCTGACATTGACTCTAAATGTGCCAAAGGAAATTATTCCCATTCACACTACAGCAGAGCATTTCACATGGACTGCAGAACAGCCAACTCATGACAGATGCAAGACAAAGATTAGTGTCTTTTGACAGACTTCGTGTACGAGGCATTTACCAGAAAGGAATTGTATAACTGAAGCATTGGTGTAAGGACTGTCTACATAATAATGATCAATAGGTCGTAAAAATACTAACAATTTCAAGTTTGAGAATACCTAGAACACATCTGCAGTGATGTCTAGAACAGACATGTAGTGACACATAGAACAGTTCTTTAGTGACGCATAGCACATACAGAACACATCTGTAGTGACACCTAGACTAGACATGGAGTGACACATACAACAGATCTGTAGTGACGCACAGAACAGATCTACAGTGATTCATAAGACAGATCTGTAGTGACACCTAGAATAGACATGGAGTGACAGATACAACAGATCTGTAGTGACACATAGGACAGATCTGTAGTGACGCACAGAGCAGATCTGTAGTGACGCACAGAGCAGATCTGTAGTGACGCACAGAACAGATCTGTAGTGACGCATAGGACAGATCTGTAGTGACGCACAGAACACATCTGTAGTGACGCACAGAACACATCTGTAGTGTCACAACTAGAAAATATATGTGGTAATGTCTTGAACAGATCTGTAGTGACGCACAGAACAGATCAGATCTGTAGTGATGCCTAGAACGTACCTGTAGTGATGCCTAGAATATATCTGTGTTGATGCACAGATCTACAGTGATTCATAAAACAGATCTGTAGTGACACCTAGAATAGACATGGAGTGACACATGCAACAGATCTGTAGTGACACCTAGAATAGACATGGAGTGACACATACAACAGATCTGTAGCGATGCACATAACAGATCTGTAGTGACACATAGGACAGATCTGTAGTGATGCACAGAACAGATCTACAGTGATTCATAAGACACATCTGTAGTGACACCTAAAATAGACATGGAGTGACAAATACAACAGATCTGTAGTGACACCTAGAATAGACATGGAGTGACACATACAACAGATCTGTAGTGACACCTAGAATAGACATGGAGTGCCACACAGAACAGATCTGTAGTGAAGCACAGAGCAGATCTGTAGTGACGCACAGAACAGATCTGTAGTGACGCACAGAACAGATCTGTAGTGACACATAGAACAGATCCGTAGTGACACATAGGACAGATCTGTAGTGATGCACAGAACAGATCTGTAGTGAAGCACAGAGCAGATCTGTAGTGAAGCACAGAGCAGATCTGTAGTGAAGCACAGAAACAGATCTGTAGTGAAGCACAGAGCAGATCTGCAGTGACGCACAGAACAGATCTGTAGTGACGCACAGAACAGATCTGTAGTGAAGCACAGAGCAGATCTGTAGTGACGCACAGAACAGATCTGTAGTGACGCACAGAGCAGATCTGTAGTGACGCACAGAACAGATCTGTAGTGATGGCTAGAACAGATCTGTAGTGACACATAGGACAGATCTGTAGTGACACATAGGACAGATCTGTAGTGACACATAGGACAGATCTGTAGTGACACATAGGACAGATCTGTAGTGACGCACAGAACACATCTGTAGTGTCACAACTAGAAAATATATGTGGTAATGTCTTGAACAGATCTGTAATGACGCACAGAACAGATCAGATCTGTAGTGATGCCTAAAACACATCTGTAGTGATGCCTAGAATATATCTTTATTGATGCACAGATCTACAGTGATTCATAAAACAGATCTGTAGTGACACCTAGAATAGACATGGACTGACAGATACAACAGATCTGTAGTGATGCCTAGAACAGACATGGAGTGACACATACAACAGATCTGTAGTGACGCCTAGAACAGATCTGTAGTGACACATAGGACAGATCTATAGTGATGCACAGAATAGATCTATAGTGACGCATAGGACAGATCTGTAGTGACACATAGGACAGATCTGTAGTGACGCATAGGACAGATCTGTAGTGACGCATAGGACAGATCTGTAGTGACACATAGGACAGATCTATAGTAATGCACAGAACAGATCTGTAGTGACGCATAGGACAGATCTGTAGTGACACATAGGACAGATCTATAGTGACACATAGGACAGATCTATAGTAATGCACAGAACAGATCTGTAGTGACGCACAGAACAGATCTGTAGTGACACATAGAACAGATCCGTAGTGACACATAGGACAGATCTGTAGTGACACATAGGACAGATCTGTAGTGACACATAGGACAGATCTGCAGTGACACATAGGACAGATCTGTAGTGAAGCACAGAACAGATCTGTAGTGACGCACAGAACAGATCTGCAGTGACGCACAGAGCAGATCTGTAGTGAAGCACAGAACAGATCTGCAGTGACGCACAGAACAGATCTGTAGTGAAGCACAGAGCAGATCTGTAGTGACACATAGGACAGATCCGTAGTGACACATAGGACAGATCTGTAGTGACACATAGGACAGATCTGCAGTGACGCACAGAGCAGATCTGTAGTGAAGCACAGAACAGATCTGCAGTGACGCACAGAACAGATCTGTAGTGAAGCACAGAACAGATCTGTAGTGATGCACAGAACAGATCTGTAGTGAAGCACAGAGCAGATCTGTAGTGACACATAGGACAGATCTGCAGTGACGCACAGAACAGATCTGCAGTGACGCACAGAACAGATCTGCAGTGACGCACAGAGCAGATCTGTAGTGAAGCACAGAGCAGATCTGTAGTGAAGCACAGAACAGATCTGTAGTGAAGCACAGAGCAGATCTGCAGTGACGCACAGAACAGATCTGTAGTGACGCACAGAACAGATCTGTAGTGACGCACAGAACAGATCTGTAGTGACGCACAGAGCAGATCTGTAGTGAAGCACAGAACAGATCTGTAGTGACGCACAGAACAGATCTGTAGTGACACATAGGACAGATCTGCAGTGACGCACAGAGCAGATCTGTAGTGAAGCACAGAACAGATCTGTAGTGACGCACAGAACAGATCTGCAGTGACGCACAGAACAGATCTGTAGTGAAGCCTAGAACAGATCTGTAGTGACACATAGGACAGATCTGTAGTGAAGCACAGAGCAGATCTGTAGTGACGCACAGAACAGATCTGTAGTGACGCACAGAACAGATCTGTAGTGACGCACAGAACAGATCTGTAGTGACACATAGGACAGATCTGTAGTGACGCACAGAACAGATCTGTAGTGACACATAGGACAGATCTGTAGTGACACATAGGACAGATCTGTAGTGACACATAGGACAGATCTGTAGTGACGCACAGAACAGATCTGTAGTGACACATAGGACAGATCTGTAGTGAAGCACAGAACAGATCTGTAGTGACGCACAAAACAGATCTACAGTGAAGCACAGAGCAGATCTGTAGTGAAGCACAGAACAGATCTGTAGTGATGCCTAGAACAGATCTGTAGTGACACATAGGACAGATCTATAGTGACGCACAGAACAGATCTGTAGTGACACATAGGACAGATCTATAGTGACGCACAGAATAGATCTGTAGTGATGCCTAGAACAGATCTGTAGTGACACATAGGACAGATCTGTAGTGACGCACAGAATAGATCTGTAGTGATGCCTAGAACAGATCTGTAGTGACACATAGGACAGATCTGTAGTGACGCACAGAATAGATCTGTAGTGTTACGTAGAACCAATCTGTACTGAAGCCCCATACACGGAGCCTGTGGTAGTGAGGCAAAATGACAGGATGAGGTTTATGCTTACAGGATTTAATTCGCCACGGTCCCTTTTCTACTCCAGCCCATCCTCAGTCCAAATCATAACCTGTAACACAACTCCGACCGAACAAACAGTGATATTACTGGTATGTGATACAGGCACCACTGTGCTAGAGCCACGTCTGCACCTCATATATAGACAACCCCACTGTACAGTGTAAAGGATCCATAACAGTATGATATGGGGATAAGGGATCCATAACAGTATGATATGGGGATAAGGGATCCATAACAGTATGATCAGACTTACACACAGATTTTGGACCGTATATAATATGAAATACCACTAACAAAACCTGCACGGATTAGTCATATTATTGGTGGGGATCAGTGAGCTTGGCCAATGACAATGTGTTATAAATGAAACATATGAGCACCACTCCAGTGGCTTTTTGCTATTTTCCCGCGGGAGTGGTGCTTTAAATCTATGTCTTATACTCACTTCCGGCAGCCCCATCTTCTACCACCGTTGCTCCAGTCGATCTCCTGTGATTTGGGACCTGTTGGCAGCTCCAGTATTTCATGGGCCAGAGGTAACAACTGAATAGAAGTCTATGAGGCCTTGTTCTGGCCCTCATAGAGTTGCATTGGGAGCTTGTGATGTAACTTCTAACTTCCGGCCAATCACAAGTTACAGACACGGGGGCCGGAGTGGCGCTGACAAATGATGATGACGCTGTCGGAGAGTGAGTATAAGGAGATTTATGAGCTGTCAATTATGGCTCCGTTTTCTGCTGCACTTTCTGCACCACTAACAGCCAATTACTTACCCTCCCCGCGATCCCACGCCGAGCCCCGGTGATGTGTTCTTTCCAGGCATCAGTAGGACCTGCAGGTACAGTACTGACAGGACCTGCCCATGTGACCCAGCCTGAGAGTCACATGGTGCCAGGTCCTGTAAATGCTCGTACTACCTGCAGGTCCTGCTGGTGCCCAGGAGAGAGACCTCGCCGTGGTTCACAGTGGGATCGTGGGGAGGGTAAGAAAGTGTTTTTGTCTGTCTGTGTCCCCTGAAAACAGAGCAAACAAACAGCACAACCGGATTTGTGATGCTTTTTTGCAAAAAGAGGATCAGAAACTGCACCAAAGACGGATCAACAAAAAATGGAGCTCAAACGCTCTGTGTGAATTCAGCCTTCCTGTCACGATGGTCTCTCTTACCTTGGAGACCTAAGACAGTTTTGGGACCTCTGTCTCATTCCTATATTGAGATTTCATATTAAATGTGTTTGGCAGTGCAGGAGTTAATGTCAGTTCTACTGATAGCAGACTCCTTAGTGTCCTTACCAGACATGGCTACTCTGTGATCACTCCCATCCTCTTTATAGGATCACATGGTTCCAGCATCCTTTACTGGTGATTGAGCTCCATTCCTGGCCTGGCTTCCTGAGGTGAAGGAAGTTCTCTGGAGAACCTGACCGTTGCTAAGCCGTGTGCCGCCAAGCAGCAGGCATAAAGTTGCTTTTGTTGTCCTCCTGTCTGTCTCTTCTTCCCTCTTGTTGTTATTATACAGTGGTTAGGACTAGTGTGGCGCCCTTGTGGTCTGGTCGCCACAAGGGGTACTGCAACTATTCAACAGGTGTGGTATCCCTGTTCTCAGGGAAACAGCATACGGTAGTAAGTCTGAGACACCCACCAAAGCACCCAACCGGGAACAGTAGGCGGACCCGATAGAGGGAGGGTTCAGCCAGGGTACAGTGGGATGAAAAGTGTGGGTGGGAAGTGAGTAAGTGGTCAGTTAGTCAGTGAGAGAGTAGAGAGCAGCGAGTGGTGAAGGAGTGAGTAGAGTGAGGACCCGGAGGACTTGAGCAGTCCTGGGTCGGGAGAACAACAGACTGCAAGTGAGACGGAGGGAGCCCTAGGGGCACGGGCAGAGGCAGAGTGAACCACCCACACCCAAATCCAAGTTTGACCAGAGTCCGACGGAAGGGCTGGTTGGGAACCAGGGGACCAGCCCTGAAGGTGTCGAGGAGACTCAATGCTCTAACCACAGAACCGGAGGCCGCGAGATCTAGAGGACCTGTGGCTGACACCCAACACATCTATCGAGAAGGTAGCCATTCCAGGGTCAGGGGACTTGGTACCGGTCGCCCGACAGGACCCGTGGCTGCCGAAACTGGGCTCTGTGTGCGGAGGCGAGAACAGGAGAGAGGCGGACAGTTAGCGCTGGGAGAACAACCGGAGAGATAACGGAACATAAAAGGCGTGTCCTGGACGAGCTATTCCAGTTGTTTGAGGACTACCTGGACTGAGACTTGGCAAGGAACAGTACCCGGCAGGCAGCATTGCTAAGGTGACCGCTAAGTAAAGCGGGTATAGAACTCAGAAGCTGTGTGTGAGACTGTTTATTATTCCCGCCTGCAGAGCCGCCGACTGCTAAGCCAAGCAGGCCAAAGAGAACCTGCCCCAGTAAAGTCCTGTCTGTCTCCCCCAGCATGAGGAATCCAATGGCCTGCCACCAATGGTTGCCCTGTGGAACCGCTCCACTGGTGGGGAGCGATAACACCTGGCTGCGACTCCATCATCCCCAGAGGTCCCACACCGCAGCGTCGGACATCAATAGCCGAACATCACCCAAAACCTTATTCCCGAACTTTTATTGATACCGTCAGTGACTCCCCAGAAGTACTGTTGCCCGGTTCCGAGTAAACAACCGCCCTGGGGCGGTGTATCAACTAGTGCTCCCGCTGGCCATTTCCCTATTGAGGGCTAACATCAGGGCCAGTGAGGGACTAGGTATCCTGTTCGGCGACGGATTGAAAGAACCCGTATAGGGACTGTAGGGAAATGCAAAGTGAGTGAAGGAGATCTATTTTTCCATGTTCCCTATAAGCAGGTCTCCCCGTCTGTTGTTTGGTGTACTACACCGGATACCCTTGGTCCATGCGTCCCCGTCACACGCCGTTTTCGGAAGCTCCAGCCTGACACTTACATTCAGCTGGATTTTTTTCTTTGAGGATATGAATTGAAAAGTTCACAGACTCGTTCATAAAACGTTTGTCTATTACATTTGTAGCATGTATGTCAAAAGTAGTCTTGTTAGAGAAATACAACAGCAGAAGAAGCCTGACCTTATCTATTGTGACACCTGCGGTGTAAAATCAGATTTTTTTCCCCGAGAAAGCATTCAGGAATCACGTGTTCTTGGCTGAACATAAGGAGACTTCCTTCAAGGATATCAGAAGGAAATAACCAGATGACAAGATGTGACATATAATAACTCTTCCGCACAGACTACCCACCGCGCATTGTCATGTTGGGTTAGGTGGACATCTGCACAGAAGAAGACACCGCGGCTAGAAGGTGAAGTGAGGAAGAAAATACTAAACTACATCCAGGAAAAAACTCACGGTGGATAGTGACATGCCGGCACGAGCAGACTTGAGTCCGCCATGCTTCTCTGGGCAATTAAATGTACAAATTGTGTCCACACCAGATTCTAAATTTGCAGACACGGTGATTCGGGGTGATTGCTCCTCATCAGTACAAAATATGAGATCTGATCTGGCTGTATGAGAGGCTAAAGGGGGTCTAAAGGGTAAGATTATCTCCTCGTGGAGAGGACATGCCAGTATGAGGAGACTAAGGCTAGGGTCACATTTGGGAGGTTGCATCCGTTTGATGGAGGCGTTAAAGTATGCGTTTATTTTCTTTCGCATTCACATGACATGTGTTTGCACTTTTGACGCATGCGTTTGCCATAGACTCCCATGTTAAAAAACGCACCATTTCCCATAACAGGTCCAAAAACGCTGCAGACCGCGTTATGATGTGCGCTACAATAAACGCACAGCTCCAAACGCATTGCAATTTGCAATGCGTTTTTTCCATTGGAGTCTAAGGAGTTAACAGATCTGTTTTTTAATTTCTGCACATGAAATAAACGCATTGATGCAAGGCACAAGTGTGACCTTAGCCTAAGGCCGGCTTCACATTGGTGCTCGGTCCGCAGCGTTTGCAAACACAGCCAAGCACATGCACACTGCGTCCCTATGCTTAACATTAGAGCGCATGGTACCTGCGTTTGTCTGCGATCACATGCGTTTGCGTCCGGTTGCATAAAATACATGTTTTCCCGGACGCACCAAAAATGCAAGTGTGTCCAAGAGAGCTTGATCTCTACCCAAGCGTCCATATGTGCAGAAATCATGTATTGGATCCTATGTGAACGCATTGCCATCCACAGCACAAGCAAGCAAATGCATGCGCTCACATAGTATGTTACTGTAAATGTGCCCAGTCACTCAATTAACGGTCTCGGCGGCGGGAGGTGGAGATCAGCGGCAGCGTGGCCACAACTGCTGATCTCCCGGCCCCTGCCCCCGCTGATCTCCCAGCCCCAGCCCACTGGGATCTCCCGGCCCGGCGCCGCTGATCATTTCATCCCGCGCCCCCCTGATCTCCTGGCCACCACCGCTGACCTCCCAGCCCGCCACTATCTCCCGCCGCCGCTGATCTCCCGCCGCTGCGATCTCCCAGCCGCCGCCGCCGCTGATTCTCCCGGCCGGCTGCTGTTTCTCCCAGCACCCATCGCCGCTGATCTCCCGGCCACTACTGAGTAACCCGGTCTGTCGCTGATTTCCTGATCGCCGAGACCACTGATTGGGTGGCCAGGCACTTTTAGAATAACATACTATGTGAACCCATGCGGAGAATCACCGCTGCATTCACATAGTATGACCGCGTTTGACACTGCATATGCGTCTGCATGACAGACACATGCAGACTCAAATGCTAGTGTGAAGCTGCCCTAAGGTGCCGCAATGCTTCTCTGGGAAATTAAATATGCAAACTGTCTCTTCAGAGAGGAAGTAGACTTGAACTCTAGTACCACCTATTGGAAGTAGCAATCCTAAAAGCAATCCTTAGATCCTTGTCGTAAGGGCCCGTTGCACGCAACAATATCACTAACGATATTGTTGCAAGTCACCGGTTTTGTGACGTTGCAGCGAACCTCGTAGCAATACCTCTGCATGTGACATGTACCATTGACCAGTGATCAGCTCGCTGATCTGGTAAATGGCCAGGACCATTTTTTCGTCGTTGGTCTCCCGCTGGGCGCCAGCATCGGCGTGTGTGACAGCGGGAGACCAACTGACTCCTGGTCGATGCCTAGCGCCGCACAGTACACGCTGGGACATGGTAACCAGGGTAAACATTGGGTACTAAGCGCAGCACTATGCTTAGTTACCCGATGTTTACCCTGGTTACCAGCGTTCTCGCTGATCGCTGGTGAGTCTGCCTGTGTGACAGCTCACCAGCGATCATATAGCGATGTCCCAGCGATCCCGATGTTGGTTGGATCGCTGGGACATCGCACGTGTAACCTGGCCCTTAGCCTTCACCAAGCCAAACCAGATCTCATACTTTCCAATGACGAGGGGCAATACTTCGAACACCGTGTCTGCGAATTGAGATTTTGGTGTGGTTATTATTATTACACTTTTTCTCAAAACGTTATTATTATTATGAGGAGACATAGATGCCTGCAATGCTCCTCTGGAAAATATGTACATTACATCTTCAGCAAGAAAGAACACGAACTTTATTGCCACCTATTGGAAGTAGTAATCCTAAAAGTCAATAATGACCTTTTAAAAAGCCTTGCCATAGAAAGGAAAATTAAATATGCAAATTACCTCTTCAAAGAGGAAAGAGACTTGAATTTCTAACACAACTATTGGAAGTAGCAATCCTTAGATCTGTTACCAAGCCAAACAAGATCTCATACTTTGCACCGATGAAGGGCAATACCCCGAAACACTGTGTCTGCAAATAAAGATTTTGGTTTGGTTACTATTATGAGGAGACTTAGATGGCTGCAATGCTCCACTGGGATATTAAATATGCAAATTGTTTCTGCAGAGAGGAAGATGATGAACTCTAGTGCCACCTATTGGAAGTAGCAATTCTAAAAGTCTACCCTTTAACGAGCCTTGGTCATATGACATTGGGTTAAAACCATTCAGAATTTTAATTTGCAGACAGTGTTTCTGGGTATTGCCCCTCCTCAGTTGATAAGTATAAGAAGAAATCTTCATATTTAATTTCCCAGAGGAGCAATGTGTTTAAGTCTCCTCGTTACTGAGAAAATGTATCCCTTAGATCCCCAGTATCAGCCTCTCACCTAGCCAGAATCACGGATGGTAGTAACAGACAAAGGGGTTAGGTAGCAGGATGGCAGTGGCAGGCAAAAGACGATCAGGGGAACTAGTCTTACCTTTAGATTGGGGGTCCCTAGCTGAAGGTGAGAATGTCTGGGCTGCCACCCTTGCCCTGCTACTGACCAGCCATAGGCTATAACCCCCTGACCTCTACTCAGGGACCGTGATTAGCACAGCAACTCCAGACAGATGGCAATGTCCATGAAGCTGCACAACAAGAAAGCTCAGCAGAACAGCTCACGGTCTTTGCAAGAGAATGAACTCTATTAGCAACACCATCTGATGGGTCATGGGACTACTTAAAGGCTGAGGAGCGGTAAAACCAAATCAGCTGATTCACTCAGCAACTACAACCAGTACTGCAGAGCCGAGCCACAGATTTTAACCCTTAATAGACTAAAGGAAATGAACTCCATTTAACTACTGCAGAGCAATTCACAGAGACTGCAGAGCAGTCTCACATCGCCAGATCAGATCTTATACTTTGCACTGATGAGGGAGCAATCACCCCAAAACATTGTTTCTGCAAACTGAGATTCTGAATTTGTTTTAACCCTTAACCGACAAGGGTCGCTAGTGACTTTTAGGATTGCTACTTCCAATAGGTGGCGCTAGAGTTCAAGTCTTCTTCAACTAAAACTTAAAAAAATAAAAAAAATGATATAAAAGCGAAGAGTAAAAAGAGATCGGCCACACTACTCGTGGTGCAGGGCTCTCCGGAGCGCAGACACTTGTCGGCTAAACGTAGAGGCAGCGATTTGCTTCTCCAAAATGAATGCGCCAAGTGAAAAATCGAGTAAACAGAGAGGGATTAAAAACTCATTTTAGTGGACTGGTTGGTGTTTGTCGGAGCTTACTTACTGCTAGATCTGTAAACAGTTACCCAACAAGATCAGCTCTAAGCACAAAATTGTACCTATTAGCGGGAAACACAAGACCTCAATGAGAGCGGCGAGCTGCTGGAGACGAGACGGTGACTGACAGCCGCCGCCTGCTCCGTGCACATAGTAAATCACAAGGAAACGCAGGCAGCAATTTCTAGGAGGGGACAAAGGAGACGTGTTATTGTGATATTGCATTAATGAGGTTCTCTGGCTCTTACAAATGAAGTTATTGCATATATTCACGTATACGCGCCTCTCATCCACCCACCGGCGGGTTCTGCAAGGAGGGAGATCGCCGGCTTGTATAGTATTTACTTTATAGCGCTTTTAATTTTGGACGTTTTTTGTTACATTGTAGCCGATGCGAAGCCAAATTGGTGTCGTGCAAACGCACAAGATGGTACCATGTTCTAGTCTGTAACAAAAAGACAGAATAATCCAATCCAAGGAATAAAGAGTTAAAGTAGTGCCCTATAGACTTATACGGGCTCATGTGGTATGGACACCCAGTGTGTGACGCAACAGAAAGGGGACTACAGGAATGGAGAAGGAAGGAAGGCCCTGACAATAGGGGGAGAAGAGAGTTCACCTCCTGATACCTGAATTTGTGCTCTACGCTCCCTAACATCCCTATCCGGGTCCTTCCCCCCCCCCCCCTTCCCGTCACCGTCACCGTCTCGTGCTTAGGTCCTCAATTACACTGCACCTACCCTGGCTGGTGTGCAAGCCAGTGAGGACACTAGTCTCACCACTGCAATAATACTACAACACGAGGAAGGGAAGACAGACAGTATAAAAATATACACAAAAGGAAAAACAACACTCCAAACTCCTCCAATGCGGCAAAACACCGAGCTGCAATTGTCACAACAATTCAGCTTCTTCCAAAGTAATCAGCATTGAAAGAGAGTCTATAACTGTCGTCAGATGGTAAGATTACTTTTTATAGTGGAGGGGAGTGGTCACAAAAGTGCTATACCTGAGATTCAAATCCACAAGAAACAGCCAGCAAAGATTGAGTCTTCAACTTAATCCGATTAATTTGAACACAAGTTGTAGACCTTCTGATGCCGGCCTCGCCCGAGGTCTCTCAGGGTGCACAGACTCGTGACGATCAGAGATTTTTCTCAGATGCAAGCTGTAGATGGCTCGCGGGCCCGTGATCTGTGGTACGCGGGTGTCTTCCAGGTTGGTCCATTGGCACCAGGTCTAGTAAACAGCTATGAAGAGCAGGTCTCCAGATGGTGACTATTGTGAGTATTCCACATAGAATAGCAGATCTGAATGAGGGTAAGGTAGGAGCCCTGGGTCTTGGTATGTTGACTCAGTGTGATTTATATAGGAAACGTTTGGCTGTCATTATACCCATAATGGGGCTCTGGGTGTCACTACCCGGTGGGATTTGGCTGTGGCTCGCGAGCCTGTCTCAGAGCTAAATGTGATTCTCAAGGTCAGAACGTTTGGGGATCTTTGCTTAATCAAGTCAATTGTTTTTCTCTACATGTATCTTCTGAAATGTTAAAGATACAGAGGTAACCCTCGACTTTTCCATCTCCTTCAAGCCACACATCCAAGCCCTTTCCACCTCCTGCTGACTCCAACTCAAAAATATTTCCTAGATCCGTACATTCTTTAATAAAAAAATCTGCATATACACTTGTGCATACCCTCATCATCTCCCGCCTGGACTACTGCAACCTCCTCCTCTCTGGCCTCTCGTCTAACACTCTCGCACCCCAGCGATCTATCCTAAAATCTGCTGCCCAACTAATTCACCTGTCTTCCCGCTATTCCCCATCCTCTCCTCTCTGCCAATCCCTTCACTTGCTTCCCATTAATCAGAGACTCCAGATCTAGGCTTGGTGAAGATCTTGGTGGACCTATCTAGACTTAGATAAGACCTTGGTGGATCTATCTCGGCTTGGAGAAACCGCTGGTGGACCTATGTAGGCTTAGAGAAGACCCTGGTGGACCTATCTAGGCTTGGAGAAGACTCTGGTCAACCTATGTAGGCTTGGAGAAGACCCCGGTGGACCTATCTAGGCTTGGAGAAGACCCTAGTGGATCTATTTTGGCTTGAAGAAGACTCTGGTGGACCTATCTTGGCTTAGAGAAAACCCTGGTGGACCTATCTCAGCTTGGAGAAGACTCTGGTGGACCTATCCAGGTTTGGAGAAGACCCTAGTGGACCTTTCTAGGCTTGACGAAGATCCAGGCAGGCTTATCTAGGCTTGGAGAAGACCCTAGTTGACCTATCTAAGCTTAACGAAGACCCTGGTAGGCCTATCTAGGCTTGGAGAAGACACTGGTGGAGCTATCTAGGCTTGGAGAACACCCTGGTGGTCCTATCTTGGCTTTGAGAAGAACCCTGTGGATCTATCATGGTTTGTAGAAGACCCTAGTGGACCTATCTATGCTTGAAAAAGACCCTGGTGGGCTTATGTAGGCATGGAGAAGACCCACAGCGATCTATCCCCCTAAACCTGCTCCCCACTAATTCCACCCTGATCCTTCACTGCTTTCCCATTAAAACTCTGATCTGCTTATGAATCACTTGTACCTGTCTTGATTTAATAGAGACCCTGGTACTGATCTTAGCTTAGTGAAGACCCTGCTGGACCTATCTCATGATTTTAAGAAAGACCCTGGTGGACCTATCTTAGGCTTGAGAAAACCCTGGTGGACCTTATCTAGGCTTGGAGAAGACCCTTGGTGACCTATCAGGTTTGGACGAAGAACCCTAGTGGACCTATCTAGGCTTGAAGAAGACCAGGCGGCTATCTGGCTTGGAGAAGACCCTGACTATCTAGGCTTGAGAAAGACCTGTAGCTATCAGTGGTTTGGAGAAGATTCTGGTGGAGCTATCTAGGCTTGGAGAAACTCTGGTGGACCTACCTTGGTTTTGAGAAGAACCCTGGGGACATATCCAGGCTTGCAGAAGACCTTAGCGGACGTATCCAGGCTTGAAAAAGACCCAGGTGGGCTTATCTAGGCATGGAGAAGACCCTGGTGGACCTATCTAGGCATGGAGAAGACCCTGGTGGACCTATCTAGGCTGCACAAGATCGATCAAACGTTCATCCATCGAGTCACCGTGGCTCCAGATCGAGCTGAATCACGGTATATAAAATAATAAATAGATAGTGTAGTCAGGGAAGGAAAGGGTAGGGATTCTTAAAGCACCTTTTAGTGTGAATGACCCCTATCGAAGGATAAGGAATATTCTATTTTTTTCTTTCTTAACTTTTCCCAAACCTACAAGACGAGCACAAGTCAATGACCTACGAGGAATCCACCCTTGTTATAGGACAGGCATGGCCGCCGACACGCTATACTTCCTCCGGAGGCTTTGCTCCATATCACATATCCGACCAATTTACATTGAAATATGTTGTCGCACACTTTGGTCTTCCACCGGCTCTGCAGGGCTCGTGCTTGAACCTGATGACAGCTTGGCGGGACATACAGCCCTGAGGAGCTCCCGCCACCTGTGCCGCACTCATAGGGAAGACATTCTGGAGCTTGACCTTGACGTTGGAGACTCCAGATAACAAGAGGCATCAATGAGGCATTAGGACGTCGCTCAGGTTTTTAGCTTTGGTAGCAAATAAGCTAATGAGCCCACCGCCTCGTCCTGCTGCGTTTATTCCCCATATGGTGCCGAAAGCAAAAGGTTACACGGAATGTTCTATTTTTTATCTGGAATAGGCAGACAACGGGAGCGATGCACTGGAGGAGCTACAGCATCTGCATAGCAAGAAGCTTCACCTGCGCCGGGGTCTTAAAACATTCAAAAGGGATGAGGAATATCCTCAAATATTTCTCAGTCTTCTCTACAGATCAGTGGATTACCATAGGTTACATTAAAGCGTTCCATAGAAGACCAACGTCCTGCAGTCATTACAAAGATGATAATTGTAAAGGGCAAGATTTGTGACGCCCCTGCGGTTCGCGTCGCCACTATGGTACTGCACCTATCTAATAGGTGAGGCATCAAGCTCGCAGGTAAGAAGTGAGACCCCCAACATACACCCCTATCCAAACCCCAGGTCGGGGAGATGCTGGGCGGAAGAGACTCACATTCAGAGCAGTCCCCATCTGCTGGCTGGAGGGAGGAGTTAGTGGAGGGGTGGGAGGCAAAACAGAGGAGTAAGTTCTAGGAGTGGCAGTCGAGCTGTGGACAGAGGAGGACACACGTGGCCCGAGGACACCCAATCTGCAGCTGACTGGCTAGGTCGGGCAGAGGAACTAGCTGCACAAAGGTACCAGCCCCAATTCGGCCTGGACAACTGGAAGTCACTGGGCTGTACTGTATAGGGTCAAGAGGACTTTCCATGCAGTCGCTCGGAGGGCCTGTAGTCACCTGTCTTTGGGACTTTTAACCACAGGACACTAGGAGGACAAGAATTAGCAGAGTGTCATAGAGGAAAGGGCAGCAAGGAAGGCCATACTCCCTGTGTCTCAGCAGAGTGGACCCAGACTACTTGTGAGCTGGCTAGGCTGCAATCTTGGTGAGCACGGTACCCCCCGCTGGGTTATGCCTGCATTGGACCACAGTAGAGGTGTCAGAACTTCAAGAACTTTATGTGTCTATGCCTTCCTGCGCCTCTATGTACCTTTTACTACTACAACCACCACCATCACTACTTTACCTTCACTACAACCCAGAGGCCCCAATCCGTCTGAGGGGAGTGCTCCAACTAGCTGCCTTACTATCTGTTACATATTGACTGCCTTGTAGTATGGAGGTGCTGCTGCTGTAGGTTTAAATGAAGCCTTTTTTTTCCCTGCTCAGTGTGAGTAGATGAGGCTAATGAGCGGAGCATGTAGTAGCAGGTGTGTGTGTGAATGCTTAGGTATGCTGAGGGGCTTGTCTGGGCTCATTGCTCCCCACCCCTCAGCCTGAAATGGATCAGCTCACATACACCTGTTGTCGCTGATGCAGTTCACTTTTGGACTGTGACCTATCGTGAGCAGAAGCTGATCCTGAGCTGCTGTAATATTCTCCATTGGAAGTTGCTGGGTTCCTTGTCGTGGATGGAGGCAGGCACTTATGCCTAGGGCTTCTTAGAAGTCAGAGATTTAGCTTGGTGGCTTGAACCTCCTCACCTTCAGAGGTACTTTCGAGATCAGGGTGAGCCAGGGACCCTAATATCAGGGCCAGAGTAGGCTCCCTGACCCCCTGCATCCTGCTCCTTGCTATCCTGGCCTCCACAACATGTCAATATCTATCCCCTGGGGGATAATACAAGCAGCGCTGGTCATCCCTGACCAGAAACCTCAGATGGCGTCACGACAAACTTTTCCCCTTTAAATTTCCCCTTTCTCAACAACCGGTTGTGGCCATGACTTCCAGGGAAAGCCACCGTGAATCCCCTGAACTGAGGAGTCCTGGAGAGTCGATTACCTTGGCCCCATGACCACTGAAGACTAAGTAAAGGTTGGGGACATTTTTATCATGAACAATAGGACTTTGGATTTCTATTGACATTCTGTGCGTCTTGCCCCTTTGCCACTTCACTCCTGATCATGTGATCCTCCTCTCTGCCTTTATAAACCCCAGCCTACCATCTAGCCATGCTTGAGTATTCAGTTTGAATCCCTGGCTCCAGGGCTGGATCAGTCTGTTCCACCTCCTGCTGATCTGCTCCGGCTTCTCCAGCCTCTGGTCTCCAGCAAATCTCACCTGCCTCCTGCTACTCTCCTACTTCCAGCTGCCTGTGCTTCGCCCCCCTGACTGCTGCTGTCTTCACCTGGTTCTGTGTCCAGTAAGCCTCGTGTGCCTTGCCAGCATTTACTGAACTGTTGTTTGTGTGCAGCTTTCTGGACATTGGGACTCTTTTAAAGCTGCACAAAATAATATTTGGGCTTGTTTTACTGTGGATTCCCATTCCCAGGCCTCTGGGAGTTTATTATTTGTGAGAACTATTTCTTCAGACTTTCAGTACCTGCCTGTTTAATGAACTTACTCTTGCCTTGTGTGATAATTATAGACTTGTTCACCTTAAAACTTTGGTTTCAGTGTGTTGTCTGTGCTCCAGTTTGCTAACAGATCCCTTAGTAATCCTACATCATATTACAAATAGGATGAACAAGGCGACGAGGAAGACCAGCAACCCTCCAGGGGGCAAGAGGACAAGTTCAAGACTACACAAGGGGCACACCAGGGAAAATGTTAACAGAAGGCCTTAGTGTTAGGGAGAGGGGGCGAGGGGTCACCTGATAATGCTCACCTGAGGCTGAACCCCGTGCTCTCCTAATCTTCCTATACGGGTCCTTCCTCCCCGTCGCCATTACGTGCCTAGGCCCTCGCTGGCCCTGGGCTTACCCTGACTAGTGTGCAGGACAGCAAAAACACAATAAAACAAGGTAGGCAAGACAAACATATGGGAATAGATACAAAAGTTACCCTAAAGCTGCACCACCAGGAACTTTACTGCTACCACAGAATCAGACTCCTCAGTGTCACAGATGGTTATAATGGATGAAGGGGTTAGGTACAGGATTGCAGTGATAGGCAAAAGCCAAACATAGGAACTAGTTTGACTTCTAAGAACATGGTCAGCTAGGAACTCCTATTCTAGAAGTACCTCAAAAGGTGTGGATGTCTGGGCCACCACCCTAGCCATGCTCCTGACCAGCCTTAGACTAACACCTCCTTACCTCCACCCGGGAAGCAGGATAAACACAGCAACTCACACACATTATTGCAATCGTAAAGAAAGCTACAGGACGGATTCAGCAGGAACTACAGACAGCATCTACATAGATCAAGGTCTTGCAGAGAATGAACTCTACCAGCAACAGCAGGTCATGGTTCATGGGGCTACTTAAAGGTTGGGGGAGTGGTCAACCACTTCACTGGATACACACAGCAACAGCAACTAACACTGCATAACCACAGAAATTAATCCTTAAGGTACAAAAGGGAATTCACTCCCAGTTAACTACTCACACTGGGAGCAGTTCACTGAGACAGCAAAGCAGTCTACACTTGACACTCAGCCTCTCCAGAGACAGGCCCCTTCAATGTGATCAGCATATAAAATATATCCGGCGCTGGATTGAAGCCATGAGTGTGTATATATAGCAGAAGGGAACGGTTATAAGGTGTTACAGCTGAGATAAAGGTTTCAAGTTCTCGGGCAGATGAGAAACAATCCTTTACCCTTTTAGCACTAAAAGTAGTGACTTCACTCTAATACGTGATAATAGTCAAGAAAGCAGCAACGAGGATCTGAGATCAATTATGCGTTGTGACCTGCTGATCTCAGATCCCCTAGAGGACTCATCAGGACATGACACACCTGTGACAATACCATCAAGATAACAGTGAAGAAGACCCTGGTGGACCTATCTAGGCTGTACAAGATTGATCTTCCTACAGAGTGTTCATCCATCAAGTCACCATGGCTTGAGATCGAACTGAAGGCCATTAGAAAATAATAATAATAATAATGCAAAAAAACCTAAAAACCATAAAACAGGCACCATACACACCTGTGAGGGATATGTGGTAAAATGCTGTAGTGTAAGGACAATTAATATCAATCGTGATTTTTTAATAAGTGTGAATACAGATCAAAGAATGAAGAATCTAAATGATGTCTTCTATAGGATTATTCCACATCTTACGGTACATTAATAATACATTCAGGTCCAGAACGTTGTATGAAGTTACAAGAAGCTGCTGAGATTTTTGGTACCAATTTAAATTGAGAATGAACCATGTTCTGAAAATGATAAAAACGTTAAATATTAAAGAATAGAATGAAAGATATTATATAGAATAATGTCCTAAAGACAGAAGATGAAGAATAGATTACACTTTAATACCGGGTCTCCAAAAGTAAGAGATCAGGAGACGTCAGGCAATGCGTCTTGGTGAAGAAACAAAAGAAACCGACCAAAACTCTTCGCCAAAAACAAATAAAACTCTTTCATAAAGCCGAACACACACAGCAATAGAGGAGTGACTTGCACCATACCTGTCTAACAGCACTGCAGCCCAACTCTGGTGGAAACTGAAGAGCTGCTGGGTGCTCAGGTGTTCCATCTTCCCTGTGATTACTCTGCTACTTTACTGAGCAGCCTCACCCAGAATCCTGCCAGTCGTACATTCTATGTGAAGTACTGTGTGGCCGCATTATTGTGTCTGTCTTGTTCTGATCTTTGTTATCAGACTCCAGACTGTTGCTTGATTTCCCTTTTGTTTGTTCCCTGTACTTGCATTTTGAACCCTGGACTAGACCTGAACACGCCTCTGTTGACTCCATGAATCCTCTTCGTGCTCTCCTGGAAGTCTGACCTTGGACCATTGCATGACTATGTCTCTGTCTACTCCCTGAATACTACAAGCTCTTATAGAACCTGACTACCTAATTTACCGGCTGTCTATAGTATTGTACCTGTAAGTAGTGACTGTGTCTGCGATTAGTAGTGACTAGCATCACAAGTGTGTCCACCACAAACACTCAGCAGGATAGCAATCAGTGTGGTACAGACTCTTCATTGCTACAACTTTACAAACTTTTGTTCTTGTTTCTAATGGGTGCCCCATGTTAAAACCCCAACCAAAGCATCTGATATTTCTCAATAAAGTTGAGTAATTAAAATATTATACTCATACACAGATTATACAAATAATATATTTCCTATTTAATGAACACAAATATCAGATTATAAAAAGTTCTGAATACAGGGGGTAATGCCTATCAGGGCTGTGAAGTCAGCAAGCCAAACATCCAACTCCAACCCCTCAATTTCCCTGAATCCGACTCCAACACTGACTCCATCTCCACCAAAATGGACACCGACTCCACAACTCCGACTCCACAGCCATGGCTTTGAAGTCAATACTGATAGGATATTTAGATTGTGAGCTCCAAGAGAGACAGCATTACTCATGTATGTAAAGTGCTATGGAATTAATAGCGCTATATAAATGAATAAATATTATTATTATTATTATTATTATAAGCGAAACATCCGACTCCTCAATTTCCCTGCATCCAACTCAACCAAATTGGACTCCGACTCCTCAATTTCACTGCATCCAACTCCACCAAAATGGACACAGACTTCGACTCCTCAATTTCCCTGAATTTGACTCCAACACTGACTCCAACTCCTCTAAAATTGACACTGACTCCACAACTCCCAACTCCACAACCAGGGCTGTGAAGTCGGTAAGCCAAACATCCGACTCCTCAATTTCCCTGAACCCAACTCCACCAAAATGGGCTCCCAACTTTTCAATTTCCCTGAATTCGACACCAACGCTGTCTCCAACTCCTCTAAAATTGACACCGACTTCACAACTCCCAACTCCAAAACCAGGGCTGTGAAGTTGGTAAGCCAAACGTCCGACTCCTCAATATCCCTGAACCCATCTCCACCAAAATGGACAGCGACTCCACAACCATGGCTGTGAAATCAACAAGCGAAACATCCAACTCCAACTCCACCAAAATGGACACCGACTCCCGACTCCTCAATTTCCCTCAATTTGACGCCAACACTGACTCCAACTTCACCAAAATGGACACCGACTCTGACTCCTCAATTTCCCTGAATTTGACTCCAACACTGACTCCAACTCCTCTAAAATTGACACCGACTCCACAACCATGGCTGTGAAGTCGGTAAGCCAAACATCCGACTCCTCAATTTCCCTGAACCAACTCCAACGCCCTGATGCCAATAAAACATCTTCTCATCTGGAAACAAAAAACAGATATTTGGGATGAAGAATATACTTGAATGTTGTTGAGGACCTTGAGGTTCTTCAGCTCATCTGGGTAACAAATGAGACCAAACAAGTGTGATCCAGGTCAACCAGGTCTTATCTTTGCTGGGTCGTCATCGGTTGAGTCATAGACCTTTATTTTCTATTTCTGCTTCCTTTACTGATACTTTTTCTTATTGTCAAGCCGAGAGAATAACCAATGCAACGTTCACAATCACAGACCGCAATGGCAGCTGCAGAATAGTGGTAAATAAGAACTTTATAAAGTATCACATTTCTCTACCGGAACGTTCCACTTTCTTCTTAGATTTGCTTTCTGCTCGATATTTGTAGAATGGGATTGTTTCTCGACAGTCTGTTGACCATGTCTACTTCAATGAGTAATGGACGCCTCCAGCTTTGCCTTGGGCACTCGGAATCTGAACCTAGTGGGGCCGAACATTCCACAACCTCCTGGGTTTCATTGTCTCTCTACTAAAGATTACGCCAATTGTGAGACCGCTGTGGCAAAAATCAATGTCAAAGAAAGATGAAAGGGCGAGATACGCTCATAGGAGAATGAATATAGAAGCCTAAATCACCGTACAATAGGGAACATGAAAGGCAAGTAGAGCGGGTGTTGGGGGAGTTGCGGATACCGGTGGAGCAGTGAAGGCACTCTCTTCATTTTGCCTCCAGTTGACTTCTGTTTGTAAAGGAAACAAAGGTCTTTCAAGAACAGCGGGGTACTGGGAAGGAGGGTGAATGGGAACATACCAGGAGTGCCACACACTATAGAAGAAGGATGATCCGTATGGCAGAAAATGTGGCTCTAAAATCATAACACATATATACAGTTAGTGGTCACCGGGCAGGTTCAAAATGGCTACCACGAACAGTCTTAGCCTTCACCCTTTAACTCTTGGAAGGGGATGTAGACTGTCACAGGGGTCTCTGAGTAAGGGTCCCGTTACACTTGGCGACGTTCCTGCGATCCCGACAACGATACGACCTGGTAGGGATCGCTGGAACGTCGCTACGTGGTCACTGGTGAGATGTCAACCAGTCAGGTCTACTCAACCATACGGCGACCCGTATAACGACCTCAGCGGTGGTTGGGACCCTGACACACAGCAGCTAGTCTGACGACTCAGACCTACGTGGTTGAGTGCTGAGTCACCAACGAGGTCGTTGTAAGGCGTCAAACACACCGATGCATGCTGCCCAGCGGGAAACCGACGGTCAACAAATGGTCCAGGGCATTCCGACACGATCGGCAATGTCACAGCGGAAGTCCGGTCACTGCTACGTGTCAAACATAGCGAGATCGCTGGCGAGGTCGCTGTTGCGTCACAAAACCTGTGACGTAGCAGTGATCTCACTAGCGATCTCGCTATGTGTGACGGGGGCTTAAGGCACACAGAGACAGCTGGAGTTCAGTAAGGGTTTTGGAGTCAGTAAACCAAACATACAACTCAATTTCCCTAAATCCATCCCCAACTCCACCAAAATGGACGCCGACTTCGACTTCACAGCCCTGGCCAAACATCCAACTCCTCAATTTCCCCAAATCCATCTCAGACTTCACCAAAATAGACACCGACTCCACAACTCCGACTCCACAATCGCGGCTGTGGAGTCGGTAAGCTAAACATCCAACTCCGATTCATCAATTTCTTTGAATCCGACTGACTGCAACTCCACCAAAATGGACACCGACTCTGACTCTGACTCCACAGCACTGAGTTTGGTAGTGCAAGCTGGCACGGAAAGTCAGGTAGCCGGGTCAGATCCAGAAGTCAATCATGAAATAAGTGGGATGTTGAATGTCAAGCCGAGGTCAAACTGTCACGTGTGTGAGACCTCCGGGGGAAAAAAGGGGATCTGGAATCAGAAGGTCACAACACCTAATTGATCGTAGGTCTATCAATTGTATTGTAGTGAATCTACTTTCTTTCAATACTAGAGGGGTTAAGGACTCTTTTCTATCTGGCTGATCTTTACAGCCTTTATCTCTGGTGTAGAAGGTTTGTTACCACTCCCTTCCCTTATTTAAGATCATGTGTTTTACCATTTGATGCCGGCTATAGATTCACTTTCTATGCTGACCACTTTCAAGAATTTATATAACGGAGAAAAGGGTATAGGACCGCGCTCCCGTTCCAATGATGCAAATTAAATCAATAAAGTTATTAAATACTCATTGGTTGGTTTATTCTACGCATTTCAGGGTTAAAAACCTCTTCATCAGGACAACCACAAGATGTACCTGCTGACCACATAGGAGGGAGCCGGTCTCTGAAAGCGGAGGAGTCACGACAATTACAGCTGTGGTGTTTTTGCTGAATCTGAGGAGTTGCACTGTTTTTCCTTCTGTATCTATCCCTCTGTCTGTCTCCCTTACCTTGTGCTGTATTATTTTAGTGGTAAGACTAGTGTCCTCGCCGGCCTACACACTAGAAAGGGTGATTTCAGGGCTAGCGAGGGTTAGGCACCTGACAGTGACAGGAGGGGTGGAAGGACCCGTATAGGGATGTTAGGGAGAAAAGGATACTCAGGTGAGTGTCTCCCTATGGCTAGGGCTTTCCTTTTATACCTTCCCTGTTGTTATCCAGAAAGGTAATGATGCAGAAGGTGTAATATATAAAATAAAATCTTTATTATATAAAAATAAAACACAATCCATAGAAATTCATGTGGGTGAATATTGCATAAGTGCCGCTCGGAAATGAACGTTCCAACCTACGCGTTACAATGTATGGTCTTAATCTTGGTCATAATCCCTGTTGTCACCCTTGTGTTGCACCACACGTTTGGCGCCCACTCGCCCCAGCGCGACACAAATAACAGGAATAATAAGGTCGAAACACAGAGGTAGAAACCAAGATACCAGAACTATTGACTGGCAGGGGAAAGTGACTCTCAGGAGATTAAATAGAACGCGGCCCCACCCAGTGCTGACAGCTGGAGGAAACCCAACCTAATGGAACTATCCCCACGGCTACTGGACTGCAAGAGCCAAAAGTCCCAGAAATAACATGGAATAGTCAGAAGTAGAGGGGACAGGCGCAGATCACAAAAATGGACTCTATGAATCTTCACGTGCATAAAAACACGCCCTCTTGTCCATTAGCATTTTGGAAGCGATTTTCATCAGTGTTTGGTCACTTTTTATCATACATTGTACCCCGATGCCATTCGTGTGTTGTCCATGATTTTCACCGACCCATAGACCCTCGGTCCACAAAAAAAACCACGGTCACATGCACAGCTTTATGACCAGGGGCTGCGGAGTCAGAGTCGTAGAGTCAGTGTCCATTTTGGTGGAGTCAAAGTCGGATGTTTGGCTTACTGACTGCCATGGTTGTGGAGTTGGTGCCCATTTTGGTGGAGTCGGAGTCATATGCAAGGAAATTGAGGAGTCGGATGTTTGGCTTACTGACTTCACAGCCCTGGTTGTGGAGTCGTAGCTGGAGTCGGTGTCCATTTTGGTGGAGTCAGAGTCAGATTCAGGGAAATGTCGGAGTAGGATGTTTGGCTTACTGACTTCACAGCCCTGGTTGTGGAGTCGGACTCAGTGTCCATTTTAGTGGAGTTGGGGTCGGAGTCATATTCAGGAAAATTGAGGAGTTGGGAGCTGGATATTTGTCTTACCAACTCCACAGCCCTGTTCATAACTTATAATGGGTATGTGTTCTATCTGTGAAATGCACAGTCAGACCATGTAACAGGGCTGTGACTCCTCAATTTCCCTTAGTCTGACATTAACTTCACCAAAATGGACACTGACTCCATAAGCATGGCTATGAAATCAAAAGCCGAACATCCGACTCTGACTCTTCATTTTCCCTGAATCTGACTCCACCAAAATGGACACCGACTCTGGCTCCACGAATACGATTACACCCAAAATGGACTCTGACTCCGTAACTCCGAATCCACAACCATAGCTGTGAAGTCAGTAAGCCAAATATCTGACTCCTCAATGTCCCTGAATCTGACTCCGACTCCACCAAAATGGGACTCCGACTCCACAATCCAGGGCTGTGAAGCCCGGTAAGCCTTGCCATGTAAGTGACTTGTGATTTTCTGGATGAGACCTAAATGTCACCAAGACACTGGTGAAGTCAGAGACTCTTAGTAATCTACATGATAGAAATCCGTTCTTTTCTTTAGCTTTCATACAATGTGACCTTGAGAGGACACAACTCAATGTTTCATTTGGTAAAGAGCCAGAAGACGTTTTTACTGAAAGTAACAGTTCTCCGAATTCAGCAAGTGAACGAACAAGAAGAAACGTCAACTACTTACTGTGCCTGTATGTATGTATGTTGATTGTATGTATGTATGTATGTATGTATGTATGCTCCCAAGAGAGAGGGCGAACAAGGGAAGAGTACACTCCGGGAGATGAATTCTTTCAGCACTGGATCAGAGGGAAGAAACATAGCAGAGTATGTAGAGGAACATCCCACATAAACAACACAAAACACAATACACACAACACAAAATCAACAAGACAAAAACAAATACAAAACAACACACAAAACATACACAATACAAACACAAAACAAAATAACACAAACATCACAAACAATACAAAAACACAACATACAAACACACAAACAATCACAAACAGACACAACACAAACATCACAAACATTACAAACAATACTACAAACAATACAAAAACAAATTTCAAACAATACAAACACAAACATGGAGAAAAATCCAGAGAAAATCAAGTAGACCCTACTATCTCAATATTCTCAGAAATCCATGAAAGGTGTGTGACCTAATACACTGAGGTTATACCAGAGCAGACCAGAAACCCAGGCGCACCAGACCCAGGCGCACCAGACCAGCGACAGGCGAACAGACCCAGGCGAACCAGACCCAGGGAACCAGACCCAGGCGGACCAGACCCAGGCGGACCAGACCCAGGGACCAGACCCAGGGACCAGACCCAGGCAGACCAGACCAGACAGAGCAGACCAGACCCAGGCGACCAGACCCAGGCAGACCAGACCCAGACGCACCAGACCCAGCGCACCAGACCCAGGCGACCAGACCCAGGCGGACCAGACCAGGCCCAGAGCAGACCAGACCCAGGCGGGCCAGACCCAGGCGAGCCACCAGACCCAGGCGCACCAGACCCAGGCGCACCAGACCCAGGCGACCAGACCCAGGCGCACCAGACCCAGGCGGACCAGACCCAGGCAGACCAGACCCAGGCAGACCAGACCCAGGCGCACCAGACCCAGGCGACCAGACCCAGGCGCACCAGACCCAGGCGACCAGACCCAGGCGACCAGACCCAGGCAGACCAGACCCAGGCAGACCAGACCCAGGCAGACCAGACCCAGGCGACCAGACCCAGGAGACCAGACCAGGCGCACCAGACCCAGGCGGACCAGACCCAGGCGGACCAGACCCAGGACAGACCAGGACCCAGAGCAGACCAGACCCAGGCGCACCAGACCCAGGCGCACCAGACCCAGGCGCACCAGACCCAGGCGGCCAGACCAGGCGACCAGACCAGGCAGACCAGACCCAGGCGACCAGACCCAGGACGACCAGACCCAGGCGCACCAGACCCAGGCGCACGACAGACCCAGGGACCAGACCAGGACCAGACCCAGGCGCACCAGACCCAGGCGCACCAGACCCAGGCGCACCAGACCCAGGCGACCAGACCAGGCGCAACAACAGGCGGACAGACCAGGCGCAACCAGACCAGCGCACAACAGGCGCACCAGACGACCAGGCGCACCAGACCCAGGCGCACCAGACCCAGGCGCACCAGACCCAGGCGACCAGACCCAGGCGACCAGACCCAGGCGGCACGCAGACCCAGGCGCACCCGACCAGCGCACCAGACCCAGGCAGACCAGACCAGGCTGGACTGACCAGGCGACCTGACAGCGGACCAGCAGGGGCCAACCAGGCAGACAGTGTGGACCAGACCCAGGAGAACTAGGGAGACCAGATCCAGGCTCTAGGGAGCAAACACACCTCAAAAATTGTCACTTGTGCCCAACTTTTGGCACCTAGAAAAGTTATGGCTTACAGCAATGAAAACCCAAAGCTCATTATCTCAGAAAATTAAAGTAGGGAGGATGAAGGTTTAAAAACGTATTCCACGAGACACCAAAGGGTGAATATAATACTGATTTATTAGTCAACACGTTTCAGGGCTCCCAGACACATGGCAATATGATATTGATTTGTCCTGAGAAGGGTCAGAAGCCCTGAAACAGTTGACTAATAAATCAATATTATATTCACCCTTTAATGTCTGGTGGAATACGGCAGCGTGATGTTTAACCCTTCATCCTCCCTACTCTAATTTTCTGAGATAATGACCTTTGGGTTTTCATTGGCTGTAAGCCATAATCATCAACATTAACAGAAATAAACACATGAAATAGATCCCTCTGTGTGTAATGACTCTAATAATAATGTGCATCACTTTACGTATTGAATTACTGATTAAAGTAACATTTTGATGATATTCTAATTCATTGAGATGATCTTGTAGATGTCCAATAGTTTTTAAAAACATACTATTAACAATCTGAAGAGGTTCAGTGTTTTTTGTGGTACTAAAACAAAGGGAAATAAAAGAACAATGCAAATAACCCTGAATTAATTGCAATTATTCAACTATTCAGGTATCTATCTGGATAATCTAGAATAGTATTGCAGGCTACAGTTCGCCAAAGGACACACTTACCGGCCTAAAGAAAGGTGCAACACAATCCGATTGTCACGCTGTGACTACCTGGATTCCTCCAGATACCGGGGAACCCTCGACGTGTGCCAACACAAACAATGAAACACCGGGGACACAATACCAAAGGTGGGCACAGACAGTAGGGAGTGGGGGATGGCATACATCCTGCACTCACCTGGAGCTGAACCCTAAACTCCCTATCATCCCTATATGGGTTCTTTCACCCCATCGCTGAGCAGAATACCTAGCCCCTCGCTAGCCCTGACCTTACCCTTACTAGAGAGAAGCGCTAGGCCTACTGCTGCACTAAAATAACACCAGGAAGAGAAGAGATGAAGAACGAAAAGGATATACAGCAACTTCTCGGCTACAGTCAGATATCAGGACTGCAGCTTTCACCAGCTGGACTACAACATGACAAGCTCAGCTGCAGCACAACCTTCCTCCTCAATGGCTTGAAACAGAGTGTGGATTCTCTATAACCGGTGCCCTCTGGTGGTACATGGGGCTATTTAAAGGGGATGGGTATGGTCACCAACCGAAAGCATATGAGAAGAAGCTGCTGCAGCATAACTAACATTAACCCTTGAAGTGCCAAAGGAAAGGATAATATAGTCTCACCAAGCAAATGAGACTCAGGTCCAAAAGTTGTCACAAGTCTGCAAGGCTCCAGAGACGACCATGGTGATATCCACTAAACATTTGTGGCGTGACATCAAAAATGCTGTTTTTGATAGAAAACCTAAAAATGGAAAAGAACTGTGGAATGTAGTCCGGTCAGCCTGGGCTACAATATCTGTCTGCAGGTGTCAGATGTTAGTGGACTCCATGCCACACTGATGTAAAGCAGTTATTATGGAATAAAGGTTAGTACAGTGATTAAGAGGAAAGCTAATTAGCTCCGGTGAGGTCTTCCTCCCGGGCATCAGCAGGACCTGCGGGTGTGGTACTGACAGGACCTGGTCATGTGTCTCTCAGGCTGAGTCACATGACCAGGTCCTGTCCGCACTGTACCCGCAGGTCCTGCTGATGCCCGGGAGAAAGACATGACTGGGGATCACCATGGGATTGTGGGGAGGGTAAGTAATGGAGAATTAGCAGTGCAGAAAATAAGGAGCAATAATTGACGCTCGTTATATTCTGGATGCGCTTTCTGCACTAACGCAGCAGTCAAAAATGCAGTGTCTGCACAGCAAATAGAAAATCACATTCACTTTGCTGCAGACGCAGCGACTGATCTGTTTTTGGAAAATAATGCAGCACCAAACACGTCCAGTGTGAACATCGCCTTACACGTCAGTGTGTAGAATGAATCCGATATATTGGACTAATGCAAATCCTCGATGTCAGAGCAAAGTGTCTCATATGAATCTTTTCCAGGAGCCATGTTATAGTAATGTAAGCAGCGGCCTGGTGTCATATGTCACACCCCTACAGTTGGTGTCCTGGTGCCATATTTCAGTAATTAGAAACAAATGAGTCCTGCACACAGAGAACAAGTCTGTAAGAACATGTTCACACCGCCAACATATTTGGAGACAAAAAGCTAAATGCGACCAAAAACAACAATACACTGCAGTAAAAGTATTAAATGCAAGTGCAGTATAAAAAATAGTATAACAAATACAGGGTACTTAGTCCATCCGTTTTTTTGCGCAAAAAAAAGTTATATCAAGCCACGTCACTAACTTCAAAGTGTACCCATCTCCGACGCGGTCCTAACTGTTGTATTAAAAAACCTGACTAGTGTGTATACTTACCAGTGAGCAGGAGCCAGCAAGACCAGTGTCTGAGATTGGACGGAAGGCGACGAGGCTATATGTGTGCAGGGCCCAGAGAGGGGCGGGGAACTCCATCTCTTGCAAAGCAAGAGACAACTTAATTAGAAACAAATGAGTCCTGCACACAGAGAACAAGTCTGTAAGAACATGTTCACACCGCCTTGCAAGAGATGGAGTTCCGCCCCCCCTCTGGGCCCTGCACACATAGAGCCCCGTCGCCTTCAGTCCATATACAGACATTACAGCCGGGGATCACAGAATATAAGAGTATACAGACATTACAGCCGGGGATCACAGAGTATAAGAGTATACAAACATTACAGCCGGGATCACAGGATATAAGAGTATATAGACATTACAGCACGGGATCACAGAATATAAGAGTATACAGACATTACAGCCAGGGATCACAGAATATAAGAGTATACAGACATTACAGCCGGGGATCATAGAATATAAGAATATACAGACATTACAGCCAGGATCACAGAATATAAGAGTATACAGATATTACAGCCGGGGATCACAGAATATAAGAGTATACAGACATTACAGCCAGGATCACAGAATATAAGAATATACAGACATTACAGCTGGGGATCATAGAATATAAGAATATACAGACATTACAGCCGGGGAGCACAGAATATAAGAGTATACAGACATTACAGCCAGGGATCACAGAATATAAGAGTATACAGACATTACAGCCGGGGATCACAGAATATAAGAGTATACAGACATTACAGCCAGGCATCACAGAATATAAGAATATACAGACATTACAGCCGGGGATCATAGAATATAAGAATTACTACACTGGCAGGTTTCATTATTACTTTTGCACACTTGAAGAAGGTAAAAAATGTTTCACCATAATCACAAACAGAAACTTTACATAGCCCCACTATATAAACGTGACCTCTCAATGGTATGACTGCCAGTATAATACACTGTAATACTTATGTAATGCATTGCATCCGATCTATCAGTCTTAGGATGCAGTCAAACAACCGAATAACACGAACGATGATCGTATCGCAATGCTCGGACTGGCTGGCGCTCTCCTGACCTGAGCGTGACAGCATGTAGTTCTATGCTGCTGTCTGAGCATGCCGCCTGAAGAAGCTGTGTGAAACGTGCGTTGGGGTGGAGGGGCATGGACACTGGTGTAATTTGAAGCTTATGGGCCCCGATGTGAAAGCTCTAACCCTACTTAATTATTAGACCATATGTATTAAGGATGATCATTAGGTTATTGATCTGGATTATTCTGCTATACCCGATTGTGACCTCACGGATTTCACCTCTCTCATGGCCTCGGTGCCGTCACAAAACAACAGGGAAACACCGGGGTTGGTTGGGGGGACAAATACAGTGAAGGGCCCTGCTCATAGGGAATGGTAAAGAGGTGACTTCCTGCACTCACCTGTGGCTGTGCGCCGATCTCCCTACCGTCCATTTACGGGTTCATTCACCACGTCGCCGAGCAGGATACCGAGTCCCATGCTGCCACTGATGCCTGATGTTAGCCCTCAATAGATAAATGGCCGGTGGGAGCACAAGTCCCAACTACTACAATAATAACAACAAGAGGGAGACAGAGACAGACAGAATGACAACAGAAACAACTTCACACCTTTTGCCACTCTCCTAGGCAGCCGACGGCTTGGCAACGGTCAGGTTCTCCAGAGAACTTCCTTCTCACAGGAAGCCAGGCCAGGAATGAGGTTCAATCACCAGCAAAGCATGCTGGAACTATATGACCATAAAAAGAGGATGGGAATGATCATAAAGTAGCCACACCTGGTAAGGAAACTAAGGAGTTTGCTATCAGCAGAAACTGACATTAACTCCTGAACTGGCAAAGGAAAGAAGCATGTTTAAATGAAGTCTCAAAACAGGAATGAGACACAGGTCCCAAAACTGTCACAAGTCTCCAAAGTAAGAGACCATTGTGATAGGTTGATTACCATCGGAACTTCAAGGGCATTTTTTAGATAAATAAATGGATAAAAGAAGGTGTCAGTGTGTTTATTTCAATAAAGAATTTTTCTCTGTGTCTGTTTTTAATCTATTTACTTACATGATTAGTAATGTGGGGGTCTCATAGAGATCTAAAAATTACCAATTCAGGACTTGATGTCAGCTGTCAATTCAAAGCTGTCATTAACCCCTTCCATTACCCCAATAGCCACCACACCAGGGCCATTGTGAAGAGCTGGGTAAAGTGCCAGGATCTGGCGCATCTAATGGATGCCCCTTTTCTGGGTACCACTGCAGGCTGGTATTCTTAGCCTGGGAGGGCCAATAACTATGGGTCACCCCAGGCTGAGAGTACCAACCACTAGCCATGTGCTCTATCTGCGCTGAGCATCAATATACAGGGGACCACATGCCATTTTTTTTCCATTATTTATTTTTACACTAATATGACAGTTGCCATTCACTGACAGCAACCAACTACAGACACCAGCACAGAGGGTGGGGACGGGCGCAGTCTGACTGCAACAAAACACAGACGCCGGCACAGAGAGTGGGGACGGGCGCAGTTGACTGCAACCAATCACAGATGCAGCACAGAGAGTGGGGAGGGCGCAGTCTGACTGCAACCAATCACAGATGCGGCACAGAGAGTGGTGGGACGGGCGCAGTCTGACTGCAACAATCACAGACGCCAGCACAGAGATGGGGACGGGCGCAGTTTGACTGCAACCAATCACAGAGCCGCACAGAAAGGGGGGACACAGTCTGACGCAACCAATCACAGACGCCGGCACAGAAAGTGGGGACAGGCCAGTTCTGACTGAACCAATACAGACCGGCACAGAAGTGGAGCCAGTCTGACAAACCAATCACAGACACCAGCACAGAGTGGGACGGCAGTGACTGCAACCACCACAGACGCACAGAGAGGTGGGGGATCAGTGCAAAATAATAACAGTCTGACTGCAACCAATCACAGACGACGCAGCACAGAAGTGGGGACAGGCCAGTCTGACTGCAACCAACCACAGACAACGCCAGCAAGAGGTGGGGATGCAATGATCAAGTCATGACTGCAACCAATCACAGACCGCACAGAAAGTGGGACAGGCGCAGTCTGACTGCAACCAACCACAGACGGCAGCAGAGAGACTGGATGGGGGATGCAGTGATATAATAAGGCTTAATAAGTGAACCGGAAGTAGCGTGACCGCAGCGCCGAGTCTGGTGATAATTCTACTGTGTTATACCATTTTGCTTACTTTTGTAGCCTCCTCGCCACATTATATAGCATTGACGTTCAGGTACCCAAAGATTTATATAGGGTTCACAGTTCATGTAATGTCTATCCCAAACCGGGACTTTTTTAAAAGGCCAGTCTGATCCGCCGAATCCAAATATCAATGGGTTTGCTCATCTCTACTGGAGATATTATGCCCATGCATTGCAATGCAATCATCGTCAGTGCTCTACGGCCGTCTAACTGCACCCTTACACTGACAGCCTGTTAGACCTTGCTTACGGCAGGGTCTAACAGGCACCAAGATCACGGCTTGTCCTTGTATTATAACAGAAACCATCAGCACCCTGTAGACACATCAAAGGGCTGTCAATGGCGTAAAACAGGGAACCCCCGTCCTTTGTTAACCATCTAGATGCCAATGTCACTACAGTATACAGCTGTCAATCCTCACTCATTGGAGGACTAGGGGCGCTGTATACTTATTGATCACCCGTAACATTAAGAACCCTTAATGAATGCCGAAAAACAAAAATGGTACTGGAGGTTATTAAGGTGTTAAAATATATATATATATATATCTAAAATCAGTGATTTTACAAGGTGGGCGTGCTCTGATAATAACAGGGTTACTGTGAACATCACAATTCCTTGCTCTGCCTTGCAGGATCCTTCATAAGAAAACCGGCACAGACGGTCAACAGAACCTGCGTGTAACCGGCAATTCCTTACCACCCCATAGAGTTATTATCAGAAGTTCATACTTGTAAACTGAGCAATTCATATAATAAGAACTGGAATTATAGGCAACTTCTCCTATAAATACATAATGTCATCTTTCTTTAAAAGGGCACCCATGCTTGTAGTGGCTTATACTACATACCTGATGAGATATGCTCCCATCTTGATGAGCCTTTGCCTGCAGATTCCTGATACTAATCATTTTATGTATACAGTGTCACATGTTGACTGTGACTGTGTGTAAATAGTTCCCTCTTCCACCAGAAGATGTCGCTGATAGAATTTTAGTCTCTTCAAGACCGCAAGCTGAGAAGACATGTGTGCACTTCGTGCTGAAGGTCCTTGGTGTTTTCCCTTTTTTGTGGGAGTTGCTGTGTATCCCGGTCCATGGGTGGAGAGGAGGGGGTGTTAGCACAGGGTTGATTGAGGAGCAGGGAAAGGGTGGTGGCTCAAACCTCCTCACCTGCAGAGGTACCTCTAGGTACAAAGTCAGACAGTTTATAGGGTAGGTCTAGCTACCCAGTTTACCTTGCCCGTTATTGACACCCTCCTTTCCATTCCCTCATGTGTTGAACCACTTTCGCAACATACAGGACCAATTTATTCTGCAGCACTTTAGAAATCAGAGGGTGCATGTACAGACAACATGAGATATTAAGGGGATGTGAACATGTGTAGGATTTGGTGCAGACATTTCTGAACCATTTCTGCATCTCTTGGAAGAAAAAAAACACAGCAGTACAAAGGTGCATTTTTGCCAAGTTTTTTTCTCAGTGTTTTTGGTGCAGATTTATCTCATTTATTAGAAAATAATAAAAAAAAACTGAGAAAAAGAAGGTCAGGTTGGTGATGGTGTTCTTAGTGCATGCTTAAAACTGTGGAATGAACCCGACTGCCTGAGGAAGCGCATTCTAGAGAGATGGTGCAGGATGAGAAAAGTCTTGTTTTAGCTTTCCAGTTTTCCAGCAGTGATTGAACCCAGGGCTCGCATGACTTCATGTAACTGTGATTACCGACACTGCTGGAATGGCATCAGCACGGGACATGTTTACAGGGTCTTTCATTCTAACTAGGAAAATGGGAAATCACAAGGGCTTGTCCTAGTAGTGGACAACCCGTCACGATGGTCTCTCTTACTTTGGAGACTTGTGACAGGTTTAGGAGTTAATATCAGTTTCTGTTGCTGCAATGCTTCTTAGTTCTTTTCCTTGGTGTGGCAACTTTGTGATCACTCCCATCTCCATGGGATCCAGCATTCCTTCCTGGTGATTGAACTCCATTCCTGACCTGTCTACCTGAGGTGAAGGAGGTACTCTGGAGAAGCTCACTATTGCCATCTGCTGCCTAGGAGTGTGGAAGCAAGTGTGAAGTTTTCTTGCTGTTTCCCTGTCTTTCCTTCCCCTCTTGTTGCTTTTAGTGCAGTGGTTGGGGCTATTGCTCCTACTGGCCTTCTCCCTATTGAGGGTTAACATCAGGGCCAGTGAGGGACCAGGTATCCTGTTCGGCGACAGGTTGAAAGAACCTGTATAGGGATCTTGGGGAGATCAGAGCACAGCTGCAGGTCAGTGGAAGAGGTGTCCTTTTCCCCATCTCCTAAGAGCAGGGCCCTCCCCCCTTTGTATTTGTCCCCATGGTGTTTCCCCAGTCTGCACCAGACACCGTTGGTCTGTATCTGGACACTCCCTAGTCCGCAGCAGGACAATCCCTTTAAGAGCATATAGATTCAACACTGAACCTCTCACTGGTGACATCCATGGGTGGAAAGAAGAAGGTTGAAGGCTCCGGGGTTAAGGCTATATTTAGGTCAGTCTACCAGAGGATTGGGATTGATGTCTCATTTGGGGAAATCTTACTTACCTGAGGGCTGTAAGGGGTGACATCACAAGGGGGGGGTGTTTCCGCCCCTGGCGCACTTCAGCTACTATTAATAGATAAGGGGTGTCATTCTCACACCTAGGAGATGGTTCCTTGCAACGCATTCTTTACAGATATGGCAGAACATCTTTGTACAGTCGCTCATTCTTCTCCGTAGGTTCCAACGTTCATGGATATGATATTTTTGGAAGGTCATTTGAGTCCAGGGTATGAAGTCTATCTCTGCCGTCTGCAGCCCGATATTACTCCGCAATTGCTCAGCAATTTCATGTCCTGACAAAACAGCGGAAAAAGGTCCGACATGATGAGTTATGATGGTCCAATTTCTACGCGAGGAGACCATGTTCTTAGTACACGAAAATGCCAAAATGAGCCATGATAGCGGCTTCTATCAAACATTGTCCTTTGGAGGCTCGTTAGTGGACATTGTGTCGCTCTCCGATCTGGATCTTCAGACACCAGTCTCAGGGATAATGCCTGTTGTATTATTATTGTATTATTTCTTATATCTACTTTCAAGTAGAGTTTTCGAAACAGTCAACAAAAGAGAAGACCGGAGTCCATGACGCCCCTACGCCCGTTCAATGCGAATCTCCTCTTGGCTTCGGATTTGTCACACAATTGTCCTTTGGAGGCTCGTTAGTGGACATTGTGTGGCTCTCCCATCTGGATCTTCAGACGTGAGTCTCATGGATAATGCCTGTTGTATTATTATTGTATTATTTCTCATATCTACTTTCAAGTAGAGTTTTCGAAACAGTCAACAAAAGAGAAGACCGGAGTCCATGACGACCCTGCGCCCGTTCAATGTGAATCTCCTCTCGGCTTCGGATTTGTCAAACATTGTCCTTTGGAGGCTCGTTAGTGGACATTGTGTGGCTCTCCCATCTGGATCTTCAGACACGAGTCTCAGGGATAATGCCTGTTGTATTATTATTATTGTATTATTTCTTATATCTACTTTCAAGTAGAGTTTTCGAAACAGTCAACAAAAGAGAAGACCGGAGTCCATGACGCCCCTACGCCCGTTCAATGTGAATCTCCTCTCTGAACGCTCCACACTCATTATTTTAGCCGAGCAAAAGCTCTTATAATTTTTTTTTTCCGGAGCCATAAATTCCTCTGACGGACGGACGGCCACGGTCCTTGGGGAATAAAATCACTTGCTGATAGGAAGCCTTAAAGCGATTTTACTATCTTGGATTTATTTTACAGCCATCTGCTTCCAGGACACAATTCTTCTTCTTGCGTGTGGTTTGCCAAAGGCGAGAAACACGTCTTACATTTGCCAATCTGTCTGTATGAAGTGAGGCCGCCAGTCCCTTGGCCTGGCATTACTCATTTTGGATATGGTAATGTGGCATTGAAAGTTAAGAGCGTAGATTCATCACTGAACTCCTCAAGAGGAGGAAAGAGAAGGTTGAAGGCTCCGGGATTAAGGTCGGTTTACCAGAGGATTTGGATTGATCCTTCATCTGTGAAAGTCTTATTTACCAGGGGGCTGTAATGGTTGAGATCTCAATGGGGGTCTTTCCTCCCTTAGCAGACTTCAGACAGTATTAAAGGGAATCTGTCAGTAGGTTTTTTTGCTACCTCAAAATGTAGGCAAAGAGATTCTGAATCCAACGATGTATCACACAGATTACTGACTGCAGCCGTTCTGACCAGGGCTGTGGAGTCGGAGTCGGATTTAGGAAATTGAGGAGTCAGATGTTTGGCTTACTGACTTCACAGCCCTGTTTGTGGTGTCGGAGTTTGTGTCCATTTTGGCGGAGGCGGATTCAGGGAAGTTGAGGAGGTAGAGTTGTATATTTGGCTTGCTGATATCATAACCATGGTTATGGAGTCAGAGTCGTGGAGTCAGTGTCCATTTTCAGAGGAGTAGGAGTCGGATTCAGGGAAATTGAGGAGTCGGAGTTGGGTGTATGGTTTACTGACTTCACAGATATGGCTGTGGAGTTGGAGTCATTTCAGTGTCCGTTTTAGAAGGAGTTGCAGGAGGATTCAGAGAAATTGAGGAGTTGAAGTCGGAGTCGGATGTTTGGCTTACTGACTTCGTAGCCCTGGTTGTGGAGTCGGAGTCGTGGAGTCAGTGTCCATTTTGGTGAAGTCAGAATCAGTGTCAGGGAAATTGAGAAGCTGGAGTCAGAGTTGGATCTTTGGCTTACTAACTTCACAGCCCTGGTTCTGGAGTCAGAGTCGATGTCCATTTTGGGAGGAGTCGGAGTCGGATTCAGGGAAATTGAGGAGTCAGAGTTGGACATTTGGCTTCCCGACTTCACAGCCAGGGTTGTGGAAGCAAAGTCGTAGAGTCAGAGTTGGTGTATATTTTGGTGTAGTCAGATTCAGGAAATTGAGGAGTTGAAGTTGGATTAGGATGTTTGGCTTAGTGACTTCACAGCCCTGGTTCTGGAGTCAGTCGGTGTCTATTTTGGGAGGAGTCGGAGTCGGATTCAGGGAAATTGAGTCAGAGTTGGATTTTGGCTTCCTGACTTCACAGCCATGGTTGTGGAAGCAAGTCGTAGAGTCAGAGTTGGTGTATATTTAGGTGTAGTCAGATTCAGGGAAATTGAAGAGTCGGAGTCGGATGTTTGGCTTACTGACTTCACAGCCTGGTTCTGACACAATAACAGAATTGAGTTTCAGGAACACAGCAGAGCTGGGAGAGCTGCCCCCACCCACACCAATCACAGCAGGGGGTGTGTCAGACTGCCTTGTGCGTGACATTCTAGTCCAGTAATAGTAATCACAAGGTAATAAACCCTTTAGATTAAGTAAACAATAGCTCACACGCAGATAAGAGAATCACAGTTGCTTTTTGTCTTTTAAAGGGAACTTGTCATGTTGTTTTTTGTTTTTAAACTGCCCCAATATTATTTAGAGAAACATATTTTTAAGCCATTTACCAATACGTAATTTGTTCACTGTATTGTATATGTTGTTTTTTAGCGATACCAAATACGTCCATGTAACTTACTGATTTGTGGTATTTATTAAGAAAAAAAAGTGTATGACAAAAATATGATTTTTGCACTGTTATATTCTTTTAATAGCTTTATAAATAATGTGGTTCTTAGTTTACTTCTTAAGGCTTTGTGCCATTTTTTTTCTTGCTTTTTTATGTTTATTAGTGCAGTTTTGTCACAAAATCAGCAAAGTCAATGAGAGATTGGACTTTTTGTGCATTTTTTGTTTATTTTTCAAGCAGACCCTGTTCCCAGAATTACCTCTAAAAGGGGAGGATGTCTGAGCCGCCACCCTTGCCCTGCCAAAAGGGGAGGATGTCTGGGCCGCCACCCTTGCCCTGCTCCTGACCTGCCAAAAGGGGAGGATGTCTGGGCCGCCACCCTTGCCCTAACTCCTGACCTGCCAAAAGCGGAGGATGTCTGGGCCGCCACCCTTGCCCTGCTCCTGACCTTCCCTCACCTCCACCCCAGGGTTAAGGCCAGAACAGCAAAACCCCATACATGATGTTGACTCCAAGGAAAGGCAGCCTCAGAAAGCTTCAGCTGAAACTGCCCACAGCATCCATACAGCTCAGTGCAGAGTATGAACTCTTCCAGCGACACCAGCTGGTGGGTCATGGGACTGGGGGAGTGGACGACCAGATCACCTGATACCCACAGCAACAGAAATTGGTATTGCAGAGCCACAGAAATTAACCCTTAATGTACCAAAGGGCATTAACTCCCATGTAACTACTCACACTGCGGAGCAATCTACACGTGACACTGAGTTTGAATTCTGGGTCAAATAGGATTGAAGAAAATGCGAATAAATCAATATTTAGAAGAATAACGACCATAGTCAGATGCTGGAGGATCCAATGTCGTCAGAGAGAGATGAACACATACGGAGGAGAGGATGAGGACTGCGACTGTTTTGAGATAGATGAAGCCATCGGCCTTCCTTCCTTATGGGCCCCTGTGCAGCTACATGCCGGTCCACCTCTGGTATAGGCAACCCCCTGTGTTTCCATGTCTACAATGAGGTCTTATATCTAATACAACGAATATGTCTATGTAAAAAGATGCATTAGAATTACATTGAGGAGCGTCACAGCATGCGCAAACTCAAGTACATGTTCACGAGAAGGCATCTGACAACTTCTACCCAAAGACGAGGACCTCCTGCAGCTGTAATATAGGCTGGAAACCAACGAGAACTCATTAGGAGCTCATCCGAACATCTCCAGAAAATGTATCACAAATCGGAATGTTGGGGTGGGGTCACAAATCGGAATGTTGGGGTGGGGTGGGGGTGACGGTCAATGGTGACCTTCATCTAATAGAGCCTGGAATGTTTACAGACTGGATTCCCCCTCCTGTAATGTCAGGCGATGAGGCTATGGAGTCCGAATCCACAAGAACAGATTGCAGGTGCTACCCTGGTCTAGATCAGTAGCTGTGGCTTATTCATCAAACAGCATGTGCTGCTCTCATTAATACAGTGCTCACTACATTAGTGTTACGTATGGAGGTACCACTCCACGATCTGCCAGAATAAATAATATGCTCCATCGAGTCTCCCAGTATAGACTGCAATATGGAAAGAAACCTCACTAAATGAATACCAGAGCATGCCCCAGGTGAGACTCAAACCCAGGACCTCCGTACTAGAGGCCTCCGAGTCACATATGGAACTCTATACAAGTTGTGCACAGAAATAGTAATTTAATGTGTTACATTTTGATGCACACTATTGTTATTACTTATCATCCTTCAGTGCGATCTGGAGCCATGCCGCCTTGATGGCTAAACGCTCTGCAAGAGGATCGATCTTGCACGGACCTAGATAGGGCCATTAGGGTCTTCTCCAAGCCTAAATAGGTCCATCAGGGTCTCCAAGCCTAGATAGGTCCACCAGGGTCTTCTCCAAGCCTAAATAGGTCCACCAGGGTCTTCTCCAAGCCTAGATAGGTCCACTAAGGTCCTCTCCAAGCCTTGATAGGTCCACTAGGGTCTTCTCCAAGCCTTGATAGGTCCACCAGGGTCTTCAATGAGCCTATATAGGCTCCATCAGGGTCTTCTTCAAGTCTAGATAGGTCCACCAGGGTCTTCTCCAAGCCTAGCTAGGTCCACCAGGGTCTTCTCCAATTGTAGACAGGTCCACCAGGGTCTTATCCAAGTCTAGGTAGGAACACCAGGGTCTTCTCCACCATTATGTTGACAGTATCAAGCCATTGGGTTGCTAGTCTTCCTCTTTGCTTTGCTACTTCTATTCCATGATGTCCTCCTCCAGTGACTGCTCTCTTCGTATGATGTGTAGACAAGTCGTAGCTTTGTGATCCTTTCTTCCAGTGACATGTCTGGCTTGTTTTGTTCTTCTTTCCATCCATGGTATTGATAACATCCTTCTCCAGCTCCACATTTCGAAGGTGTTGATTCTTTTGACGCACATACTGTAACTAATAAAGCTAAATCATCTTTTGGATTTAAGGGCTTGTCTACTGCTTCTGATTTCACATGTTCCCCCAGATGACATAAAGGCCCCTGTACTCACCTCTTGTGCTGGCACTGTTCCAGTGGTGTTGATAATCACGCTTCTAGGGCTCCCGTGACATCACTTGAGCCCCACGTCCAATTACCCACCGGCTTCTCTCTCCCCGCTCACTACCTGTTTCATGGATTTTAAGGTTGAAGGAAGACTTTAAGTCCATCTATTTCCACCCATAGCCTAACATGTTGTTCCAGAGGAGGCAAAAAAAAAACCCATGTGGCAACACTAAGCTCCACATTGGGGGAAATTCCTTCCTGACTCCAGATACGGCAATAATACTAGTTCCCTGGATCAACGCCTTATCAAAGAATCTAGTATATATAACTGGTAATATTATAGTTTTCAAGAAAGGCATCCAGGCCCTTCTTAAATGTTAGTAGTGATTCACCTATTATAACATTGTGCGGCAGAGAGTTCCTCAGTCTCACTGCTCTTACAGTAAAGAATCCATAGTCTCACTGCATGTACAGTAAATAATCCATAGTCTTACTGCTCTTACAGTAAAGTATCCATAGTGTCACTGCTCTTACAGTAAAGAATCCATAGTCTCACAGCTCTTACAGTAAAGAATCCATAGTCTCACTGCTCGTACAGTAAAAGAATCCATAGTCTCACTGCTCGTACAGTAAAAGAATCCATAGTGTCACAGCTCTTACAGTAAAGAATCCATAGTCTCACTGCTCGTACAGTAAAAGAATCCATAGCCTCGCTGATCTTACAGTAAAAGAATCCATAGTGTCACTGCTCTTACAGTAAAGGATCCATAGTGTCACTGCACTTACAGTAAAGGATCCATAGTGTCACTGCTCTTACAGTAAAGAATCCATAGTGTCACTGCACTTACAGTAAAGGATCCATAGTGTCACTGCACTTACAGTAAAGAATCCATAGTGTCACTGCACTTACAGTAAAGGATCCATAGTCTCACTGCTCTTACAGTAAAGGATTCATAGTGTCACTGCACTTACATTAAAGGATCCATAGTGTCACTGCACTTACAGTAAAGAGTCCATAGTGTCACTGCACTTACATTAAAGGATCCATAGTGTCACTGCTCTTACAGTAAAGGATTCATAGTGTCACTGCACTTACATTAAAGGATCCATAGTGTCACTGCTCTTACAGTAAAGAATCCATAGTGTCACTGCACTTACATTAAAGGATCCATAGTCTCACTGCTCTTACAGTAAAGGATTCATAGTCTCACTGCACTTACATTAAAGGATCCATAGTGTCACTGCTCTTACAGTAAAGAATCCATAGTGTCACTGCACTTACAGTAAAGGATCCATAGTGTCACTGCTCTTACAGTAAAGAATCCATAGTGTCACTGCACTTACAGTAAAGGATCCATAGTCTCACTGCTCTTACAGTAAAGGATCCATAGTGTCACTGCTCTTACAGTAAAGGATCCATAGTGTCACTGCTCTTACAGTAAAGTATCCATAGTGTCACTGCTCTTACAGTAAAGTATCCATAGTGTCACTGCTCTTACAGTAAAGGATCCATAGTGTCACTGCACTTACAGTAAAGGATCCATAGTGTCACTGCTCTTACAGTAAAGAATCCATAGTGTCACTGCACTTACATTAAAGGATCCATAGTGTCACTGCACTTACATTAAAGGATCCATAGTGTCACTGCACTTACATTAAAGGATCCATAGTGTCACTGCACTTACATTAAAGAATCCATAGTGTCACTGCACTTACATTAAAGGATCCATAGTGTCACTGCACTTACAGTAAAGGATCCATAGTGTCACTGCACTTACAGTAAAGGATCCATAGTCTCACTGCTCTTACAGTAAATATTCCATAGTCTCACTGCACTTACAGTAAAGGATCCATAGTGTCACTGCACTTACAGTAAAGAATCCATAGTGTCACTGCACTTACAGTAAAGGATCCATAGTGTCACTGCACTTACAGTAAATATTCCATAGTCTCACTGCACTTACAGTAAAGGATCCATAGTGTCACTGCACTTACAGTAAATATTCCATAGTCTCACTGCACTTACAGTAAAGGATCCATAGTCTCACTGCTCTTACAGTAAATATTCCATAGTCTCACTGCACTTACAGTAAAGGATCCATAGTGTCACTGCACTTACAGTAAAGGATCCATAGTGTCACTGCACTTACAGTAAAGGATCCATAGTGTCACTGCACTTACAGTAAAGGATCCATATTCTCACTGCTCTTACAGTAAAGAATCTGCATCTGTGATTCTGATTGAACCTTCTTTCCTCCAGACGTAGAGGACGCCCCCTTGTCCCCATCGCAGGTCTAGGTGTAAAAAGATCATTAGAAAGTTCTCTGTACTGTCCCCTCATATATTTACACATTGTAATAAGATCACCCCTAAGCCTTCCTTCTTCCAAACTGAATAACCCCAAGTTTAATAACCTGTCTTGGTATTGCAGACCCCTCAGTCCTCTAATGACTTTGGTCGCCCTTCTCTGGACCCGCTCTAGTTCAGCTACAGTTGTGGCCAAAAGTATTGACACCCCTGCACTTCTGTCAGATAATACTCAGTTTCTTCCTGAAAATGAATACCAAAGAATTTGTGATTGCAATCATTTTCAGGAAGAAACTGAGTATTATCTGACAGAAGTGCAGGGGTGTCAATACTTTTGGCCACAACTGTAAGTAACATTTATTAAAGGAGCAGCTCCTTGTCCTTCCATTCACAGTTAATCTTATCTGCTTCTTACAGTTATGTGCCAGTTTGTGGTTGGAGATCACAGAATAGGTTTTAAGATATAAAGTGCGCTGATTTTCTTATTAGTATTTTTACCATCTCTACAATCAGTGTGTGACCTGGCAATGATCAACAGGTGACGCTAAATGTCCGTCTCCTAAGATCATCAAGATTAGTTGTCTGAACCCCCTGTACACATTAGATGGCTGATGGACGATCGCTGGTTTGGCCGATCATTCGACCGGTGGCCATCATGGTTATCTCGCCCATGCCCTGGACTGCTCCATTGTCTGAGCGCTCTCGTGATGTCTATGAGAGCTCTTATCTCTGGGAAATCATAAAAGTTGGCAAACCGAAATCAGACTTGTTGGATCCTTAACTTCCCCTACAATCAATTGGCCGGGGCCCCCCATAAACATGTTATATTGTTGGCTTAATCCAGCAACATCCACATTGTCTGTGAAGGCTAGATGTCACAAGCGTGTGACCTCTGGGGTATCTGGGATCAGAAGGTGACGGCGTTTGGCTGATTGCAGAGATCCTCTTTAGAGCTCACTCTGTAATCATGAGTAGATTGGAATTATTTCCTTTTAGTGATGAAGGGGTTAAGAGTTCCTTTCTTATCCTACTAAGTATCCTTGTATCTTTATCTCAGCTCTTGGACCTTATGACCACTCCCTTCCTCTATATAAATTCACCCATAGCTCGTTCATATGCCGGTTATACAGTGCCTACAAGTAGTATTCAACCCCCTGCAGATTTAGGTGGTTTGATAAGATGCCAATAAGGTAGAGCCTTCAAACTGCAAACGAGAGTAGGATTTATTAACAGAAGCATAAATCTTACAAACCAAAAAGTTATGTTGCTCAGTTGAATTTTAATAAATTTTAAACATAAAAGTGTGGGTCAATTATTACTCAACCCCTAGGTTTAATATTTTGTGGAATAACCCTTGTTTGCAGTTACAGCTAATAATCGTCTTTTATAAGACCTGATCAGGCCGGCACAGGTCTCTGGAGTTATCTTGGCCCACTCCTCCATGCAGATCTTCTCCAAGTTATCTAGGTTCTTTGGGTGTCTCATGTGGACTTTAATCTTGAGCTCCTTCCACAAGTTTTCAATTGGGTTAAGGTCAGGAGACTGACTAGGCCACTCCATCACCTTGATTTTTTCCCTCTTGAACCAGGCCTTGGTTTTCTTGGCTGTGTGCTTTGGGTTGTTGTCTTGTTGGAAGATGAAATTACGACCCATCTTAAGATCCTTGATGGAGGAGTGGAGGTTCTTGGCCAAAATCTCCAGGTAGGCCGTGCTATCCATCTTCCCATGGATGCGGACCAGATGGCCAGGCCCCTTGGCTGAGAAACAGCCCCACAGCATGATGCTGCCACCACCATGCTTGACTGTAGGGATGGTATTCTTGGGGTCGTATGCAGTGCCATCCAGTCTCCAAACGTCACGTGTGTGGTTGGCACCAAAGATCTCGATCTTGGTCTCATCAGACCATAGAACCTTGAACCAGTCTGTCTCAGAGTCCTCCAAGTGATCATGGGCAAACTGTAGACGAGCCTTGACATGACGCTTTGAAAGTAAAGGAACCTTACGGGCTCGTCTGGAACGGAGACCATTGCGGTGGAGTACGTTACTAATGGTATTGACTGAAACCAATGTCCCCACTGCCATGAGATCTTCCCGGAGCTCCTTCCTTGTTGTCCTTGGGTTAGCCTTGACTCTTCGGACAAGCCTGGCCTCGGCACGGGAGGAAACTTTCAAAGGCTGTCCAGGCCGTGGAAGGCTAACAGTAGTTCCATAAGCCTTCCACTTCCGGATGATGCTCCCAACAGTGGAGACAGGTAGGCCCAACTCCTTGGAAAGGGTTTTGTACCCCTTGCCAGCCTTGTGACCCTCCACGATCTTGTCTCTGATGGCCTTGGAATGCTCCTTTGTCTTTCCCATGTTGACCATGTATGAGTGCTGTTCACAAGTTTGGGGAGGGTCTTAAATAGTCAGAAAAGGCTGGCAAAAGAGATAATTAATCCACACATGTGAAGCTCATTGTTCTTTGTGCCTGAACTACATCTTAATACTTTAGGGGGACCAAACAGAATTCTGGTGGTTTGAGGGGTTGAATAATAAATGACCCTCTGAATTCACTTTTAACGCTTTAAAAAAAAAAATAATAATTTTTAAATCTTTGTGGCTGCAGTGCATTTCCCACTTCCAGGCTGATCTACAGTCCAAATGTCACAATGCCAAGTTAATTCCGCATGTGTCAACCAGCTAAATCTGCAGGGGGTTGAAGACTACTTGTAGGCACTGTAGCTCTACTATGCTGATCACTCGGAAGAAGATGAATATTCACTGCTCACCACACCCATAGTCACATAGGTGGCCCAGATTATGGGCATTGGGAAAAGTGAATATTGATTTTGGATTAGCTGGCAGCTGATGTCGGCATGCCATAGTTAAACGTTCTGGGGTTAGATACCAGGAGAGCAAGCTGAAGACTAAGAGGATAGACAAAGGCATAGTCAGGTCATAGTCGGGGTCAGAATACCAGGAGGATGGTGGATCAAAGTAAAGGGACGAGGCAAATGGATATTCAGAGGAGATCTAAGGTCTAGCAATAATAGATCAAAACACAAAGCACAGATAAACAAGGCCAACATGCACCAATGAGCAAGATGCTACGACTGGCAGTGATCTGAGACTACTTCGCTGCGTAGTTGGACAATCCTAGAGAACAGGGATACCTGAAAAAGCTCAGCATCTCCCAGTCTCAGATTGAAAGACTTGGCAATTCAATCAAACAACAACAGCTCAGCACGCCCCGGCTCCAGTTGGACGACTGAGTTGCACTACCTGATTCTACAGGACAACAACACTGTCACTCACTGCGTCTAAGACACACAGAGCGGAGGAATCATGACAAGTGTGTTTCCATTGTTTTGTAACTATGTGTCAATAAACAAGACATACTAGTTTGGTCTTTACTTGCATAGAAATGTTGAACATAAAAAATTTTTTTATGTAGAAGAAATGATCTCAGCAAACACATATTTATGAGAAGCTAGAAAAATATTTGTGATAAATTGTAACTATTTAAATTGCATAAAAATGTAAACATTCAATGTATATTTTAGAGATTACACAGAATTATCAATGGACTTTGCAAATATGGACCATCACAGATGTGAGACCTTTCAGTTCAGCGGCAGGTCAATGTAAAACAATGACCCCTACGTAAAAAAAATGGCACCTTAAAGGTTTAAAAGTAGAATGTCACATCTCCATGTGAGACTGCTCCTGCCATTCCTGCCCCGGCCACCAGGCATCACCATACTCACATTGTAGGTGATGCTGGTGGTAAGGGAGAAGTCCTTGCAGAGGAGTCTGGATAGCTCAGGCTTCCCTCATCCACTGGGTTAGAGTAGCTGGTACCTGTGGTGCTTCACAGTCTGACGGTGTTAATGTGTAGGCAGTTCAGGTGAAGTCATCAGTCCTTGAGCTCCAGCCTATTGGAAAGTACCACACCCTACATATACCTTCAGCCTTTTCCTGCAAGCCGCCAGAAACAGTTTTTGGTTCTTCCAACTAGTTTGCATTAGTGTTAACGGTTTGACCTCTGCCGGGTTTTTGGACTTCTCTTCTTCCTCACAATTTTGTACTTTGTTGCCCTCTTGGTTTTGAACCGGTTTCCTGCCATTTTTAATACACAAAAAAATCTGGCAACATTGTGTAGTGACCAATGCATTTCCTATGGACTTCCGGTAACGTGCTTTTCTTCCGGTTGTACCTTTTTCTGCCGTATCCAGCCAAATCCGGCACATCAGGCACTTTATAAAACGCAACCAACTGTTTTTCTTGTCCTGCAAATAGATCCTATTGTGACGGATTCATCATAATACGGCATATACTGCAATACAACTCAATGGGTTCCGGAACTATTTTTGCTGGATCTCGCCACATCGATAGTGATGGATTCGGCACGCCTACTGAGCATGCCCAGAATGGTGGAGCCACTAGAACACTGTCTATGTAGAACATGTGGACAGGCACTAAAATAATTGATCGTGACAAAACGCACGATACCGGATGTGGCTCCAAAGTGGAAAACCTGACCGATTAGCATACGGGTGAATCCGGTATTTTTACAAAAGCCGGTTTTGAAAAAACGAGCCTTAAAGGGTCTATCTAAGCAGCTGTGCCGCAGCATCGTACAGAGGTCACATAGAAGCAATGAACACCGGTGATTAGCAGAGCAGTCCGGCTACTGGCTATCATGTTACATAATTGCTGGGCATACTCAACATAGTGACAGTTCGCCATTTTTAACAGCAACAGCGCTGAATACATGACCGCGCATTCCAACTCTTCACTCTTCCAGTTGACATGGAAATATTCCTTTACTTCCATCTGTCACAATAAGAAAACATTAGAAGAAAGGGAAGACGTATAGAGCGGCAGCGCGCCCCCTCCTCTTCCTCCGTGCCGTAACCTCACACCACCGAGTACTCGATGGCGCTCGTCTTGCCTTATTTAGGAGAGCCCGGCGTGGAGGCTATATTTGAATATCAGAGTAAACAAGACGAGTAGATGCACATGGCAGCTGTCTGACATGAATCACGAATTGATCTAAACACCAAACATCTTCTCATTTCATCAGGATTCACCTGGAGAGAGAAATGATTGGAATCTTATTGGCAAACTCCATTCGTTCTTTTAGCCAGTTGTTCCTAAAGAGGACTTGTCACCAGTGATTGTTTTATTTTGCTCTTTTACTCCTGTTGATCTGAGTATTTCGCTTTTTTTCTTATTTAAATCCGCCATACAGTTATATAGGTTCTTGTTATGTCATCTAAGAACAGCATGATGTAGACAAAGAGACTGTCACGGGTGTGTCAGGAGGCACGATAGACTGTAGAGGCCACTCGCAGAAGGTCCCAGCGTTTGGCCAAGCAGTCAAAATCCTAAGAAAATGTGTGTCGCTTTAAGAGGTATTCCCCTTTAGTTAAAGCTGGAGGTCACTAGGACCCAGCTGATTCCTTGCCTAGAGCTGCCTATATAGTCCCCTTGACTCCCAGGATGCACTGCTGATGATAGCCTCAGGTGTCCCTGATTGATTTATGGATCAAAGCAGTGTTTCCTGGAGTCTGTTGATTTGCTGCTTGGATCTGCTCAAGTTAACTGTATAGGCCCTGTCACACATAACGACCGCTCCAGTGATCCCGACAGCGATAACGACCTGCTGGGATCGCTGGAGCATCGTTACCTGGTCGCTGGGAGGTGTCAAACAGGCAGATCTCCCCAGCGATCAGGGCCATGGGAGCCACCTCCCACATCGCTGAAGGCAATGTCAGCGTCCTCCCTGCTTAGCGCTGCCTTATAGGCAGCGCTAAGCAGGGAGAACGCTGGTAACTATGATAAACAGCGGGTACCCAGGCAGCGCACGCTGCCTAGATACCCGGTGTTTACCATGGTTACCAGCCAGTGAGGTCACTGATCGCTGGTTTCTCGCTGTCACACGCAGCGGTGCGTGCTAACCAGCGGAAACCAATGATCAAAAAATGACCCAGAGCACTTTGCAGCGATCAGCAACCTCACAGCAGGGGCCTGATCGCTGCTAAGGGTGACACAGAACGACATCGCTGGAGAGATCGTTGTAACGTCACAGTTACAACGATCTTTTTAACGATATCGTTATGTGTGACTGGGCCTTATCTCTTCCCTCCTTGTTTGTTTCCCTTGTGTGTTTCTCTAGTTGTTAGGCAGGCTGACTAGTGATCACCCGCTCTGATCCCTGTGTAGTGCAGGGACAGTCAGGGAATAGGTATCCTGGCGGCGACAGTTGCGGAAACTGTATAGGGACGTTAAGGGAGTCAGGTGTCAGAACTAGTTGTTCTAGGGATCACCATCCCCCTTTTTGCCCTTAGCATCAGGGACTCCTTTCCCCCACCTTCTGTCGTTGTCCAATGCTGGGTGTCTCCCTACACCCAGCGTGACGGAGACCCTGAATCCAGCGATGTATCACATAGATTACTGGCTGCAGCTGTTCTCACACAAGCAAAGAATTTAGTTTTAGATAAAGCCTTTAAGTAAACAATAGCACACACACTGATAAGAGAGGCACAGTTGACTTTTGTTTTTTAACCCTTACAGTATGTTGTCTTCAGCTTATAATGTAAAAATCTGCTGACAGATTCCCTTTAATCATGTGAGCAATGTCCCTTTGGTGAAAAACTTAAAATTAGCATAATGGGAGCATTAAATAAAAAAGCTGATATCTTCTGAACCATATAAATAATATTCACCGTAGGGTAGCAGCACCTGAGAATTATATCCATTTGACAATGTCACTCTGTCATTCCTTCTTCTCTTGTGTCTGATTACTGCAGGGGGGAGACTAGTGCACTCAAGGGTCTCTGCATTATCCAGAAAGAGTGGATGGACTGGGAGGGATTAGGTACATGACAGCGACGGGGGGAAAGACCTGCATAGAGATGCTAGGGAGCTCAGGATTCAGAGACAGGCGAGTGTCAGGAGGTGACTCGTCTCCCCTCTCCCTACCATTTGGGCCTTCCTCTCTCTCCATCCCCGTTGTGTCCCTTGTGTTGTGCAGCACACTAGGAGTTGTTTATCCGGCGTGACAGATTCGGGCTCTCTGTAGCAATTAATCTTCTTAACATCAGACTCTCCCAACCATGTCTTTATAGATCTTGGGCACAGTCATTGGAAACAGAAAATTGTTTCCATCAGGGTGAGGGAGTCGGAGTCCATTTTGGTGGAGTCAGAATCGGATGTTTGGCTTCCTGACTTCTCAGCCATGGTTGTGGAGTCGGAGTTGTGGAGTCGGAGTCCATTTTGGTGGAGTTGGAGTCATGGAGTCAGAGTCTGAATTGTGGAGTCCATTGTCCAGTGCCCATTTTGGTGGAGTCGAAGTCGTATGTGTGGCTTATCGACTTCACAGCCCTGTTTCCACTTCATGAAAACATACAATTGTCCTAAATATCTTAGTATGCTGAATCATTAAGATTTCTCGCCACTGGAACTTTATCCGATAAGTCAAGTTTACACATTTTATTACAGGTATTGCTGGAGATGGTGAGAACACACGAGAGGAGACATTTCTCTGTTGGGTTCTGAGAAAAAGCCTCCGTCATCCATTTATACTGCCCTTTCCATGGTGGCCACCATTGGCTTTATTACAAAACTAACATGAAAAATCCTGCATGTGTGAACTTGGCTGTAGGGAATGTTGAAATGATCGCGGGACACCTGCGTTCAGAGAAGACTTTCTCCAAAGTGTTTATTTTGCTCCTACCTCATCCAAGTATCACATAGACATAGACTCAACATAGCCACCACCACCAAAACTACGGAAAATAAAAGTAAAAAAACCTAGGATCAGCCGCTTTCAATAAAGAATGTCCAGTCCTCAGGTGCAGCAGAATAACTCCCCCATAGTAAGGAAGTACCCAGGGACACAGCCTCTGATGGTGGGATGAGCTCTCTTCCTGGGCATATGTCACAGTTCTCCCCACTCCTGCTGGCTATGGCACTATACTATGCCCTTATACTTGTCCTCTTCGCCTAGACCTTGGCATCCACGGTATCTCAGGCTTACAGGAAAGTACTTCAGCTTACTCCCCATTGCTGACAACTCAGGATCCTATCAAGGCAGCTCAGCACACACACCCTCACACCCTCTCATTGTCTGGCAGTTGGGCGCTACTGGGACCGATCGTGCAGGACATTATGTCCCATGTGACTGCCCATATCCTGCTGTGTCCTGACAGTGAATACAACAAAGGCTCCGGCTGCCCTCCTTTCTCTGCAGCACCATTGATTCCAAGGAGAGCACCGGTGCTCCTCCTGGGCTCTGTACTTCTCAATAACCTTTTGCACTGATCACAATTGCATGTATAAACATGTGTAAAGAGCTGATCTCCCCCCACCAGAGTTTATAGGTATTTATGAGGCCTAATTCTGCAGGGCGCCACACTCACATCCGATATTCCCACAGAAACTCTGCAAAACAATGTAATGCAATCTGCATTTTAAGCCCATTCAGAGCATTCCTTGTGGTCTTCAGGGACAGAACGTGGTCCTACCCATTATTTATTATGGAGCTATTTACATGACTGCACAAAAAACACAGTAACGTCCGTTTTTAATCCACATCATGGACCAAAGTGACCAATACAAGTGTATGGACCTGTGAGAATCACAGACAGCGCATCTGTCATTAGTACAATCCACTGCCCGCGATTAACAATGTAATGAATAAGAGAACCTTAGCATTTACTTATTTTTCAATATGTGAAAATCACCCATGAAAAACAGTGAGACTGACTGTCCGCACATGACAATCAGATGAACACCCCTGATGACCCTCATCACTGACGTGTAAATAAGGCCTATCAGTTAAAGCAAAGTCAATGTGATTTTTTTGGCAAACTGATGACCCTCGTGAGGTTAATGTAACCAACCAGCACTACCTTACAGGCTCTGGGATGCTGAATGCAATCATATTTTTACTTGAATGATTCCATGTTTGATTGCAGAGAAAAGTGTCATAAAACTCCTGGAAAACAGGGCAGCAGATGATGTTGCCCAGACAATACCGCCATTCAGGGGCTATACAATATCTCTCACTATACAACATCAACATAACACTACACATAAAAATTGCACAGGACCTGTTGAAGCGGAGACCCCGCGAAACGGCGTTCCGTCGTCCTTCACCTCCACACTTCCCCTCCCCGCACCAATGTAATCCCTTGTGGGTTTGAATAAACAGAACAGCTGCAACTACTTGGTGAGTGCCGTTTTCATACTTTCTACACGGATAAAAATGAATTAATGACTGCCATATAGATCAATAAAGAGCAACAGATAGCCACACATCTCTCTACTCCAGGGCACATATATATGATATCAATGAGCGCTCTGCCTACTATCAGAATAGGCAGTGGGGCATCATATTTTTCCTCTCTGACCCAAATTTCTCAGGGTAAATGGAGCCACATACAAATTGCCCAAATTGCCACCCACTAAAATTAACCTTGCAGTGACTATACCTCGCTTCTCGAGTGGTGTTCAAAATAATAGGAGTCCAATATGACTGACCAGATTACTCACTGTTTTTGGTATAAATTATATCACCACATGTCAAACAATTTACCAGTCGTTGCAGTAGATTCTTAGGCTGGCTTCACACCACGGCAGTGTCCGATCCGGGGCTGTCCGGTGTAAACCAGACAGCCCCGGGCCTGATTTTGACCCCATAGTATTCTATGGGGCCGGAAGGAGCCAGATCGCAGCTCTCTGCCATCCGGTTTCCATCTCTCCGGAAGAATCCGGGAGAATTCGGATTTTTCTTCCGGACAACAAAACGTTGCTTGCAACGTTTTTGTGTCCAGGGAGAAAAATCTCCCCAAATTGCCTTCTCCCGGATCCTCCCGGATCCGGTGCAATCCGGCGCTCCCTAACATGGGAGCCTATGGAGCTGAATTGCCCCGGTCTGGGAGGATCCGGGAACTGGACACCTGCGGCTGCACGCCGCTGTTGTTTCAGGACCGCGGCTAGCTCCCTGCGAGCCACGTCCTGATGTATCAGCAGCTGCGTCCGGCTGCACACCGGACCGGAAGGCATATTAACCCTCTGGTTCTGTGTGCTGATCAGGTCCGGGGCTGTCAGGGTCATCCCTGACAGCCCCGGATCGGACACTGCCGTGATGTGAAGCCAGCTTTAGAAAAGCAACAGACTCAGCATTCATGATCTGCAGGTTTGTGAGTCTGTATTTACGTACTTAATTGAAAGGGGGTGTGCTTAAGATAATAGCAGTGTGGAGTTCAACTAGTGAGGTCAATCATCCTGTGAAGAAACAAGCGTGAATCAGGTGGCTCTTATTTAAGTGTGAAACCAGAACATGTTGTACATGTATTTCTCCTTGAAACCCCGAGAAATATGGGTCGTCCGAGACATTGCTTAGAATACATGTAATTTGAATAAAAAGTTGATTGGAGGGTAAAACTTATAAAGAAGTCAATGATCGGCTGTTCAGCTACAATGATCTCCAATGCTTTATAATAAAAAAACAGAGAGACGTGGAAAAAAACGAAAGACGACCATCCAGAATGGGAAAGGCTAAGCCAATGATCATCTTAGGAATGATCAAAGACGCCTCAAGTTACCGGTGAGGACGGTGACAGGTAGAAGACGCCTGTGTGAAGATCATCTGTTACCAAGATGCCTGCCCAATGTCCCACTTTTAAATAAGACATGGACTGAAGTAAGAACACATCAACTGTCCTAAAGAGAAATGGAGGAACATTGTGTGGATGGATGGAAGGAAAATTGTTCTTTTTGGGTCCAAGGGCGAAGACAGTTCATCAGACGACCCCCAAACTCTGAATTCACCACAGTCCACTCTGAAGACAGTGAAGCTGGTGGTGAAGAATCATGATATGGGCATGTTTCTCTTACTATGGTGCTGGGCCTATTTACTGCATACCAGGGATCATGGACCAGTTTGCATTGAAGAGGTCATGCTGCCTTACGCTGAAGAGGAAGATGCCCTTGAAATGGGTGTTTCAACAAGACAACCTTAAGCACACCAGTAAACTGGCAAAATCTTGCTTCCCATTCAACAAAATTGAGGTTATGGAGCGTCCGGCCCAATCCCTGGACCTTAAACCGATAGAACCCTTGCCGTTTCTGAGGCTAAGCCAACAAATGCAAATAATTTGTGGGATGTAGTCAAAGCCTCCTGGGCTGGAATAACAGGTGACAGCGACCAGATGTTGGTTGACTCTATGCAACATAGATATGAAGCAGTTCCAAAAATCTGGAGTTGTACAACTAAATATTAGGTTAGTAAACATAATATCCATTTCTCTTCATGTTTTGATTTAGAAAACAGTGTGCAATGTTCCCAATGAATGGAAATAAAAACTATGATAGAGACTTTGGGCTTCACTCATGAGTTACACACCTGTACATTAACCCTCCACTGCGATGTATAGGGAGAAGGTTTCTTTCTGAGCGCACTTGCCTAAACTGTAAGAATTTTGCCAAGAATCTCACAAATTTAGGAAATGTGAATGAAGTTCTGTCTATAGGACACCAGACAATTCCATTGATGCAAATCTCAAGGATCAAATTAGTTGACATTGCAGATGCAGATCATGCACCAGAATCTGTCCTACGGATACCAAGACGGTGTTACCAAACCACAATGCAGTCACATGTTAAGATATTTTGGCTGAAAAAGGAGGATTCCCTGAGCTTAGGCAGAAAAAAGGTTGTGTGGTTCCACCTATGGATAAAGGTCCACCATGACATCTTCTAGCACATTCCTACGGCATGAAGTTCTCTACAGAGGTGGTTATTACTTTAGGAGCAGTGAGCCATTTCGATTCTAATATTAGAGCATTGCAGGAGCAGGGAAATCAAATTCCCAGCCGTGTCCCCGGTACATGCAGTCAGCAGAATACGGACGCTGTTTATAGCAGCCTGTTTTCTGTGAATGAGAAGCTCATGGAGCTGTTTGTGATGATCGGCGTTCCACCAGACACCATAGACGTAAACAACACCTGCCGGGTGACTCGATTCCTCCTTGCAGTGCGTTTCAGACGCAAGAAGAGTTACTGCTGTGTTTGGTATCTGGTGTGTTGAACTGTTAGTAGTTGATTTGACAGCGCAGTGCTCCATTCTGGTTCTGGGTTGCTCAGGTGTTCCATCTTCCCTGTGATTGCTCTGCTACTTTACTGAGCAGCTTCTCCCAGAACTCTGCCAGTTGTACATCCTATCTGAAGTGCTGTGGTTTGGCCTGCACACTTGTGTCTGTCCTGGTTTCAGTTATCTGACGCCTTCATTTCTATTTTGTGTGCTCGCTGTACTTGTTGTGATCCCTGAACCATGACCTGAATATGTCTCTGTTGACTCCCTGAAACCTCTTCGTGTTCTCCTGGAATCCTGACCCTGGACCAATGCATGACTACGTCTCTATCTATTCCCTGGACACTATTAGCTCTCTTGGAACCTGTCCCTAGATTATCTGACTTCTCTGCTGTCTACAATACCTGTAAGTAGTGACTGTGTCACACCCTAGCTATTAGCGGTGACTATGCGTCACACTTGGAAAATCATTTCCTTATCGCTGCACTTCAAATATAGGGTAACATTATACTGAACAAGGATAGGATTCCCTAAAATAATACCTCTGCAATGAGATTAAAAAAAAACACGGCTTATTTCCCTCTCCCAAAAGTAAGGCAATTTTAGGCAGTGAAGACTTCCACCAAGCACAATAACAATTCACCAACATACGTATTCCAGTTCATTCATTGTAAATCTACGCTAAGAATCCCAAATATCCACAGTGCCATCCAGCCTGGCAATACAGACTCCACGGGGACATCCCAGGTCCTTTAAAGTGTTACCATCATTTTTATTTTATTTTATAAATCAATAGTAACGTATGAAAATAAGAAACTCTGTAATAAATGTGATCAGAGGACTCGGCTTCTTTCTCTGCAGGAATTGATCAGTCATTATCAAAACTCTTAATCCTGAGGTCAAATCTGTATTCAGTGAAGACTTTCCCATTACTGAGATAGGAGATGGTGACCGTTACTGATGAGATTCTATGCAGATAGAAAATGAAGAGGGGTGGAGCTCTGCCTCTAGCTCCTCCCTCTGCCTCTAGCTCATTTCTTTGCCTCCAGCTCCTCCCTCTCTCTCTAGCTCCTCCCCCTGCCTCTAGCTTCTTCCTCTACCTCTAGCATTTCACTCTGCCTCTAGCTCCTCACTCTACCTTCTCCCTCACCCTCTTGCTCCTCCCTCTGTCTCTAGCTCATTCCTCCGGCTCCTCCCTCTGCCTCTAGCTCCACCCTCTACCATCTCCCTCACCCTCTAGCTTCCCCCTCTGCCTCTAGCTCCTTCCTCCAGCTCCTCCCTCTGCCTCTAGCTCCACCCTCTACCTTCTCCCTCACCCTTTAGCTCCTCCCTCTACCTCCTCACTCTGCCTCTAACTCCACCCTCTACCTTCTCCCTCACCCTCTAGCTCCTCCCTGTCTCTAGCTCCTTCTTCCAGCTCCTCCCTTTGCCTCTAGCTCCACCCTCTCCCTTCTCCCTCACCCTCTAGCTCCTCTCTGTCTCTAGCTCCTTCCAGCTCCTCCCTCTGCCTCTAGCTCCACCCTCTACCTTCACCCTCTGCCTCTAGCTCCACTCTCTACCTTCTCCCTCACCCTCTAGCTCCTCCTTCTGCCTATAGCTCCTTCCTCCAGCTCCTCCCTATGCCTCTAGCTTCTCCCTCTATCTCTAGCTCCTCTTCCACCCTCTACCTTCTCCCTCACCCTCTAGCTCCTCCTTCTGCCTAAAGCTCCTTCCTCCAGCTCCTCCCTATGCCTCTAGCTCCTCCTTCTGCCTATAGCTCCTTCCTCCAGCTCCTCCCTATGCCTCTAGCTCCTCCCTCTATCTCTAGCTCCTCTTCCACCCTCTACCTTCTCCCTCACCCTCTAGCTCCTCCTTCTGCCTAAAGCTCCTTCCTCCAGCTCCTCCCTATGCCTCTAGCTCCTCCTTCTGCCTATAGCTCCTTCCTCCAGCTCCTCCCTATGCCTCTAGCTCCTCCTTCTGCCTATAGCTCCTTCCTCCAGCTCCTCCCTATGCCTCTAGCTCCTCCCTCTATCTCTAGCTCCTCTTCCACCCTCTACCTTCTCCCTCACCCTCTAGCTCCTCCTTCTGCCTAAAGCTCCTTCCTCCAGCTCCTCCCTATATCTCTAGCTCCTCCCTCTATATCTAGCTCCTCCTCTACCTTCTCCCTCACCCTCTAGCTCCCCCTTCTGCCTATAGCTCCTTCCTCCAGCGCCTCCCTATGCCTCTAGCTCCTCACTCTGCCTACAGCTTCTCCCTCTTCTATCACCATAGAATCTCATCAGTAACAGCTGCCATCTCCTATCTCAGTGATGGGAAAGTCTCTGAATACAGATTTTACCTTAGAATTGAAACTTTTGATAATGATCAGTTCTAGTAGAGAAAGAAGCCGATTCCTCTGATCAGATTTATTACAAAGATGCTTATTTCCATGTAATAAAATCCTCAGTGACGGTTATTCTGTAAATGTACTGGGCCTGATAACATTGTTGTGCCAGTCCTGGGTTGTACCATTGCATAATGGGCATCATCTGCCTTCTACAAATAAACTGAGGGCACATGAGGAGGGCGGCCATAGAGATAAAGAAGGATCCAAGACATTTCATGGAAACACAATTATTCTCCAGATTACTATAAGGCACAATAATATCTAATTGATCAGTGCCATCGCTAACAACCAAACTGGAAGGGTCAACACCCAATGACGGTCCTCTGCCGGCACCATAGACTGATCATGGCACCAATACAATAAAGAAGTCACAGGAGCAGCCACAATGGGTTAATCTCCCCCACCGGCAAACACATGGCAGAGGCATGTAATAGGATATATATAGCGATTCCTCATACACAGAACAGTCTGAGGGAGAAGGTGGGTAAGAAAAATAAACTAAAAAGGCGCCTGGGCTACAAAAAATGAAACTATATACTATATACCCAGCGTGTGTATACCTATATCAAGGGTTACTATATACCCAACATGTGTATACTATATAAGGGTTACTATATACCCAACGTGTGTATACCTATATAAAGGGTTACTATATACCCAACATGTGTATACCTATATAAAGGGTTACTATATACCCAACATGTGTATACCTATATAAAGGGTTACTATGTACCCTAATAACTATAAGGTTATATATACCAATTATACCTATATAAAGGGTTACTATGTACCCATCATGTATATACCTATATAAAGGGTTACGATATATACAACATGTGCAAACCTATATAAAGGGTTACTATATACCCAACATGCATATACCTATATAAAGGGTTACTATGTACTCAATATGTATATACCTATATAAAGGGTTACTATATACCCAACATGTGTATACCTATATAAAGGGTTACTATATACTCAATATGTGCAAACCTATATAAAGGGTTACTATATACCCAACATGTGCAAACCTATATAAAGGGTTACTATATACCCAACATGTGTATACCTATATAAAGGGTTACTATATACCCAACATGTGCAAACCTATATAAAGGGTTACTATATACCAACATGTGTATACCTATATAAAGGGTTACAATATACCCAACATGTGCAAACCTATATAAAGGGTTACTATATACCCAACATGTGTAACCTATATAAAGGGTTACTATATATCCAACATGTATATACCTATATCAAGGGTTACTATATACCCAACATGCATATACCTATATAAAGGTTTACTATATATCTATCATGTCCATACCTAGATAAAGGGTTACTATATACAGTACCTGGTAGGAAGGGGAAATGGCAATACAGCCATAGGTAAAGCAGCCCAGGCAGCCAGGAGTGAATGGTTTGTGTATGAAGGGTTAATGCCCCATCACTTGGCAGATCTGATGTCAGGACTTGCTGCTCTTCCTCCCTTGTATTTTGCCTGGTTACAGCTACAGCAATTCACACTGTGCAGCACTTGCTACAATGGGGCTCTCTGGCATCTAGAGGGTTAAGACACTCCTTTTTGGATAATAATCCTCCCCTCCTGACATGGCCTGGAAAGAGTTAATCCAAACTAAATTCTCACATGCAAAAACAATAATAATTCAGTGCATTACAATCCCCCCCATCATCCCTCCATCCATCCCCCCATCATCCATCCATCCCCCATCATCCATCCCTCCATCCATCCATCCCTCCTTCTGGCACTAATTAAATCAGTAACGCCACAGATGAAGGGGGAAAGCGCTCATTAACCCTTCCCAGGCCAGGCATCCCAGGCTCCCTGCTCTCCATAGCCGGCAATTAAGAGGTTAATATTGATTGGAGAATTGCTGAACCCCGAGTGTCAGTCACTGAGCTGCAGCAGCTGGTAATGACAGGAGCCTGGATCATGTGCAGCCATGATCCAGCAGGGTGTATGGAGGCACAGTGCAGGGCAGACATGGCACATGATGGTGCCCACACACTCACCACACTGCAATCCTCGCCTGCTGGCTGCTCCTCTTTTTGGTGTTGCTCCTCAGGGTTCTTGCATTGCATCTCCTGGTTAATCAGTGCCTGTGTAGGGGGAGGGATCGTTTGCATGTCACTCCAAATTGCCTTACTTGCTAAAAATTCTCTCTTCTCTCTTTTGCAGCTGTCAGGGCAAAGCAGGGAAGTGCAGGAAGATCCAAGAGCAGAGGAGGAAGAAGAGGAGCTGCTGATGTCAGGCCAATGCCATGCACTGTGTGGTGGGCAGGGGGGCACTCACCAGCAGGGGGCACTCCTCATCAGCAGGGGAGCATCATCATCACCAAGGGGGGCACTCATCATCAGCAGGGGGCATCATCATCACCAAGAGGGGCACTCATCAGCAGGGGGACATCATCATCAGCAGGGGGAGCACTCATCAGCAAGGGGGCATAATCATCAGCAGGGGGGCACTCACCAGCAGGGGGCACTCCTCATCAGCAGGGAGGTATCATCATCACCAAGGGGGGCACTCATCATCAGCAGGGGGGCATCATCATCACCAAGAGGGGCACTCATCACAGGGGGAGCACTCATCAGCAAGGGGCATAATCATCAGCAGGGGGCACTCCTCATCAGCAGGGGAGCATCATCATCACCAAGGGGGGGCACTCATCATCAGCAGGGGGGCACTAATCATCAGCAGGGGGGCATCATCATCACCAAGGGGGGGCACTCATCATCAGCAGGGGGGCACTAATCATCAGCAGGCGGGCATCATCATCACCAAGAGGGGCACTCATCAGCAGGGGGAGCACTCATCAGCAAGGGGGCATAATCATCAGCAGGGGGGCACTCACCAGCATGGGGACATCATCATCATCAGCAGGGGGGCACTCATCAGCATGGGGACATCATCAGCAGCAGGGGGGCACTCATCAGCATGGGGACATCATCAGCAGCAGTGGGGCACTCATCATCAGCAGGGGGACATCGTCATCAAGAGTGGGGCACTCATCAGCAAGAGGGCATCATCATCAACAGTGGGCACTCAGAAAGGGTGCTCTCATCAGCAGGGGGCATCAGCATCAGCAGGGGGGCACTCAACAGAAGGAGAGCACTCCTCAGCAGGGGGGCACTCATCAGCAGGGGGGCATCAGCAGCAGCAGGGGGCACTCATCAGAAGGGGGGCATCAGCAGCAGGGGGGCACTCATCAGCAAGGCTCCTCTCATCCTCTCATCACAAACTACATGGAGATATTAAGCAAAGTCTTCACTGTTGCAGAATCTCAGCAGCCATGTTCTGCAGACTCCACTGGGGGAGCATCTAACAATGTGTCCATGTATCATCACAGCTGAGGGACTGTGTGTAAAGAGACAGTGTAACTTCACCATTGCAATGTGCAGATCTGCAGGAAATCCTGTGCAGCGGCTGCATTTGCTGTGTATATTCCTATACTATTTACACAATTTCCCCATTATGATGTATATACCACCAGGAAATCATGTGCATTAGTTGTGTATTTATGGTGTTTTCTGTAATGTTTACAGACATTACTGATGTATGTAAAGTGCTGTGGAGTAACTGTGCTATATAAGTGAATAAATATATTATTATTATTAACTTTTTTATTGCAATATAGAAAACTTCAGGAAATGTTGAGTGTAGTTTGGATTAGTTGTGTATTTATGGTGTTTTGTATAATGTTTCCACAATTTGCTGATGTATGTAAAGCTGTGAAGTAAATCGGGCTATATAAGTGAATAATTATAATATTAGTAGATGGGAGCCTAATGGTGGGTTTACACGTCGCGATATCGTTCGGGCGTTGTACGGTTTGAACGTACAATGCGATGCTGGAACGATGCCAAAACGATATCGGGGTTGAATGAGCGTGCTATTCAACCGCCCGATATTGGATGGCCGTTGTAGCCGCATCGTCCCGTGTGACAGCCCAACTCCGATGTGTACTGCCACGTCACCCATTCACTCCCATGTTAACTGGTCGTTCCTGGGTTGGGGGGCGTACACATCGTCGGGACGTTGTATCCCGATATCGGGCTGTCTAAACGGCGATGCGATGCCGGGAAAAGCGCACTCAAAAAGCGCACTCCCGCGTCGTTGGCTCCGATATCGGGACGTGTAAACCCACCATTAAGGCCACTTCACACACACAGATATCTGAGTCCAATATCTGAACAGTTCTCTGGTTGCAGTGAAATCATGGATACATTGCTCTATGTTGTACACAGCCACAAAATGGAGCAATGTGTCCATGATTTCACTGCAACCAGAGAACTGTTCAGATATTGGCATCAGATATCTGTGTTTGTGAAGTGGCCTTAATGGTGGGTTTACACACACCAATTTATCTGTTCAATCTCTGAACCAATCTCTGGTTGCAGTGAAATCATGGATACATTGCTCCATGTTGTACACAGCCACAAAATGGAGCAATGTATCCATGATTTCACTGCAACCAGAGATTGGTTCAGAGATTGAACAGATAAATTGGTGTGTGTAAACCCACCATTAGGCTGGATGATTAAATACAGAAGTGGTGCAGGTGTTTCTATTAGACTTTTCCTCTGATTGCTCCACTCCTGGTTTTGTCTACAAATCCTGAGGTAATAAACTCATCAAATACACAACGTGTGCACGAGGCCTTACAAGTACTGAGGTAAAAAACTCACCAAATACACAACGTGTGCACGAGGCCTTACAAATACTGAGGTAAAAACTCACCAAATACACAACGTGTGCACGAGGCCTTACAAGTACTGAGGTAAAAAACTCACCAAATACACAACGTGTGCACGAGGCCTTACAGATACTGAGGGAAAAACTCACCGAATACACGTGTGCAAGAGGCCTTACAGATACTGAGGTAAAAAACTCACCAAATACTCAACGTGTGCACGAGGCCTTACAGATACTGAGGTAAAAAACTCACCAAATACACAACGTGTGCACGAGGCCTTACAGATACTGAGGTAAAAAAACTCACCAAATACACAACGTGTGCACGAGGCATTACAGATACTGAGGTAAAAACTCACCAAATACACAACGTGTGCACGAGGCCTTACATATACTGAGGTAAAAACACCAAATACACAACGTGTGCACGAGGCCTTACATATACTGAGGTAAAAACTCACCAAATACACAACGTGTGCACGAGGCCTTACAGATACTGAGGTAAAAACTCACCAAATACACAACGTGTGCACGAGGCCTTACAAATACTGAGGTAAAAACTCACCAAATACACAACATGTGCACGAGGCCTAAGGCTGGCTTCACACTGCAGTTTTTCACTGATCAGTGTCCATCAGTGTTTGGGTGCCAAAACCAGGAGTGTCTCCAAAACTCAGGACAGGTGTCAATCTTTCAATTATAGTTTTTCTCTGCAAGTTCCTTTCCTGGTTCCTCTCCTGGTTTTGGCACCCAAACACTGAAGGACACTGATCAGTGAAAAACTGCAGTGTGAAGCCAGCCTTACAAATACTGAGATAAAAACTCACCAAATACACAACGTGTGCACGAGGCCTTACAAATACTGAGGGAAAAACTCACCAAATACACAACGTGTGCACGAGGCCTTACAGATACTGAGGGAAAAACTCACCAAATACACAACGTGTGCACGAGGCCTTACATATACTGAGGTAAAAAAACTCACCAAATACTCAACGTGTGCACGAGGCCTTACAGAAACTGAGGTAAAAAAACTCACCAAATACTCAACGTGTGCACGAGGCCTTACAGATACTGAGGTAAAAAACTCACCAAATACTCAACGTGTGCACGAGGCCTTACAGAAACTGAGGTAAAAAAACTCACCAAATACTCAACGTGTGCACGAGGCCTTACAGATACTGAGGTAAAAACTCACCAAATACACAACGTGTGCACGAGGCCTTACAGATACTGAGGTAAAAACTCACCAAATACACAACGTGTGCACGAGGCATTACAGATACTGAGGTAAAAACTCACCAAATACACAACGTGTGCACGAGGCCTTACATATACTGAGGTAAAAACACCAAATACTCAGCGTGTGCACGAGGCCTTACAAATACTGAGGTAAAAAACTTACCAAATACACAACGTGTGCACGAGGCCTTACAAATACTGAGGTAAAAACTCACCAAATACACAATGTGTGCACGAGGCCTTACAACTACTGAGGTAAAAACTCACCAAATACACAACGTGTGCACGAGGCCTTACAAATACTGAGGTAAAAAACACCAAATACACAATGTGTGCACGAGGCCTTACAAGTACTGAGGTAAAAAACTCACCAAATACTGAATGTGTGCACGAGGCCTAAGGGTGCATCCTCACGATCAGGAGACGCAGCGTTTTGGACGCAGCGTCTTTGCGCTGCGTCCAAAACGCTGCGCCATACAGTACTAGCATAGTGGATGGGATTTCAAGAAATCCCATCCTCACTATGCGTAACCCGCCCGCAGCGTCTTTGGAGCTGCGGTGTGGGTTGCCGGCAGTCCGCTCCTCCGCAGCATGTACATTTCATGCAGCGGAGTCGGAAGCGGCTGCCACAGAGAGACTGCATGGAGAAGCCTCCCCGCACCTGCCGCACATGGTGAGTACGGGGTGGCTGCGGTCTCTCTGCGGCCACCTGCGGCTTCCCTCAGGTCCGGAGGAGCTGCGTCCAACACGCAGCTCCTCCGGACCGTGAGCACATACCCTTAGGCCACGTGCACATGCTGAGTATTTGATGAGTTTTTTACCTCAGGATTTGTAGACAAAACCAGGAGTGGAGCAATCAGAGGAATAGTATCATAGAAACACCTGCACCACTTCTGTATTTATCACCCACTCCTGGTTTTGTCTACAAATCCTGAGGTAAATAACTCATCAAATACTCAGCGTGTGCACGAGGCCTTACAAATACTGAGGTAAAAAACTCATCAAATACTCAACGTGTGCACGAGGCCTTACAAGTACTGAGGTAAAAACTCCCCAAATACACAACGTGTGCACGAGGCCTTACAGATACTGAGGTAAAAACTCACCAAATACACAACGTGTGCACGAGGCCTTACAAGTACTGAGGTAAAAACTCCCCAAATACTCAACGTGTGCACGAGGCCTTACAAGTACTGAGGTAAAAACTCCCCAAATACACAACGTGTGCATGAGGCCTTACAGATACTGAGGTAAAAATCTACCAAATACACAACGTGTGCACGAGGCCTTACAGATACTGAGGTAAAACTCACCAAATACACAACGTGTGCACGAGGCCTTACAGATACTGAGGTAAAAAACTCACCAAATACACAACGTGTGCACGAGACCTTACAGATACTGAGGTAAAAAACTCACCAAATACACAACGTGTGCACGAGGCCTTACAAGTACTGAGGTAAAAAACTCACCAAATACACAACAGGTGCACGTGGCCTTCTGCTCTCGCATAGGGTGGGTGGTGACATCACGGTGGGGGTGGGCTCTGTGTTGCTGGGGACGGCGGCTGTCTCTCACGGTTTTTTCACCCTCACTGCTTTTTTACCCCCACTGTGCTGCCTCTCTGCCCCCCACTCTGCTGCATTTCTGCCTTCCCCCCCCCCATCCCCCAAGACGCACTCAAGGGGGAAGGGGGGGTCCCTGGTTGCTTTCTGCCCCCACGTGCTGCCTCTCTGCCCCTCACGGTGCTACCTCTCTGCCCCCCCTGTGCACGCTCTTAGGCCCACTCCTGTGGTTGCTCTCAGGCCCCCCTTGGTCGCTCTCTGTCCTTCACTGTGCTGCCTCTCTGCCCCCCATGTGGTCCCTCTCGTCCTTTCCTCCTGTGCGAGCAGAGGTGGGGTGAGCGAGTAAGGGGCTGGGGAATGAGTTAGTGCAGGCTGAGGGGAGTGAGGGAGATGAGTGAGTGCAGGCTGAGGGGGCATGAGTGTGGGCTGAGAGGGGTGAGTGAGGGGTCAGTGAGTGCAGGCTGAGGACGGGTCAGTGAGTGCAGGGTGAGGGGGGCTCAGTGAGTGCAGGGTGATGGGGGTTGAGTGCAGGCTGAGGAGGGGTCAGTGAGTGCAGGCTGAGGAGGGGGTGAGTGAGGGGGTCAGTGAGTGCAGGCTGAGGGGGAGTCATCGCATGTAAGTGCTGTGTGCTCGATGGGTGGGGGCTTAGTGCAGGGAGAGTACCTGGCTGCTCTGTGCTTCTTACAGGACCTGTGGTGATGTCACAGTCATGTGATCAGTCACATGAGTGTGACATTACTGCAGGCCCTGTCAGGTTGGAATCTGCAGTGGGGGGTGTCTGGGGATGGTGTGGGGGCATCATTTGCAACAGGGGTGTGGGGTAATGGCGATTGCGGCTTGCTGGCCGTGGTTGTGGGGGTCTGCAGGCGGTGTGTGCAGCGGCGGCTTCTGTTGTCGGTGCCGACTCCAGCCTGCGCCATATTAGCATACCCATCACCTGGGCATTCTGGGGTTCGTGGACATCGGGCTGGAAGCTGCTGACACACAGGATTAGGGAATTATATCATAGATTATTATCTTTTTTTCCTATTGTAATGTACAAACCTCCAAGAAATCCTGTGCATAGTTTGTTGTGTACTTCTAGTGTTTACTATAATGTAAGTAAAGCGCTGTGGAATTAATGGCACTATATAAGTAAATAAATTATTTATGATTATTAATTTTCCTATTGCACTGTACAAACCTCCAGCAAATCCTTTGTCATTTGGATCTGTTGTGTATTTGTGATTTAGTATAATATTTACACAACTTTCCAATTGCACAAACTTGCAGGAAATCTTTTCCATAGTGTATTTATAGCATTTACTATAATTTTTACAATGTGTAAAATAAAGATGATACAATTTCAGCACAGACAAACTCTGTCCTGGTTTATCAAGTCACTGGGAAGTGCATGCAGGGGTCCTAGTACACTCAGAGTTAAAGGGATAGAGCGGGTAGCCAAACCTTCCTGAGGAGGTGACTGGGAAAAATTTCTCACCAGTAGAGAAACGTATTGGATCTTAGCATTAAATGCAGTGCGATGTGACAGCTTCCCTGACTGCTCTGTGTCTCCCTCTGTGCCATCGCATCAGGCCGCCTGTGCAGAGCATAAGCACCGCATTCAAGTAGCGTCAGAGGGTATCCCGGGGCTTATGCATATTGATGATTGATACCCACTGATGTCACTTGTGGGCAGAACTTATGCTCTCTGCACGGCCGGCCTGATGCCATCACACAAAGGGAGAAACACAGCAGTCAGGGAAGCTGTCATACCGCACTGCAAGTAGCGGGTAAGAGCAGGAGGTGGAGGGAAGAAGGTCGGGGGACTGGCAAACCGGACTGCGGGGGCTGAGAAGTCACTCTGCGGGGAGGGGAGAAAGGTGGGGCTCAGGAGCGTAACTAGAACTGGCAGGGCCCCATAGCAAACTTTTGAACGGGGCCCCCTCCAAGACATACCCCCAATGACACGCCCCTCCAAGACACGCCCTCAATGACACGCCCCTTCAAGACACACCCCCTTACAGGCCCCAGCAGTATATACAGCAGCCCCAGTGGTATACAGCAGCCTCCCCAGTGGTATATACAGGCCCCAGCCGTATTACAGCAGCCTCCCCAGTGGCATATACAGGCCCCAGCAGTATTACAGCAGCCTCCCCAGTGGTATATACAGGCCCCATCAGTATTACAGCAGCCCCAGTGGTATACAGCAGCCTCCCCAGTGGTATATACAGGCCCCAGCCGTATTACAGCAGCCCCAGTGGTATACAGCAGCCTCCCCAGTGGTATATACAGGCCCCAGCAGTATTACAGCAGCCTCCCCAGTGGTATATACAGGCCCCAGCAGTATTACAGCAGCCCCAGTGGTATACAGCAGCCTCCCCAGTGGTATATACAGGCCCCAGCAGTATTACAGCAGCCCCAGTGGTATATACAGGCCCCTGGTGGTGGTATATACAGGCCCCTGGTGGTGGTATATACAGGGCCCCTGGTAGTGGTATATACAGGGCCCCTGGTGGTGGTATATACAGGGCCCCTGGTGGTGTTATATACAGGTCCCTGGTGGTGGTATATACAGGCCCCTGGTGGTGGTATATACAGGGCCCCTGGTGGTGGTATATACAGGTCCCTGGTGGTGGTATATACAGGCCCCTGGTGGTGGTATATACAGGCCCCTGGTGGTGGTATATACAGGCCCCTGGTGGTGGTATACAGGGCCCCTGGTGGTGGTATATACAGGCCCCCTCACAGTGTCCCAGCAGCACACACAGACACAGGGTATATACAGGCCCCCCATGCTGCCGGCTGCTCACTGACACTGTCAATAAATATTGTTATTAGCAGCGCCTCTCACCTCCGGGCTCAGTGCAGCAGCAGCTCCTGCTCCTTCCAATCCTGGCTTGTTGTCTGCTCTGTGTGCTGTAAGTGACCGGTCACTCGGTCAGTAAGTTAGCAGGACAAGTCAAGGAGGACTCGGAGCGAGGTCACAGGCCGGCCAGGGGGCGGAGATCTGCAGAGAACAAACACACAGCGTCAGGCAGGCAGCAGGCTACAGACTGGCGGCGGCAGCCCCTTGATCTCTGTGTGCGGCGCCTGCGGCCGCTTTGAATGGGAGCGGCTGCGGCATCCACCTCGCCAGGGGGGGCCCGTCGGGCGCGGCCGTCCCCGGCCGGGCCCCCACCCCCACACCTGACGGCCACACACAATGACAGGTATCGCAGGCGCAGCTGCCGGTATAGCAGCGGCTGCGTAGCAGGCGCTGGGTCCGGGCCCCCCACAAGCGCCGGGCCCCAAAGCGACTGCTACGGCTGCTATGCCGGTAGTTACACCACTGGTGGGGCTGGAGACCTCAGTAAACATTTGGACAGCCCCACCTCTGGAACCAGCATCACAGTGACACTGTGTTTCAGGGAGGGGATGAAGAAGGTCTCTTCTGTCTGTTTGACGGCCGTGTGAGTATCACAGCACGCATTGGTGCCCACTCTCTGTGACAACATTTGTGATTGGCTATTGTGCTCCTCACACATTGTGTCGGTGTCTGTGATTGGTTGCCATAGGTAATGAACCTGACATCATAGTAGTGTAAAAATCGATAAATAAAAATGATGTAGTGCTTCGCGGTATTTTTGATTCTCAGCGCAAGTAAAGGTACTGTTACACGGCACGACGTTGGAATGATGTCTGCAACGATCTCGTGGGCACGCGGTCATTTCCAACATTGTTTTAACACTGTTGGTGAGATGTCACATGTCTAGATATCATGGACGACGCACCAACGATGTTGTGAGCAGGTATCGTTCGCACAACCCAGTGAACGATATCTGCTCATTGCTGTGAGGGGGCGAAGTCGTAAACGACATAGTTATCGCGGTGTCACACACAAAGATACAGCAGGTTGAAAGTTCGTGGATCGTTTGGTTTGAGAACATGTTGATAAACCTGTCAACTCCAATCCAATGATTTATTGTTGTCGTATCGTGCTGTTACACGCAACGACGCACTTACGATGCTGTTTCAACGTCGTTCAAACCGTGACTTTTAAGCGATGTCGTTAAAGATGTCGTGCCGTGTAACGGGGCCTTTAAGCGGACAGCTACGGGGTGGCATCCCCAACTGCCTGGCTTTAGGTTGGCTGGCAAACAAAATACAGGGAAGCCCATTATTATTTTTTTTATTATTTAAATAAATAATTAAAAGAATTTTGTGGGTTTTGCCCTATTTTTGATTGCCAGCCAAAGTAAAACCCAGGCAGCTTTGGGCTGGTATTCTCAGTGTTATGAGGCCTACAGTTATTGGGCCCTCTGGGCAAAAAAGTAGCAGCTTGCAGCTGCCCCAGAAATTGGCACATATGTGGCGCCTCTGAGGGTCCAGTTTCCACAGAGGTACTGCACCTCAGCCAGAGTCTGTGGTACCCTACTCTCGGGTAAGGAGAGGACACTACCCCGTTTCCACACACCATTCCAGGCCAGGGGATCTGGGCAGAACCTATTGAGGGAGGGCCCAATCTCAGGTTTGAGGGGAACTTGGTAGATGTTGTGGGTGAAGGAAGTAGATAGGGGAGCACACCAGGAAGTAGTGTAGTGAGTGGTGAAAACTTAGAGAACGTGACTGACGTGAGAAAACATGCAGAAGAGTCTAGAAGTTAGGTAGCTGGTGACAGGAGTCTGTCACGAATGGAAGGACTGAGAGTCTCATCCTGGGGACTGGAGCCGGTTGGAGCTCGTCCCAGGACAAAGAAAGGTGAAGTTGGACGGAGAGCCAGCGCAGAGAGACGACTCGGAAAGGTACGCCAGAATGGGGTCCCGGTAAAGTGCACCTAAGTTATCTGAGAGTTGTCTGGATCCCTGACCCAGAGGACACAGCACCTGGATAGTTGTTAAAAACCTGGAAAACTATGAGAACAGTGAGTAAAACGTGAAGACTGCACCCTACTGTGTCCTCAAATTATTACTGTGTCACCTGCCCTGCACCACATTTCTAACATCAGCCAGTAGACTTTACAGTTGCCCTGAGGCCTCGCTCTACCCATGGAGAGCGATAACAACTCTGCTGCACCACCAACCGCCCCAGTGGTTCTGAATCGCAGCGTCAGCCATCCATCTAATTGCCAAAAACCACAGGTGGCGTCACGAATTCCCCTTATAAACTTCCCCCACGGAGCTGAGTCACGCCACTGTGACATTCCCCAAAGGAACCGACTGGCCCGGTTCCGAGTATCCCATTGCCCTGGTGTCTGGGCGTGTCACATTCATAAAAAGTGCCAATTCCTAGCGCTTTACCCGGCTCTTCCTGATGCCCTGGTGCGGTGGCATCGCTGTAAATGATTGAGTTTCAAGATATACCACTGGTTGTTGCTGCGCTGCCAAACAATGTACACTCTTGTAGCTTGATGAGCCATACAGATAAAGCTTATTAAAACCATACAACGCACCAAGTCAGTGTAAAACCATATGTGGTTTATGTTGTCAGCCAAGCTGCAACAAATACTGTATATCCTAAGGCCGGTTTCACAAATCTGTGTACTGCAGTCCGTAGTTGGACCAGATCACACAGATTGGTCACTGGTCTCCTGACACAACTGCAATGTTCATAAATCAGCTAACGCCAAGACGCAGCATTGTCAAGTCAATGAAACGCCATTCAACTATTTCACCAGTATTGTAACTACTTTGTACTATTACGAGATGCCTATGGTTGGATCAATTTCTACTTTAGAAAGCTGATTTGAAGGTTCCAGATTAGAGTCATAGTAACCATTCATCACTTTCTTTAACAGAAAGATCCTCGTTCTATCCCCATTCCACACGTAAAAGGGTAACGCTCAGGTCTCCATGTAGACTAATGGATTAATTCAGTAGGAGTCTGTGTCCATTTCTTTGCACCAATGATCTGTGAAAGCAAAGATTAATATTCCTACGGCTCAATTTGCCGTTTTCGGTGCAAAAGATAAAATGGGAGCTCACAACTTCTTCAATGGAGATGTCTGAACTGGTCAAATGTAAGGGTTAATATTCCATAAAAGCAATAATAAAAAATAACCAGTAGAATAATTTTGGAAACTGTCTCTTATGTCGATCAGCAGTTCATTTTTTTGGAAAAGCTGGATGACCGTCAATATGGTTTTATGTTACAATTTCTTTCTAGAGCGCATAATATGGTGACTAGCTACATTGTGAATGACGAGTATGTATCACAGAAGTGGATGTATGCCTGGAATGTCTACTTTGGGACTTGTAGTTCCATGAGTATTGTTTAGGCATTCAGTGGGCCAGGTTTACAAATAGCTGGAGAGATGGGTGGGTCTGACTACCCACATACTTCCACCCATGGGTGTGTCTCTTATGTTGTAATAGTGGCTGTTTGTTTGACAAATGGTTCTGAGTTGGAGGTAACAGACCTTCAGAGTGTGGCTCTGAGTAAACTGAGCTGAACTGCAATCAACTGTGGGCGAACTCCTGAAGCTATGGACTAGTCTGAATATTACTCCATTTTCTTTATGCCAGGGAGGCTCCTGTTTTGTTTACTCTGTCCCGGTTTATGAAGTTTTTATAAACCAGCTGGACTTAAAATGGTACAGATTCCTGTGGATCTACCTTCTGGACCAGCAAAGTGAGTAACCCCATCACTTCTGGAGAGTGAACTGTCACAAATGGTTTCTACCCAATGATGCCAGACTCCTACACGGTATAGCTGGAGTGATGAGGGGGCAGAGGATATATTTTATAACTGGGTGGGAGACACATACAAAAATGCATAAGTGATAAATGTCCTTCTGCTGGATCACTAGAATGGAGGTATATTAATTTTTGTTTGACTGTTGCTGTGGTCAAGCTTGCTGCCAGTGCCATCATGAAATCTGAAGATTACCAAAGAATTTTGGTTGAAAATGTAGAGTCCAGGGTCAGAAAGCTGGGGGGTGTACTAGGTCATGGGTCTCCAGCAGGAGAATGACCCCATACATCAAGAAGCCCCAGAAATGGATGAAAAAGCACTGCACCGTTCTATAGTGGCAGCAATGAGTCCGGATCTAAGTCCCATTGATCACCAGTGGAGAGATCTGAAAATTGCTCTCGGGTGAAGACGCCTCAAATATGAGAGACCGGGAGCGGATTGTAAAGAAGAGGCCAAAACTCCAATTCAAAGGTGTAAGGAGCTTGTGGATGGTTATTCTAAAGGGGCAACCAAACATTAAGTTGAGTGTGCCGACAATTTTGTTTGGCCCATTTTGGTGTATTGTGTGAAATTATGTCCAAGTTGCTTTTTCTTTAAAGGGATCCTGTCACCCCCAAAACACCTCTAAACCTATTAAAAGCTGTCCCTAGAGCATATTAACACTTTCCCTACACTCCTTTTACCTCCTAAATGCACCAAGTTACAAAAAGATGGAAGCGTGATGTATGTTTGGGCGCTGAGGTAAGGAAGATCTCTGATGCTGGCTTCTTTTCCGGACTTTATTAAAATAATTGCAGTTATAATTATTCAAGCTTAAGGCTCTCAAAACCCACGATGCATTTCGACGTGCATACACGTCTTTCTCAAGTGAATGAGAGCCCTTCAATTCCTCCTATCTTATATTCCCATATTCTTATATACCTTGAATAATTATAACTGCAATTATTTTAATAAAGTCCGGAAAAGAAGCCAGCATCAGAGATCTTCCTTACCTCAGCGCCCAAACATACATCACGCTTCCATCTTTTTGTATCATTCTGACTCCCTATGGGGAGAGTGGTGGAGTGAGCTGCAGAGGAGGGAGAGGACCTGAAAAGACGCCAGCTGGATCGGCCCCTTTACCAGACGCGTGACGCCGCCCGGCACTAGTGTTTCCCCGGAGAAGACCTCGTAGGAAGCACGAGGACGGAACCGGAGGATTCTGCTGCTTCAAATTAATAAGCTTATCTACGGGCTGTGGTTTATAACCAGACCAGGTGAGTTTAAATGCAAAAGAACCACCCCTTAACAGCCCCATGTGTATAGGCGCACTACAAGCTGTTGTTGTCTTTTCTTTTACATAAATGCACCAAGTGACATTGAAGAAAAACGTTATTCTAGTACCTCATTACTGATGATAATGAGTGACTATGCTATTCATAGTCACTCATCCAGGCTGCCCCTCTTCTTCATATCACGCCTGAATAGGCGTGATCTACAGCACTGATTCAAATTGCCGCTTCCTGCGCGCCTCCCATCTCTCCCATTGCGTCCGGGCTTCAGTGTATGGCTGTATGACGCCATCCGCGTCATTCCCGGCGCCGGGTGACGTATTTACACCGGCGCCGCGCTGTCAGCTTCAAAATGCGCACTGCGCATGCGCATGGGCATGCGCAGTGCGCATTTTGAAGCTGACAGCGCGGCGCCGGTGTAAATACGTCACCCGGCGCCGGGAATGACGCGGATGGCGTCATACAGCCATACACTGAAGCCCGGACGCAATGGGAGAGATGGGAGGCGCGCAGGAAGCGGCAATTTGAATCAGTGCTGTAGATCACGCCTATTCAGGCGTGATATGAAGAAGAGGGGCAGCCTGGATGAGTGACTATGAATAGCATAGTCACTCATTATCATCAGTAATGAGGTACTAGAATAACGTTTTTCTTCAATGTCACTTGGTGCATTTAGGAGGTAAAAGGAGTGTAGGGAAAGTGTTAATATGCTCTAGGGACAGCTTTTAATAGGTTTAGAGGTGTTTTGGGGGTGACAGGATCCCTTTAAGAGTGCCAACACTTTTGGCCATGACTAATTTTCACCTACTGTATACTGTGAACAGGTGACAAATATTGTTAGCGGGCAACCTATTTAATCTGTCCATGCACTAACTGTAGATTTACTAATAGTAATTCCTCCTGAACCCAGCATACAGACAAATACTTTCTGGGTTCTACAGTGGTTTTCCAGTGGGGAGAAGAAAATGAACATGCGGTCGACACCACCATAAGATTAAACAAGAGCCTGTCAGGACTCCAAATATTTTTATTACTTTTTGGGCATTCTTGCCTTCTGCTAAGATGGTGTCTTTTGCTTCATGCACCTTTTGCCTTCCTGCCTTTATAAACCCCACCCCAACCTCTAGTCATTTCTTGAGTATTCTGCCTGGTTTCCTGCTCCCAGTGGTTCTCATGTTCTCTGCCTACTCCTGCACATCCTGTGTGAATCTCCTGCTGCTCTTCAGAAGTTCTGTTCCCTACATCTGTTGCCAGTGCTTCTGGCTGCTTGTGCTACTCCCTCTGCTGTGGCTCTTGCCTCACCTGCCTTTGCTGATACATAAGCTGGTTACTTTATTAAGTGCTCTGTCGCTTCCTACGTTCAAATAAATGCAGAGAATGAGACTGTACTGTAAATTCCTCTGCATCTGGTTCTGGACTTTCTAAAGACTTCCTTTCCCAAGATTCCCTGGATCACTTAATGTGTTATATAGACTTGCTTAAACATCTCCTTATTTGGACTTGCCATAGATGTTCCTTTTACAGTATCTCTAAACGCAAATTGTGCTTTATAGACTGCTTCGTTGATTGCACTTTCCTCTGAGGGTTTTTCAACAGCCTTTTTGTTAAGGCTTCATTCAATATCTACACTGTATGTACTTTGAGTTTTCCTCTGCACTTTGTTTTGAATTACCGCGTATTAAAATATAGACTTTTTCACCTATAAACTGTGTTCTGTTGTGTCTTTGCTCAACACAAAAAGATTCCTGAGTTATTCATTATAATTATTCCACATCCAGATGTAGGTTAAGGGCCAAGAAAATTGGTCTATATATTAAATTGGTGGGTTCATCTGTTTTTTTGACTAAAGTGTATGGCCACTTTTGGTCTGTAAGCATCATACACCAGTCTGCCACACAGGGGCGTAATGATCATGGTCGCAGGGGTTGTGGCTGCGACGGGGCCTGGATGTACAGGGGCCTGCACCGCCTGCCGATCCCAGTGGCTGCTTCACATGGATGTGCGTCCACAAGCATACACATCCATGCAATTGTGTGTCAGAGAGGGGAGGGGAGGAGAAGGGAGAGGAGCCTCCTGCATGCTACTGCTGCCGCCCCGCCCCTCGCTTCCTCTTACCAGCCGGCTTTCATGTGTGTTCCACTGTGGAGCGCATATAAAGCAGGCTGGTGCCGCCTCCTCCACGCTAAGTGTAAGCTGCACTTCCGCCTTTATGCATTCTTCAGTGGAACGAACGCTAGCAGCGCTTCCTCCTCCTGAGTCTGTTTACAGGAGACGGGAGCAGTGGGGGAACTGGGAGAGGTAAGTACAGATTTTTCTTTTTAATAAGTGAGTGCACGGTGGCCAGAGGATTATGGGGGAGGAGGGGGTGCATTCTACTATATGGAGAAATATGTGGCTATACTATATAGAGAGATATGAGGCTGCATATATAAGGCTGCACTATATAGGGAGATATGAGGCTGCACTATATGGAGAGATATGAGGCTGCACTATATGGAGGGATGTGAGGCTGCATTATACTATATGGAGGGATGTGAGGCTGCATTAGACTATATGGAGGGATGTGAGGCTGCATTATATTATATGGAGGGATGTGAGGCTGCATTATACTATATGGAGGGATGTGAGGCTGCATTATACTATATGGAGGGATGTGAGGCTGCATTATACTATATGGAGGGATGCGAGGCTACATTATACTATATGGAGGGATGTGAGGCTGCATTATACTATATGGAGGGATGTGAGGCTGCATTAAACTATATGGAGGGATGTGAGGCTGCATTATACTATATGGAGGGATGTGAGGCTGCATTATTCTATATGAAGGATAATGGGTGGATTATAATAATTGGGAGATCTGTGACTCTTTATAGGATTTAGAACGTTACACGGGGCCCATACATCTGACCGATGTGTGCACACGTGAGGAGGGGGGGCAGGTCTAGATTTCGCACCGGGGCCCACCAGACTCTAGTAACGCCACTGCTGCCACATACTATGCACAGATAGCGTTGGGACCACAATTCTACATCTCGCTGACCATTGGGATGCACATTACTCCATATGTGACCATGTTATCCCAGAGATGTATGATGCTCAGGCTTTGTGGCCTTCTATCCTCAGGCAAATTAAGATAGCGAGTGTAAATGGAGAACAGTAATAAATAGTCAGTCCCCCGGCGGGAATAATCTATCTGGGTCTCCAGGCTCGGAGCTGCTGGAGAAAATCTTGGAAACCATTTTACCAAATGAGAAAATCCAATCAATTTCCATTTGGATATTTGTTCTTGATAAATGGGAGGCTGATTTTTTTTTTTTTACATTTTTTTTCTTAGTGACACAATGACTAATATGGAATTAGTGTAAAATAAATACTAATAACAGTGATAGACTGTGCAGTAAGGGGATAGAGGGAGCCACCTGCAGAATAGGGTTATGTACCGATAAGTCGCCTTTAGTACAGTTCACCTGTCACCACAATGGTTGTCTGTGTATTAATAGAACATTCCTGTCCACAATGATAAATCGACCATCGCATCAAGTTATATCTATGTATTCTGTACTCTCATATTGTAAATGCATTGTTGTCCCTGTTATTTTCTCTTATGTCATATTAAATGCATTGTAACGCTGAGTGGCTGATATTCCCCGACATAAATGTTGCCAGGCTCGGAGTTATGTCATTTGTATGTTAACAGTAGTCTGTCAGTACAAAATGACTGTACAAACCAAGCACAGGCGCATGGTGAACCCTTGGCTGAGCAGTACAGTGCACCTTCCAACCTGCTTCTTTTCCATCAATATCTGTCCTAACTATCCTTAAAGGGAATCTGTCAGCAGGTTTTTGCTATCTCATCTGACAGCGACATAATGTAGGGAAAGAGATTCTGAATCCAACGATGTATCACATAGATTACTGACTGCAGCCGTTCTAACACAATCAAAGAATTTAATTTTAGGAATGTAGCAGAGCTGAGAGAGCTGCCCCCGCCCACACCAGGCTCTGTATGTACAATGTCTATAGACAGAGAGCTGCCCCCGCCCACACCAGGCTCTGTATGTACAATGTCTATAGATAGAGAGCTGCCCCCACCCACACCAGGCTCTGTATGTACAATGTCTATAGATAGAGAGCTGCCCCCACCCACACCAGGCTCTGTATGTACAATGTCTATAGATAGAGAGCTGCCCCCGCCCACACCAGGCTCTGCATGTACAATGTCTATAGACAGAGAGCTGCCCCCACCCACACCAGGCTCTGTATGTACAATGTCTATAGATAGAGAGCTGCCCCCACCCACACCAGGCTCTGTATGTACAATGTCTATAGATAGAGAGCTGCCCCCACCCACACCAGGCTCTGTATGTACAATGTCTATAGATAGAGAGCTGCCCCCGCCCACACCAGGCTCTGCATGTACAATGTCTATAGACAGAGAGCTGCCCCCGCCCACACCAGGCTCTGTATGTACAATGTCTATAGATAGAGAGCTGCCCCACCCACACCAGGCTCTGTATGTACAATGTCTATAGATAGAGAGCTGCCCCCGCCCACACCAGGCTCTGTATGTACAATGTCTATAGACAGAGAATTGCCCCTGCCCACACCAGGCTCTATATGTACAATGTCTATAGACAGAGAGCTGCCCCCGCCCACACCAGGCTCTGCATGTACAATGTCTATAGACAGAGAGCTGCCCCGCCCACACCAGGCTCTGCACGTACAATGTCTATAGACAGAGAGCTGCCCCCGCCCACACCAGGCTCTATATGTACAATGTCTATAGACAGAGAGCTGCCCCTGCCCACACCAGGCTCTGCATGTAAAATGTCTATAGACAGAGCTGCCCCCTCCCACACCAGGCTCTGCATGTACAATGTCTATTGACAGAGCTGCCCCCTCCCACACCAGGCTCTGCATGTACAATGTCTATTGACAGAGTTGCCCCCGCCCACACCAGGCTCTGTATGTACAATGTCTATTGACAGTGCTACCCCCGCCCACACCAGGCTCTGTATGTACAATATCTATAGACAGAGAGCTGACCTACCCACACCAGGCTCTGTATGTACAAGGTCTATAGACAGAGAGCTGCCCCCGCCCACACCAGGCTCTCTATAGAGATTGTGCAGATGTGGCGACCCTGTGTCTGGTTGCCACAAATGGTAATGCTCTAACATCTATGTAATGCCATGTCTGATGGGAATTGGGGTCACTCTGCTGGAAGTCTGAAGCGTACACACATACTGCCTGATCTCTAACCAGAAAGCTGAGCACTGCAGGCCTGGGTTGGGCTGTGACTCAGCCTCTGGTTGGAAGAAGAGGTTAGATGTAGTGTAGTAGGGTTGAGTAAGCAAAGGAGAGGTCTAGTGAGGAGGCTCCGAAGAGACCAGGGTGCCCCGATGCCAGCTCTGACACCGTGCCTCCCCCTCATCTGAGCGATCACACAGCAGTTGCTGCAACCTGGGACATCATGTGTGCTGGCCCATTAAGTGCAGTGAGTATTCACTGCATTTAATGAGTAGGCACACGGGATCACACAGCAGCTGCATCCCGGTTGAGGAGAGCAGTCAGCAGTATCCTGGCATGTGGGGGCACTTATATGCTGTTCAGCTGCCGGCGTGAGACAAGGACGCAGTGCTGTGGAGGCAGGGTAAGTATGGCTGTTTATTTTTTAAGTGTGCAGCATAATGGTGGCCATGTACCAGGATGGGGGCCATAAATACCAGTGAGGGGGCCATGTACCAAGATATGGGGCCATGTACCAGGATGGGGGCCTTGCTTACCAGGGTGGGGGACATGTACCAGGATGGAGTCCATGTGCCAGGAACCAGGATGGGGGCAATGTACCAAGATGGGGTGGGTGTCCATGTACCAGGATGGGGGTCTATACATACCAGAGTGGGGAACATGTACTAGGATGGTGGGCATGTATCAGGATGGGTGGCCATATACCAGGATGGGGACCATATACCAGGATGGGGGGCCATGCATACCAGAGTGGAGACCATGTACCAGGAGGGGACCATGTACCAGGATGAGTGCCATACATACCAGGGAGGGAAACATGTACTAGGATGGTGGCCATCTATCAGGATGGGGGGGCCATATATACCAGGATGGGGGCCATGTACCAGTATGGGGGCCATGTACCAGGTTGGGGGGAGGCAATATACTATACCAGGATGGTGGCTGTGAACCAGGATAAGAGCCATAACATGCCAGGGGATACCAGGATGGGGGCCATGCACCATGATGGGGGCCATATATATATCAGGATATGGGCCATGTTCCAGTATGGGGGCCATGTACCAGGATGAGGGGAGGCAATATACTATACCAGGTTGGGGGCTGGGAACCAGGATGAGAGCCATAACATACAAGGGGGGAGGGGATATGTACCAGGATGGGGGGGCCATATATACCAGGATGGGGACCATGTATCAGGATGGGGGATCATATATAGAGTACAAGAATGGGGACAGTATACAGATTTGACCAACGTGAGCATGCACGGGAAGAGGATGGTGGTAACATGTGCGTGGGGGGCGGCAATATGTGCACGGGGGGAGGGAAGTCCAAATTTTGCACCGGGGCCCATCGGACTTGAGTTCCGCTACTGCATACCGACCATTCACTTATACCCAGGCGCTATCTTACAGAAGTATAAATAAAATTGGGGGATTAAACACAGATAAGGACGAAACTGAATTAGGCGCTTATATAAGAAATGCACACGCCGTTAAGGGAGGATCCTGCCCAGAACGACGGAGGCTAAACAGAACTCTGTGAGTATAAATTCTATGTATAATTATCTGTAATAACTTCCTTGAGTTCACAAACCTCGATCTACTTGTGTTTATCTGTTTGACTAATGACGGTCCAATAACGACACCGCCAACAGAGAGATGAGGCGGACTAACAAATTACCGGTGCGTCAAGACCGGTCAAATAGTCTTATCAGCGCCTCACATTAGATTCTGATGGTACAAGTCCCCAAAGCTTCCACTTTACATTACATTACACAATGGCTGAAAGGCTTTTCAGTTGCATTTAACCAATCACACTCGCCACTTACTATACATTTATTTTAAGAGGATTTTCTGCTCCTCATCTGATTAATGCATGATAAAATATGAATATAGCTTAGAGAAATTAGGTCACATTCTTGTGTGAAAGTGGCTTTTATCAGTAAAATGTCTTTAATTTTTTAGCAAAAAAAGAGCTGTTGTTTTTAGCAGGCTTCCAGTATTACCAAAAGAAAACGGCCGTCACAGCCTAACACTGCAACAGAAACGGGTGGGGATCACTTAAGAAAGTTAAATTCCTGCGCCCCGTTGGATATTTGCATTTTTTAGATGATTGGAAGCTTCTTATTTCATGTTATCCATTTGAAAACACTGTATTGAAAAACGTTCCATGTGCGAGTAAGGACCTGCTAATAGAGAATACAATCACTGAAGGTAGATATATGAAAAAAGAGACCCTTAGCATATAAAGATGGCCATTTCTATACCCGCCCAGTAGTCACGTCAAGGCGTTTCTCTTTACTGGGTAACTATACTAAGTCAATTCCTCTCTCTGGGTTAAAAACCTCAATTCGCATGGGCGAGTAAGGACCTGCTAATAGTGAATTTAATCACCAAAGGTAGAAATATAAAAAAAATGGGACACACCATATAAAGATGGCCATTTCTATATCTGCCCAGTAGCCATATCAAGCCGTATCTCTTTACTGGGAATCTATACTAAAATGAATGCCTCTCTCTGGGTTAAAAACCTCAATTTGCATGGGTGAGTAAGGACCTGCTAATAGTGAATTCAATCACCAAAGGTAGAAATATGAAAAAATTAGACACTTACCATATAAAGATGGCCATTTCTATATCTGCCCAGTTGCCACATCAAGGCATATCTCTTTACTAGGAATCTATACTAAAGTTAATGCCACTCTCTGGGTTAAAAACCTCCATTTGTATGGGCGAGTAAGGACCTGCTAATAAAGAATACAGTCACCGAAGGTGGCAATATGAAAATATGAGACCCTTAGCATATAAAGAGGGCCATTTCTATATCTGTAGCTCATTAGCCACATTAACATCACGAAGCGATCACTGATCTCAGGAAGACCAGTCAAGGAAAACACTGCAAGCAGCTGACAAAAGCACTCAAACACAGTGAAATCCTAGGTGCATTGCCCCCTGGGAATTACGAATATGCAAATATAGTCCGTGGAGCCTCGTCTAGGAGTCTCAAACATGGAACTAGCCAGATATCCCTCCAGGGAAGGACCTAGCCATGGGGTGGCTCCTTGCAGAAACCACCATAACCACCATATTAAGTGGCCCTTTCAACTCGCCAAAATATTGCCCGGTAAATATCCATTGCATCTGGCAGCAGGCTGATAGCTCCTCTGAGAGGCAACACAGGTGTCTGTATACTGGTGCTCAGTCACCTACAACCCACAGATGGGGGCGATTGTAGCACCAGCGTCCAGCCAAGCTATCAGGGAGGTGACTGGTGGCATTTATAGACACAAGGTTACCATAGGGCTCTGCCACCCAGGTACATGTGAAGCATAACCACTTCAAAAACACCCAGAACTCCCTATCAAGGGCTCTTAGGTGAAAAATGAGAACAAATTCTATTTTTTAAGTGATCACTTTATTAGTATAAATTTACAACTTATTCCATAAAATTCATATAAAATATTTTTACTCTAAATAAGGGTGTCCTGATAACAAAAATAACTCATGTCTGAGGAAGGAGACGAAACGGCCGTAGGCGGTGGGGGTGCCAGGACCGTGACTACAAAACTATTATCTGACCAGGTACGATATAAGTAAGGGGACACTGGGAATTAAGAAGGCAGCAGCACACAAGGTGCCAATAGGAAGTGAAAGGGCACCATTAGATCATAGTTGTGCATACAGAGTGCACGATCTGGACACAAGACAGTGGGCACCCATAATTGAAATATTGAGGTGGCATGGTATTATGACCTATGCTTAAGAGAGGGGAGAAATGTATGGATGTCCAAGCACTACTGAATGCCTGAAGCGATAAATTAATAAAGAAATAGTACCCCTATATACACCTGGTATCACTAGTTACTATATAATCTGTATAAATAGTGATATAATTGGTCTGAGTCCCGGACCCAGACATGAGTTATTTTTGTTATCAGGACACCCTTATTTAGAGTAAAAATATTTTATATGAATTTTATGGAATAAGTTGTAAATTTATACTAATAAAGTGATCACTTAAAAAATAGAATTTGTTCTCATTTTTCACCTAAGAGCCCTTGATAGGGAGTTCTGGGTGTTTTTGAAGTGGTTGTGGTGCAAGGTGAGGCATTACAGGTTGTGGACATTTGAGATAATAACATGTGAAGCATAGTGTCAGAACAGCCTATTGGTCACACCCTGCTATTAGATCAGGCGGGCTGCTCCGCACTGATTACATGCCTCACAAATGACAGACGCCCCCCAGAGGGCCCAGCCTCAAACAGCAGATAAATAAAATGCAACAAAACTCTTAAGATGAAAATGTGAGGTGTTAGTAGATATTTTGGGCCAAAATACGTAAGTTTATAACCCACCATCAAGGGCCCTCACACTTACGAGTCCTAACCATGTTTGCTGCCATATGTTTGTTTAACATTGAGATTCACCGAAATAGGACATAAAATCACAAAAATCTCATTTACTGGGCAAAATTTACCGGGCAATATTTTGGTGAGTCTTTTGTGATTTTAAGTCTTATTTTGGCATGGCTGGACGCTGGTGCTACAACCGCCCCCATCTGTGGGTTGTAGGTGATTGAGCACCGGTATACAGACACCTGTGTTGCCTCTCAGAGGAGCTATCAGCCTGCTGCTAGGTGCAATGGATATTCATCAGTCTGGTTAGTAGTTAGCAGTTCAGTTAACTGATTTTGTGCAATACTGACATTTAGTAAATGCTGAAAGGACCTGTGTGATGTCACAGCCATGTGAGCTAAAACATTAAGATTTATGAACACCTAGCTCCGCCTATTATTGTCACATGGTCGTGACATCACACAGGTCCTTTCAGCATTTTCTGAATTTCGGCGTTGCTACAAGTTCAATAGATAACGGTTCAGTTAACTTGTAGCAATGCCAAAATTCAGAAAATGCTGAAGGGACCTGTGTGATGTCACGACCATGTGACTATAATAGGTGGAGCTAAGTCTACATAGACCTTAACGATTTAGCTTGCTTAGCTACACCCATTACGATCACATGGCTGTGACATCACACAGGTCCTTTATACAGAGCATTCAAGGTCAGTGACCTATCTGTTAACTGTTAACCAGCCGGATGACTGTATGACTGTGTGCCCAGCTAGCTAATGAAAATATGTAAGGATCTAAAATGCTTTTTTGGGATAAATAAATTATTAATGAACACTACATGATCTAAATAACATTGGGGCGATGTAATGACAAAAAAGGACATGACAGGGTTCCCTTTAAAATGATTCAATTGTCACGTTAATGGGGGAAAAAACAACAACTTCCGAACTCAATAATTTTTTGCAGCTTTTTCGGTCCCCATTCTCCGTGATCACTTCTGAATCCTATGAATAAAAATGAGGGACGAGACGAAAGTCATTTCCATTACAACGAATTATGTTTAAAGCCTTCCCTTTAATATAGTCCTGTGGACGCGGGATTTCACCCGTTTACTCTTGTCTACACTCGCCAGCCATTTCTCATGTTAAGTATGCTGAATACACAGCATTGCTGGCAAGAACAAATAGTTTATTTTATTCAGGAACATACCGTGAGTCTGCCGGCTACACATCCTCCATTGATTTATATTTATTTTACCTCTGCTGAACATTTTAATTTTATGTCTACATCAGAGCAAAGCTTCACCCCTGAATAACATTTTACGGTTTACATGGAGGTTTAATCTTCATGAAAAGTTGAATAAATTCAGCAATCCGTTCCTCTACTCACTGTCATGGCCGAAAGTCTTGTCCCCCTAGAAATTGTTCCAGAAAAGGAAATCTTTCTTCAAGAAAATGATTGTTCTATTATACACGTTTACCGTATTTTTCAGATTATTACATACACTTTCCCCCTCGCCCCCCTCCCCAAAAAAATTGGCGCGATCAAATTCTGACCTCCCATCTGCGAGCTACTTTTCAAATCTCGTGCCTCTGTATATATTTATACCCCCTCTGCACAGGTGATCAATGGGATATAGATCCGGACTCATTGCTGCTCCTTCAGATCTCTCCAGCGCTTTGTTTCCTTTTTGACGTTTGGGGTCCTGCTGGAGACACCTGACCTAGGAGGCACACCCAGCTTTCTGACACCGGGCTCTATATTGCCAGCCAAAACACTTTGGTGATCTTCAGATTTCATGATGCCTTGCACACAGTAAAGGCCCCCAGTGCCAGAGGAATCAAAACACACAAAACATCTCTGACCACCCCCATATGTGACTGTAGGTCCTGTGCTCTTTTCTCTGTCCTCCCTCATATGTGATTGTAGGTTCTGTGCTCTTTACTCTGACCTCCCCCATATGTGACTGTAGGTCCTGTGCTCTTTTCTCTGACCACCCCCATATGTGACTGTAGGTCCTGTGCTCTTTTCTCTAACCTCCACCATATATGACTGTAAATCCTGTGCTCTTTTCTCTGACCTCCTCCATATGTGACTGTAGGTCCTGTGCTCTTTTCTCTGACCTCCTCCATATGTGACTGTAGGTCCTGTGCTCTTTTCTCTGACCTCCCCCATATGTGATTGTAGGTCCTGTGCTCTTTTCTCTAACCTCCACCATATATGACTGTAAATCTTGTGCTCTTTTCTCTGACCTCCTCCATATGTGACTGAAGGTCCTGTGCTCTTTTCTCTGACCTCCTCCATATGTGACTGAAGGTCCTGTGCTCTTTTCTCTGACCTCCTCCATATGTGACTGAAGGTCCTGTGCTCTTTTCTATGACCTCCTCCATATGTGACTGTAAGTCCTGTGCTCTGTTCTCTGATCCCCCCATATGTGACTGTAGATCCTGTGCTCTTTTCTCTGACCTCCCCATATGTGACTGTAGGTCCTGTGCTCTTTTCTTTGACCTCCCCATATGTGACTGTAGGTCCTGTGCTCTTTTCTCTGACCTCCCCCATATGTGACTGTAGATGCTGTGCACTTTTCTCTGACCTCCCCCATATGTGACTTGTAGGTCCTGTGTTCTTTTCTCTGACCTACCACATATATGACTGTAGATCCTGTGATATTTTCTCTGACCTCCACCATGTATGACTTTAGGTTCTGTGTTCTTTTCTCTGACCTACCACATATATGACTGTAGATCCTGTGATCTTTTCTCTGACCTCCCCATGTGACTGTAGGTCCTGTGCTCTTTTCTTTGACTTCCCCCATGTGTGACTGTAGGTCCTGTGCTCTTTTCTCTGACCTCCCCCATATATGACTGTAGATCCTGTGATATTTTCTCTGACCTCCACCATGTATGACTTTAGGTTCTGTGCTCTTTTCTCTGTCCTCCCTCATATGTGATTGTAGGTTCTGTGCTCTTTACTCTGACCTCCCCATATGTGACTGTAGGTCCTGTGCTCTTTTCTCTTCCCTCCCCCATATGTGACTGTAGGTCCTGTGCTCTTTTCTCTGACTTCCCCCATATGCGACTGTAGGTTCTGTGCTCTTTTCTTTGACCTCCCCATATGTGACTGTAGGTCCTGTGCTCTTTTCTTTGACCTCCCCATATGTGACTGTAGGTCCTGTGCTCTTTTCTTTGACCTCCCCATATGTGACTGTAGGTCCTGTGTTCTTTTCTCTGACCTACCACATATATGACTGTAGATCATGTGATATTTTCTCTGACCTCCACCATGTATGACTTTAGGTTCTGTGCCCTTTTATCTGCCCTCCCCCATATGTGACTTTAGGACCTGTGATCTTTTCTCTGACCTCCCCATGTGACTGTAGGTCCTGTGCTCTTTTCTTTGACCTCCCCCATATGTGACTGTAGGTCCTGTGCTCATTTCTCTGACCTACCCCATATGTGACTGTAGGTCCTGTGCTCTTTTCTTTGTCGGCCTTATTCTATTTTTGGTAAATAGTAGAATGGTGTGCTTTACAACAAGTTTCATTTGTCCACAAGACGCTTTCCCAGAAGGATTTTGGTTACTAACATACATTTTGTCAAACTGCAGTCTAGCTTTTGTATGTCTCTGTGTGTGGTCCTCCTGGGTCTCCTCCATAAAATTTTATTTCATTCACATGTGGATGGATAGTCCGCACTGACATTAATGGAACCTGCTAGATATTCCTGATGGTGGAGAGGCCTGAATCTCCACCCTCGCCCTGCTGCTATGCAGCCCAGAGCTGATTCCAACCCCCCCCTCCGGAGCTGGGAAATAAAGAATCCTAAAGGTATAGACAGACAGACAGGGGTGAACCAAAACTCAAGCTCACATCCCTCACACACATGAAGAATACAATATGTGTAAAGAGAGAACAACAAGTAAAAGCAGGGGATAAAAATATGACAAGGAAGTTTCCACCAGACATCAAACTAGTAGGAACTGTTACCAAACAACTGGAACATCAAACACAGGACCAGGGGCGTATCTAGGGGGGTGCAGCCGGATCCTTTGCCCCGGGCGCAACTCAAAGGGGGGGCGCCGGCGGCATCCCCCCCCTCAACCAAGGCTGCAGGGGTGGCGGGGCTGAAAGCTGACAGCACCCCCCACCCCCTATGGCTGCAGGGGCGGCGGGGTTGAAAGCTGACAGCACCTCCCCCCCACTCCTCACCTACTCTGGGGGGGGGGGCGCCAAAATAGATCTTTGCCCCGGGCGCCATGAAACCTAGTTACACCGCTGCACAGGACTGGTATTGCTGGAGCAAAGCTGAAGCTATAATCAGCATAGGAGACTGACTGGACTGGTAGAGACGGCTGTGATAGGACAGAAGCTACCAAGAACTCCAGCAACAACTTACCAGCCATCAGAAAGTTAACTCCTGCAAGACTGATGGCTAGTGAACACAAAACAGCCAACGCCCTAAGTCTGGCTGAGCATCAAAGAAGCACAGTGCTGCATAACAGACCCCATAGTGTGAATAGAGTCAGACGATGCCATGACACCGAGTGTGTGCAGAGCGGAGCAGCGCATGACAGATGTCCGGCCAAATGTTTCCATCTTCTAGAAATTACCTTTGATGCCATGATCCTCAATTATTATGCTAATTAGCCAAAGTAGTGCAGCAGGACATGGCTTTCCTAATAAACGTCCAGACTCATATCTAGGGGGTTTGTGATTGATGTCCTCACCACAAAGTATGCCTTCCTCCACCTTACTTAAGTCTTCCTTAGGTATGCTAGATAAAGCCGCGTATGCTCTCCTGCACTCTGCATATACCAATAGAGGGAACATCACTTGGGCATAGTTACATGATCTAAGGTGGATTAGTCTGAGGGAAGCGACGTTCTACTGAACCAGTTTTGACTAAATAACACATTAGGAGTAGAGCGTTAAAAGTTGATTTTTAGAAGATGGAAAGTTTGGGGTAAGACTTTAAGCACTTTGCTGTACTGTAGGGATAACATTCTTCCCACAACCATATACAAGATTTCTCCCGTGCTTCCCCCATACTCTGGAACTCTCTACCCAAATATATCAGACTCTCACCAACTGTGGAAACCTTCAAAAGGAACCTGAAGACCCTCCTCTACCGACAACCTACAACCTGCATCAACTCTGAGTCCACCATACCGCTACACAACCCGCTCTGACCTCACTGCCTGTATCCTCACCCATCCCTTGTAGACTGTGAACCGTCGTGGGCAGGGTCCTCTCTCCTCACCTACTGTATCCTCACTTATCCCTTGTAGACTGTGAGCCCACATGGGCAGGGTCCTCTCTCACCTACTGTATTCTCATCCATCCCTTGTAGACCGAGTCCTCATGGGCAGGGTCCTCTCTCTTCATCTACTGTATCCTCACCCATCCCTTGTAGACTGTGAGCCCTCGAGGGCAAGATCCTCTCTCCTCACCTACTGTATCCTCACCCATCCCTTGCAAACTATGAGCCATCATGGACAGGGTCCTCCTCACCTACTGTATCCTCACCCAACCCTTGTAGACTGTGGGTCCTCTCTCCTCACCTACTGTATCCTCACCCATCCATTGTAGACTGTGAGCCCTCGCAGGCTGGGTCCTCTCTCCTCATCTACTGTATCCCCACCCATCCCTTGTAGACTGTGAGCCCTCATGGGCAGGATCCTCTCTCCTCCTCTACAGTATCCTCACACATCCCTTGTAGACTGTGAGCCCTCGCAGGCAGGGTCCCATCTCCTCACCTACTGTATTCTCAGCCATCCCTTGTAGACTGTGAGTCCTCGTGGGCAGGGTCCTCTCTCTTCACCTACTGTATCCTCACCCATCCCTTGTAGACTGTGAGCCCTCATGGTCAGGGTCCTCGCTCCTCCTGTACCTGTCTGTGTTATTGTTCATAATTATTGCATTGTCTACGTATGCCCCTTGTCACATGTAAAGCGCCATGGAATAAATGGTGCTATAATAATAATAAATAATTAAATAGTGATAATAATATTGTTGAGGCTGGGTGAAGCATAAGTGACATTACAGGATCCCTTTAATAGCTCCATAATATTGGATAGAAGAAAGCATGGTTTGTTCATGTAATGGGGTTAACCAGGACTATATTACTTTTTACTATTGGATTAAGACCTAACAGGCAGACAGGTAGTAGTAATTACTGATATGTTCTCCCGGCACAATGTGGCTCCTGCTGTTGATTTCTGTGACTTCTGCTGATGTCATGTTGACAGTGTAGCAGCTTCTCTTCTGTTCTGCTCTGTTGATGGGATGTGACGGTGGATGTCATGTTGACAGTGTAGCAGCTTCTCTTCTGTTCTGCTCTGTTGATGGGATGTGACAGTGAATGTCATGTTGACAGTGTAGCAGCTTCTCTTCTGTTCTGCTCTGTTGATGGGATGTGACAGTGAATGTCATGTTGACAGTGTAGCAGCTTCTCTTCTGTTCTGCTCTGTTGATGGGATGTGACAGTGAATGTCATGTTGACAGTGTAGCAGCTTCTCTTCTGTTCTGCTCTGTTGATGGGATGTGACAGTGGATGTCATGTTGACAGTGTAGCAGCTTCTCTTCTGTTCTGCTCTGTTGATGGGATGTGACAGTGAATGTCATGTTGACAGTGTAGCAGCTTCTCTTCTGTTCTGCTCTGTTGATGGGATGTGACAGTGTAGCAGCTTCTCTTCTGTTCTGCTCTGTTTGATGGGATGTGACAGTGTAGCAGCTTCTCTTCTGTTCTGCTCTGTTGATGGGATGTGACAGTGAATGTCATGTTGACAGTGTAGCAGCTTCTCTTCTGTTCTGCTCTGTTGATGGGATGTGACAGTGTAGCAGCTTCTCTTCTGTTCTGCTCTGTTGATGGGATGTGACAGTGAATGTCATGTTGACAGTGTAGCAGCTTCTCTTCTGTTCTGCTCTGTTGATGGGATGTGACAGTGGATGTCATGTCGATTGACAGTTGATTTTCTGCTGGCTAACTTTGGGAGGCAGCTGTCAATCAGTATGATGCCGGCAGTCACGACCCAGAAGAGCTGCACTGTTGACGTGAAGAAGCATAATTGCTGGTGACCCGCCCAGGGTTGTGGGGTACCCGGCCCCGGGTGTCGATTCACGGGGGATGTCACTGGGGCTCGTGGCCCTGGTGGTTGCTGAAAAGAGTCAATAAAAATAGTTCATGACGCCACCTACAGTTCCATAAAACCATATGTAATCATCAATTAATCAAAGAATATAAATATTCCTACAGAACGTGGAGAGTATTGAGATATGATATCCGAGCACATTAGAAAAGCAGAATCCCGAGGCTGTCCAGATTTGTGGATGGTGTCTTGATCCATGTCGTTTTTGTCCTTGGAAATGTGTTCTATAACATGATGGTGATTTACAATGCTGTGCACCATCTTTTTACAGGTGAAGCTTGAATGGTGAAGGTCCCGGAAAACACAGAACTCAATGTGTGTAATTTGTCTTACTTGAAAATAGAATCTGCAATTCTGATGCGCACAACAACCCCATTTACGTGTGAGGCTTCAGACGTTACCACCGGCCTCAGATCACTGACATCGCTGCTTCTCAGCGGGATCACACAGAGCTAATGATAGACCCAAAGTATATGTATCGTAATTAAACCTTGTGACAACGACAGAGTAAATTATAAGGGGCAGGCGGCGGCTCGTACTCTGTGTATAAATTAGAATGATCGCTCTTTGTGTTGTGGTTCTGTGATTGCGGAGTCAACTCGGCACTGAAATGAAGAGTAACAGCAGAACGGAATATTGCGGATCAAAGGGATTATATTTGGCTTCTGATCGAGAAATGGCTACAAAAAGAATACAAACACTTGGCAATTTTTTTGTATAATTGCGGCAATCAATGGTGGAAAACGTTGGGCGCTTATCAACCTAACGCTCAACGTTGACGTCAAGAGCTCCCACCCAACACTCCTGCCTGATGGTTAGTGAATATAGGTTTTCTGATGTGACAAATAGGAACTGGTGACCCAAAATCATCAAGCAACCATGGCTGTGGAGTCAGTAAGTCAAATATCCGACTCCTCAATATCCCTGAATCCAACTCTGACTTCAACTCCACCGAAATGGACATCGACTCTGACGCCACGACTCCAACTCCACAACCAGGGCTGTGAAGTCGATAAGCCAGATAAGAGTGAAAAGAGCTGGGATGAGATGCCGCGCTGACCACAAAGATAAACACAGAGTTAATCACACACTCTGTTTATTTTGCCTACACGTGTTGCCCTGATGAAGTGGCTATGAGTCATGAAACATGTGTAGGCAAAATAAACAGAGTGTGTGATTAACTCTGTGTTTATCTTTGTGGTCAGCGCGGCATCTCATCCCAGCTCTTTTCACTCTTATCTGGATTCTTCAGTTCTCAGCTGGGAGCCTGCAGCGACCTCCTGTGTGCTTTTATTGTAGTTGTGACACTCACAACTGCACCAGGTGAGTTTAACCATTTGGGGTCTGAGAGACCTGTATAATAGAGGTACTACTCTATGTGCGCTTCCTTTCTCTTTTAATTTATATAAGTCAATAAGCCAAACATACGACTCCGACTCCCCTCAATTTCCCTGAATTCGACTCTGACTTCACCAAATTGGACACCAACTCCGACTTCACAAGTCACGAAATCAGTAAGCTGAACATCCGACTCCACAACTCCGACCCACAATCATGGCTGTGTAGTCTATAAGCCAAATATGCGACTCCGACATCTCAATTTCCCGGAATCCAACTCCGACTTCACCAAAAATGGTCACCGATTCTGACTTCGAATCTACAATCCGACTCCACAGCCCTGCCAGCAAGTTAAGGCTGCTACATGAGACAGGAAAGTATCCAGCAGTGACCCAGGGAATGCTGGGTAGGAGTGTGTTATTGTCTGTCTGCAAAAGAAGGAGCAGTGCTTGCAAATACTAGTGTGGGTATCCTGCACAAGGTAAAACTGCAGAGGCCAACCAGGCCAGGAAAGAGACTGTCAGGAGTATAGAATAGCCGGGACTAGGGACGTAACTACAACAGGTGCAGAGGTTGTAATCACATTTAGGCTCCAAAAGTCCTTTTGACCTATAGAAAAAAAACTAATGCTATTAAAAATTTGCAATTATTGGGGGCCCCGTTGGAGCTTTTGAATTGGGGCTTATGAATTTCAAGTTACGCCATTGCCCAGGAGCAAATTCTGATGTGCAGCAAAAGGGCAGTGGAAAGAACTGACCAAATACAGGATTCACCTCACTGCATGAAAAAGGTACAGTGTGCTGCTCTGTGGGCATATACTATGTAAGGAGAAAGAATCTGTAAAAAGGGAAGATATTCTGTGAACAAACTGTTATGTATGGCGTCCTGGAAATCTTGTGTGAAGAATATTAAAACATTACTATCTATTTCTGCCTGAAAAAGTGTTACGCCTCATTCACATGTTCAGAATTTGTCCAGTTTATTACTCCAGTCTTTATAAGCCAAATCCAGGAGAGGAACAATCAGAAGTAAAGTACAATAGAAACACGTCATTACTTCCGCATTTTTTACCAACTCTTCATTTTGGCTTCCAAATACCGAAGTAAAATACTGATAAAATACTGAACGTCTGAACATGGCCTCAGCAAGTGGGGAAGGAAGAGGTATGCCCTACATATACATTGCCTTATGTCACCTACCAGATCGGCATCCTAACTTTTGATATGGTGCCCCACTCACCGATGGCTATCGCTCCAACTGCCCTCATTGACCCTGTAAGGTAAAAAGAGTGCTCTCCCTCACCAATGTGAAAACAGGGTAGTTAGGCTACGGTCACATTTGCATCATGACCCTTGCCTGATGGAAGCGCAAAAAAGTTAGAAATTTCTGCCTCAGCGCATAGCGCTAACGGTAGGTAACGCTATGCGCTGTGAGGCTATTGCGCCCTATGACAACCCGCTGTTTCTTCCAGTTTTGTAGAAAAGACGGAGCTGCACACAGGATTCCTTAGGACGTCTTCTTTATTAGTGCGCAGGGACTTGCATGATGAGGGGTAGCAGGTGGGAGGATGGGGGATTAAGGCACGACGGCCGTTTCGCGCAGAGAGTGGCACTGCAGACCGCGTTTCCTTTGCGCTGTCTAAAAGCGCATATCCTGGAGCTTTGAATGGAGCCGGTTGCTGAGGTAAACAGCGGGTTGTCATAGGGCGCAATAGCCTCGCAGCACATAGTGTTACCTGCCGTTAACGCTAAGCGCCGAGGCAGAAATTTCTACGTTTTTAGCGCTTCCATCAGGCATGGGCCATGACGCAAATGTGACCCTAGCCTTAGGCAATATACAATGGGGACAGCCAATAAAGCTGTCACGCGCTTAGATGGTGCCGACATTGCTGGATGCTGCTGTGTATGTTTGTCTTTAAGAGCTGCATGGTTGATAGTTGTGAAGGTCTTTGCCTCCTGTGCTGTGCTCCAGAACTGCATTCACTATTAGGTTCAACTGCTCGTTGAGGGGTTAATGTGTGTCTCACCTGAACTCCTCTCCCCCTAGCCTTTAAGTAGCCTCTCCTTCCACCAGGTGGTGCTGCTGATAGAGTTTCACTCTATAACTGGAAACCGTGCTGTGCTGACCTGTGTGTTTGTGTTGCTGATGTCCTTTCCTTTGGAGTTGCTGTATCCCAGTTCTGTGGAGGGAGGTGAGGGGGGGAATAGCGCAGGGCTGGTGGAGGAGTTTTAGGGAGAGGCTGGAGGCCCGAACCTTCTCACCATCAGAGATACATTCGGGATCAGGGCCATTCAGGGTTCCTAGACTAGGGTCAGACTAGTCTTCCCTGGTCACCCTGCCCATAACTGCCATTCCCTCATCAGCATTCTCACTACACCGTGACAAAGGCACTGTGTACCCAAGTGATCAAAATAGAGGCTAGCTGTCCCTGATAGATGTACCCTACCTACCAGTGGGGGTTGGCACCCTAGATTACCGATATGGTGCCCCCACTCTCATAGGCTGTCACTTAAGTTGTCGGTGTCACTAAACACAGGACTTGAATGCTTTTTCAATTTGCAACAATAAAATACAACTCAAGCTATGCTAGTGTACAGAGATATCAGTGACCAATAGGACTTACCTTAATCAATGACCCTCAGACCCATGCTCCATGCCTCCACGTGTCCAGGAGGATGATAAAAACGTGCTCCATCATGATGTCCACTGATAGTCTAGATGATGTAGTAGTGACTCGGGGTATGCTTTGGCCCGTTACACCGGTATTTCTCTATTATGGGTAAGAACTATTACTCATCTACATTATAAGTTCTGTTGGTGATTATCACGTCCCTTCACTTCTATCACTTTGTTACTTTAGTTCATAGATTGTTCTAATGGAAGAAAATCTATGAAAATGAAAAAAATTGGTAAATAATAAAGGCAAAAAAAATATATATATATATTAAGATATTACGGGTAAGGATTTCCCCTAATGGATGCGATCAGTTCTGTATCATACGGGTCAATAAATCCCATAACAAAGCTTCCCTTCACTTTATTACATTACAAATGATAACAATAATTCCCGTCTCCGGCTCCGTCACCCAGGATGTGTGAAATGAGAATTGGAACAATAAAGATTTGTGAATTATGGGATATCGCAAAGCATGAATGGAAGCTGCTGACCCTTGAATGGTCGTATTCCAGGACAGCGGGAATACGCTTACCAGACATGCCTATGATAGGTATTAGAGAAGACACTCGCCCCAGGAACAGCATTACAGAGGAAAGACGTGCAATTCTTCTGATGAATTTTTACCTTCAGCAGATGTATAATGAGACATAATGATAGACATCGTAGATTTTGGCTAGCGCTATATGTTTGAGTCTCTATTGTGACACATTAATATTTCATCATTGCTATGGCAATCCTAAAACTATGTACAGCTGGAATGTTTACCTTGTTTGCAGGGGCTGGCTGGCCCGGGGGGCAGGGGGGCAAATGCCCCCCAGGCCAGTGGTCAAGCAGCAGTTTTGGGGCCGCCCGGCCAGCTGTCATGTTGATCTGGGAGGCTGCTCTGCCCCTGAAGATCACTGCTCTTGGGCCACTGTGTGTACTTGCACCCCAGGCCGAAATTTGCCAGCCAGCCCCTGCTTGTTTGCTATCTACTATGTCTGAAAAGCTCGATTCCTTGCTCCAGAGTGTGAAGTTTTCACCAAACACCAAACAAGTCACAACTGATACCAGAATACTGGAACACCAAGGAAAGGACTGGTATTGCTGGAGCAAAGCTGAAGCTATAGTCAGCATGAGAAGACAGATTCCACCATCTTAAAAAGGCAGGTGTTACGCCCAAGTAGCGTGGAGATGTAGAGTGGGCTCATCGGACCACTGGTGGAGTAGTGGTGGCTGATTACCTGATACTCAAGAGACAGGAGAGTGACTTTAGTAAAACCAAGGGTATTTAGTAAGGAAGCTTTAAAATGAGAAGGTGCCTGAGGGGAGGAACCTCTGGATCACAACACCGAACTCTCGTACCGGAGCACCGGCGAGGGAACCCCTGAACATGAATACACCTGGTACAGCACCAGGAGTACTAAATGCCGCAAATCCCAGACCAGAGGGGTGACCCGTTCAGAACAGACAGTAGAGACGGAGACACTGTGTAACACTGGCTCTGTCGGCCCTGGGAGCTCAATGTAATCCCAGAAAGGCTGATCCAGCTGGTAGATGTATCTGGATGATTCCATGAGGAGAGGCTTTGCCAGCCCGGGGTGGGATCTGGAGTGTTCAGAGGGAGTCAGGATAAGGAGCTGTCAGCATAGGATTCTGTGTATAGAGACGACTCTTCCGCTTCCGCTTTGCTCTGTTGTTAGGACATCTCTTCCGATGTCATGCTCATTGACAGCTCACTTCTACCTAACTGCTGGGAACCGGCTGTCAATCAGCATGATGTCAGCAGTGATGTCCTTTCGAAAGAGCAAAAGAGGAAGCAGACAAGTTGCTGAAGTTGTGTCGCTTGCGACCCTAGTGCTTCACTGCTATTTTGGAGTTTGGAGTATATACTTTTTTGTCTATGTCCCTCAGTCTGTCGTTTTTCCCCTGTGTCTTATTACTGCAGAGGTGAAGTTTAGTGAGCTTACCGGTCTTTGCAGTTTCGAAGGTGAGTGGAGGGAAAGCTAGGGGATAGGCACGTGATAGCAATGAGGTGGTGGATCCCGTATAGGGATGACTCTTCCGCTTCTGCTTTGCTCTGTTGATAGGACATCTCTTCTGATGTCATGCTAATTAACAGCCAGCTCCCTTCTACCTAACTGCTGGGAACCGGCTGTCAATCAGCATGATGTCAGCAGTGATGTCATTTCGAAAGAGGAAGAGGAAGATTTGCTGAAATTGTGTCGCTTGGAACCCTAGTGCTTCACTGCTATTTTGGAGTTTGGAGTATATACTTTTTTGTCTATGTCCCTCGGTCTGTCCTCCTTCCCCTGTGTCTTATTACTGCAGTTGTGAGCTCACCGACCTTTGCAGTTTCGAAGGTGAGTGGAGGGAATGCTAGGGGTTGGCCAAATGATGGCGATGGTGGGATGGATCCGTATAGGGACGACTCTTCTGCCTTCCGCTTTGCTCTGTTGACAGGACATCTCTTCCAATGTCATGCTCATTGACAGCCAGCTCCCTTCTACCTAACTGCGGGGAACCGGCTGTCAATCAGCATGATGTCAGCATTGATGTCCTTGCGAGAGAGGAAAGCTGAAGAGCAAGAGCTGCTCTGATAACATGGGGTAAAACGAAGTCGGGGAGTCATCGCCTGAGCCGGAGCAGATCAATACCGGGCAGAACAGGCAGGGAGTTAGCAACTATCTACGTGTCAATTCTTATGCCTATGGAAAAAGATAACTAAAGTTCTGGATATCCCCTTTAAATTGAACTGTCGGAGCTAGTAGAACAGAAGTAAAACAGGTGAAACGAGGGGTCATCATCAGGGTTGTAGAGTCGGAGTGTGGAGTCAGAGTCTGTGCAGAGATGGGCTAAGGGAAACTGGGAAGCTAGTCTGACCCTGTAGACTGGGGTTCCCTAGCTGAACCTGTTCCCAAAATTACCTCTAAAAGGTGAGGATATCTGGGCCGCTGCCTTTGCCCTGCTCCTGACCAGCCCTGGGCCCGTATATATCGTGTTAGTAAAAGTCCAGCAAACAATGTAAATTGGCATATACATTAGATTAACCCCTTCACCCCCGAGCCCATTTTTGCTTATTTTAGCCTTAATGCCCGAGCCATTTTTTGCAATTCTGACCAGTGTCCCTTTATGAGGTTATAACTCTGGAACGCTTCAACCGATCCTAGCGATTCTGAGATTGTTTTTTCGTGACATATTGGGCTTCATGTTAGTATTAAATTTAGGTCAATAATTTTTGCGTTTATTTGTGAAAAAATCAAAAATATGGCAAAAATTTTGAAAATTTCGAAATTTTCAAATTTTGAATTTTTTTTCTGCTAAACCAGAGAGTTATGTGACACAAAATTGTTGATAAATAATATTTCCCACATGTCTACTTTATATCAGCACAATTTTGGAAAAAAAATTTTTTTGGGGTAGGAAGTTATAAGGGTTCAAAGTTCATCAGCAATTTTTCATTTTTCCACCAAAATTTACAAAACCATTTTTTTTAGTGACCACATCACATTTGAAGTCCGTTTGAGGGGTGTACATGACAGAAAACACCCACAAGTTATACCATTCTAAAAACTGCACCCCTCAAGCTACTCAAAACTACATTCAAGAAGATTATTAACCCTTCAGGTGCTTCACAGGAACTAAAGCAAAGTGGAAACAAAAAATGGATATTTAAATTTTTCCAACAAAAATGTTCTTTTAGCCTCAAATCTTTCATTTTCACATGGGCAACAGCATAAAATGGATCCTAAAGTTTGTTGGGCAATTTCTCCTGAGTATATCGATACCTCATATGTGGTCATAAACCACTGTTTTGGCGCACGGCAGGGCTCAGAAGGGAAGGAGCGCAATTTGACTTTTGGAGCTAATTTTCCATTCAAAAAGTGAAATTGCGCTCCTTCCCTTCTGAGCCCTGCCGTGCGCCCAAAGAGTGGTTTATGACCACATATGAGGTATCGATGTACTCAGGAGAAATTGCCCAACAAATTTTAGGATGAACTTTATGCTGTTGGCCATTTGAAAATTTTAAAAATTAGGCTAAAACAAAATTTTTGTGAAAAAAAAAAGTACTTTTTAATTTTTACAGATCAATTTGTGAAGCACCTGGGGGTTCAATATGCCCACTACCCATCTAGATAAGTTCCCTGGGGTGTCTAGTTTCCAAAATGGGGTCACTTGTGGGGAACTCCAATGTGTAGGCACACAGGGGCTCTCCAAACGCAACATGGTATCCGCTAACAATTTGAATGGAAAATCAGGTCAACTTGTTAGCGGACACATGTCACGTATGGAGAGCCCCTGTGTGCCTACACATTGGAGCTCCCCCACAAGTGACCCCATTTTGGAAACTAGACACCCCAGGGAACTTATCCTGATGGGTTGTGAGCATATTGAACCCCCAGGTGCTTCACAAATTAATCCGTAAAAACGAAAAAGTACTTTTTTTCCACTTTTTTTTTTTTCCCATTTATTTGTGAAGCACCTGGGGGTTCAATATGCCCACTACCCCTCTAGATAAGTTCCCTGGGTGTCTAGTTTCCAAAATGGGGTCACTTGTGGGGGAACTCCAATGTGTAGGCACACAGGGGCTCTCCAAACGCAACATGGTGTCCGCTAACAATTTGAATGGAAAATCAGGTCAACTTGTTAGCGGACACATGTCACGTTTGGAGAGCCCCTGTGTGCCTACACATTGGAGCTCCCCCACAAGTGACCCCATTTTGGAAACTAGACACCCAAGGGAACTTATCCTGATGGGTTGTGAGCATATTGAACCCCCAGGTGCTTCACAAATTAATCCGTAAAAACGAAAAAGTACTTTTTTCCACTTTTTTTTTTTTTCCCATTTATTCGTGAAGCACCTGGGGGTTCAATATGCCCACTACCCATCTAGATAAGTTCCCTGGGGTGTCTAGTTTCCAAAATGGGGTCACTTGTGGGGGAACTCCAATGTGTAGGCACACAGGGCTCTCCAAACGCAACATGGTGTCCGCTAACAATTTGAATGGAAAATCAGGTCAACTTGTTAGCGGACACATGTCACGTTTGGAGAGCCCCTGTGTGCCTAAACATTGGAGCTCCCCCACAAGTGACCCCATTTTGGAAACGACACCCCAGGGAACTTATCCTGATGGGTTGTGAGCATATTGAACCCCCAGGTGCTTCACAAATTAATCCGTAAAAACGAAAAAGTACTTTTTTTCCACTTTTTTTTTTTTTTCCCATTTATTTGTGAAGCACCTGGGGTTCAATATGCTCACAACCCATCAGGATAAGTTCCCTGGGGTGTCTAGTTTCCAAAATGGAGTCACTTGTGGGGGAGCTCCAATGTTAAGGCACACAGGGGCTCTCCAAACGCGACATGGTGTCCGCTAACAATTCCAATTGTTAGCAAACACCAGGTTGCGTATGGAGAGCCCCTGTTTGCCTACACATTGGAGTTCCCCCACAAGTGACCCCATACACATATAATCATATATAATCACACATATAATATAATTACACATATAATTACACAACTGTACCCAGCCTTTCAGAAGGACAGGTCACCGTGAGGCGAGGCCTGGCCTTTCTGCAGGAAGGGATTTGTTCTAGCACCGGAATAAGACCCCCAAAGCCATGGTAAAGACTAAGGGGGCACTTATCGTAGTGCATGTCAGGTTGGTGTGTTGTAGTGTACATCAGGGTGTGTGTCAGGTTGGTGTGTTGTAGTGTACATCAGGGTGTGTATGTCAGGTTGGTGTGTTGTAGTGTACATCAGGGTGTGTGTCAGGTTGGTGTGTTGCAGTGTACATCAGGGTGTGTGTGTGTTTGTGTATGATGTTGTGGGTGCATGTCAGTCTGGGGTCGTGTGATAGATTTCGAAACATCCAAAGATACACAAACCTGGTTTGTCAGGGCACGTTTTACATTGGGTTTGGACGGTCGTTCTGTTCCCCCTTTGATGGCAGACCCGGCACCTTTTTCTTGGCCCCTTCTCTGCAAAATGTTGCCCTGGTACCACGCGGGAATATCGAGTTCCAGGAGTGCTGGGGCCCCCTTCATCTTCTACTCTTCGTCTTCCTCTTTCTTCTCTTGGTCTTCGTTCTCGTCCTCCTTCTTCTCTTGGTCTTCGTTCTCCTCCATTCAACAGGGCCTTGATCACCTTCACCTGGAACTCAAGAAAGGTGTTAGTGGTGTGACCTGCACATCGTGACAGCAAGTATGCATTATACATTGCCATTTGGACAATGTACACGGCCAGTTTTTTGTACCACTTCCTCGTTTTCCGCGTGGCCCTGTAGGGCTTGAGGACTTGATCAGAACGATCAACTCCTCCCATGTTCTTATTGTACCCCAGGACACATTCCGGTTTGTGGACCTGTCCTGGGGTACCTCTGGTGGTGGTGGCCCTGGTGCCGGGACCATGGATCGTGGTCAAGATAAAGACATCCCTTCGGTCTTTGAACTTGACCAGTACCATGTTGCCGCTACATTGAGCTCGGCTCTCACCTCTTGGGAGAGGCTGCTCAATTAGCGGCATAGGGAGATCCCTCTTGTTTCTGCGCACAGTACCGCAAGCGGCGGTAGTTCTGGCAGAGAGGGATCTGAAGAGCGGGACACTTGTATAAAAGTTATCAACGTATAGATGATAACCTTTATCAAGTAGTGGGTGGATCAAATCCCACACTATTTTCCCGCATACCCCCAGAGCAGGGGGACACTCTGGGGGCTCGATCCTCGAATCCTTCCCCTCATACACTCTAAAGTTGTGAGTGTACCCTGAGGTACTCTCACAAAGCTTGTAGAGCTTTATCCCATACCTGGCCCTCTTGCTGGGAATGTATTGGCGGAAACTAAGCCTACCTTTGTAAAGGACGAGGGATTCGTCCACACAAATTTCCCGTTTGGGAACGTACACTTCAGCAAACTTGCTGCTGAAGTGGTCGATGACCGGTCGAATTTTGAACAATCTGTCAAAATTCGGGTCATTACGGGGAAGGCTGTCAGTGTTGTCCCTAAAGTGGAGAAATTTATGGATGGCGTCGAATCTGTTTCGGGCCATCACTTCGCCGTACACTGGAGTTAGAAAAAACTTATCTGTACTCCAGCATTGGCGCATTTCTGGTCTGTTCACAATCCCCATATGAAGTATCAAACCCCAGTATTTCATAATTTCTCCAGAGTCCACAGGAGTCCAAGAAGAAAAGATGGAATCTGGGTTTTGGACCAGAAACTGTTGGGCGTACAGGTTCGTCTGCTCCACCATGAGCCTCACAAAGTCCTCAGAGAAAAAGACTTTGAAAAAGTCAATTTCCCTGAAGTTTGTGGCCTCAAACAGGATTCCTGATTGGGCAATAAAATCAGGAATCTGTGGAGTGTACCGATCAGGGACGGGGATCCACACAGGGGCCCTGGTGCTAGGTTGGGCATGCCTAGCACCAGGTGGAGGGTTACTCACTGACGGCTGTGGGTCTTCCTCCGACTCCTCTTCTCCAGGCTCAGACTCCTCTTCCTCGGACTCCTCTTCCTCTTCCTCTGGCTCCGGACGATCTCTTGTCCTCCGCCGTCTTCGTGGTGGTGGCGAGTCGGTGTCACTGCTGCAGATTTCACTGTCGGAGGAAGAATGTGAGGAATAGTGGAACGTGGGGTCCACTTCCTCACTGTCAGCATCGGAGGCAAGTATAGCATATGCCTCCTCAGCCGAGTACACCCTTTGTGACGTTGATGAGCGGGACGGGCGGGACGGGCGTGACATGTTGTATGTGCTGTGTGCGTGTGTAAAAAAAAAAAAAAAGTAAACTTTTTATTAGTGTGCGTGTATGTGAACGTTAACTGGTGTAACTTTCGGGACGACGGTCAGTCAGGGGCGGCGGACGACGACAGTCAGTCAGGGGCGGCGACGACGACAGTCAGTCAGGGGCGGCGGACGACGACAGTCAGTCAGGGGCGGCGGACGACGACAGTCAGTCAGGGGCGGCGGACGACGACGGTCTGTCAGGGGCGGCGGACGACGACAGTCAGTCAGGGGCGGCGGACGACGACGGTCTGTCAGGGGCGGCGGACGACGACAGTCAGGGGCGGCGGACGACGACGGTCAGTCAGGGGCGGCGGACGACGACGACAGTCAGGGGCGGCGGACGACGGTCAGTCAGGGGCGGCGGACGACGACGGTCAGTCAGGGGCGGCGGACGACGACAGTCAGTCAGGGGCGGCGGACGACGACAGTCAGTCAGGGGCGGCGGACGACGACAGTCAGTCAGGGGCGGCGGACGACGACAGTCAGTCAGGGGCGGCGGACGACGACAGTCAGTCAGGGGCGGCGGACGACGACAGTCAGTCAGGGGCGGCGGACGACGACAGTCAGTCAGGGGCGGCGGACGACGACAGTCAGTCAGGGGCGGCGGACGACGACGGTCAGTCAGGGGCGGCGGACGACGACGGTCTGTCAGGGGCGGCGGACGACGACAGTCAGGGGCGGCGGACGACGACGATCAGTCAGGGGCGGCGGACGACGACGACAGTCAGGGGCGGCGGACGACGACGACAGTCAGGGGCGGCGGACGACGGTCAGTCAGGGGCGGCGGACGACGACGGTCAGTCAGGGGCGGCGGACGACGACGGTCAGTCAGGGGCGGCGGACGACGACGGTCAGTCAGGGGCGGCGAACGACGACGGTCAGTCAGGGGCGGCGGACGACGACAGTCAGTCAGGGGCGGCGGACGACGACAGTCAGTCAGGGGCGGCGGACGACGACAGTCAGTCAGGGGCGGCGGACGACGACAGTCAGTCAGGGGCGGCGGACGACGACGGTCAGTCAGGGGCGGCGGACGACGACGGTCTGTCAGGGGCGGCGGACGACGACAGTCAGGAGCGGCGGACGACGACGGTCAGTCAGGGGCGGCGGACGACGACGACAGTCAGGGGCGGCGGACGACGGTCAGTCAGGGGCGGCGGACGACGACGGTCAGTCAGGGGCGGCGGACGACGACGGTCAGTCAGGGGCGGCGGACGACGACGGTCAGTCAGGGGCGGCGGACGACGACAGTCAGTCAGGGGCGGCGGACGACGACAGTCAGTCAGGGGCGGCGGACGACGACAGTCAGTCAGGGGCGGCGGACGACGACAGTCAGTCAGGGGCGGCGGACGACGACAGTCAGTCAGGGGCGGCGGACGACGACGGTCAGTCAGGGGCGGCGGACGACGACGGTCTGTCAGGGGCGGCGGACGACGACAGTCAGGGGCGGCGGACGACGACGGTCAGTCAGGGCGGCGGACGACGACGACAGTCAGGGGCGGCGGACGACGGTCAGTCAGGGGCGGCGGACGACGACGGTCAGTCAGGGGCGGCGGACGACGACGGTCAGTCAGGGCGGCGGACGACGACGGTCAGTCAGGGGCGGCGGACGACGACGGTCAGTCAGGGGCGGCGGACGACGACAGTCAGTCAGGGGCGGCGGACGACGACAGTCAGTCAGGGGCGGCGGACGACGACAGTCAGTCAGGGCGGCGGACGACGACGGTCAGTCAGGGGCGGCGGACGACGACGGTCAGGGGGTCACTCGGGCCAGGCAGCGGTCGGTCAGGGGGTCACTCGGGCCAGGCAGCGGTCGGTCAGGGGTCACTCGGGCCAGGCAGCGGTCGGTCAGGGGGTCACTCGGGCCAGGCAGCGGTCGGTCAGGGGGTCACTCGGGCCAGGCAGCGGTCGGTCAGGGGGTCACTCGGGCCAGGCAGCGGTCGGTCAGGGGGTCACTCGGGCCAGGCAGCGGTCGGTCAGGGGGTCACTCGGGCCAGGCAGCGGTCGGTCAGGGGGTCACTCGGGCCAGGCAGCGGTCGGTCAGGGGGTCACTCGGCCAGGCAGCGGTCGGTCAGGGGGTCACTCGGGCCAGGCAGTGGTCGGTCAGGGGGTCACTCGGGCCAGGCAGCGGTCGGTCAGGGGGTCAACACCGAGCAGACCGGACCGGTGAGAACGAGCTCTGGGGAGGGGGGAGAGAGCAAACTCAGGGGAGGGGGGAGAGAGCAAACTCAGGGAGGGGGGGAGAGCAAACTCAGGGAAGGGGGGGGGGGGAGAAGACAAAAGGGGAGGGGGGGGGGAGAGAGGACAATGGGGAAGGGGGAGGGGGAGAGGACACCAGGGGAGGAGGAGAGGGAGCGGATCACAGCAGCGGGGTACTTACAATCAACAGCAGCAGCGGCGGTGGCAGCAGCGGCGGCGGCAGCGGCGATCGGCGGTGGCAGCAGCGGCGGCGGCGGCGGCGATCGGCGGCGATCGGCGGCGGGGGGGCTCACACCACGTGGGCACGGTCGGTGGCAGCGGAGGGCTGCAGGGGTGCACGCTCATCAGCGTCCACCGACAGAGTGGAGCTGATGAGCTCGGTGGCCATATTGTGAACATCCCCCTGCACATCTGATTGGAGGGCTTGCATCACATGGATGCTAGCCCCCAATCAGATCGGGGGGGGGGGCACACACACCTCACAGTGCCCCAGCCAATGCCTGATGCTTTGAGCATCAGGCTATGGCCATAATGAAAACATTACACCAATTTCTATTGGTGTAATGTTTCAATCATCACTATTGACTAGTTGTCACTTAACTAGCCAATCGGAGGGCTCCTAGCCACGGGGGGGGGAAATCCCCTCCCGTGGGGTCATCTAGAGGTTGTCCCCTATCTGCGGCTCTATTAACCCTTTCGTGAACCCGGTTAATAGAGCCGCAGCAAGGGGGAAACCGCGATGACGCAGCGTATGCGCCATCGGGCGGGAACGGTGATGTTTCCATGGCGCATACGCTGCGCGCCCGGGCGGGAAGGGGTTAATGTCAGCTGAACCCACTGGTGTTGAGTGGTTTGGCTGACAGTCTAATGTGTACAGGGGCACAGATTAGTGAAGCTGGCGATGAGGAGTGTCCCTTTTCGGATTGCCAATCTCATTGTTGTACTTACTGTAGAATGAGAAGCCGGATGACTTGAAAGTCAATGATCTTGTAATTCATCCCACACTTCCATTGATTGTCCACAATGAGAGGTAGTAGACCTGGTACTTAGAGTCCTGTCTTCCATTGCTTGTGGAGTGTACATAGTGTCCATTCATTGGTCTTCTCAGTCCATAAAGCTCTCATCAGTTTGGTCGACTTTTGCCTTTCTTAGTAATGGATTGTAACTTTTATTATTGGCTGTGTGGAAGCATTTCATAATGTGGAGAAGGAGGTTATCAATACCATGGATGGCAAGAAGAACAAACTAAACAAGCCAGACATGTCACTGGAAGAGAAGATCACCAAACTACGACTTGTCTAAACATCGTATGAAGAGAGCAATCACTGGAGGAGGACATCACTGTGGGAAGAATAGAAGGAATAAGGTGGAGAGTAAGACCAGCAACCTGATGACTTGATACTATCAAGATAATGATGGAGAAGACCCTGGTGGACCTATCTGGGCTTGGAAAAGACCCTGGTTAACCTATCCAGGATTGGAGAAGAATCTAGAGGACCTATCTAGGCTTGAAGAAGACAATGATGGACCTATCTAGGCTTGGAGAAGATCCTAGTGGACCTATCTAGACTTGGAGAAGACTCTGATGGATCTATCTAGGCTTGGAGAAGACCCTGGGGGGCCTATCTAGGCTTAGAGATGACCCTTGTGGACTTCCCAGGCTTGGCAAAGACCCTGGTGGAGCTATATAGGCTTGGAGAAGACCCTAACATATCTATCTAGGCTTGGAGAAGACCCTGGTCTAGGCTGCACAAGGTAGATCTCCCTATCCATCAAGTCGCCTTGGCTCAATATTAAGCTGTAGGCCAATAAACAATAAAAATTATCTAAATTAATAAAGGCTATTTGATTGGGAATCCTAAAAACAAGGTGATAGTCGTCAACTCCTGCAAAGTTACATGGGGGCTATAACCAAATATGCTATCTAAGCTTGGAGAAGACCCCGGTGGACCTATCTAGGCTTGGAGAAGACCCCGGTGGACCTATCTAGGCTTGGAGAAGACCCTGGTGGAGCTATCTAAGATTGGAGAAGACCCCGGTGGACCTATCTAGGCTTGGAGAAGACCCCGGTGGACCTATCTAGGATGCACAAGATCGATTGTCCTACAGAGTGTTCATCCATCAAGTCACCATGGCTCGAGATCAAGCTGAAGACCAGTAAATAATGATAATAATCGGTGAAAGCATTGATAACAGAGGTTGGGTTATTTTTCAGCCATTGATCATCCTTCCAGATGTAATGGGACGAAAAGTACATCCTGCTCAGTGGAGTTAAAAACGTAAAGTGTAAATGTCATTTCATTGAAAAAAAGAACACACACAAAAACACAAAACTGCACTGGTTGTTAATGATGAGTCACATAGCAGCTGAGATAATGCTTTTTTGTGCCATATGACTTATGTTCTCACATTTTTCTGTGCTCTTTTAAAAACTGCATTTTATATACTCACCTTCCAATGTATTCACCTCTTACCGATACCATGGCGTCATCTTGTGCCCATTATTTCTGATTGGCCAGCAGTCAGAAGTTATGTCACCAGCGTTAAATACGTCTCTATGAGAACCAGAACAAGGCTCTCATAAACTTGTATTGAGTTTTGACCTCCAGTGCGCTCTATGAAACATTGGAGCTGCCGAAAGATCGCAAATCCCAGCAGACCGAAACGACGCCGGAAAGAGGCGAAGAAAAAAAGTTGATTGCATGATACAATCATATATATGAGTGTCATATAAAAAGGGAAGGAGCCCAGGATGGGAGACATATATACTGGGAAGGAGCCCAGGATGGGGTAAATATATACCAGCAAGGGGTCCAAGATGGAAGATATATATGAGGAAGGAGTCCAAGATGGGAGACATATATACTGGGAAGGAGCCCAGGACGGAAGACATATATATCAGAACAGAGCCCAGGATAGGGGACAAATATACCAGAAAGGAGCCCGGAATAGGGGATGAATATACCAGGAAGGAGCCCATGATGGAAAACATTTATACCAGGAAGAGGGCCAAGATGGAAGACATATATACCAGGAAGGACCACAGGATGGAAGAGAATGTTTTAAGGCATTTTTATTATTTTCTGTGAAGTCACAAGTTTACATACCACTTAGATTACTATGCCTTTAAACAATTTGGGACAGCCCATATGTTGATGTCATGTGTTTAGAGGTTTCTTAGGTTTATTGGCAACATCTGATTTAATTAAAGATACGCCTGTGGATATATTTTAATGCACACTTGAAACACACTGCTTCTTTGTGTAGAATCATGGAAATGTCTAAAGAAATCAGACAAGATATCAGGAAGAGAATTGTGGACTTGCACAAGTCTGGTTCATCCTTGGGTGCAATTTCCAGATACATGAAGGTGCCTCGTTCATCTGTACAAACAATTATAAGCAAGTACAAACAAGATGGGAATATCCAGCCATCATACTGCTCAGGAAGGAGATGGGTTCTGTGTCCCAGAGTTGAATGTGCTTTGGTCCGACATGTGCAGATCAACCCAAAAACAAAAGACCTGGTGAAGATGATGGCGGAATCTGGTAAGATTGTGTCATTATCCACAGTGAAACGAGTCCTGTATCAACATGGGCAAAAAGGCCACTCTGCCAGGAAGAAGCCATTTCTCCAAAAGAAACATAAAAAACCCAGATTAATGTTTGCAAATGCAGACAGGAACAAAGACCTACATTTTTGGAGATGTGTCCTGTCTTCTGACCAAACTAAAATCAAACTATTTAGCCATAATGACCATCGTTATCTTTGGAGGAACAAGGGAGAGGCTTGGAAGCCTAAGAACACCATCCCAACTGTGAAACATGAAGGTGGCAGCATCATATTATGGGGTTGTTTTGTTATAGGAGTGACTGGTGAACTTCACAAAACAGATGGCATCATGAGAAAAGAAGATTATGTGGTAATATTGGAACAACATCTCAAGACATCAGCCAGGAAGGTGAAGCTTGGGTGGAAACGAGTCTTCCACATGGACAATGACCTGAAACATACTGCCAAACTGCTTACAAAGGGGCTTAAGGATAACAAAGTCAATGTTTTTGAGTGTCCATCACAAAACCCCGATCTCAATCCTATTGACGATTTATGGGCAACGCGAACTACAAACAAGGCTCAGTTACACCAGTTCTGTCAGGAGGAATGGGCCCAAATTCCTACCAACTATTGTCAGAAGTTTGTCGAAGGATCCAAAACGTTTCATCCAAGTCATACAGTGTAAGGGCAATGGTACTAAATACTAATGAAATGTATATAAACCTGTGACTTCATAACGATTCTACTCCTAATATCAGCCTTTGTGGAAGCTTTTTCTTCTTTTATTAGAAGTCTGGACTTGTTTTTCAGCAGTTTTCTTTAATTATCCATTCATGAATATAGAACACACCAGACATCCAGTCAATCATCTGTCAAACTATGTAAGATTATCTTAAAGCCTAACAATCGGAGCTTTATAAATATTCATTGTATCATATTTCCCAATACTGTATAGTAATAGAACCCACATAACAAATCTATGAAGAACATCAAGGGTGTGTGATCAGCGGGAGACCATAATACACCGAAGATTAAAAGCAATTACCCCGTGAATTTCCACCGCTGCTCGCATCTCCCTGTTTATAGATTGTTCTGAGGATCCGGAATCTCTTTTAATTTGATGTTTGGCAAGAAACCCACATGTCTGTGGAGATCAGAAAATAGAGTTTTCATCGTTTATATTGTTTTTCTGTAACGTGTCCAGCAAAGCACAGGACATCTAAGGATAAAATCTGACTATTGCCGGGATCACAGTGATTCTCCTGTACACACAGTCAATAGCCGCTCACTCGCTCCAGCCCCGCATGCTCAGTGCCTCTCGGTAATGGTTGTCCTCGACTCACATCCCTCCTTCAAGCAATGTCTCCATTTGAACTTTTAGGCTTTCATTTATTTATTTATTTTTATATTTTTAAAAACTTTTTTTATTTTGCACTTTGTCATTATTTTACTTGGCCCCTCGGGGCGCCTCAACGCTGCAGCGTCCGATCGCTTCTGCAGATGATCACTTTCTGTGAATGCAGGTGCTCACCGGGCTCCCACAGGAATTGAGTCATGACAGCGTCAGGCGTCCTCATCTGACCCCCTTGGCTGTCATGCCAAGACATCAACGGGGGGTCGCCGATGGCAGTGAGGACAAGCGTGAACCCTGCTGCGGCGTATTGGATCAGGCTATAAGAATATGAGGGCGTGATCTAATGGATTAACAGTGGTGGGCAGATCAGTGAGGTGTTCACTTCACATGTCAGCTGACGAGATCAGCCAATACTTGCAGGGAATGATGCGAGCTCGGCGTATAAGCTTACATCAAAGGGATGTTTTTAAATCAAAAATAGTGTTTAGTAAGTACCCTATGGCCCTGTGTTGACTGCTTTGCAGTCCATGTGTAATGCTGCATGTGTAAATTTCCTTTGGTACATCCGGGGTTAATGCTAGAAGCTGCTGTTGTCTGTATGTGGCTCTGCAGGTGGGGGGGGTGTCAGATCATTCACTTCTCCACTCCCTCAGCCTTAAAGTAGTTCCACTTCCTTCCACCAGTTGTCGCTGATAGATTATAGTCTCTACTACGACCCTGTGCAGTGAGGTTGTGTGTGCTGGTGCTGCTGTTCCCTTCCTTAGGAGTTGCTGTGTTTTGCCGATCTGTGGGTAGAGGTAGGGGCTCTTAGCCTAGGACTTATCAAGAGTATAGGGCAAGGGTGGCTACCCAGACCTCCTCACCTTCTGGGGTACCTCTGGAAGCTGGGTGAGCCAGGGACTCCCAGTCTATGAGTCATACTACCTTCCTTGAATCTCTTAGCCCATCTTCCCATCCTGCTTCCTGATCCTGATGCCCTTACTGCTGCTCCATTCCCTGTAAACTAAAAGAAAGAAGCAAGCGCAGATAGGGTCTTATCTTTTTAACAATCAGCGGCTTAAGAGCCGTAATGATAACTGCTCACCTGGTCTAGTTGTGTGACACACAACCAGTATTAAAAGCATGTAATAGTGGCTGCTGCTGGACCCACACCTCCACGTGCTATGTGGTCGAATTCCAGATTTTTCCAGGGACAATGTGTCGTTGGTCCGCGCTGCCACAAATAACTCGAATCAAATGTTCACTGTATACATTTATTTGGATCCATCCAACGCGTTTCGGAGCCTGCTATGCTCCTTCATCAGGGACCTCATACACTCCACTTGAGAAAGACGCATCTGTGCGTCGAAACGCGTTGTGGCTTACTGGACCCCTGCTGTTCGTGCAATAAATTATTGGTAATTTAATCACCAACCCGTGGTTTCTTTAGCGCTCCAAACCTCTGACACCGCTTGTTTTCTATCTGCTAATCTCTTTCTCCCTTTTTGGGAGTGCGGTGTGTGAGCTGCTCTAAGATCCACATTACCTGGCAGTACATCATAAAGACCCACCCTTGAATGATCAACTGATACACAGTGTGGAGCTGGGACGGAAGCCAGTGCAGCGAGTCTGCCTCTTCGGGTGGAGGAGTGAAGGAGCCCACCTCCATCTCCAGAGGAACTAAGGAGCCGACCACCAGACCCGGAGTATCTGAGGAGGAGGGAATATTGGCCCCTGTCACTACAGTGATCCACATTAATCCATTAGTCTGGTTGTGCGGGGTGTTGCACAACCAGTAAAGGTTAGTGCAAACATAGTAAAACCGTGTATTAAGTTCCTCCAGTTGCAGTGTGGCGCAATATCTGTTTTTTTGGAGTATCAGTATAGGCATGGAGTTGGCGCCAAATTTGAGAAGGAAGCAGATGTGCGTGCAGGAGGGCAAAGTGACAAAGTGCCCAGAACACTTGGAACCATGAAAATGCCTGAGATTTCAGGGTTCAAGAAGAAGATCTTAAGCCTAGGCTACATGAATAAAAACTGAAAACCAGACTTTACTGGTCAAGACCTTAACCCTAGACTACGTGGTCAGATACAGAAGACCAGACTCTGCCAGTGAAGAACCCCAGCCCAGACTATGTAGGTCAAGCACTGAAGACAGAATACCAACTCCTGGAAGAGACTGAGATCTTAGGTGAGGTGAGATCTTGGTGTCTGTGGGATTGTGCAGTGTCCTTCCTTGGTTGGATCCAGTGGACTCTATCTGGACTATTTCTTATGTTAACCTGGCGTCAGGATTGCCGGGTGACGCCCCGGAACTGCTCCTTGGTTGTGGACTTCTTACAGACTCGGCAGAATTGTCTTCATTTGTGCGATTCCATTTTCCGCGTTCAATAAAACTGGTTGGATTGATCATCGGCCTGGTGTCCCTTCCTGCTCTGTCAAACACCCCGTCACAGTGACCGACTCTGGTTAGACAGTGACGCTTAGAAGCGCCTTTACCCTAGAGATCTTGATGTTTCTTTGCGCGCAACATAATCAAGACGTTTACCAATAGCACTGTAGCTAATCTCCCTGGACTGGGATACATAAAAAAATTAATGAAAGTTTGAAATGCAGAATAGTCTGGATGTTCGATAAGCCAAATTTAAGTTCCAAAGAAATTCACAAATAGGCCGACCTAATGTTTCCTTAGTAGTTATCCTAAAACCAGCTTGACTAATGGGAACCTAAGGATATGTGGACACAATGGTCCCAATTCATCAAGACTGATGCTGTTCATGCCGGTTTTGATTGGGAGGGAGCTGGAATCAGAGGTGCCCGACTCTTGTGTCTGACGAGTGACTTGACCTCCGACTCAGGGACTGGAGTGAGATTTCTGGAGTAGGGAACACCACAGTTTACCATGAATTAGACAAGCTGTCTGCCATACCGTAAGAGGTACTGCACTCAAAATAGCTATGCAATCATTGGAAGTCTGAGGTCAATCATTATGCCATATCTTCCTTTAACTATCTAAATCTTTGTAAGTATTCCATTCACACTTTCATTGTTTTCGTTACGATCTTCCCTTTGAAGCTTTGGCATTAAGTTTTTTTCTTCTTTAATCTGCCACGATATGTGCCCATAACCGTGATACATTGTATTGTACAGCTGTGGAGTCTTACACTATTATCTGCCTTTGGCTATTTGAGAAATGCTGTGAGAAAACATGGCTGTGGGGGATATAATAGAGACACCCTGAGGATAAGACTGTATCCAAAACACTTATCTTTTACCGTCATGTAAGCCCCGGCAGTGCTAGGAATAAGTGCTCAGTACTGAACTGGGGTTGGATTTTTAGCCGGTAGCAGCCATGAGCAAATGTCATTAGTTTTTGGTATGAGGAATATCTTTCGGATCGGGACTCTGACATTTTTTTGATATTTCTTTTAAGAAACAATAAAAACACAAACTCAGGTTCGGTATATATATTTACATATATAATGTAATCCCCACATGTATGCTCTCTCTTTTACCTCTGGACTGTCTCTCTCCCCCCTGTGCACTGTGCCTCTTCCCCTGTGTACTCTCCTCCCTGTCTGCTCTCTTCTCCCCCTGTGTGCACTCTTCTCCCATGTGCTGTCTTCTCCCCACTGTGCTTTTTGTCCCTGTGCAGTCTCTCTTTTCTGTGAACCCTCTCCTCTCTTCGTGTGCCATTTCCCCCATTGTGTGCTCTCCAACCTGTGCATTGTCTTCTCCACCTGTGTGTTCTCTCTACCTGTGCGCTCTGTCCCCCCCATCGATCACTCTAACTGTGCACTCTCTTCCCCCCGTTTGCTATCCTCCCCATTGTGTGCTCTCCCCCTGTGTGCTTTCTTCTCCCCCTGTGCTCTCTCTCTGTTCGCTGTCACCCCCCTTTGTTCGCTCCCCCATTGTGGACTTTTTCTGAGTGTATCATTTAAGACATGTCCATGTTGGACCGATGAGTGAAGTGAGAGCCCCCTACGTCTGACTAATATGTAGATGCATCGTAAAGAAGGCTAAATTGCACTGATCATGGCAGTTTAGGCAGGAGCAGTTACCCACCTTCTCCTGCAACTTCTTTTTAGGGAAAACGAAAAAAGGTTTGGTACCGTGTTTGACAGTTCAAAAGGATTGATTGCCCTTAATGTCAGAAACAAAATAATAATGTTGTAATTGTGATACCTTTTAATGGCTAACAAAAGTTAAAAAAAAATTGATATTACAAAGTAGCGAGCTCTCGAGACTGCTTACGTCTCTTCATCAGGCATGATATAACAGAGTATCTGAAGAAACACAAATGTATACAAATGCCTCTGTTTTGCTTGTGCATATATTTGGGTTTCTTCAGATTTTGTTATACCATGTCTGATGAGACGTAAGTGTGGCGCCCCTGCGGACTGGTCACCACAATGATGCTGCAACTACTCCATAGGAGTGGTGTTATCATTCCCAGGTGTGAAGGGTCGCAAACCTGAGACACATTGCTTGCACACAACACCATCCCAATTCCAGGCAGGTGAATTCGGGCGGACCCTATTGAGAGGGAGGGCCCCATCTTCTAGTAAGGAGGAGAGGTTATCAGTTACTTGGTGAGAGAAAGAGAGAACGTCGGAGGAAGGCGTCCAGAATGGACGCAGGACTGAGAGAGTCCTAGGGGACACGGCAGTGGGGGATCCACCCGAGTTGGGCGGAGGGACTGGTTTCTGGAGGGACCGGCCCCGATCTGGTTTGGGTGCTCCAGGCCCCGACCAGGAAACTGGAGGCCACTGGCTTTGCAGGAGCAGTGGTTACAAACTGTGGATAATCCAAAAGACAATGGCTAGGACTGGGGCCAGGGGACGTGCTGCTGCAGTCGCTCGATAAGGCCTGCAGCCATCAGCCTGGGACCCTGTTCACGAAGGTACAGGGCAGGCGAGGTGAGAATCCAGCACAGGAGAGAGCAACCTGGGAAGACCCACGAAAGGTGCCTTGGTAGAGCAATCCTGATCTTCTGGGGACTAACCTGGCTGCACTTTGGAGTAGCAAAGCATCCAGCTGGGTAACCTTGCCCAATCAACAAGGTAAAGAACTTCACAAACTGTGTTTGTCTCCTCCTTTCACACCCTGTGCCCCTTTTCATGGCCCAAAACCCTGTCCCTGTGATTGACTTTTCCATCTGCCCTGGGGCTCCGCTCCACCTGTGGGGAGTGATACCATCTCGGCTGCCCTACCATCTGCCCCAGCGGTCTAAAACTGCAGTGTCGGCCATCCCTGGCCAAGTACTACAGGTGGCATCATGAACTATCCCCTGTAAATATCCCCTTTAACTGCATGCTCAGGGTCACAGTGCCGGGTCACTGCCACTGTGATCTCCCAAAGAACTGACCAGCCCGGTTCCGAGTAACCCATGGCCTTGGTGGGCGTCGCAATTGGCATCACGAACAAGATTCGGACCTCTGCCAACACCGGGTCCCGTGCTCCTAGAGACTGTTAAGAGACTGCAGCAGTGACATTACAAGAATAGCTGCTGAGCTCAATGATTAGCTGCAGTGGTCAAGTACTCTGTAGCCTTAACATTACCACTGCAGTGTCACAGGTGGCTATAGCAAGGGAATTGTAGCAAGATAGTAGTGATGGGCAAAGGTAATCTGAGTACCTAGTCTGACCCTGTAAACTGGGGGTGGCTAGCTGATTCTGTTCCCTGATTTACCGCTAAAGGGGAGGATGTCTGGGCCACCACCCTTGCCCTGCTCCTGACCAACCCTGGGCTAACACCTCCTCACCTCTCCCCAGGGAATGGGATAGAAACAACAGCTCCCCACAAGATGATTTTTTTCATGGAAAACGCTTCTGAAAGGATTCCACAGAACTGCACAGCATTAGGGGTGGGCAAACCATTTGGGTTTGTGACAGGGGTAGCTGCGTGAAGGAAGAATTTAAGTCCATCTAGTTCAACCCATAGCCTAACATGTTGATCCATGTTAATACTTACTGGGTCCGCGTTCTCTCTTCCTGGTGTGACGCGTCACTGCGTCACTTCCAGGCCGCCCCTTATCTTCTTGGCGTACTTGATTGGCTATTGGAGCCAGTCACGTGACTTCACCCGGAAGCCCGGAAGTGACGCAGCGCCGCGGCAACAACTGATATGGATAACGTGGAACCCAGTAAGTATAATCAGTAAAATCATTAACCATATACTTGCTTTAACAGAGCAACCGCGGTCACGAACCCAGGGAGAATCGAGCAGTTTGCCTATCCCTACACAACATCCAAACAGCACACGGTCAGAGTAGAGACTGAACTCTTTCAGCGACAGCAGCTGCTGGGTAATGGGATTATTTAAAGGCTGGGGGAGTGGACAGCCATGTCACCTGAGGCGGCAGCTCACCTGGAGAGCCACAGCCAGCAAATCTCATGGACAGCAAATACCCCTAACCCTTGCATAAAAAGGTTATTATCATTGACTGTAAGGGATTTTAGTGCTCCAAAAGATGAATATAATTGAAGTAAGCTGGAAAGACATGTGGAAACATCTGTCTGATCGACTGGTTCAGTATTATCCAGAGAGAGAGGCAGCAAAGCCGAGAGGAAAGAGATGAGCAATTCCCACTCCCTAGCGAGGAACAGAACTCGCGCCCCTCTTAATTACACTTCTCAATATCCTATTGGATGAGGGATTGTTACAAATAGGTCAGGGACTCCCTCCGGGCAATGTAAAACTCTCAAGGTGGAAGGGCCGGGGATGTTTTCGCAGCCGGTTAAGTGTTCCCAGTGGTCCGGGTCCTTGGATTTTGTATGCATCGCCCAATACTTTGCACCTCTTTGTAATCAAGGGGGCCTGGCATCTAATTCAAGGTTAAATACCATCTGCTAGTTATGATACGTTAGAATTAAATTGAAGCCTGGCAGGCGAAGAGAAGTGATGCCGGACATGAGGAGGAGAATACGAGTCGCCTACGTTCAGGTTAATTGTACTTCTATATGTAAATGTATCTCTCCTCTGCCGACCTCACACAGCCGGAATCCCAAAGCCGTAAATCACCGCTCATTTGCGTAGTGATGATAACCCCCCAATAGGGAGCGGATACCGTAGAGTTGACGGTCGTCAGGTGACTCTTCTGGTCCAGTAGAGGTTGCCAGGGCAACATTAACAATTGTCCAATGATACATGAAGATTCCGAGGATTCTGATAAAACAGGATTACTCAGGGGTTACTCAGGAATTGTCAACTAAGTGTATTGTACATTACGGTCAGTATTTCTCATCCATGAAGACCTCGGAGAGCCCTGGGGTTGGATTTCATGAAATTGGCTCATTTGCAGTCTGTAGGTAATGTATTCCCAAGTATAGGATTCACTCAGGATATAACAACTGTCTAATATCATGTAAAGAAGGGATGCAAATCCATGTCCCGGGGAGTCAATTATACATTAGAGTTGTCTCGGGGGCCCAGTGTTAGTAATGCTACCGTGAAATGAATTCTTTATTCCAAAGTGCCATTAATTACTGGACAGGGGGCATAACAAAACTAAAGTGTAAGGATACAATACAAGTCTAATAATCAGAAAAGAACAAAAAACATGAGCATAAAGGGAAAATGAGCAACATGCACACTGTCAGGATTCCTCTGCGTGTCCAATCATAGAATCATAGAATGGTGGAGTTGGAAGGGAGCTCCTAGTAGGGCTGTGAAGTCAGTAAGTCAAAGATCTGACTCCGACTTCTCAATTTCCCTGACTCCGACTCCATCAAAATAGACACAGACTCCGACTCTAGAGCTCTCGCTGTGGAGTCTGTAAGCCAAACATCTGACTACGACTCCTCAATTTCCCGGAATCCGACGCCAACGCCACCAAAATGGACACCACCCTCGACTCCACAACATCACAACCCAGGGCTGTGAAGTCATTAAGCCAAACATCCGACTCCTTAATTTCCCGGAATCCGACTCCAACTTCACCAAAATGAACACCAAGATTGTGACCCGCCCACCAGGGCCGTGGGGCACTTGGAACCGGGCTGCAGTTCTGCCGGGGGAGTCACAGGGGTCGAGACCCGGCTCCGTGACCCTGGGTGGTCAATAAAAAGCGGGGAAAAAATAAATTTGGAAATATCGTGACGCCACCCGTGGTGTGCGGCTATGGGTAGCCGCTGCTGCAGTCGGGACCTCTGGTGATGATGGGAGTAGCAGCGAGGATGTTGAGACCTCCACAAACAGAGCTGGTCCCCAGGGCAATCGCAAAGTCTATTGATTTGCAGGGGTGCAGGGTTCACAGTCACAGGCAGTCTCCTGCTGCCGGATCACAGAATCAGTCTATCTCCCCTCAGGCGCAAGAATCTCAGACAGCATAGAGCTTTAACTGGGTTTACTCTCTTTTCTCGGCAGATGAAACAGTTTACAACAATTCAACAGCGGCTCCGGTGTGGTCTAAGCAGCCAGGAAGGTTTGTCTGCGTCACCCCCTTATGTGTCTCTTTTGGTCCTTTTCGGTCTGTTCCGCATGCTAGCTGTGATCCAGCGGTCATGGGCTTTCAGTGGGTGACCTACCGGGTCCCCTAGGCCCTAATACGATGGCCTGCAATTCACTGCACCGGAGGTTGGGTCTCGGGACATAAAGACCCCGCACCCCGCCGGGGTTTGTGGTTGGCGCCACTTTGGTTCCGGCCTAGACCACCAGTGTCCTTGCTAACTCAAGCACACCTGGACTCCTTCTATTTTTGACCTCGGTCTGCAGCCTTGGACCCGTGGCAAGCCTCATAGTGGCACAGGCAACCGGGTCAGTGTCCCCATAGTCCTCCCGTGGTGGTGTTCTCGCCTCTCCTGCTCTTCTCTAGCTTTCCACCCACCACCTGGCTCCTCCCGCTATCCTGTTGCTGGGCATAGAATCCCTAGACTTAGGATCGGGAGTGTGTTGAGTGTGTGTGCGGGGAGACTGACTTACCAATCCCGGCTGCTGCGCCATCTAGTGGCGACCGTTCCACAGGGGTGCCACAATTGACACCAACTCCACAGTCCTGCCTCCTGGCTCATGTGGTCCTACCCTACACTCAAAGCAGGACTCATTAAATTATCCCAAATGTCTGTCCATGCAGCCCCCAATACCCCCATCATTTCCTTACAGTCCCCAATATTCCCATGCATTATATCCCCCCCCGTCTTATTTTAGGGAAAACAGGGTAGCTGCAGTGGTCAACTGCTCAATAGCCTTAACATTACCAATGTTAAGGGAATTGTAGTAGGATGGCAGTGATGGGCAAAGGTAATCTGGGTACCTGGTCTGACCCTGTAAACTGGCGGTCCATAGCTGACTCTGTTCCCAGCATTACCGCTAAAGCTGAGGATGTCTGGCCACCACCCTTGCTTGCTCTTGACCAACCCTGGGCTAACACCCCCTCACCTCCATTCAGGGAATGGCATAGAAACAGCAACTCTCCACAAGATGAGTCTTTCAAGGAAAAGGCTTCTGGAAGGCTTCAGCAGAACTACACAGCATTAGGGTGGGTGTACTATTCGGGTTCATGACCAGGGTAGCTGTGTTAAAGTAAGCCAATAGTTAATACTTACCGGGATCCCATTCTCTCTTCCTGGTGTGACGCGTCGCTGCGTCACTTTCGGGATGCCCCTTATCTTCTTGGCATACGTGATTGGCTATTAGAGCCAATCACGTGACTTCACCCCAGAAGCCCGGAACTGACATGGCGCCGGGGCACAGCTGAAATGGGTAATGCGGACCTGGTAAGTATACTATCCAGTCTCTTTTTGTAGACTTCTCTTTAAGGGGAACTCAAAACCTCCAGTGGCTACCTGTTCCGTTCATTATTCACCCTCAGTATCAAAAAGTTATTTCTAATATCTAATCTGTGTCTCCTCCCATTCAGTCTCATCCCGTTGCTTCTCGTCTTTCCTTGTGCAAATGAGAATAAAGCTGATCCCTCTACAGTGTGACAACCCTAGAATAAAGCTGATCCCTCTACAGTGTGACATCACTAGAATAAAAAACTGATCCCTCTACAACAGAGGTCCCCAGCTCCAGGCCTCGAGGGCCGCCAACAGTGCAGGATTTCAGGATTTCCTTAGTATTGCACAAGTGTAATGATTCCAACCCCTGTGCAATACTAAGGAGATCCTGAAAACATGCACTGTTGGCGGCCCTCAAGGCCCGGATTTGGGGACCCCTGCTCTACAGTGTAGCATACCTAGAATAAAGCTGATACCTCTAGTGTGACAGCCCTACATATAAAACTGATCTCTCTATGGTGTGACAGCACTAGAAAAAAGCTGATCCCTCTATAGTGTGACAGCCCTACAATAGAGCTGATCCTTCTACAGTGTGACAGCCCTACAATAAAGCTGATACCTCTACAGTGTGACAGCCCTATAATAAAGCTGATCCCTCTACAGTGCGACAGCCCTACAATAAAGCTGATCCCTCTACAGTGTGACAGCCATGGGATAAAACTGATCCCTCTACGGTGTGACAGCACTATGTGAGTGGTCAGTCATTTGCAGTGGCATAACTTGAAGCCCCAATGCAAAAGCTCCAATAAGGCCCCCAATTATTGCAAATCTTTAACAGTATTGGTCTTTTCATAAAGGCCAAAGGGACTTTTGGGGCCCCCCACGCTCCTGGGCCTGTGTGCAATTGCGACCCCTGCACCTATTGTAGTTACACCCCTGGTCATTTGCATTCTTGCAGTTTAGTACCGACTAGATTTTCATGTGCCTAGTAAATGTTGGACCGGTAGACAAGAAGAAAGGTCTATTGAGTAGATTAGTTAATTTTTGCTAGAATTCTGGTGTAAAATGGTTTGAAATGTCACAAAATTGAGCGTCTTTTATTGTACCCCTGTGCCAGCAACATATTTGAAAAGTGTATGGCGCTTTGTCAGGAGGGGCCATGGCTGATCCCAGCTGAAATATCCATCATAGTTTACATTGCACCCGTGGATTAAAGACAACAGTCATCCTCCAGTGCTTCATGGGAGTACATTTCTTGCGGTGGAGCACGGCAGCTGAAATATGCGCCAAATTCATTAAGAGGTCTCCGCTTCCTAATTAATTTGGCACGTCTTACTCCAGCGTACCGCTCAACAAGACTGACAGGAAAAATGCCAGTTTTGATGACTCAGAACCTATGTCTACAACAGATTAGAATCTAGACGTGAAGGAGGCAGTGGGTGAGGATAGAAGCTGCTGTTAAACATTGAAGGTAGCGGCACTCAGGTCAATGTAAAACAATCATTCATTGTAGCTTCATTAAAAGCAAACACAGGGTAGCGAGGTGTTCAGGGGAGAGGACGTAGTACTGTTGATTGAGCCTCAGTGTATAGCACTGCTACATAGCAGCACTATACACCAAACAGTGCTATACACCGAACAGTGCTGTAGATCAGGTCCCTGCCAGAAGTCAAGACATTGTGGTCAGATCGCTGCCCTGCCCACCATAATATGCCGTTCCTGGAGCCATGTCACTGAGGCCAGCCCAACGTGTCATTGACTCACCGTGGCCGGCTGACTCCGGTTGATACAGGCGATGCTTCCTTCCTCCTTGTCACGGGTGGACCGCGCCTGCCGGTAGTGGGGCCCGGTGTAGTGCAGATCAAAAGTGAAGACGTCTTGGTGGAACAGATTAAAGGGGTTTAATTTATTCGTGACGCCACCTATGAGTAGATTCGGTAAGGGCTACCGATGCTGCGGAACCTCCGGGGGATGGACAGCAGCAAGATGTTACGCTCCCCACAGGCTGAGCGGTGATCCCCGGGGGCTGGAGCTGCTCAAGATGTTGTGCGGCAGCTGCGGTTACCTTGTTGTGCGGACGGACAGTTCATAAGGAAGCACGGACACAGAAAGTCTCTATAACGGGTCTTTACTGTAACCAGCAGGCAGTACATGGTATACAGTGGTTGAGTAGTAGACCGGGTGGACTCAGCAGTGAGGGTGTCCCTTAGAGATCCGCAGTGTTCCTCCTTTCTACCTACTTAGTGTGCCAGTGTCGCCCGGGAATACCAGGTCGGGTACGGGGAGGCTGCTTCGATGCCCTATCCATGATTTACGTTCTGGATGCTTTGGGGAGCCTTGGATCCCTCAGTGGGTACACCGCTGGTTAGACGACTGAAGACTGGCTGGTGGTGGGGTGCTCCTGTGAAGCTGCTCCTCCACTCTTCTGGTTCGCGTGGCAGAGGTGAACTGCTACCAGCTTCGGTACCAGTGAACCGGCTGTGAGTTGTGGGCACGGGAGTCTTTTGGGAACCCGTGTAGATAATGCCCAATCCCGGTGGTTAAGGCCTCAGGTGCTGACACCCGACCGGTGACGGCCCAGGGGCCCGCACGGGGTGCGGAGCCCCCGCTCCTCTCCAAGTTCTAGTCTTAGACCCTTCTTCTCCGAGATCCAGACTATTCTCTCTCTATTCTAGTCTAGATTATTGTGTGTTCTACTACACTACCCTAACACTCCACCCCCCAGGACCTATGATTGGTCCCCTGTTCTAGGTGTTGCATGTTGGGTTGGATCTCTATGTTAACCGGATCATTGCTGAGTCAGAGGATATTGCGGCTGCATTTGTGGCTGCAATACCCTCCTGTGACGCACTCGTTGCGGGGCGCCACATCATCCCGACATGCCCTGCATAATTTTCTCTTCTGGGAGCTGTACCTACTGAGGCCACGGCGTGACAGGGTGGGGAAGCAGGCAGCATCCACCCCACACAGTGTGCTCTGAGCCGCCACAGAGCACACTGTCAGTGCTTAGGGCTGGTCTGCAGCGGCACCGCGGACCGGCATAAAAAACCCCAACAGCCCGATCTTGGTCTGCGAACCGGTGGTTGGGGACCCCTGATCTACAAGTAGGACTGCTACCTTTACAAATTGTATAGGATATCTGTTAATTTCTTGGTTTTTTGACACAACAGTCATGTGGCACTCAAGAGTGTGCAATATATGTGTCTAATCCGTGCACAGAAAAAGGCCAAAACTACTGAAACATAGATGAGTAAAAAAATCAATAATGTCACAAATGGGAGAGATCATTTTTTTGCATTCTGCAATCTGGGCAGGAGGTGTGTCCGACTGCCTTGCGCATAACAAAGTAGTCCTGTAATGGTAATCACCAGGTGATAAAGTTATTAGTTTAGAAAAACAATAGCACACATTGATAAGAGAGGCACAGCTGCTTTTTGGTTTTTAACCCTTACAGCATGATGTCTTCAGCTTAAAATAAGATAGTCAAACTTTCATAAAGTACTTTTCATAGATATTCTTACAACAAAAATTGGTTTATTCTATGTAATCTTTCACCATCACTAGTGACTCATTAGTTCTCCCCAGAGTAAATGGACCCTTTAAAATGGAGTAATTCAGCATTTATATTCTTGTTCTCCATCAGCATTGTGATCAGTCAGCGGGATGCACTTCTTGATTGTGTAATTGTTTGAGAAATGTTTTGATGATGGTTTTGAGCACTGGTTAATGACTGTTTTTATAAACTAACAACTCCAGAACGATAGACAATTGAGATAATTAGTTATTTATGAACAGATCGACTGTTTTTGTTTATTCTGTCTGGTAAATATTTTAGGAAAGAGAAGATGAAGTATAATTCCCTTCATTCATTCATTCCATTCATTGGGGAAATACAATGAATCCACAAACTTCACAACAATTTTATAAGTAATAAAAAAGCCAAGAAGCCAGCGCTGCCTGTGGTTAGCACACAATACATAAAGTGCATATGCACATATTCATTTCTAACTGTACTTTAACTGAGACATTTAGCAAACAATTGATCAATTCTTTACCTAGCCTCGTCATGAGGGTGAAGAGGACATTTCAGGCCGTTGCTCGGCAGGGCCCGCAGCCACCTGCCTATGGACTTGTAGCACGAAGGAGCAGGAGAAAGGAGAGAGAACAACAGCGCAGAAAGGCAAGAGCAGCATAGAAAGGCTTATAAAAGGTTTCTCAGTGGAGTGGACCTGGACTATCTGAGGGATGGCCAAGCTGTACACTGGGTGAGCACAGTACCCTGGTTGGGTTGTCGTTGCACCAACAAGTAAAGAGACTGGTAAGAACTGCAACCCCTGTGTCTGTCCAGTCCTTCTGCGCCTCCCTGCACCAATAACTAACTACCACCATTGTCCACACTAACTTTCATACTAAACCCTGGGGACCTGTTCCATCCGTGGGGAGTAATACACCTAGCTGCAACAACACCTATTTTCCGGGGTCACTATAAGCAGCGCTGGTCATCCCTGACCAGAAACCATGGATGGCGTCACTATAGACTTTATTATCTCCTGTAAATATCCCCTTTTCATGCTCGGTCCGGCCCACGGAATCTGGGGTTGCCACCGTGACTACTGAACAGACTAATACCCCAGAGTGTTTGAGTACCCCGGCCCTTGCAACCATTGCACCTGAGCAATGTGGTCTATGTCTAGAGACATGCTGCTAGTTGTCAGGTCCCCGTTACCCAAGCGGTTCCTTAGTCCCATGCCCTACCTATCCCATATCTGTTTCTTAGTAGAACAATTACCACGGTCTAGCGGTGGGCGCTCAGAAGTAGATCAGGAATACTGCAGCAGTTACATCCTGCACATGACCACTGTATCTGATCACGGTCTGTGGCGGTTATGACAGTAGTCACATGCGGGGCATGATCTACTTCTGAGCGCCCACCACTAGACCGTGTTAAACTGTTCTACTATTATCTATCTTCACTGGAGGACACGGCAGGCGCTGCTCGTAGTGGCTACAGGACCTGGATCACCAAGGCAACGCTCATATGCAGGGATTCTAGGACCTTTCCACGTCACTGCGTCCGGTCACATGGGACGCGAGGAGGCGGAGTCCGGATACTACTAGGAGCCGAGCGAGGATACCGCGAGTGCCGGAGCGCAGCTCTCGCTTCTCTTCATAACACCCGGGTGAGGATCGTTTTAACCCGCTTTGGCTTAAACCATAGTTGTGCATGGACGGCGCAACTCGCATAGGTTAGTAAATAAGCAGCTCACGTGCTCTGTAATTTCATTGAGGATACTGCACCATTGCGCCCCTATCTTTCTTTTGTTTTTACATATCTGTTTCTTAGTCTTGCTACATCAGCAAGTACCTATCTGTACCTGCCGGCTACTGTACCATCTGTTGCATCCTAAACCTGCATTGCTGCCATACCATCAGTGCCAGTCAATCTTCATCCAGCAGCCGTACCTACTGCTACAGCCAAATCAGCCCTGCTGCCGTACCCACTGTGCCTGTCCTACCAGCTGTCTGGCTGCACCTATCTACACCAGAGACTGTATCTGCCTGCATGTCAGACCTCTGGAGTCAGCTGTCATGGTACTGAGATCCCCTGGAGTGGCACCTGGTGTCTACCTACCAGCACAAGCCTATCCTCACTATCTGTGGTTCTAGAGAAGACGTAGTAGCTGCTTAGGTACACTCCTCCAGGTCGAGATCGGTGCCGCGGTCCAGTGGGTCCACTCCCGGAACATTACATTTACATCAATTAGGATTGAGTTGAATAAGCTTGATTGGAGCTTTAGTGTTGTTCCTCATGTCCTGTACACACAGGAGCTTCTTCTGATAAACTAGATGAAGGTGCAGATACAATTTAGGTTTTCTGACTTGAGTTTTAAAGAACAGAAACCATTTATCGGGACAAACATACAATAAGGTGCAACGTTAAATCACTTGCAACACATCGCGTCATGGAAATCACAAAATTAGCTCTCCTGCAGTTGGGCAATTATTGTAAATTGACTGTTTTTTTTCCTATTTGTAACATTAATAGGTTAATTTATTCCACAGAGATGCTTCTAACAAAACACACCTGCTTAGACTCTTCCCTGTGTGAATTCGAGGATTTTCCTTCTTGGAAGATGAAGCCGTGCAAGGAACGCAAGTGGAAAATACCCATAAGACGTCCTCAGAGGCCGGAGAGATTCAAGATGCAGGAATGGAACAATAACCATATTGTTAATGCTGATACTGGATTTAGTATCATCCATCAATCCTCAAGGATTATAAACCTCATGAGAATGATTGTACATGGTCCAATAACAATGCTTACACAATGAGCAGTGGACCCTTTTAGGCCATGTGCACACGCTGAGTATTTGGTGGGTTTTTTACCTCAGTATCTGTAAGGCCTCGTGCACACGTTGTGTATTTGGTGAGTTTTTACCTCAGTATATGTAAGGCCTCGCGCACACGTTGTGTATTTGGGACGTTTTTACCTCAGTATCTGTAAGGCCTCGTGCACACGTTGTGTATTTGGTGAGTTTTTACCTCAGTATTTGTAAGACCTCGTGCACACGTTGTGTATTTGGGAAGCTTTTACCTCAGTATCTGTAAGGCCTCGTGCACACGTTGTGTATTTGGTGAGTTTTTATCTCAGTATCTGTAAGGCCTCGTGCACACGTTGTGTATTTGGTGAGTTTTTACCTCAGTATTTGTAAGGCCTTGCGCACACGTGTTTTTGGTGAGTTATTACCTCAGTATCTATAAGGCCTCATGCACACGTTGTGTATTTGGTGAGGTTTTTACCTCAGTATATGTAAGACCTCGTGCACACGTTGTGTATTTGGTGAGTTTTTTACCTCCGTATCTGTAAAGGCCTCGTGCACACGTTGTGTATTTGGTGAGTTTTTACCTCATTATCTGTAAGGCCTCGTGCACACGTTGTGTATTTGGTGAGTTTTTACCTCAGTATCTGTAAGGCCTCGTGCACACGTTGTGTATTTGGGGAGTTTTTTCCTCAGTATCTGTAAGGCCTCGTGCACATGTTGTGTATTTGGTGAGTTTTTATCTCAGTATTTGTAAGGTCTCGTGCACACGTTGTGTATTTGGTGAGTTTTTATCTCAGTATTTGTAAGGTCTCGTGCACACGTTGTGTATTTGGTGAGTTTTTTACCTCAGTATTTGTAAGGCCTCGTGCACACGTTGTGTATTTGGTGAGTTTTTTACCTCAGTATTTGTAAGGCCTTGTGCACACGTTGTGTATTTGGTGAGTTTTTACCTCAGTATATGTAAGGCCTCGTGCACACGTTGTGTATTTGGTGAGTTTTTTACCTCAGTATTTGTAAGGCCACTGTCCCCATGGTGCGTTACTGCGTTTTTTAATGCTGTTTGGTCACAAAAATACAAGAAAATCCTTATGCCAGAAAAGTCAATGAGAATCGGGAAGTTTTGTGCACATGTTGCTTATGTTTTACTTGCTGATTTGGTTAGGAAAATAATATGTAGCATGTCAATTCTTGGTGTCTATTTCCACCCGAAATGCATCGAAAACGCATTAAATTTGTGAGCTAGCATCTAATATTCACCTTAGCCACAGATTTTATATGCCATGTGTATACTGGGAGGGCGGTGACATCACAATGGGGACTAGCTCTGTGGCGCTGGAGCTGGCTGTCGTCTCTTCTCCCCCATCCTCTCTGGGATTGTGGTGCAGAGGAAGTCAGGCTCTGGTGCTTCCCCTTTATAAGGCGGATTTCTGCCTATGGTTGAGCTGCGGCCAAAACAACGCAACCCCCGTTTTCAATTACATATCATTGATGTTACGTTTATACAATCAATAAAGTTGGAAAAAAGATATCCTATTTGTCTTCATTGTTCATTGCGTGGTGGAGAGAACCGGTGGGTGGGTCTCGGCAGTCATATAGTTAAGACAGGTAAATCTCCTGACAGTATGATGTTGGGGGGGGGGGGCATAAATTGAAAGCATGGGCAGGGCAGGTTTGTACTTCATTTCCAAGAATGTAAGTATGAAAGCAAGCAGTTATATTATTTTGGAAGAACATTTGCTTCATTTTGAGGTCATTCATCAATGTGATTACTTTATGCATGATAGAGCCCCTGCTGACAAAGGTAAGGCCATGACAAAGTTTCTCAATTAGGATAACAACAATCTATGGCTGGCTTCACATTAGCGTTTGTGTCTGCATGCTGATGGCATGCAGACACAAACGCTGTCAAAAGCAGTGTGTAAATGATGTGTCCGCAGCGGATAATGTCCGCCTGCGGACACATCACTAGGGAGCCCGGCCAGCCAATCGGCGCTGTCCGGGGGCGGGCCGGAGGAGGAGTTCAGCACCGGAGATCTCCGCCCCCCGGCCGCCGGTAAGCTCCGGGACGTGTCGGCGGGGAGAACAGCTGATTTGACAGCTGTTTGAATCTCCCGCGCCGACACCGAGAGGAGATGTCGGCGCGGGAAGATTCAAACAGCTGTCAAATCAGCTGTTTCTCCCCGCCGACATCGCTAGCAGATTACCGGTGAGCTCCTGTGACATCACCGCCGGCCACCGGGAGAGATCTCAATGTGATCCGCAGCGTTCTCCTGCGGTGTCATGCAGAGGACACTGCGGACCCATTGAGATCAATGCATTTTTTGTGCGCTTGCAGGCGCTTGCGGATAGAGCAAGCGCCGCGAACGCACAAAAAAATGCTGCAAGCTGCGTCTGGAGTGCGGTCGGAGGGCGCATAAATTATGCGCATCCTAACGCAAATGCTGCCAAACGCAGCCATACGCAGGCACATGCGTTCCCATGTTAAACATAGGAAAGCATGTGCGCAAGCGTTTGGCTGCGTTTGGTACGCAGCGTTCTATACGCTAATGTGAAGCCAGCCTAACACCTTACACTGTGGGTAACCATGGACTCACTGGCAGACACAGACAGAAAAAGGCCCCTGTGTAAGAACAATATATGGACCTTTTTCAGCCCAATAGCTCTTAAAAATGCAAAATTGCACTGGCTTTGAAAGTAGAAATGGGCCCCGTTACCTCTTGGGACCCTATGTGGTTGCATAGGTTGCACCAATTGTATGTCCGCCCTTGACCAGCCTTGATGAATCCAGACCTAAATGACTCTACACGGTGATAAAAGGTAAAGGTGACATGACAAAATACTAATTGCAATGAAAAATCAGCAATAAAACACTTGAATGTTAAAGTTTTGTGGTTTTGCAAAGATTTTTTTGTTGTCGGCCCTGTATACTCGCTTCTCTGTTTCACACATACAATAGATATTACCTTGCTCTTTGTAATTAACTCATCTGCATTATGTTTCAGTTCATGCATTACAAAGAAAGAGCCAATAATCGGGAGGTCAGGCACATTAAGTGCGGATGATATGTGTGATATAATGACGGCGTTTGTATCGGCTCAATAGTGGTGTAAATTATGTTTCTCTGGAGCAGGTAATTATGGTTCAGTGGATCCCACTTATATCAAATTCACTCATCAATTTTCTTGTCATGTTGAATCTGTTGGATACTGGGTTATAAATTACTTGCTGGGATAATGAACAGCTCGGATTGTTGCAGGGAACATAATCATACCATTGCGAGATCTAGTGGGATTTCTGGGGTCTGTCTCTGGAGAGTGCTAGTCATCATGTTGGATAATAAATAGTAGAGGACGTCTTTAGATGTAGCATTCAGGAAACAAAAGGCTATAGCCATAATGGTTAAAATGTGCGATTCACTAGCCACCTCTCTACTAATAATTTTTCATTTTTATGAAGCAGGGTATTAAATGGACACAGTCAGGTCACTTTTCAGTATACTAATAGTACCCTTGAATAGTGCCTGGGCAGACCTTCCAAAACATGCAAAAATCATTACTGTACCCTTTGTAGTTTTCTTGCTATAAGCACCTGCACACCCTGCAGGCTGTTGGTGCACTAGTCCAGTCCATTACTTTTACTTCTGAATAGTCCACAGTATGTAAATGTTATTAAAATAACCACGCCTATCCAAGCTAGTATTCCCTCTCCTCTGTGCTCTCTGTCTCACTGCTAGCTTTCATTTTCATTTCATGTCCTTCTTCTGAGGGTAAGGGAGAGATGGCAGGCTCCTAGCTGAGCTACCAGATAAGGCTGTCTCTTCCTGTGCTGACCTCCTGGTGGAAGGTGTTTGTTGCTCTGAGCAGAGAAGCCTGTGCTGGCTGTGAGAGATTCTATGTGTTTATTTGAACATTTGTTTTCCTGCATACAAGGGAGAGAAGCACAGACTGGAGGATACAGACCCCCCCAAGTAAATGATTTCCACTGAACTTTCCTTGTGTGCTTGCAGAGAAGGGCAGTGAATAGGCCATGACGCGCATGCGCAATGCGCTTATTAAAGCCGGGCCGATCACGTGATCAAGCCCATAATGCACTGGGGCCGATCACGTGACCGGCCCCATAATGCACCGCGCCGGATATGACGTGTATAGAATGACACAGAGGGCGGGATATTCCAAATACTGGGGGCAGACAGGACAAAGAATAATGCCGCCCAGTGGGGCGTGCACTACACCACGGGGAGTGGTGAATGGAGCGTGGCCACGCCTTCCCAGTCCCCCAAACTCGAGGACTGCTGTAAGTTTAAACTAATTTTTGAGATGTTTCATAGGGACACTTTAGATGATAAAGGGATAGATAGGGAGCTGCTAGGAAGGTGTAGGGACAGCTAGAGATAGTGTAGGCACTTAAAAGCAGGTGACAGGTTCCCTTTAACAATTGTGTTTGAGGCAGGTTGAACTTGATGGACCTAGGTGTTTTTTCAACCTTTGTAACTATGTGTATGAAATGTTTATTTTCTATAAATCATTTCTTTCAAGAGGATCACAACATGTATTAAATTAGAATATTTCAGTGCACTGAAGGACGATGTGATCACATTGGAGAGTTATAGAAACACTTCAAAACAATCACTAAAAGGTTTTCTGCAAAGAACCGCATCCCATCAAAATGAATGGCAAAATAATGTTACGCTGCTTCCATCCTGTTTTTGTTCTCTGCCCCTTCTGACCCTGTTGACATTTTCTAACTTTGCAGATTTTGATACGACCTCAAATTCCATGAACCAAATGTTTACTCTGTGCCTCGTCTCAACCGGGCATTAAATGCAGCTAAGGCGCTTCAAACTGATCCGGCCGGATGCTGCGCCAGCTATAATTTCCGTGCCTTTGTCAAGTGCTGTGTGATATGATTGCACTTCACTGCTTGCCCCAAAAGATATTCCAGCGAAACGACAACCAAAATTGTTATCTCTGTAGGCTCGAAAGAAAAAAGTTATGAGTTTGAAATACCTTTGATTCTATAGTGGATTGCGGATAAATAACCAGAGTGTGCAAACAACTTACCGAGTCCTGAGCTCGTGGTTCTTATTACATTTTGCTGCTGCAGAGGGTCTGTACATCCTTTATCAGTAAGGCCTCATTCACGCAGAGCGTTTGTGCTCCATTTTTTGTTGATCTGCAAAATAAGCATCACAAGCGCATCGTCTGTTTGTGTTGCTTTTATGCCCTGTTGGTAGGCAGACATACACTGAGACACACACACTTTATTACCCTCCCCAGCTACTCCACGGTGAGCCCCGGTGACGTGTTTCTTCCAGGTATCAGCAGGACCTGAGAGTCCTTCACAGGAAGTGATCATTTCTGCAGTACAGTGGGATGCTGGAGCATGACTCTGAACAGCGCAAGCAATCAGACAGTACGATGTTGAGGCGTCCTAAGGGGCCAAGTAAAATAAAGTAAAGGGGGAAAAAGTTTTAAAAAATTAAAAAAAAAATATATAAAAGTTCAACTCACCCTTCTTTTGCCCCATTGCATATAAAGCTATTAAAAAAAAATTAATAAATACACATATTTAGTATCACCGTGTATAATTACTAACCCAGGAATGCACAATCTACCAAGATAAAAAATCAACTAATCTGATCTGTAAACTGCGTAATGGAAAAAAATGTAAAAACGACAAAATTATAATTTTATTCTTGCGCAACATTGCAATAAAATGCAATAGCGGGCGATCAAAACATCACAACTACCCAAAAATGGTGTCATTAGAAACATCAGCTCATGATGCAGAAAATAAGCCGTAACAAAGCCCCAGATCCCGAAAAATGAGGATGCTCTGGGTCACGGAAACTGGCGCAAAAGTGCAATTCTTTTTTTTTTTTTACAAACTTCAGATTTTTTTCCCCCACTTAGATAACAGTAAAAGTAACATGTCTGGTGTCTATGAACTCGTACCAACCCGAGACATCATACCGACACGTCAGTGTTACCATATAGTACTGACCCCAGACATCATACTGACACATCAGTGTTACCATATAGTACTGACCCCAGACATCATACCGACACCTCAGTGTTACCATATAGTACTGACCCCAGACATCATACCGACACCTCAGTGTTACCATATAGTACTGACCTGAGGCATCATACCGACACGTCAGTGTTACCATATAGTACTGACCCCAGACATCATACTGACACCTCAGTGTTACCATATAGTACTGACCCCAGACATCATACCGACACGTCAGTGTTACCATATAGTACTGACCCCAGACATAATACCGACACGTCAGTGTTACCATATAGTACTGACCCCAGACATCATACCGACACCTCAGTGTTACCATATAGTACTGACCCCAGACATCATACCGACACGTCAGTGTTACCATATAGTACTGACCCCAGACATCATACCGACACATCAGTGTTACCATATAGTACTGACCCCAGACAACATACTGACACGTCAGTGTTACCATATAGTACTGACCCCAGACATCATACCGACACGTCAGTGTTACCATATAGTACTGACCTGAGGCATCATACTGATATGTCAGTGTTACCATATAGTACTGACCTGAAGCGTCATATTGACACATCAGTGTTAACATATAGTACTGACCCCAGACATCATACCGACACCTCAGTGTTACCATATAGTACTGACCTGAGACATCATACTGACACCTCAGTGTTACCATATAGTACTGACCTGAGACATCATACCGACACCTCAGTGTTACCATATAGTACTGACCTGAGACATCATACCGACACATTAGTGTTACCATATAGTACTGACCCTAGACATCATACCGACACCTCAGTGTTACCATATAGTACTGACCTGAGACATCATACTGACACCTCAGTGTTACCATATAGTACTGACCCGAGACATCATACCGACACCTCAGTGTTACCATATAGTACTGACCCGAGACATCATACCGACACCTCAGTGTTACCATATAGTACTGACCGGAGACATCATACCGACATGTCAGTGTTACCATATAGTACTGACCCCAGACATCATACCGACACTTCAGTGTTACCATATAGTACTGACCCAGACATCATACCGACATCTCAGTGTTACCATATAGTACTGACCCGAGACATCATACCAACACCTCAGTGTTACCATATAGTACTGACCCCAGACATCATACCGACACCTAAGTGTTACCATATAGTACTGACCTGAGGCATCATACCGACACGTCAGTGTTACCATATAGTACTGACCCGAGACATCATACCGACACCTCAGTGTTACCATATAGTACCGACCCCAGACATCATACCGACACCTCAGTGTTACCATATAGTACCGACCCGAGGCATCATACTGACACGTCAGTGTTACCATATAGTACTGACCCGAGACATCATACCGACACCTCAGTGTTACCATATAGTACCGACCCCAGACATCATACCGACACCTCAGTGTTACCATATAGTACCGACCCGAGGCATCATACCGACACGTCAGTGTTACCATATAGTACTGACCCCAGACATCATACCGACACCTCAGTGTTACCATATAGTACTGACCCCAGACATCATACCGACACGTCAGTTTCACCATACAGTGAACAAAAAACCTAAAAAAAAGTAGCGAAATTTCACTTTTTTTTGCCATTTTCACCGCACTTGGAATTTTTCACATTTTCCTGTGCACTATATGGTAAAACAAATGATTTGACACAATAGTACAACTCGTCCTGCAAAAACCGAGCCTCATATGTCTATACTGATGGAAAACTAAATATATAAATATACTACATACATTATATGTATAAATACGGTATACATATTACAATATACGGTATATATTTGTCATGAAGATATAAAATAAATGTTATACTTTATATACATACATATAATATATTATAATTATAAAGACGGGAATTCTTTAATATTTAATATAATAAATACAATATAATTTATTAATATATTATATTTATTATAAGGTCACACAGACATGTAGTTAACGTGTCCTTTGTCCTACGTATGTTCTCCAAAACCTCTAAAATACCCATCTAACCTCGGGAAATGATATGTGCCAAACTGAGACGGGCGAGACTGGGGCACCCAGACCTGTGTCTTCCAATCTGAGCTATGTATAGAAATAAGAGCTAGTTGGTGGTAAAATATGTGGAGTCCTGCCCTGAACAAACCTGACGTAGGTCAGAAATAAGCTTCTCGCTGCCTATGACCACAAAGCTTCTATTATTGTCCTTTCCATCTTCACATAATGCTCTAAACTCTCAACCAACTGACTGCTGCAATTACAGGGAGGCTGATTACATAGTGATTCACATATTCAGAGGGAAGGGGTTCATTAAAATACTATTTAAGGTACATTTTCTAAAATACTTTGGGGTTGCATGAAGAGATCTATCAATGTGCACAGGGTACTGTTTACAGTCCACCGTCATAAGGGCACGGGGGTGCCAATATCGATAATTAGGGTGCCAACCAGTGTTGGGATGGGCCGGGGGACAGGGTGGCATATGTCCCCCAGGCCTGTGCTTCTGGAATGGTTTTGTTTTGGGCCTTGGAATACAGCTCCCAGCCAGGGCCACACCGTCCATTGGAAAGTTTGAGCCCTGAGTCCCAAGCGGCAGCAGCCAGGGGGAGCAGCATTAGAGAAGGGGGCGGCGCCAACATCGGTGCCCAGCTTCATGAGAGACGGCGGCCGCCGCAGCGTCCCCGGTAAAGTGGCGGCGCCCTGTCACTGTAGGCTGCAGGGGCGGCAGGGCTTGAGTCTGATAGCACATCCCCTTTCCCCTTTCCCCCCAGTCCTCAGCTAAGGCCACAGGGGCGGCGGGGCTGAGATCTGCTAGCACCTCCCACCAACCCCCCGGTCCTCTATACAGCTCAGGCGGCAGGCGGCTGCTCCCAGGACAGGCACTTGTACACAATATGTAGATGTGGCGCCCCTCTGGTTAAACTGCCACCAGAGGTACTGCACTTCTGCGGTTAGTAAGTGTAGTGCCCCTGTACAGTACACAACATGACCCAACACTTAGGCCCTGGTACAATGGGAGGACCCTGAGGGCGGGTTAGGTCACAAAAAGGGGAGCAGCAACAGGAGTAGAGAGGAGACATCTGTAGGAGGAGACCGAAGGAGGAACATCAACTGATGAGGAGTGGTAGTCAAGAGTGCAGAGGTGGTGTGGTGACGACCGGAGGGAGAGGACTGACTGGTAGAGACAGACTAGAACACTTAGGATGCGGAGAAGACACCGTGCACCATGCCGGATATGACATACCGGCCGGTGCATCATAGGAGGAAAGGAGGGCGGGAGATTCCAACAGAGGAGGAGATGAAGAAAGAATAATGACGCCTGCGGGGAGCGGGACTATCTAAGCTGCCGGTCATTATCCCCAAAGGTTCTGCAGCAGCGGTGGCCACCCTGGCCACATACCGCAGGTGGCGTCACGAATACCCCTTTTCCCCTCAGACTTTCCCTAACATCACACCCGTTTAATCTTTTAATGACACCGCCAGGGTCACAGGATCGGGTCTCGGCCCCCGTCTGTCCCCGTGAAAGGAACCAAAGAGAAGTGAAGAAGAACAACGAGTAACCGCCCGGTTCCCGAGTCTTTCCTGACCCTGGAGTGGACGTGTCATAGATCCCTGTGCTGCTGCTGTGCAGGGATCTACTCCGGGCACTATGACTCACCTCCCTCCTCCCAACCTCCGCAGGCAGGTAGGGAACAGGGGGGAGGCAAATTATTGTGTATCCCTCTCTGCTTTATTCCTTCTCCTGTGCACATACAGGAGCATCTCAATGAATGAGAAGATCATCAAAAAGTGACTTTATTTCAGTAATTCAATACATAAAAGTGAGACACATATATTATATAGAGTCATTACACACAGAGGGATCTATTTCATGTGTTTATTTCTGTTGATGTTGATGTGACTCACCGTGGCCGGGACTCGGTTTAGACAGGCGATGCTTCCTTCCTCCTTGTCACGGGTGGACCGCGCCTGCCGGTAGTGGGGCCCGGTGTAGTGCAGATCAAAAGTGAAGACGTCTTGGTGGAACAGATTAAAGGGGTTTTTAATTTATTCGTGACGCCACCTATGAGTAGTTCGGTAAGGACTACCGACGCTGCGGAGCCCCCGGGGGATGGACAGCAGCAAGATGGAACGCTCCCCACAGGCTGAGCGGTGATCCCCGGAGGCTGGAGCTGCTCAAGATGTTGTGCGGCAGCTGCGGTTACCTTGTAGTGCGGACGGACAGTTCATAAGGAAGCACGGACACAGAAAGTCTCTGCAACGGGTCTTTACTGTAACCAGCAGGCAGTACATGGCATACAGTGGTTGGGTAGTAGACCGGGTGGACTCAGCAGTGATGGTGTCCCTCAGAAATCCGCAGTGTTCCTCCATTCTAACTAATTGGTTGCCAGTGTCGCCCAGGAATACCAGGTCGGGTACGGGGAGGCTGCTTCAATGCCCTATTCATACGTTCTGGATGTTTTGGGGAGCCTTGGATCCCTCAGTGGGTACACCGCTGGTTAGACGACTGGAAGTTGGCTGGTGGTGGGGTGCTCCTGTAAAGCTGCTCCTCCACGCTTCTGGTTCGCGTAGCAGAGGTGAACTGCTGCCAGCTTCGGTACCAGTGAACCGGCTGTAGGTTGTGGGCACGGGAGTCTTTTGGGAACCCGTGGTAACGATGCCCAATCCCGGTTGGTAAGGCCTCAGGTGCTGACACCCGACCGGTGACGGCCCGGGGGCTGCACGGGGTGCGGAGCCCCCGCTCCTCTCCAAGTTCTAGTTCTCGACCCTCCTTCTCCGAGTTCTAGACTATTGTCTTCTGTTCTGTCTAGACTATTGTGTGTTCTACTACACTTCCCTAACACTCCACCCACCAGGACCTAGGATTGGCCCTCTGTTCTAGGTGATGCATGCAGGGTTGGATTTCTAAATTAACCAGATCACTGCCGGGTCAGAGAATATTGCGGCTGCATTTATGGCTGCAATACCCTCTTGTGACGCACTCGTTGCGGGGCGCCACAGATGATCAATGAAAACCCAAAGGTCATTATCTCAGAAAATTAAAGTACGGAGGATGAAGGGTTAAAAATTGTGCTGCCGTATTCCATGAGACATGAAAGGGTGAATATAATATTGATTTATTAGTCAACGTGTTTCAGGCCCCCCTGAAACATGGCAATATGATATTGATTTGTCCTGAGGAAGGGTCCAAGGAGCCCTGAAATGCGTTGATTAATAAATCAATATTATATTCACCTTTCGATGTCTCGTGGAATACGGCAGTGCAGTGTTTAAGGCTGGCTTCACAACATGGCAGAGTCCGGTCCGGGGCTGTCAGAGATGACCCTGACAGCCCCGGACCGGATCAGCACACCGAACCGGAGGGCTAATATACCCTCCGGTCCGGTGTGCTACTGGACTCAGCTGCAGCCGCTGATTGTTTAGGTCCGCGGCTCACGGGGAGCTAGCCGCGGTCCTGAAACAACAGCGGCGTGCAGTTCCCGGATCCTCCCGGACCGATTAATCCGGGAGAATCCGGGATACGGCAAATTGCAACATTTTTGTGTACATTGAGAAAAATCCGATTTCTCCCGGATTCTGCCGGAGAGATGGAAACCGGATGGCAGAGAGCTGCCATCTGGCTCCATCCAGCCCTATAGGCTACTATGGGGCCAAAATCCGGTCCGGGGCTGTCCGGTTTACTCCGAAGAGCCCCGGATCGGACTGTGCCGTGGTGTGAAGCCAGCCTAACCCTTCATCCTCCCCACATCTTCTAGAGAGACTCCGCTCTGGCCAACCCCTTGGTGTCAGCCTTCGAGTCATTTAGACCCCCTGGGCCTGAACCTGGCGACCACCTACGGTTTGTTTCACACCGGTTTGTAGAATCCGGGGGAATGCTGGTAAAACCTGCTGATTCCCCTGCAATTGTAAAACCTGGTGCAACTGGATGCCCCCACATCGGTATATTCACTGATCCATCTCACGTCTCACGCATCAGTGACAATACCGGTGTGTAAAGATCCAGTTGCACCAGGTTGTGTTTGTTTTCTAGATGGATCTGGTGGAAAATGATGCGCCCCCTAGTGGATGTGTTATCTAAAACTGGGTTCTGGGCACGCTCAGTCAAAAAAACTCAGATCCGACGTCCAGATCTAACGGGATCCAGATTCCACCGAATTTGGGTTCCATAGAGCACCATTATAATTTAACCCCTATTGCCCTTGATCCAGGTGTTCTCAGTTTTTAAATGGTCACCAAAATTGCTGCAAACTGCATTTTTGTTTCAGATAAAAACCGTGAACAACCGGATCAGGGGGAATCGCAAACAACCAAATGCACCCGCAACTTCCTCCGGCCACATTGAAAGTCAATGGGGCAAAAAACGGATACGGGTGCATCCGCGTTCATTTTCCTAATTGTCAATTGAGTATTTAATGCTACATCTATATATAGAGTACAGCAGGTGAAATAAGTATTGAACACGTCACCAATTGCCTAAGTAAATATATTCTTAAAGCTGCTATTGGCATTTATTTATCTCCAGATGTCCATAACAACCCATCCAATCCACAGAGTCAAAGAAATCAAACCATAGATGTCCATAAATTAATTGATGTGTAATAAAAAGAAATGACACAGGGAGAAAATATTGAACACGTTATTGAAATGTAGTTTATATTTTGTATAAAAGCCTTTGTTGGTGATGAAGCTCCAGACGCCTGCTGTATGGAGACACTCGTCCCTGCATTGCCCATGTGGATTTTGGTCCATTCTTCCACACAAACACTCTTCACCTTCTGCAGGTCCCGTGGATCCTTCTATGATCTCTGATCTTTAGATCCTTCCAGACATTTTCTAATGGATTCAGCTCAGGTGATCGGTTCGGATATTCTAGCAGAACGCTGCGGAGGGCAACGCAAATGTGAAGCCAGCCTAAGTGCCTACTAAGTTTTCACAAGAGTCTCGGATGGTGAAGATGGACTGGCCTGCCGGTAGACACCAGCACTGCCAGAGACAGGCAGGTTGGTTTTGGGTATATGGACAGGCAGGATAGATTCAGGAACTGGAGGCAGGCAGGTCTGAAAGGAGAGGACAGGAGCAATAAGACAGGAGATGGAACCGGAGACTGGCAGGACGGCAAACAGACTAGAGTACTGGCAGAAGCAGAAACCCTAGGACCGTAATTGTTCTGCCACCTCCCTGCAGGGGAAGGTGCCTTAAATACACTGGAGTGGAGTTGGTAAACCAAACATTCGACTCTGACTCCTCAATTTCCCTGAATCTGACTGCAACAAAATGGACAATGACTCCACAACTCCCAACTTCATAGTCAGGGCTGTGAAGTCAGTAAGCGAAACATCTTACTCCCGACTTCTCAATTTCCCTGAATCCAACTCCGACTCCACCAAAATGGACTCTAACTCCACAACCATAGCTGTGAAGTCAGTAGGCCAAACATCCGACTCCTCGATTTACCTGAATCTGACTCCACCAAAATGGAAGCTGACTTTGACTCCAGAATTCCAGCTCCACAGCCCTGCCTCCCAGCCATAGACTGGGGAACACATTAAGTGCACATGTTGCCCCTTTAAGAGGAGATTGTGCCCCAAGGACTATTAAGGACCATTTTTTTCCTAGTTTTTGGCTATTCCCTTCTTGGAGAGAGCTAATTTACATATTGTTCTCTATAAAAATACAGAATAAAATGTGTATCCATTTCAAACGTATGGTTATTCTTGAGCTCTGGTTTCTTACCCTGAATGGTCACTTTATGATCACCTACAGTGATTCTTTCCCTCTTTCTGCACAGTGGGATCCAGTGGGATCTGGTTAGTTCAGTTTATATCTCTGTTGTGATATTACATTTCCCCTCTATTTCACTGATGACTTGGTAACATTACCATCAGCTCAGAATCTAATCTCCAGCAGCACATACTGATTTTTCTTTTTCTTGCTTCATTTCTTAAAATTATGTTTTTGTTCTTTGTAGCCTCGTGCCGGCGGTAAAGTCATTGCCGAAATGTGTTTGTCGAGAAATAATTACTTATAAATCAGAAGCTTATAATCACTGGTGGTTATTATCAAGAATAACATTGTATTACAAGAACGCAGATGCCATCTCCATCCTCTGAGTACGTGCTGGCTCCAATCGGATATACATACTATCCATTAACAGCATACTAATAGTAGTCAGAGATATTGACTACTCCCAGGTAAGACAAGGACACATGTGAGATGGACGGCGAGGAACTCAAAGTTATAAAGAACTTCAGCTTACTCTGATCGATGATCACTCAAGATGCAACGATGACACCAGAAGTCAATAGGAGAAAAGCTATGGAGAAATCAACAATGAAGTCACCGGACCAGGTCTGCACATCAAGGGACATTTCACTGGTGATGAAGACACGGCTCGTACATAGTCTGGTCTATTCTATAGTAACATTTCACTGGTGATGAAGACACGGCTCGTACATAGTCTGGTCTATTCTATAGTAACATGTCACTGGTGATGAAGACACGGCTCTTACATAGTCTGGTCTATTCTGTAGTAACATATGGAGGTGACACCTGGACGATAAAGAAACAAAACAGAAGAAGAATCAAAACCTTCATAATGTGGAGCTGGAGAAGGATGTTATCAATACCATGGATGGCAAGAAGAACAAAACAAGCCAGACATGTCACTGGAAGCAAGGATCACCAAGCTACGACTTGTCTACACATCATACAAAGAGAGCAATCACTGGAGGAGGACATCATGGAAGGAAGAATAGGAGGAACAAGGTGAAGAGGAAGACCAGCAACCCGATGACTTGATACAATCAAGATAACGGTATATAAGACCCTGGTGGACCTATCTAGGCTTGGTAAAGACCCTGTTGGACCAATCTAGGCTTGGACAAGGCCCTGGTGGACCAATCTAGGCTTGGAGAAGACCCAGGTGGACCTATCTAGGCTTGGAGAAGACCCTGGTGGACCTATCTAGGCTTGAAGAAGACCCTGGTGGATCTATCTAGGCTTGGTAAAGACCCTGTTGGACCAATCTAGGCTTGGAGAAGGCCCTGGTGGACCCAGCTAGGCTTAGAGAAGACACAGGTGGACCTATCTAGGCTTGGAGAAGACCCTGGTGGACCTATCTAGGCTTGAAGAAGACCCTGGTGGATCCATCTAGGCTTGGTAAAGACCCTGTTGGACCAATCTAGGCTTGAAGAAGACCCTGGTGGATCCATCTAGGCTTAGAGAAGACCCAGGTGGACCTATCTAGCCTTGGAGAAGACCCTGGTGGACCTATCTAGGCTTGGAGAAGACCCTGGTGGACCTATCTAGGCTTGAAGAAGACCCTGGTGGATCCATCTAGGCTTGGTAAAGACCCTGTTGGACCAATCTAGGCTTGGAGAAGGCCCTGGTGGACCAATCTAGGCTTGGAGAAGGCCCTGGTGGACCTATCTAGGCTCCCACAAGATCGATCTTCTTACAGAACATTCATCCATCAAGTCACCATGGCTTGAGATAAAAATGAAGGCCATTAAATAATAATAATAATACAGTCGCTGACAGAAGTTATGTCGTTTATCCGTGTTATGTAAATAAAAGCTTATAACCTGACGTTACATTCATCCATTGGTTGTATAAATTACTCTTTTGAAAGCTGAAACCCTCCCAAATGTGGTTTAGGTTAAGAAAATAAATTTGCATCAACGCTGAAATATTGATCATTTAATGAACACAGAATGGTCAGATTTTGGCAAGACAAAAGTTCTGTCGCCCACAGAAAGGGGCAGATTGTGATTCACTTTCCGGAATTCCCGGTGCCTCTTGTTAGGCCCAACAGGGCATCATGCGTGTGTCATGGTGCAACGATGACACTCTTTGAACCTACAAGTCAGAAAAGATGCTTTTGTAGAGTAGAAGGTGATTTGCAGAGCTCACATCCAACAGTTTTGGACCATTGGCGTGGTCATAGGGTCAGGATTTGGCAAATTGATTCACTTATGCTATATGATCCTTTTACTAGCCATAGTAGTGAGGATACGCAACATGACTGCAGAACTAATACAGTTTGGAGATCAGAAACTCGGTCCGTCATGATTCCTCTTGACAACCATGCGGTCTGCATTGAAGGGCTCGTGGTCAGCCACAACATGTGGCCACGTCTTTTAGTGCTAATAACTGCAGAATATTAACGTGAAACAGATACAGGAAATGGCTTCATAAAACCAGATATGAAATGAATATAAAACAAAGGGAGAAGAACTAAAATACATTTCTATTAGAAGAATCCCTTGCCAGCCACAGGTTTGTACTACATGTCCAATGTAACATTACATGCCCGCCATTCAAATGAATTATTATCCATGCGTTGAATTGATAAGTTGGTTCACTAGACCGCTATAAGTGACTGAAATTGCTCACAAGTCACTTTATTTATAGGAAGAAAGAAACAAGAGTGTGTGGCCTTATAAGTGGCTGTTTCTTAGTGTCACGAGGAATGATGTAGCATTGAAAATCAGTAAGCAGGATGGTAAGATGGGCTAAAGGCATGCAGGGGAGCTAGTCTGGTCCTTAAACTGGGGTCCCTAGGATAACCTGCTACCAGAGGTAACTCAGAAGGTGAGGAGGTCTGGGTCACCACCCTTGCCCTATGCTCATGATAAGCCCTAAGCTAAGTGTCCCTACTTCCCTACCTGTCACAGTGTAGTGAGAATGCTGTTGAGGGAATGGCAGTTATGGGTAGGGATGAGCAGGAAAGACTAGTCTGACCCTAGTCTGGGAACCGTGAATGGCCCTGATCCCGAAGGTATCTCTGAAGGTGAGAAGGTTCAGGCCTCCAGCCTCTCCCTAAAACCCCTCTGTGCTGTACAGTGACCGAACATCTTATACCGCTGTGACAGCAGCAGTACAAGATGTTTAGTGCAAACACTGATGAATAGTTAAATGTTAAGAATCCTGGTGTTTCTGTGGCTATTAACCCCATCTGCAGCCTCTGCTCAGCATGTCTGCACAGAGGCTGCCGATGCGGCTCATAACCCGGTGTTCGAAGGGTGAATAGGATGAATGTGTGGTGGCAGCATGTGTCTACAGAGTGTCCTCACACTATGTGTCTGCAGGGGCTAATTCCTATGTAAAATAATAGCCGCTAATTGCCGGGTTTGTATTTTAACTGTTAAAGCCGGCGGCGGGTTAGTACGCAATTTGCGTACTGTACAGACCCGGCATCTCCTGGCATGAGCTGTCCGAGGTCCTGTAAGCTCATTCATTACAGTATCAGGCGCTATGTTGAATTTAAATGCCCCTGCTGCCCTGGTGCTGAACATTTAGGCAGGGGTCATCTTCGCATTGGTGTGACCTCTATCATTTAAAGATACAGGTCGAGTGCAATGTGATTTTTTCACGCATTACACTCGCACGAGTCTTCCGCCAGTGGGTTTCCAGCCTAAAAGAAACTTTGTGGTTGATACGTTGACGACAACTGTTTTTTCGGATGTGCACTGTTTACCATTCCCACATTGCTCCGGTGACCCTCTGACAATGTGAGGAGTGCTTGTCCGAGAACAAGTCTGTATAGAACAGAAGATGAGCTCAATAACCATCTGCTCCTCGTCGAGGAGATTCAGGGTTGGAGTAAGGACCACTGGAAAATGAAGGTCATCAAGATTTCTCATTCAAAATGACAGAAATCCACTAGTCACCTGGGGGAAGCTACAAGCCAAGACTCCGAAAATAGGAGCTGTCCCCCTGAGGCATGAGTGTGACTCATTGATATTGCACTTCCAGTTGATCAAAGCAAAGTCCACTCTAATCTGATTAAAGGACAATTGTGCGCTCAGCCCCAGGACACGACAATGTACGGAGCGACCCTAGAGTCAATAACTTCCTTGTGGAAGAACAGCGTCCGTACAAAGCGTTCAAGGCATTGTCTTATAGTCATCTCCAGAATAGAAATGCTTATTTATGGGACTGTCTACCTTTAGAGGATCTCAGTCTGGTGCTGGATACTGCAGTAATATGTGTATTTAAAGGATTGTGCTACAAACAATTGTATATTTTAATGAATAGATCTTAGAATAATAATAAGTTCCACAATTGGATGTTAAAAAGAAATGTTCCTGTGCCGAGATATTCTTATAAATGTGTCCTTCTGTAATGTATGTGTCCGACCATGGAGGAAGAGGTCAGATATACCACAGCACCTGGGGAGGGGAGGAAGTAAGAGAGTATACAGACATTACAGCCGTGGATCACAGAATGTAAGAGTATACAGACATTACAGCCGGGGATCACAGAATATAAGAGTATACAGACATTACAGCCGGGGATCACAGAATGTAAGAGTATACAGACATTACAGCCGGGATCACAGAATATAAGAGTATACAGACATTACAGCCGGGGATCACAGAATATAGGAGTATACAGACATTACAGCAGGATATCACAGAATATAAGAGTATGCAGACATTACAGCTGGGGATCACAGAATATAAGAGTATGCAGACATTACAGCTGGGGATCACAGAATATAAGAGTATGCAGACATTACAGCCGGGGATCACAGGATACAAGAGTATACAGACATTACAGCTGGAGATCACAGAATATAAGAGTATACAGACATTACAGCCAGGGATCACAGGATATAAGAGTATACAGACATTACAGCCAGGGATCACAGAATATAAGAGTATACAGACATTACAGCTGGGGATCACAGAATATAAGAGTATACAGACATTACAGCTGGGGATCACAGAATATAAGAGTATACAGACATTACAGCTGGGGATCACAGCATATAAGAGTATACAGACATTACAGCCGGGGATCACAGAATATAAGAGTATACAGACATTACAGCTGGGGATCACAGAATATAAGAGTATTGTTGCACAGTCTTTGATGGGATTACAGCTCAAGCATTTTCCACGTCCAACTTTCTGTCTCTCAGGTTTCAGCGTTCTCTTTCCAACATACGTATAAGGGAGTAGCGGTTTCTCTTCACTTGCCGAACTTCGCTAATATTTTATGAGCTGCCTACATTTAATTTCTTCCTGTAGTAGAGGTTGCATATATAAGTAACATCAAGTGTTTAAATTGAATCCATGATTGAAATGCGTGTCATCTCCACTGACAGGACACATCGCGTGGAGTCAGTAACAGCTGTAGCTTCGCTTCATCTCGGGCCTTTAGGGGCATATTTATCAACCGGTGTAAATTTAAGGCAGTCACAACAATTCACTTCACGACTCTTCTAGCTGCAAAGTGATTTGCAGTCTGCATGTATTTATAAAACCATCGCCGGATGAAGGCAGTCACAGGGCAAAGCAGATGGTCCAATTGGTCTTTAAAGGCTGTCAGCAATCTATGTCATTAAAGGGAATGAAGTGACAGAGGAGATGAGCTGCGGTTGTGTAACTGAAAGGCAAAGGTGTGCAAGGAATTAGGTAAAATGCCCATATAGCAGCAGCTTTAAAAAAAAAGGACACACACTCGGCATATCTAAAAAGATTACAGCACCACTCCAGTGTTAGTTTCCGCTGAAGTGACACATTAAAGTATAACCGCCATTTAAGTTTTTATTTAATAATAATGTAGAGCAAGTGATTATAATAAACTTTCAAATATACTTTATTTATGAAATCTGGAAGAAAACCTTTCAAAATCCTTCCACAAGATGTCCCCACTAGGCTGTGTCTGAAGCTCATTCTCAGTGAGATCCGTCTTCAGCTTCCCACACACTGAATGCGGCCAGATAACCATATAAGGTTGGGGGCGTGGCCTACAGTGTGCCTGTCTAGTATGGCTACAGCTGATCTGTGTATTGTCAGGTTACCAAATGCAGAGACAGTGTGGACTCGGGCTGTCAGCACACAGCTTCTGTGAGTTCTCATCTGACTCCTCCATTCACATTGCCCTGCTCTTTCCAATCAGCTGATAACATGGAGCAGAGCGATGTGAATGGAGGAGTTGGATAAGATCTCACAGGAGTTGTGTGCTGACAGCCTGAGCTCACACTGTCCCTGCATGAGGTAACATGATACAGTGATAAGCTGTGAACACTGTTTAGGCCCTACCCCCCACCCAGCATATGTCAGGTTTAGAAACAATCAAGTGGGGACATCTTCTGAAAGGATTTTGAAAGGTTTTCTTCCAGATTTCACTTATGAAGTATATTTGAAAGTTTACTATAATCACTTACTCTGCTCTACATTACTAATAAATAAAAATGTAAACAGTGGTTAGACTCTAAATCTAAGTCCCCTGCCCTCCATCCTATACTCACTTTACGGAAGCTTCACTCTTTTCCAGCGTCACTCCAGGAAGTCTACTGCTATTTGTGACCTGCCAGCAGCTCCAGTGTTTCATGGCGTGACCGAAGGCGGGGTGTAACTACAATAGGTGCAGGGGTTGCGATCACACCCGGGGATCAGCTTTGTTCTAGGGCTATCACACTGTAGAGGGATCAGCTTTGTCCAGGGCTGTTACACTCTAGAGGCATCAGCTTTGTTCTAGGGCTGTCACACTGTAGAGGGATCAGCTTTATTCTAGGGCTGCCACACTGTACAGGGATCAGCTCTGTTCCATTGCTGTCACACTGTAGAGGTATCTGCTTTATTCTAGGGCTGTCACACTGTAGAGGAATGAGCTTTATTCTAGGGCTGTCACACTGCAGAGGCATCAGCGTTATTCTCATTTGCACCATAAAAGAATAGAAACAATGGGATGAAACTTAATGGGAGGAGACAGACATAGATTAGATATTAGAAATAACTTTTTGACAGTGAGGGTGATCAATGAGTGGAACAAGTGGCCACAAGAGGTGGTGAGTTCTCCTTCAATGGAAGTCTTCATACAGAGGCTGGACAGACATCTGTCTGGGAGGACTTAGTGAATCCTGCTTTGAGCAGGGGGTTGGACCCGATGACCCAGCAGGTTTCTTCTACCTCCACCATTCTATTGTTCTATAAACTGCAAGGGATCAGTGAAGGTGAGATAGGTTTGTTTTATTTTAACCAGTCTGAATTTATTTTCTAAAAGAAAAATATTACTAGAAGCAGGGCTGTGGATTTGGTAAGCCAAACCTCAATTTCCCTGAATCCGACTCCAACTCCACCAAAATGGACACCAACTCAAGACTCAATGACTCTGACTCCACAACCATGGCTGTGAAGTCAGCAAGCCGAACATTCGACTCAGACTCCACCACAATGGACAACCGACTCCAACTCCACAGCCCTGGCTAGAAGTCCCTTCCAACTCTACCATTCTATGACTCTAGATTAAGCCTTCCAAGTGCATTTAGATGCTCTTGATTCACTTGCAGCCTGATTTTCATTTGACGTCTTATATGGATTTCTCATGAATGACACATCGGATGTCTTAAAAAATACATAATTTTATTTGGGGGACAAGAGCCTTAATTGTCACATATGTAAAAATGTGCTGACATCCTCGTGCTCATCATCAAAGCAAATGCTGACTGTATCGCAGGTATATAGATGATTTGTTGACATCACTGCAGAACATGATGCAGATGTATAAGAAGAATATGTAGCTTTACATGTGTGAATATTACCATGTTCCCTCCTGCCCTTTTTAATATGCACTAATAAAAGAACATTGCCATAATAAATGATGAATAAAAAAAAATCAGACTTGGGTCATTCTTGACTCAATTGGAGCTCGTAAGAAATATGTTGACTAATGTCTCTCTCCATGGGATGCCTGATGACTTCAAGATCTTTGATCTGTAGCTATAGATTCTCCACTTGGATCTATCAGCTAATTAGCTGAAATACCGCACTTCTTTTCTCCAGGAGTCTGTGAAATGTATAACTCCAATTAGAAATTATCTTTGGGTCAGTGATGGCTGATTATTTTTTATACTTTGAAAATCGTACAGTAATTTAACTGCATAACTGATTAAGGAGTTCGGGCGATTACTTACTATTTTATGTTACAGAGAATTAGATAGTATGATATTAATATTTGGCAAAATTAATATTTGTACATCTGAAGGATATTTGCCATGTACAGTTGTTCCGCTGAAACTTCATTTGGTTTATCATAAAGCGCTATCCTATATTTTTAGAATTTTTAATGGACCAAATTAAGGCAAAAATGTTAAGATGACCATAGATAGGAAATAAAGGAAGGTTCCAGGTCTCTCTCCAAAATATCTGATTTTGAGAAGCACTGATGAAGGAGATAAAATGGGAAATTTCTCTTACAGATCTGCCGTTTCCTGTTCCGGCCAAGGCTGTGGAGTCGGCGTCCAATTTGGTGTTGTCGGAATAAGGGAGAATTGAAGAGTCGGAGTGGGATGTTTGGTTTAGCGACTCCACAGCCCTAGTTGTGGAGTCAGAGTCATCGAGTTGGTGTCCATTTTGGTGGAGTTGGAGTGGGATGTTTGGCTTATCGACTCCACAGCCCTAGTTGTGGAGTCAGAGTCATGGAGTTGGTGTCCATTTTGGTGGAGTTGGAGTCGGAGTGGGATGTTTGGTTTATCGACTCCACAGCCCTAGTTGTGTTGTGGAGTCAGAATCATGGAGTTGGTGTCCATTTTGGTGGAGTTGGAGTCAGTGATGGACCTTCAGCCTGCCGGGCCCTGGTGCAGCCCTAGGTGAGGACCAGGGTGGGTGGGGCGGGGGGGTTTGTATGGTATGGTGCTGGCAGTGTCGGGCGAGGACCGGGGGGGTGCTGGCAGCATCAGGCGAGGGGCTGCGGGTGCTGGTGGTGAGAAGCGGGGGGGTGCTGGCGGATGGGAGCGTGCAGCTCTTACCTGCACCGCATTGTAGATCATCTGGGTGCCAGGGCTGGAGGAGAGGAGGGGCGGGATCAGTCGAGGGAAGCAGGAAGCTTCCCTCAGTTAACCCCCTCTCCTCTGACACAGGGACATGGGGGTCGGCTGGGGGCCCCCCTGCAGGCTTGAGGGGCCCCCTAGCTGAACCAGCTGCACCACGGTAGGTCCGCCCCTTGTTGGAGTGGAATGTTTGGCTTATCGACTCCACAGCTCTGGCTGTGGCTCTTCATGGTCTTGTCTTGACACACAGGAAATGCTTTCTAAGCCAATCATTGACTGAGGTGGGTCACTGCAATGGCCAGTGATTCCCTAAGAAGGTGATTTAGGAAGGTATTTCCTGCCATTTTCAGTGTATCAAGACAGAACCTATCAGGTACAGACCAGCATGGACCAGGTAAGCATAGGAATGGGAGCTTAATGGTTTTTAACAGGAAGAAATGCCATGTCCTACATTAGGGCAACAAAAATGAAATAAGCATATACAGAATGGGAGGAATAGGGCTAAGCAACAGCACGTGTGAAAAAGACTTGTGTATACTAATAGATCACAGACTGCACAGGAGTCACCAGTGTGATGCTGCAGCAAAAAAGGCAAACACAATTCTGGGATGTATTGACAGAAGCAACAGTCTAGATCACGTGAAGTCATTATCGCCCTCCACTCCTCTTTGGTCAGACCTCATCAGGATACTGTGTCTAGTTCTGGGCTCCACAACAAACTGGGGCAAGTTCAGAGAAGAGCAATCAGAATGGTGACCGGTCTGCAAACCCTGTCCTATCAGGAACGGTTACAGGTTTTGTAAAAAAGAAGACTGAGAGGAGACGTAATAGCTGTCTACAAATATCTCAATAGAAAATCTTGTGCGTATGCTCAATCACCTATTCTTGGCTATCAGCATGTTCTGTGCATCTGTTTCACCCAGTGGTTATTTTGTCCTGAAGAAGGATGGCTTCCTCTGAAACGCATTGATGAATAAAAAGATCACGATTTGTACCGGTTGTGGATTTTTATCGTTACTCCATGGCAGTGCGGCTTTGAACCCCTTCCTCCACCTGCATTGATTTTTCACCCAATGTTATTAGTCATGAAGCGAATGGTTTGTGCGGGGAGGGGAGTGCATTGTGAAAGACCATGCGAATGTGCACTATGCACCGAATTTGCATAAATCTTAAAAGGCAATTTTTTTTTACATAACACTGATTTTGCAGAGTAGATAGCAATTTTGTCACTTTAAAAGATCATTTAGGGCTGATAGAGTCCCTCTAAGTCCATTTTGGTGGAGTTGGATTCCGGGAAATTTAGGAGTTGGATGTTTGGCTTACTGACTCCACAACCCTGGAATCCAAAAAGAACTCAGCCCTATGTTTCGACCCGGCATGGGTCTTCATCAGGGAATAAACTCTAAAGAATTACTTTCTTGCAAGTAAAATATTAATAGAAAATAGAAATAAAATGGACACCTCTAGGAAAACCTGTTCTGGATATTGACTAATACATAGTCTCTATAGATTGGTAATAGGAGGTCTCAAGGAACAGTAATGGACAATAAAAAAAATTAAATAAAGACCCTAAATAAAGTAAGCAAGAGCAAGTAAAATGTATGGGTAGAGGTCCACGGTACTAATATCCAGCCAGGGTATATGATGTCAGTAAAGGAAAGCAATGTGTGCACCTGTAGGATGGAGCATTGGCTACTTGGTCTGTCCTAATGGGGCCCAAGAAGAAAAGTTTAAGTTTAAGAAAAAGTTTGAAGTTTAAGCCTGGTGCTAAAGAACATCTTTGACTTTAGTAAATTGGCAAATTCCATTTAAAATTAGGATCAATCGATGATGTGCACCTGGAGGACGGAATAGGTAAGCAGTACAATAACAACTGAAAGGGGAAAGGGGTATTGGAGGACACCGCAATTCGCAGTATCTAATATGGGGATCTACTTGTAACCCTTGAATACTTAATGAGCAACCAAAAGAAAAAGGGGGTTACAATTCAGTAATACAACCCAACAAGGTATCATGCAAAAAAGTCAAATCTTTATTAAAGTGACGAACAATCAAGGAAACACTGACCACAGAATATATTAAAAACAGTTAAAATTGGCTGGATAGTTGTGATTCAATCTGGTCAAAGGCAAGGAGGTGAGCCGATGACCTGCACACACTTTTGAGCCCCGCAGGGAACCCTTTATGCAAATAATATGAACTTTTTCATGACCAATACAAAACAACCTTATATAGGCAATATTTGGTACAAACAGGTATACAGGTACAGGTATATATATATATATATATAACACCAACATATGACAAAAGATTGCGACCAATGCCCAAAGGGCTGTTCTAGCCGTATCGATAAATTGGGCAGTATAAGGTTTGACACCTTATATATAACACAGGGGGACCAGAGCAACAATCCAGGTTATAGTCACTTTAGTTAACAAATAGATATCCACAATTCAGTATATATTCCTTATCTCATACTGACACCCCTAAATTAATAGTTTCCACCAAATAACAATCAGTTAATAGGGGTCACAAGCTGTCGGTTCCGTAGCTAAATATATCATACGTTTTAAGGGACATATAAACAAATGTGACTGTTATATACGTTTTTTTCAAGTTCCCCATAAAAGCCCAATGCAACAATTTTTTTAATCCCTGTCCCTGTATCTGAGATGGAATAATGAATGTACCCATGCACAATCAGTAAAGGTCCGAGAACAATATTACCATATTTAGTACCAGCTACCGCCGGGTTTATGCTGGGGACCTGGAGGACGGAGTAGTGGCCACTTGGTGCGTCCTAATGGGTCCCAATGTGAAAATGGTTGAGTTTAAGTTTAAGAAAAAGTTTGCTGTGCTAAAGAACATCTTCGACTTTAATAAATTGGCAAATTCAATTTAAAATTAGGATCAATCGAAGATGTGCACTTGGAGGATAGGATAGTGGCCACTTGGCCTGTCCTAATGTGGCCCAAGAAGAAAAGTTTAAGTTTAAGAAAAAGTTTAAAGTTTAAGTCCTGTGGCAAAGAACATCTTTGACTTTAGTAAATTGGCAAATTCAATTTAAAATTAGGATCAATCGATGATGTGCACCTGGAGGGCGGAGTAGTGGCCACTTGGTCTTTCCCAATGGGGACAAAGAAGAAAAAGGTTGAGTTTAAGTTTAAGAAAAAGTTTGAAGTTTAAGCCCTGTGCTAAAGAACATCTTCAACTTGAGTAAATTGGCAAATTCAATTTAAAATTAGGATCAATTGATGAAGTGCACCTGGAAGACAGAGTAGTGGCCACTTGGCCTGTCCTAATGGGGTCCAAGAAGAAAAGTTTAAGTTTAAGTTTAAGAAAAAGTTTGAAGTTTAAGCCCTGTGCTAAAGAACATCTTCAACTTTAGTAAATTGACAAATTCACTTTAAAATTAGGATCAATCAAAGATGTGCACTTGGAGGATAGAATAGTGGCCACTTGGCCTGTCCTAATGGGGCCCAAGAAGAAAAGTTTAAGTTTAAGAAAGAGTTTGAAGTTTAAAGCCTGTAAGTTTAAACCCTGTAGTAAAGAACATCTTTACTTCCGGTTCCGGCTCTGAGGAGATGGCAGCGTGAGGGAGAAGCTCCGGAGACCGCGCCACATACCCGCTGACAGCACCGAGTCAAATGCCCCAAAATACCCCCAAAGGCCCGGAGGGGACCCCCAAACCATCGGGGACCCTGGATCGCTATGTGCTGAGGAGCACGGGACGCGAGGAGCCGGCGATCGCAAAGAGCGGGAAGCAGAGCGGGACCGCAGCGAAAATGGCGGCCGCGGGAGGAGGCAAAACACAAACAGTGAGGAGTACCAACCGCAATGGAGTCCGGGCTAGCACCTCTGAGACGGGAGAAGTGGAAGATGATCGCCATGGCCCAGAAGCTGCACGAGGAGACCGGGGCAGAGACAAGGAAGCAGAGGAGCAGCATTACCTAGACTCTGCAGAGGTATTGGAGGAGGGCTGGGAGATTTCGCTGCAGAGGGGGACGCAGCATGCGGAGGCAATGGAGGGGAAAGAACTGGCATGCATCACAAGCCCCATTGATGTGGCTAAACTGGCTAAAGCTATAGCACCCTATATAGTGGCTGACATAACCGCAGCCCTGAAGGACACGGTAACAGAAGCTTTATCTGGGCTAAGACAGACCACAGAACAACATGGAGAAAGGCTGCAGGAGGCAGAGAGGAGGCTGGGAGAGGCTGAAGATAGGATTGTGATCATGGAACGACACATAGCAGCCTTACAAAAGCACTCTGCATATACGGAGGAAAAAGTAGATGATCTTGAAAATCGTTCCAGAAGGAATAACCTCAGGATGGTTGGTTTACCAGAGTCCTTTTTACCAGGACAGCTGGATGTGATTTGGGAAACGGAGCTACCTAAAGTCGTGGGTCTAAAGAGACAATGCAAAGTGGAAAGAGCCCACAGGGTCGGTCCCCCGAAAGATCCAAAAGAGGGACCACGCCAGATCATTGCCAGATTCTTGGATTATAAAGATAAGGAAGCCATACTGAGGGAATATAGGTCCAAGAGGATTCCACTAGTTCTACAAGGACATAAAATCAGACTATATGAAGACTACTCGGCAGAAGTAGCACGTAAACGGAAAACCTTTAGTGCAGCTTGTACCCTTTTATATAGGCGAAACATAAGGTTTCAATTAGCCTTTCCTGCTATTCTGAGATTTAGAAACAGCCAAGGCGAGATGCTGTCGTTTATGAACGCTAAGATGGCCATGGATTTTCTTCAGCAGGAGTCACTATCGCCTCAGAGATCACGGTCAACTACCATAACAAGTGACTCACGGCCACCCTCATTGCAGCACACTTATGCAGAAAAGGCGGCGGCAACCAAAGAGGGAAAACGGCCACCATACAAAGATGACAAAAGACAGAAAGTACAGAAGCAAGCTTGGATCAGATGACTTTGAGACACCATATATTTATTTGAGAAGGCGAACAACTTTACCAAACTACAGAACTCGAGATGTTATGGGAACGTTAATGATTACCAATCAACTACAGATCTGAAGAGTCTTACGCAGAGAGAGGCTCATCCTCGTCCTCTGTCTTTATTTTGGTAACAAGAATGCACAGATAGAAAAAAAAAAAAAAAAAAAAAAGAGGAAAGAATTGTGGGGCATATACGCTGATAAGAAGCTAAGATTGTTTGAAGGGAAAGGGGGGGGGGCAAAAGGCATAAGTGACCAATATTAACAAAGGCGCGGGGAGCAGTTGTCTTCTTCTGCAGTACAAGGGAAGTCACGAGAAAAAGTATACATCCAAGGAGAGGGGGGGATTGACTCAAAGACTCCTTGAGAATGGGAAGAGAGGGGGGGGCAAAAGTTCGTTGGAATGCATTGTTGAATTTTATGTTTGTGTTACACAAAACTAATGGTTTTACATTTCAAATGCTGGTTTTTCAATTACCGGATATTGGGCATTCAGGAGAGGTAAAGGTAAAGGAGTTGGTTCATACAAAAGGCACAGGGTGTGAAGGGATAGGGGGAATCAAGAAATGTTACGAATAATCTCATGGAATGTGAAGGGCTTGAGATCTCCTAATAAGCGCTATATGATTTTACGCCACCTTAAAAAATTAAAGGCTGATATAGCTCTTCTCCAGGAGACTCACCTCCAAACACACGAGCTAAAATATATGCAGAAACTGTGGGTGGGGACGGGTTGGATATCGGGGGCCCGAGATAAAAAAGCAGGAGTACTGACGCTGATCAATAAACATAGTCCACTCCGTGATATCAGTATCCCATGATTCAGAGGGGAGAAGATTACAAGTGGTGCTACAACTCCAAGGTCAGCAACTGAGTATTCACAACATCTATGCACCCAATACCTCTAGAACCCAATTCTTCACAGACCTGTCTATTTCTATTCTGGAAGATAGGGAAACTAATCTTTTAATTGGAGGGGACTTCAATGAAGTGGTGTCGCCGGATATAGATAGGAAAAAAGGGGAGGGAGAGGAGGACCGACCGTCCAAACAACAAAAAGTAATGATCTTGCAGGGCTTTTGGAGACGACGAGACTAATTGACGTGTGGAGGGTATTGCACCCACAAGAAATGGATTATACACATTTCTCACACCCCCATAGCTCCTGGTCGCGCATTGATCTATTCATAGCGTCCGAGTGCTTGTGGAGGAGGACAGAAAATGCCACATTAGAAAATATGGTCATCTCTGATCATTGTCCGATATCTATTGAAATAGCAGAGACACACCAAAGAGGGACAGATTTTTTATGGAGGTTTCCCTCGCACCTAGCAAACGATGGAGAATTTAAGACAAAACTAAAAGAATGGTGGAGTGGTTTTGCGTCTGATAACATAGAACACAAAGGTGACCACCGTCTCTATTGGGAAACGGGTAAGGCAGTGCTCAGGGGTCTCATACTGGCACACACCTCCAAGCAAAAAAAAAATTATAAGAGAACGATACATAACGGCCAGTGAAACAGTATCCTCCGCGTACAGGTTGTTCAAACAAACACAAAACCCCAGTGACAAAAAAGACTGGGTAGAAGCCAAAACAGAGTTTGAGGTGTGGGCCAGTAGGAGAGAAGAGATGATAAAGGGGCAATTGGAGACTGATCTTAACAGGTTTGGTGACAAGGCGGGGCGTTTGCTGGCAGGTCTAGCAAAAGGACGACGACTACCCAACCCAATAAGAGCACTACGTGGAAAAGGGGGACTAGTCACGACAGCACCCAAGGAAATAAATTCCGTATTAGAAAAGTATTATAGGAATTTATATGAGACCTCGGACGTATCTATGCGGGAGGGGTTGGACTGGTTGGATAGGGTACCCCTCACTCCGGTCACGGAGCTTGCTCTGGAGGATCTGAATAGACTAGTAACGGAAGAAGAGGTGGACCACACAATAAAAAATTTGGGTAATGGAAAAGCTCCGGGACCGGATGGTTTCTCAGGGGAATTCTATAAAATCCTAAGAGAGGAAGTGACCTCGACATTGACAGGCTTATTCAATAACATCCTTGCGGGAGAACCCATATCAGATGCCATGAATATGGCATACATCAAAGTGCTACCAAAAGGGGAGGGAGGGGGGGACGATCCAGCAAACTTTAGACCCATTTCTTTAATAAATCTTGACCTTAAAATATTATCTAAAATTATGGCGGAGAGACTAGCGAAGGTATTACCAAATTTGATTCAAAGTCACCAAACGGGATTTGTTAAGGGGAGGTCAGCGGTAACAAATGTGCGTAAAGCCCTCTTGGCGCTGGATGCGGTACGGTTTGGAAAATCAGAGGGAGCAGGGGATCCAGTCATGGTCACATTAGACGCTGAAAAAGCATTTGATAATGTCAGGTGGCCATGGCTGGGTCTGGTACTGGATCGCATTGGGATACAGGGGAGATTCCGTCAATATCTAAGGTCTTTATATTCTAGCCCAACAGCTAGGGTTCATACGCCAGGCTTTCTGTCCCCTACGTTTCCTCTACAGAAAGGTACTAGACAGGGGTGCCCGTTATCACCGCTCCTGTTTGACCTGGCTATAGAACCTCTGGCAAGATACATGAACAACTGTAGCCCCTTTGAAGGTATTTCAGTAGGGGAGCAGAAACTGACCTCTGCTTTGTTTGCGGATGATATAATATTGTTCATGAGCAATCCAATCTGTGACCTTCCTACACTGTTAAATACTTTGGAATGTTACGGTAGTTTCTCAGGTTTCCGGTTAAACAGGAAAAAACGTGAACTTTTAAAAATTAGAGGGGGGGAAGATAAAGGAGGGGCATTAGGGAAGTTGGGTATACCAATAGCACACACGTACGTCAAATATTTGGGACTGAAACTGGGAAGGACGTCGGAACAAACTTATACCCTTAATTATGGCCCGCTCATTGAAAAGATTGAGAAAGAACTGAAAAGATGGTTAGAATTACCATTGTCACTATTAGGACGTAGTCATTTAGTGAAAATGATCAGTTTCGCTAGACTTCTATACCCTCTACAAACTCTACCTCTGCTACTGAAAAGGGTGGATGTAGCCAGGTTGAATAGAGCATTCACGAGTTTTTTGTGGAGGGGCAAAAGATCGAGATTGAGTTTGAAAACCATGACCCGAAGAAAGGAGAGAGGGGGCACAAACTTTCCTGATATTAGAGGATACAATTTGGCATGTCTCCTTAGACATGTAGCGGAGTGGTTTAAAGATTCAGAAAGATATTCGGACAAAGAGTTGGAGATGGCATATTGCGCTCCTTGGGAGAAATGCTCACTACTTCACACGTCAATGGCGGGGCTACCGACTCATATAAAAAAGTCAGCAATTTTTAGAGACACTATCCAGTCTTGGAAGGCGGTTAGGAAGAAATGTGGTCTATCTTGGAAGGTGTCCAAATATCTCGTCCCTTGGGCCTTCCCAGACTTCCCAATGGGGAGAGAGAACGCTCTTTTTGATAAATGGAAGCAAAAAGGGATACATAAGATGGGGGATTTGATGCACTTGTCGGAGGCCAGATGGATGACAAAACTTGAAGTGGTAGAGGCATATAATTTAGATGGCGTTCAGGATTTACAGTTCCTTCAATTGAAATACCATATTATGGCCAACTTGAAGGACCTGACAAGAGAGTCTAAAAGTAATATCTGGGATAGGATACTAGCGTTAGATATAAATCAACTCACAATCTCCGAAATATACGGGACACTCAGAGAAATATTGTTACCTAGAGAAATTTCGGCACCCTTCCAAAAATGGCGCAAATTTTTAGAACAGGAAACAGCGGAAGATAGTATCTTGGCAGGCTGAAATAAAGTGAGACACAATGTGTTGAATGAGCAGTGGCGAGATTCTCATTTTCGCATAATGCACGGATTAATATATGGCTTTAATATTCCAGCAACAATAACCAATCCTGACAGGAGAAATTGCTGTCCTAAATGTGACCAATTCAAGACGGACATGATTCACGGTATATGGAACTGCCCGAAGGTACAAAAATTCTGGTCCTTAATTAGTGATTTATGCTCGCAAATATGTAGGATCACTTTTGAACTAGTTCCGAAAATTTGGGTATTTCAAGATCTAGAGGCACCACAAGGTAGAGGGGAGGGGCTAAAAATAGCTCATGTTTTAATCCTACTGGCAAAACGTTTGTTGTTGACCTATTGGATTAAACCAGATATGCCCGGAAAATCAGAGGTGATCTTGGGTTTAAAAAAAGCGCTGGAAGTAGATAAGAGAGAGGCTCTTCGGGACAAGGAAAATGGCATCAAAGGGTTCATGGGAAAATGGAGGGGTTTTATGGAATCTCAATTGTCAGCCGAGGAGATCCGGGAGATAACAATCCCAATTAAGAACACCTCATGGTATCTCTTGGAAGACTTGGGGGGAACTTTGGGAAAACTGAAATTGTAAAATTGTTCGGAAATTGCAATACAGTTGAAAAGTTGTACTATGTTAATCGACACCCGGTGTCCAGTATTGACCAAATTACGATATTTTGTGTAACACCTTTTGAATTGCTCAGACAATACTTACCTGTAGGTTTATTTTGCATATATTGTTCTATATTCTTGTGCTTCATATGCTCATAATTTGTAATGCTAAAGTTTTGGAAAATACCAATAAAAAAGAGGTTTGAAAAAAAAAAAAAAAAAAAGAACATCTTTGACTTTAGTAAATTGGCAAATTCAATTTAAAATTAGGATCAATCGATGATGTGCACCTGGAGGGCGGAGTAATGGCCACTTGGTCTTTCCTAATGGGACCCAAGAAGAAAAGGGTTGAGTTTAAGTTTAAGAAAAAGTTTGAAGTTTAAACCCTGTAAGTTTAAACCCTGTAGTAAAGAACATCTTTTACTTTAGTAAATTGGCAAATTCAATTTAAAATTAGGATCAATCGATGATGTGCACCTGGAGGACGGAGTAGTGGCCACTTGGCCTGTCCTAATGGGGCCCAAGAAGAAAAGTTTAAGTTTAAGAAAGAGTTTGAAGTTTAAACCCTGTAAGTTTAAACCCTGTAGTAAAGAACATCTTTGACTTTAGTAAATTGGCAAATTCAATTTAAAATTAGGATCAATCGATGATGTGCACCTGGAGGGCGGAGTAATGGCCACTTGGTTTTTCCTAATGGGACCCAAGAAGAAAAGGGTTGAGTTTAAGTTTAAGAAAAAGTTTTAAGTTTAAGCCCTGTGCTAAAGAACATCTTTGACTTAAGTAACTTGGCAAATTTAAAATTAGGATCAATCGAGGTCATGATCTTTCCTTTATCTCCAGATAAACGGACCTTGCAAATAAAAAAATTTGAAAATCTTAAAATAGAAAACCATAATTAAAATGTGTAAAATAACAAAAAAAGACAATTTAGACCAGAAACATTTTGGTTTTTGTCTCCGTTGTCTTTACGATTCTGATAGAAAAGAAGCCCAATGTTATCTTTTTATTCTTTTACGCTCTATTGTAGTCTTTAGGGATGGAACTCGCCAGTGTTTTATGAAAGCCCAACTCAAAAGCGAGAAACAAAGGTCTTTTGGGGCAAAGTCTTTAAGGCGAAAAGGCCGCCTCGAGGAAAAGAGTTAATAGATCATTATAAACAGAATAAACATCTACTCAGGAAAACATGAGACGTAGAAGAGCCGAGGCTGAAAAAGACGCCGGCTTTGTGGAACCCGTTGTACGATGCCGAATGTCGCTTAATAAATACACCCTTTTGTTTTAAAAATACACACAAGGAAGTGAAATTTGTTCAGCTCTGGGGCATGCAGGCTTGAGTGGCAGCTGAGCAATTGGCCCGCAGGCTGGTTTGATTTTAATGATTTGGATCAACGTCGGAAGCCAGTCATCCACCACAGAGGTCAGTGCAGCAAAGTCTGAGGCTGTTAAATAAGGAAACAGAGCTGTCATTCTCTGTTGTGTTTCACAGTGGAATCGGGTGATTTCAAGAGGCAAAATCATGATTGACAGTCAAGGCTTCCCTTGAGGTTCTGCATCGGATGAGGTCTCAGAGTTGCAAAAGTCACGCTGAAAGGAACAAAATGGGGAGCTAGTCATCATTTAGATTTTTTTGGGATATTGTTTTAATTGGACAATATCTAAAAAAAAAAATGTAAAGATACTCTGCGTGATTAAAATGTGACTGGTGTTCACGCAAAAAGTGTAATTTTTAGAAATTAAAAACTTAAAGGGATATAACTGAAATCACATGAACATTTAGCAGGTGTTCTACCCATTTAGACTCAGAAAGAGAAAACAATTCTTAATTTTCCACTTGTTATAACCTGTGTAATGTATTGTGTTATCTTGTGATGTTTAATGTGTTTTGCACCATGTGGCAGTCTTACCTGCATATCTAGGTGTCTTCTCCTTTAAGCATTGTGGGTCAACCCCTCAGCACTTCTGGATAAGCAGCAGCCATTTTAAGACAGAATGAGACAGGACATGTGTTTGTCTTGCTCCAACTTTCTCTTTAAAATTCATCATCCTTGCCAAAATATATCTGGTGAGAGTTTTACTCCTTTCTGTATATTTCATCCTTGTCAAAGTATATCTGGTGAGAGTTTTACTCCTGTCTGTGTATTTCATCCTTGCCAAAGTATATCTGGTGAGAGTTTTACGCCTATCTGTGTATTTCATCCTTATCAAAGTATATCTGGTGAGAGTTTTACTCCTGTCTGTGTATTTCATCCTTGCCAAAGTATATCTGGTGAGAGTTTTACGCCTACCTGTGTATTTTATCATTGCCGAAGTATATCTGGTGAGAGTTTTATACCTTTCTGTATATTTCATCCTTGTCAAAGTATATCTGTTGAGAGTTTTACGCCTATCTGTGTATTTTATCCTTGCCGAAGTATATCTGGTGAGAGTTTTATACCTTTCTGTATATTTCATCCTTGTCAAAGTATATCTGGTGAGAGTTTTACTCCTGTCTGTGTATTTCATCCTTGCCAAAGTATATCTGGTGAGAGTTTTACGCCTATCTGTGTATTTCATCCTTGCCGAAGTATATCTGGTGAGAGTTTTATACCTTTCTGTATATTTCATCCTTGTCAAAGTATATCTGGTGAGAGTTTTACTCCTGTCTGTGTATTTCATCCTTGCCAAAGTATATCTGGTGAGAGTTTTACGCCTATCTGTGTATTTCATCCTTGCCGAACTATATCTGGTGAGAGTTTTATACCTTTCTGTATATTTCATCCTTGTCAAAGTATATCTGGTGAGAGCTTTACTCCTGTCTGTGTATTTTATACTGTAAAGTCTATTTTTAGATTATATAGCAATCGTTTTCACATAAGGATTATGTCTGTTAGGAATGCATGTGTTTCATGTAAGCTTCCATCTTATTGTATGCACTCTATACTCTATTGTCACTTCTGTTTTATGTGATATGCTCACTACTGATTTGTATTATCTGTATTTTTTTTAGTTTTACCACTTCACATCATTTACTCACTGTTGATCAATAAATAATAGCCTACAGATGGAGCACTCTGTTTATTTGGGCGGCAGTGAAGATTTAAGCTGTATGCTGGATCTCACACTGCATATAATGTGAGGGAAGGCAGAACACCAAGACTCAGTAAAGGGAATTGCTATTAATTTCCTAAATTTGCCTGAGTGTAGGTATCATAATAAAATAAAGAAAGAAGAGAAATTAAATGAAGAAATTAGTGTTTCTTACCAGTCAAAACAGTACCCAGCTCCAGTGGTTAGAAGTATTACTTATTTTGTTAATGTATAAGGATTCTTTGCACATTAGTGAATTTTGAAAAAATGATGGAAACATTTTTGAAGTCAGAAAGTGTAAGGCAGCACCACACCTCAAATGATTGCATAGGTAGTGGTTGCACTTTTGCCAAAAGGCGGATAGTCTCTAGCCTCCTCCATAATACCATTCCCAGTGCATTCTTTACTAATGCATCACAAAAAACAGACAGACAGCAATGTTTCAACCTCATAAAACAGGTCTTTATAAAGCTATGGATCCAGTGATCCAGCCAGCTTCAGAGTGGCGGGAGAAGGCTGTACAGCATAGAGTCCGCTAGTGCCTATGCACTCTTTTGATGACCAAGTGGTCAGATGGAATTGTAACAACGTGCACACCGAAGTGTTCTTCTTTCTTTACTTATATCACCTTAAAGGGAATCTGTCAGCAGATTTTTGCTATGTAAGTTGAGGACAGAATGCTGCAAGAGTTAAATCACCAAAAGCAACTATGCCTCTCTTATCAGTCTATGTACTATTAGTTTACATAAACTAAAGGCTTTATCACCTGGTGATTACCATTACAGGACTAATTTGTCATGCACAGGGCAGTCCGACACGCCCCCCTGCTGTGATTGGCATCCCTACAGAGAGCCTGGTGTGGGCGGGGGCAGCTTTCCCAGCTCTGCTACATGCCTAAAACTAAATGCTTTAATTGTGTGAGGACGGCTGCAGCCAGTAATCTATGTGATACATTGTTTGATTCAGGTTTTTTTTTGCCTACATTATGTTACTGTCAGATGAAGTTAAAAAATAACCTGCTGACAGATTACTTTGAAAACATGGGGCCACTGTGAGGCTGCGTGCCCCTGATCAGGGTTTTGTGGTGTTATGAGCGCAGAGTATGTTTGCTGCGTTCTACCGCACAGGAGACTCAAATGTCTCAGGAGAAGTTGACATACTGGAGATAGGAAACCAGCACCGCTCGTTAAAAAGAAATATTGTACAATGCGTTTTAGATGCAACAAAAGTACCCTGCATCCAAATTGCAGCTAATCCTGATGGTGTGCCGCCACCATGATGGCTACAGTTTTATTTAGACTTAAGATAAACTCTTTTGCACTGTTGCAGTTTTCTTTAAAATCTCCTGAATCTGTCTTAGGTAAGAAGGAAACCAGATGGTATTTTTCTTTGTGCAGATGTTTACGCATTAAACAAATATGAGGATAATCCCAGAATCAGAATTTGTTAAACACAAATTAGGAGATTTGAGATCAGTGCGACACAATAAAGAAATAAAATAGCAAGCCGGCTAAACCTCGTGTGTCACGAGCTCTGCAGAACAAAACTAAAAAGACTTTAGGAGAATATTATTCTTATGTATTGGTCTTAAGCTCGATCTGGAACTATGGTGACTTGATGGATGAACGCTCTGTAGAAAGATCGATCTTGTGCAGCCTAGATAAGTCCACCAGAGTTTTCTCCAGACCTAGATAGATCCACCAGGGTCTTCTCCAAGCTTAGATAGGTCCACCAGGGTCTTCTCCAGATCTAGCTAGGTCCACCAGGGTCTTCTCCACACCTAGATAGGTCCACCAGTGTCTTCTCCAGACCTAGATAGGTCCACCAGTGTCTTCTCCAAGCCTACATAGCTCCACCAGGGTCTTCTCCAAACCTGGATAGGTCCACCAGTGTCTTATCCAGACCTAGATAGGTCCACCAGGGTCTTCTCCAAACCTAGATAGGTCCACCAGTGTCTTCTCCTGACCTAGATAGGTCCACCAGGGTCTTCTCCAGATCTAGATAGGTCCACCAGTGTCTTCTCCAGACCTAGATAGGTCCACCAGGGTCTTCTCCAGATGTAGATAGGTCCACCAGGGTTTTCTTCAGACCTAGATAGGTCCACCAGGGTCTTCTCCAAGCCTAGCTAGATCCACCAGGGTCTTCTCCAAGCCTAGATAGATCCACCATGGTCTTCTCCAGACCTAGATAGATCCACCAGGGTCTTCTCCAAGTCTAGATAGATCCACCAGGGTCTTCTCCAAGCCTAGATAGATCCACCATGGTCTTCTTCAGACCTAGATAGATCCACCAGGGTCTTCTCCAGACCTAGATAGGTCCACCAGTGTCTTCTCCAGACCTAGATAGGTCCATCAATGTCTTCTCCAGACCTAGATAGGTCCACCAGTGTCTTCTCCAAGCCTAGATAGATCCACCAGGGTCTTCTCCAGACCTAGATAGGTCCACCAGTGTCTTCTCCAGACCTAGATAGATCCACCAGGGTCTTCTGCAGACCTAGATAGGTCCACCAGTGTCTTCTCCAAACCTAGATAGATCCGCCAGGGTCTTCTCCAGACCTAGATAGATCCACCAGGGTCTTCTCCAGACCTAGATAGGTCCACCAGTGTCTTCTCCAGACCTAGATAGGTCCATCAGTGTCTTCTCCAGACCTAGATAGGTCCACCAGTGTCTTCTCCAAGCCTAGATAGATCCACCAGGGTCTTTTCCAGACCTAGATAGGTCCACCAGTGTCTTCTCCAGACCTAGATAGGTCCACCAGGGTCTTCTCACCTTTATCTTAGCATCATTGGGTTGCTGGTCTTCCTCTTTGCCTTGTACCTTCTATTCTTCCGACCATAATGTCCTTTCTTTTCGTATGATGTGTCCAAAGTAGGGAAGTTTAATAGTAGAATATACAAAAACAACTGTAACAAAAAAAAAAGAATATCACATACCAATGGTGGTTTAAAGAGTAACTAAACTTTATATTTTTATTAATTATTTTTTTCTAATCAACTTTATTTTATTTTAAATTTTCATCCAGAACATACATTAACAAACACATCTTATGTAATACAGTAAGACAGTGTTGCTAAACATCATTGTTCGTTTCATCTGTAGCTTGAGCTAAATAATTCCATTGTTGGTGACTGAGGGAAGTCTCTGATTGGCTGTGTCTAAGGGCCCCGTTACATGTAGCGATGTTCCAGCGATCCCACCAATGATCCGACCTGGCCGGGATCACTGGAACATCGCTGTGTGGTCGCTAGTGAGTTGTCAAACAGGCAGATCTCCTAAGCGACCCGTGTAATGACCTCGACATCGTGGAAAAGAAAATAAACTATTCTTTCCACGAGATCGAGGTCCTGCTACTCTATTCTGATAGGTTGGGGTAAGCGGGAGAACGCTGATAACCAGGGTACACATCAGGTTACTAAGCAAAGCGCGCTGTGATTAGAAATCCAATGTGTACCCTGGTTACCAGCGCACTGTGCTTAGTAACCCGATGTGTACCCTGGTTACCAGCGCACTGTGCTTAGTAACCCGATGTGTACCCTGGTTACCAGCGCACTGTGCTTAGTAACCCGATGTGTACCCTAGTTACCAGCGCACTGTGCTTAGTAACCCGATGTGTACCCTAGTTACCAGCGCACTATGCTTAGTAACTCAATGTGTACCATGGTTACCAGTGCACTGTGCTTAGTAACCCGATGTGTACCCTGGTTACAAGCGTGCTGTGCTTAGTAACCCGATGTTTATCCTGGTTACCAGTGCGCTGTACTTAGTAACCCGATGTGTACTCTGGTTACCAGGAAACACATCGTGTTAGAGGGGCGTCACATACGCCGATGTATGCTGCCCAGCGGGACACCGACTACCAAAAAATGGCCCTGGCCATTCCGCAGCAATCATCGAGCTCATCGCTTGTCACTGCGTCATGTCACACGCAGCAACTTCGCTAGCGAGGTCGCTGCAATGTCACAAAACCTGTGACATTGCAGTGACATCGGCAGCGATGTCGCTGTGTGTGAAGTACCCCCCTAAGATCCAGGAAAGAAAGAGATTTTCAAGAGGAGAAAGTCCAGTGGCTCAAGTGTCCCCAGTGGGAGCAGCAAATGTCTCTAGATAACATAGTATGTCCATATAAGCTTATAGTTGTATATCCTCAATGAACAACATCTAGGGAGTCCATATTTTGTTGAATGAGTCCATATTATTGTGTAATATAGCGGTCATCCGCTCCATAGTACATACATCATTTATTCTTGGGTATAGATCCGGAAGAGCGGGAATTGTAGTCCTCTTCCAGAAGAGGGAGATCAAACATTTAGCAGCAGTTAACAGATGCATCAGTAGTCGTAATTTGGGTTTATCCAATCCCATAGGGAACACAATTAGCAGATAGGCCAATGGATCCAGGGGTGCACTATTACAAATGACTTTCCCTACCAAGGTCTCTCCAGAAAGCCTGTATTCCGGTGCAAGTCCAGGAAATATGATAAAGGGAGGCCCATTATCCCCACAGCGCCAGCATATGTCTGAGATAGCGTTGTTAAATTTATGTAATGATTCGGGCGTATGATACCAGGTCATGATTATTTTTAATTGGTTCTCCTTAAAGAGCGTGCACACGGAAGATCTATAGGCTCTAGACCATATTAGTTCCCGTCCCATCCATCTCTCCCATTTTTGCATATAAAGATGTTTATTGGACGACTGGTCCACAGGCGTCTGGAGAAGATTATATATGTCAGAGATGAGACCCCTAGTTGAGGTGCCCCTAGAGCAAATATGTTCAACTTGAGAAGGGGAAGGAAGTTTAGAGGAGCCCATGACAGTTCCAAAGTAATTCATTACTTGATGGCATGAGTAGGCAGGGCCGCACCGTCCATTGGACAGTGTGAGCCCTGAGTACCAAGCGGCAGCAGCCGGGAGGAGCGGCATTGGAGAAGGAGGCGGCGCCAGCACCAGAGACCGGCACTCGGTAAGAGGGCGGCTGGAGGCCGATAGCACCAAGCCCCCCCCCCCGGTCCTCACCCGCGGCCACATGCTACAGGGGTGGCGGTGGCATGAGGCTGATAGCACCTTCCTCCGGTCCGCAGCTTGTGGCGGCTCAGGCGGCAGGGGGGCTTGGTGCACCCCTGTGAGTAGGACAGTGTAGGCGGCAATTTGTGTTTCTCTGAGAGTCCTCTGAACGTTCCGGGTCTCCGTGTGAGGGGATCCACCAGGTCTCTGAATGTAAAGAGTCCCACCTCTGCCCACCGATAAGTCACAGTGGAGTTCGCTGTCTCTCCCAGATGTGGGGTCTATAGGAAAGGTGTAAAAAGAATGGCATGTGAGGACAATTGGAACTGCATTCTACACCTAAATGAAAGCTCCCTGGTGAAAGCCATGGGGCCCAGGAGTGTGTTAGGAGGTGTATCGTATGGTGGTCCCCAAATTAGTGTACTAGGATGGTAAGGGGCTATCCAAAGCTTATCTGTTTCCATCCACTTATTATATGCCGGGAGCGTTGCCCATGATGGAATTTGGCGTAGGTGGGCTGCATAGTAATATTTAGAAAGGTGTGGGCAGGCCAGGCCTCCTTGTGATCTAGGAGTGCATAGAACTGAGCTTGGTATATGGTGTCTTCTTTAAGGTACCGTTATACGCTTCAATGTTGAAATGAGATCGCTAGCGGTCGTTAGGACATCATTGGTGAGATGTCACACCTGTAGATATGGCAGACGACCCACCAACTATGTAGCGAGGAGCTATCATTCGCACAACCCAGCGAACGATACTTGCTCATTGCTGTGAATGGGCGAAGTCATTAACGACATCGTTATCATGGTGTCACACACAACGATGCAGCAGGTTGGCTGATTGAGGATCGTCTGATTTGAGAACGTTCTCAAATCTGCGATCAACGATCCAACGATTTATCGTAGTCGTATCTCGGTGTTACACAAAACGACGTCCTAACGATGTCCTTTCAACGACTCCAAACACGTGACGCTTCAGCGATATCGTTCACGATCTTGTACCGTGTAACGGGGCCTTTAGTGCCATATAAATTTTAAGACCTGTGATTGGATGTTTTTTTAACATTTTCATCGGGACCCTAACCGGGATGGTCTCAAACAGAAAAGACATCTTAGTCGCCGCCATTCTACCCAACAACTTTCTTAATTTTTTTTAACTAGAAATGTAATTTAAATACATGTTGTATTAGGATTGATTGCCCTATTTAGATGCTCAATGTCCATCATGCAATACCACCAGGGAGGCGCCTGATTGGCCCTAAATTTATTCTGCAGGCGGGCTACGACCCCAAACATAAACCCAATGTCACTAAGAACTATTTTTGATGTTAAGAACAACAAAGAGTCCTGGAAGTGGTGATCCAGCGACTACAGAGCCCTGATCTGATCATGATCAAGTCTGTGTGAGATTTTATAAAGAAACCAAAGGGTTTGAGCAAACCTCATACATAGAAGATCTGTGGTTGTTTCTCCAAGTTGTTTGGAACAACCTTCTGAGTTCCTTCAAAAACTGTGGTCAAGTAGAAGTATATCTAGAAGAATTGATGCTTTAATGCTGTTTTGAAAGCAAAATGTGGTCACACTCAATATTCATGTGATTTAGAATTTTCTTTTGCTCATCCTTAGCCATACCCATAATGGGTGTCACTGTTGTAAGGGGGTGAGAGCCGAATGTGGCTTGTGACCCTCTCTCAGAGCTGAATGTGGCTCGCGACCCTCTCTCATAGCTGGATGTGGCTCACGACCCTCTCTCAAAGCTGGATGTGGCTTGCGACCCTCTCTCAGAGCTGGATGTGGCTCGCGTCCCTCTCTCAGAGCTGGATGTGGCTCATGACCCTATCTCATAGCTGGATGTAGCTTGGGACCCTCTCTCAGAGCTGGATGTAGCTTGCGACCCTCTCTCAGAGCTGGATGTAGCTTGCGACCTTCTCTCAGAGCTGAATGTGGCTCATGACCCTCTCTCAGAGCTGGATGTGGCTTGCGACCCTCTCTCAGAGCTGGATGTGGCTCACGACCCTCTCTCAAAGCTGAATGTGGCTCGTGACCCTCTCTTAAAGCTGGATGTGGCTCGTGACCCTCTCTCAGAGCTGAATGTGGCTCACGACCCTCTCTCAGAGCTGGATGTGGCTCGCGACCCTCTCTCATAGCTGGATGTAGCTTGCAACCCTCTCTCAGAGCTGAATGTGGCTCACGACCCTCTCTAAGAGCTGAATGTGGCTCACGACCCTCTTTTAGAGCTGGATGTGGCTCGCGACCCTCTCTCAGAGCTGAATGTGGCTTGCGTCCCTCTCTCAGAGCTGGATGTAGCTCATGACCCTCTCTCAGATCTGAATGTGGCTCGTGACCCCCTCTCAGAGCTGAATGTGGCTCGCGACCCTCTCTCAGAGCTGAATGTGGCTCGCGACCCTCTCTCAGAGCTCATTGTAGCTTGTGACCCTCTCTCAGAGCTGGATGTAGCTCACGACCCTCTCTCTCAGAACTGAATGTGGCTCGTGACCAGCTCTCAGAGCTGGATGTGGCTCGCGACACTCTCTCAGAGCTGGATGTGGCTTGCGACCCTCTCTCAGAGCTGGACATGGCTTGCGACCCTCTCTCAGAGCTGGATGTGGCTCGTTATCCTCTCTCAGAGCTGGATGTGGCTCGTTATCCTCTCTCAGAGCTGGATGTGGCTCGTTATCCTCTCTCAGAGCTGGATGTAGCTCACAACCCTCTCTCAGATCTGAATGTGGCTCGTGACCCTCTCTCACAGCTGGATGTAGCTCACAACCCTCTCTCAGATCTGAATGTGGCTCGTGACCCTCTCTCACAGCTGGATGTGGCTCACGACCCTCTCTCAGAACTGAATGTGGCTCACGACCCTCTCTCAGAGCTGGATGTGGCTCGCGACCCTCTCTCAGAGCTGACTGTGGCTCTCAAGGTCAGAAAAGTTGGGGACCTTTGCACTACCCTACACTGTATCACCCTTATCTGAACTTATCTCTCCTTTTTCTCTTCTACAAAAATAAACTATTAACACTTCTATTTTTTAAAGTCTTCTTACTTTGCAGCATTTTTTCCACACCGTTGTAAACCATATTCACATCTTCTATAGTTTGGAGGATGGACCAAAGCATTGGTTTTGACATAAAGTAATAATGGAGTCTTGTCTAAGTGTACCTTTAGATTCACCATCTCAACAATAAGAAAGTCCTGCATGTATTAACGCCTCTTACATAATAAAGCCTTCCTTTCAATGACATCTATTTTTCACTTTAAAATGGCAATCGAAAGATCGACGTCTTTAAAAGGGCATTGTTTTTATATCTAAAAGTGACCCTTAATGTACTTAAAAGCATCTGCCACATTCAATCTTGCAGGCTTTCTTCATGAGTGACGCACAAGGGGAAACAGAACAATCCTGTAAGTGTGATGGCTCCAAGGTCAGTCCTGGTCTCGGTTCTCCCGACTGTCATACCATTTAGTATTAATAATTTAGCTGAAGTGACATCCAGCAGCACAACCTAACTAGGGTAAAGTGTAGAGCAGTCAACGTCCTATAACATACTTATCCTTTGGGTTTATGACTCTCTCGACATGTACAGCATGATAAACACTTATTATTTCCCAAAAGAGTCCTCTACCATAAGGATTCATAAGCAAGTTACTGATATTTCTGGCAACATGCTTTCCCAAATTTGGTACATTCGTATGTCTCCTATGACTAGCCCCCGTACCCCTGTACAATATGCAATCGAGAAAGTTGTGTGCAAACTTCATGCCCAGCTAAATAATGTTAGTGTACTTGTGTATGCATATGGAACAGAACTGAAAAATCCTTTCCCGATGCTGGGTAGCTAATAATGATGAGCTGTGTCACATCTTGACCACTCTGCAGTCCATGTGAAATGCTCTGCTGTAAGTAAATAGGTACATTTTCTTAGGAGTTGAGGTTAAAAGCTGCTGTGGTGTTGCAGTCTTTGTCTGAGGCGGCCTCTTCCACCAGCAGATGTCGCTGATAGTATTTAGTCTCCTCAAGACCGTGTGCTGTAAGGACGTAGTGCAGTCTGTGCTGAAGTCTTAAGATAAGATAAGATAAGATAAACTTTATTGATCCCGGAGGAATTACAGTATTACAGCAGCAGAACAAAGATCAAGAACATCAGAAGAACAGCAGAACAAAGATCAAGAACAAGATCAAGAACAAGTCTTCCTGCTGTTCCTGCCTGGAGTTCTCTTTATTTGTGGGAGTTGCTGTATGTCCCGGTCTGTGGGGGGAGGTGAGGGGGACATAGCTGATCAGGAGCAAAGGGCAAGGGTGTTGCCAGGTTTACACTTCAGAGGTAATTCTGGGACCAGAGAGAGCCAGGGAAGCTCAGTTTAAGGGTCAGACTAGTTCCACTGTTCGCCTTTTGCCCAACTTACTGTCCTGCTACCTGACTCCCTTTACCACCCCGTGACAAGCAGGCACTACATGGCTCTGGTATCCGGGATTCATAGCAAGAAGCTGGGTGGTCGGATGAGCATGACTCAAGTACCGAAGTATAAAGAAAGAGTTCTCAGAAAAATTCTTGAGTTCTCCACTGTCTTCAATTATATTCGAGTACTTGAGTTGCGCCCATCTGCGAATCAACTGCCTGTTACGAGTACTGAGCACCTGGGCATAGTAGTGGTAGCTCATCACTAGTAGCTAACTCTACACTTTTTATTGCCTTGGTACCGGTGGGAGATGATATGGCCACATTCATACATCTCCCGTGGGAGTGTCCAAAATTAGCTCCTTACTAGACTTCGAGTACTGTATGCAGAACAATTTTAGGCAGGTGTTGGAAAAATATTACAAAGTAGGATTACTTGTTTGGAGTGACACGTGTGAGCGAATAGAGAAATATGCAGGTTTGGATTATTCTAGCCAAATACTTATTATACTATTCCGGTATTTGTCTCGAATACTGAACCTTAAAGCAAGTCAATGGGGAAATTCATATGAATGGACTTGAGTTTAGGTAAAATGGTGGCAGTTTCTCTAGAAAGAGTCGTCAAAATGTTAAATATTTGGCTGCAACTGAGGGCACTTTGTTTGCTGAAGGGTTGGAGAGAGGTACTTGTGTCTACAGACAACAGGAAAGCATGGTGGAGGCTCTTTGCAATTTCGGAGCTGCATTTCAACAAAGGGAGTTGGGGATTTGGTCCATAATGCTCATAAAATATATCCAATAACATCAGGAAGGCGTCTGATTGACCCAAAACAACCCAAACATACAACTAATGTCATTAAGAACTATCTTTAGGGTAAAGAAGGACAAGAAGTCCTAGAATTCATATAGGTCCCTACAGAGCCCTGATCTTAACATTATCGAGTCTGTCTGGGATTGCATGAAGAAATAGAATTAATGAACAAGCCTACAGAAGATCTGGTTAGTTCTCCTAGATGTTTGGTATAACCCTCCACCTTACTGTGTCAAGTACCAAGGTACCTAGGAAAATTGATGTTATTTTGAATACAATGGGTAATCACATAAATTTTGATGCGATTTAGATTTCTCTTATGTTAACTAACTTCACATTTTGTTAATTGATAAAAATAATCTATTAACACTACTATTTTTTTAAAATAGTCTTACTTTGCAGCATTTTTTCTACACAATACTGAACATCCAGAAACTCCCAAGACCAATTTTTCATCTTTATAAGGACATTTTCTGATGGCACAAGTGAGCAGGATTGGTTACTAAGATTTTTAGCCAAGTCTAAAGGTGGCCACATAAATTAGATACTTATTACCAAAACCTACTGCTTTTGGAAGGACCAGATGACTATTTAATGTGTATAGTTGTGCCCTGAAACAAAACAGGCAGGTGTGACGACACAGCATCTGACCACTTGTGTGGGGGTGAACTGTTCTTTATTAGGCCGGACGTATTGTTCTTTTGTTCAGTACATTATGAGAAGCTGGCCGTTGTTTCTTGTCAGACTGATTGGAGCCCTATTGTCTGTTAATTTGTGTATTGCTTGCAAAATGTGGATTGCCTCAGCCCCTCTAACTACATCATTCAGGAGAAAATGATGCAGTCTGATTGATCTAATGATAAATGAGGGAGAAGCCATCTCCCACCAATCCTGTAGGAACACAGTGCCCTTAGGTTCAAGCTGGGGGTATGAAAAAGTCCTAGCTCCAGTCACTATATTCATATTCTACAGGACTTTAGCCTAGGATCCATGTTTCCAGCTAGAGGAACATATAACTTGCGCACTGCCCAACACTGAGCCTACAAATTTGCTTGGAAAACCCAGGGTGAGACATGTCGGTCTCCTGGCTACCTTCCATGTTGTGCTAGGGCAGCTTCCTAAGTTTTCCGCTATCTCTTCTTAGTGGGTTCCCGCTAAAAGTGGGGTGCTGCTGGCTGGGATAGTTTCCCCTGAAGCCCCGAAAGCACAAAGATTCTAATCCTTGGTGAGCCAATGGAAGGGTGAGACTTTGTTGCTTCTACCACCTTGTGTTCTTGCTGGCAATGTACTATGTGCCTTTGACTGTTGGTGATCCAATAAAGTTTTACCAGTGTGTGGGTCCCTCACCCTGTAATGTCTGAATAGTGTTCTGCCCACGGGGAACAATTGCGGGCATCCAGTGGGATGAGCCCTGGTGTTTGCAGTCTTTCTAAAAGCCAGGCCTGTAGACAAGAGCACCCAATGACCCTCGTGTCTCCAGAGCAGGTAGTTGCTAACTACCTGCCTGTTGTACCTGGTGTCAGCACTGAACACTTTTGCTGGGAATTCAGCTGCTCCACATCAATAGAGCAGCTCATCCTCTACCAGTTTGCTCTGTAGACAATGTGTGACTGCCGACATCATGCTGATTGGCAGCCGGCCCTACAGTTAGGCAGCAGCAAGCTGGCTGTTAATAAGCATGACATCGGCAGTTACGCACCATCAAGAGAGTATTGTGGAAGACAAGCTGCTGACTTGTCGACATGACATCATCGGAAGCTGTTGAATTGCTGATAAGAGCGGTCTGTGACCACTTTGTGCTGGCTGAGATCAGCACCAGGCAAAACCAGCTATTGGTGACTACCTACCTGTTACTCCCCATCAAGAGAGTAGAGTGGAAGATATGCTGCTGACTTGTCGATGTGACGTCATTGGAAGCTATTGAATCACTGGCAGAAGTGGTCTGTGACCACTCTGTGCCGGACAAGATTGGCAAATGGCACAACCGGCAATTGGCAACTACCTACCTATTATGCCTTATCAAGAGAGTATAGCGGAAGAAGAGCCACTGACGTGTCGATGTGACATCATTGGAAGCTGGTGAATCACTTGCAGGAGCAGTCTGTGACCACTCTGTGCCGGTCTAGATTGGCAAACGGTACAACCGGCAATTGGCAACTACCTACCTGTTATGCCTTATCAAGAGAGTATGGCGGAAGGTGAGCCGCTGACGTGTCAACGTGACATCATTGGCAGCTGGTGAATCACTGGCAGGAGCAGTCTGTGACCACTCTGAGCCAGGCTAGATTGGCACCAGGCACAGCCGGCAATTGGCGATTACCTACCTGTTATGCCTCATCAAGAGGGTAGAGCGGAAGATGAGCTGCTGACTTATTGATGTGACTTCATAGAAAGCTGCTGAATCGCTGGAAGGAGCGTACTGTGACCACTCTGTGCCCGATGAGATCTGCGCCAGGCACAACCGGCAATTGGCAAGTACCTACCTGTTATGATTTAGGCACGAAATAAAAAATAAGTTCCGGAGAACTCCTTTCATTCTTAATCTTGATCAAATCTCCTCTTTTTATGAGGATCTTAAAAGCAACATGTAATTTCTTCTCCACATTGAATATACAGGATACGAACTGTACAGTAAGGCTACCTTCACATTACGATTTTTAGGGAGCCAATGCTCTCCGATATAAATCGGACAGCATCGGCTCCCTTCTGATGCCTGGAATCGGGTGCCAAATAGGCGCCCGATTCCGGCATAAAATCGGTGCCTCCGGGCTGAAAAAAAGAAAAAAAAAAAGTTTATTCTCACCTCCCCCGAGCCCCCGCTGTCTCCCGCCATCTTCTTTGAGGCTCCCGGTGGCTCCCGCAGGCTCCCGGTGGCTGCAGAGGTCTTCCTCTGCTGTTCAGGACCTGCGGTGATGTCACAGTCACGTGACCGCGGGTTCACCATGGTAACCCGCGGTCACATGACTGTGACATCACCGCAGGTCCTGAACAGCAGAGGAAGACCTCTGCAGCCACCGGGAGCCTGCGGGAGCCACCGGGAGCCTCAAAGAAAATGGCGGGAGACGGTGGGGGCTCGGGGGGAGGTGAGCATAAACTTTTTTTTTTTTAACCCTTGTGCTCCCAGTTAGGAGCAGTTTTACTGTACTGAGCATGCTCAGTACAGTAAAATGGGGTCCGAGGAGACATCAGATGTTTCCTCGGACCCTTCTCCATAGGGCCCCATGTTATAGGGATCGGGTCAGATCGGATGTGCACTAAATGCCATCCGATTTGGTCCGATCCGATTCTGTCAGATTTTATTATCGGTGCAGGCGCCGATTTTTGCACCGATAATAAAATCGGACATAATCGGATCGGACCAAATCGGATGGCATTTAGTGCACATCCGATTCGGTCCGATGCCCATAGGGCTGCATGGGGCCAAATTTGGATCCGATGCTGTCCGATTTTGATCGGACAGCATCGGATCTGAAAAATCCGTAATGTGAAACCAGCCTAACATGGGGTCACTTAGAAGTATGCATGCTTTGGCCAGGCCTTCATCTGTAGCACTGTATTTACAGCACTATTAGGTTTTAAGGAGCTTTGTAGCAAGATAAATTACTATAATTTAGAAGGTAAAATAAATGACAGCTTCCTAGTGAACAGGATTTTGCTCCTTTACAGAATGTGAACTTTGAGATCAGCCAATAACATACATGCATTGACAAGAAGGAAAAGGCCGGTGAGGATGAAATCATTTCCTGCAACCCGCATCAATAATTACACGCTAACGCCGGAATAATGGTGCGGAGAGCAAGCATCATTCATTGTGGTGTCAGCAGCATGCCGAGTCTTTGTTAGTTGACATAGTAATATTAAACTTGTGCCGCTAACAGCCATAATCACAGATCTACCCGGTCGAGAACGGTGTCGTAAGCCGTAACAACCGCAGCCTGTCATCACTCCAAAGCGGAAAGTGATGCTTCATTACGGGATATATGTGTAGGGTTGTCAACTCGTATGGACTTAGTGAACCTGAGAACAGAACTTCCATTAAATAACAAATCTTTACGTTATTCACGGACAATTAAATGAGGGGTCATCGATGGGACTTGTGACAACTCACTTTCTGCAAACCTGCTACGGTTCTTTAACAGTAGCATCAATTTTGGGAAAACAGAGGTTTCTTGGAGGGCATTTGTCACCAGGTTTTTGCTATACTAGCAAAGAAGATCCTGCTGTAAGGGTTAAAAAAGAAAAAGCAACTGTGCCTCTCTTATCAGTGAGTGTGCTATTGTTTACTTAAACTAAAGGCTTAATTACCCTGTGATTAACATTGCAGGACTAGAAAGTCACACACATGGCAGTCCAACACACCCCCTGCTATGATTGACACCTCCCTGTCAATGCAGGTGTGGGTGGGGGCGGCTCTCCCAGCTCTGCTGGGTTCCTGGCACTAATTCTTTGATTGTGTGAGAACGGCTGCAGTCAGTAATCTATGTCAGTGTTTCCCAACTCCAGTCCTCAAGGCACACCAACAGGTCATGTTTTCAGGATTTCCTTAGGATTGCATAGGTGATAATTTAATCACTTGCACAGGGGATAATTCCATCATCACCTATGCAATCCTAAGGAAATCCTGAAAACATGACTTGTTGGTGTGCCTTGAGGACTGGAGTTGGGAAACACTGATCTATGTGATACACTGCTGGATCCAAGGTTTCTTTGCCCATAACATTATGTTACTGTCAGATGAGGTAGCAAAAACCTGCTGACAGATGCCCTTTAACCAGGGCTGTTGAGTCAGTGTCCATTTAGGGTGGAGTCGGAGTCAGATTCAGGGAAATTGAAGAGTCAGATGTTTGGTTTACCGACTCCACAGCCCTGCCTTTAACTGGAGAGAACAGGTACTTATACGGTACCCCACTCTGGTTAAAGGGGGCGGTCCCAAACATGTAACCCCACTCTTTGATGTCTCATTGGACATTAGGGTAGTTCTGTTAAGTCCTTAATGTCTCATTTTAGCTTTGGGTTCTAAAGACAGTTTTATCCTCAAGTTTAATGCAAACATTCTGGTCATGCATCATCAACGTGCTGTGAGGTAGCGCCCCGGGGGAACCCGCTTGGCACGGGGAAATGACATCAGCGATTGTAACAGAACATAACCAGCGGATTTATTGTTTTCTGTCATAAACCGCTTTCATCACATAAAACATAACACCGTATTTACATTTTCATACGACATAACTTCCACATTAGTACATCACATGACATTATATTACAGGACATTCACATATGACATTACACCATGTTTACAGTCACATTAGAATTACGTTTTCCACAGAACTTCAAGGCGTCACCCACTGACCCTTGCAGACCTCAGTCTGGTTCTAAAGACGGCTATCACCGTCTATCACCCCGACAGGGATCTTTCCCCATCCTGCAGTAGGGATCCTCAACCTACTCCTAGGGAGTCTCAACCCACACTGCATCATACACATGATACATCACATATGGCACTTTTCCATAAGCCATCACATAGTCAACGGGACTATATCACGACTAGCACAGTCAGTCCCAAAGTCGGCTACACTTATGATTGCCTGGCCCTTGAGCCGTCCTCGGTCCTTATCACACATACGACCGCCTGGCCCTTGAGCCGTCCTCGGTCCTGGACACTTGCTGGCATGCATGTCTCACATGCCACCGGCATGGAGCTGGCAGGCTCCCTTCACTTCCCCCACTGGGGACGGATCACTTCAAGCACGTCCTCACATGGCAGTGGTCTGGACTGCTCTGACTCCCATCGTCCTCTCCTCACTCAGACACCTGGCAGGTTCTTTATCCAGGCTGCCTCACCCACAGCTGCAACCCAGTGAGTCAATCAGCACAACTCACACACGCACACATCTGAGATGTCATTAACCCCCTGTGCACCATTCAGGTTTAGCCCAGCAAAGCACTCATACACACAGGTTCAGACACAGCCGCTCATTAGGTTCATGAATTAACCCATTGTATACCGGATCCCATGTTTAACACCACACACACACACACGCACTCACAATAACATAGGCTGATCTGAACAGGATCCTATGCTGTTAACCCGTATGATGCACCCGGTCATGGGTCACATCACCACAGTGCCTTCCCCATGATTGTCTGGCCAAGGATTTTCATGGTCTACAGAGAAATAATGAGGCCATTTACAGACATCCTTCAAAGGTACCGTCACACGCCGCAATATCGCCTGGCGTTCTGAAAGGCGATGTGTCACCCCGGCGAAATCTCCGTGAAATGGACTCACGTGGTGGCGTGTGATTGGGTGATTTCATGGCGATAAATCGCCCTTCACCTGATTGCTGAACAGTGCTCAGCAATCAGGCGACATCGCCAAGGCAATTTTTTCGTGTTGGGGTGATAGTGATGGAAAGAGCGATTTCTGTGATTTCCCGTAGGCGTGCCTCAGCTGCTGTAGTCCGCGCCCCGTCTGAGATCATTGGTGTGGACTACTGTGTTCCCATTGCTGTCAGTTGACACCGTGCCACATTTGAAGAGCTGTCGTTCAGCACCACACACATCTTCTACTACACAACCATCCGAAATTACGCGCGCCATTGAATAGCGCAAGCTATGTTGTCCGCGTGTATTAAGTTGCGCTGTGTGGAGTATAGTGCCACCAGACAGCTCAGATGTTGGGCCACACATCGTAGATGCGTGCCATCGGCCTGTGTGTGTGTTGCAGGAGCCACAATTGAGGACACGAGCGTGTATTTGGACAAACTCTGATAGACAATGGCGTCATGTATTACCAGTCTCCCAGAGCAGGCTGACCAAGCGTAATGCAGTCGTGTTGTCCAATGAGCCTGTATGGGGCGTGGTGTAAACCACTGTGGCACGCCTATGTCCTCGCCCGCTGACCATGTACGCCCACATTGCCTTTGCAATTGTGGCGTGTGACGTGGCGAATGGAATGAGGCAAGATTGCTTCCGCTGTAGGTGAGGTGATATCTGGAGCGATACATCGCCTTAGATTCAGGGCGCTATTCGCGTGTGACGCGCCATCGGCAATCTGAGGTGGGCACGAAAAAGCGTGAGCGCGCACCTCATATCGCCACACATCGCCAGCCAAGATTGCGGCGTGTGACGGTACCTTAAAAGATGCATTTAGATGGGCCAAGGATCAGCTCATTCCCGATTATTGACCTATTTCCAACTATTGTTACAATGATGCCGTATGAGTGTAGGATTATTGTTTAACGAACATTCTAAACGGGTTGTATATATTTGACCAACGCTTAACAACGGGCCAGAATCAGCCTTATAATCGCATCTTTAGCTAAAGGCAACATCTAAAATACTTTAGACCGCGAAACAATGGTTTTTGCTGCTATCCTTTTTGGCTAAATGCACTGATTTATACATTTTATAAATGTAAATCATTGATTTTAGAATTTAAATCTATAAATGTCTGTTTATCCTTTTTAAAATAATTTCTCACGGGATCTATTTCATCCATGTGGGGTTTCCACAGGAACTGACATCACCTGATGTCATTGGTGTAAGGTATATAAGCTTCTTGTGAACTGACTGTAACATTGTGCCCTAATGAAGTGCAGTGCCACGAAAACGCGTTGGCTTGAGTGTAAATAAAGGTTTGCTCCTTGTTTTCCCTGTGGTCTAGCGCGACAAACCCGGCTTTTTCTCTATACTGTTATGTATCTGATGGATCTGCAGCGCAAATTCTACAGGTGGTTGTGACTCTCACAACCATACCAGGTGAGTGGATTACCTTTGTTAATAACCTGTGTCCTTTACACCTTAGTGCGTCCTCTCTCTAATTTTTGCTGCTGTATTATGGGAGTAAATTAACTTTGGCAAATTCAGAGTTAATTTCAGACGCTGCTGTTGCTGTCTATGCCTGTTATTCTGCAGGTGGGATGTTGTGAGTGTGTTAGGTGACCACACCCCTGGCCTTTACATAGTTCCCATTTCCACCAGCAGGTGTCGCTGGTAGTTTTAGTCACTGCCAAGACCATGTGCAGTAAAGACGTAGTGTAGTGTTTGCTGATGCTGTCCTGCTATATCTGCCTGGAGATTTCCATTTTGTGGGAGTTGCTGTGCCTCCTCATCTGTGGTTGGAAGTGAGGGGGATTGAGCCTAGGGCTGATCGGAAGCAGAGGGCAAGGGTCGGTGATCCAGACGTCCTCACCTTCAGGGGTAATTCCGGGAACAGGGAGAGCCAGGAAACCCCAGTCTAAGGGTCAGACTAGTTCCCCTGGTCACCTTTTGCCCAACTTACTATTCTGCTACCTTGTCCCCTTACTGTTATACCATCCAGTGTGACAATGTCATGTTCAGTTATGCATCTGTTCACACTGCATGTTAGGAAGTGCCGTCAGGTTTCTTTTCTCATTTAGATTATGGGGTCATGTCATCTGTCTGTGCACTCCTCCCTCATTATTCTCCATTAGAAGGTTCCTACCCACCCATACAAATGGAGGGTTTTTAAACCCAGAGAGGCTTTATCTTAGTGTAGGAACCCAGTAAAGAAGTACGCCGTGATGTGGCTACTGGGCAGATATAGAAATGGGCATTTTTATATGCCAAGTATCTCAATTTTTACATATATTTCCTTAGCAGTAATGCATGTCTATATTCTTACATTCATGATTTGCATGCTTTAGCACATCGTGAGTGCAATTGTCTCTTTGTTATAATATGTCATGCTCACTTATGCATCTATTCACATTGCATGTTAGGGAGTGCCATCAGATTTCTTTTCTCATTTAGATTATGGGGTCATGCCCTCTGTCTGTGCACCCCCTCCCCCATTAGACTTAGGTCATTTTATTCTCTATTAGCAGGTTCCAATCCGCCGATACAAAAGGAAGTTTATTAAACACAGAAAGAGGCTTTATCTTAGGTAGGAACCCAGTAAAAAGGTACGCCATGACGTGGCTACTGGGCAGATATAGATATGGACATTTTTGTATGCTAAGTATCTCAGTTTTTCACATAGTTCCTTGGCAGTAATGCATATCCATATTCTTACATTCATGGTTTACATGTTTTAGCATTTCAGAGTACACCTTAAAGAATAGACTATCAATATTGTAATTGCAAAAAACCTCCTATAGTTGGAAGAATGCATTACTATGGGTAACTAGGGCTAACGGGTTATCAGGTCATCAATATCATAGCACCAATCCCAAGGATCGATCACCAATATCAGACTGGTGGGAGTCCGCCACCAATTAGTTGTTTTCAGCATGGACTAAATGTAAACAACTGAAACAAGCCTCATTACAGTGGATTCTCAATGTGGTGTTATTAGTCTAAGTCCCCCTCCCCCTGTCCGATACTCACCTTGCGCCACCTTTATCTCTTTCTAGCAGCGTTTCGGTCAGTCTATGGTGAAAAGTGACCCGTCGGCTGCTTGAGTGTTTCATGGAGTGCACCGAAGGTCAAATAGACCTACATCTCTATTCTGGCTCTCATAGATATCCATTTAGCTCTTGTGATGTAACTTTTTATCTCCGACCAGCACCACATGGCGCCGTGGGATATGAGCATCGTCAATAGGACGTGAAGCCGTCGGAAGGGGAGTATATGACAAGGGCTTTGATACAAAAAGCGCCACAACCGTGGTGAAATAAAACCCCAAAACGCTGGCATGGTTCTTTAATGAATTCAGTCATATTATGGCTTAATTTTAGCACCAGTGTTGTGGGTACAATCTCCCCCCTAGCATAGGATTTAACCACGTCTTTGCAGACTGCAGAGCCAGTAATACTTACTGAACATGAATTACTCCAATGGCAGATTGCTCCATCTGCAATCATCTCACAGGTCGTACAAACATAAGGAGCGATTCAATAATAGCTCGTAGTGTTAGACATTGAGATCAGATTCTGTTATTTTCGTGATTGTGCCCGTTCTGCTTCTGGGATTGGTGAGATCTGCAACCGTTAGAATATTTTGCTCACATTATTTTAGGCTCAAGTGTAAAATGAACGTACCGAAAAGTGTCGAGTACTGAACCTGCAAAACACGAAACTATAACAGGTTACAAATAAGACCTTGTGTAATAAATGGAATCTAGGACAAGGCAGGGGAATTAAAAGGGATCTCTGCCATCGCTCTAGGTAATCATTTACAGGCTGCAGTAGTGATACCATGACAAAACGCACTTGACTGCTGTAGCCAATCATTAGACTCTAGAGCTTAATTCTGTCTTCGTTAGCATGTCACATGCATTGTAGTTATGTCATCACCGCTGCAGCCTGTAAACAATCACCGGGAGCAGCGGTGGAGCAGGGGAGTATAAGTGGACAGGAAACAGTCACCGGGATCGGCGGTGGAGCAGGGGAGTGTGAGTGGACAGGAAACAGTCACCGGGATCGGCGGTGGAGCAGGGGAGTGTGAGTGGATAGGAAACCGTCATCGGGATCGGCGGTGGAGCAGGGGAGTGTGAGTGGACAGGAATCCGTCATCGGCGGTGGAGCAGGGGAGTGTAAGTGGACAGGAAACAGTCACCGGGATCGGCGATGGAGCAGGGGAGTGTGAGTGGACAGGAAGCAGTCACCGGGATCGGCGGTGGAGCAGGGGAGTGTGAGTGTACAGGAAACAGTCACCGGGATCGGCGGTGGAGCAGGGGAGTGTGAGTGGACAGGAAACAGTCACCGGGATCGGCGGTGGAGCAGGGGAGTGTGAGTGGACAGGAAACAGTCACCGGGATCGGCGGTGGAGCAGGGGAGTGTGAGTGGACAGGAAACAGTCACCGGGTTCGGCGGTGGAGCAGGGGAGTGTGAGTGGACAGGAAACCGTCATCGGATCGGCGGTGGAGCAGGGGAGTGTGAGTGGACAGGAAACCGTCATCGGGATCGGTGGTGGAGCAGGGGAGTGTGAGTGGACAGGAAACAGTCACCGGGATCGGCGGTGGAGCAGGGGAGTGTGAGTGGACAGGAAACAGTCACCGGGATCGGCGGTGGAGCAGGGGAGTGTGAGTGGATAGGAAACCGTCATCGGGATCGGCGGTGGAGCAGGGGAGTGTGAGTGGACAGGAATCCGTCATCGGGATCGGCGGTGGAGCAGGGGAGTGTGAGTGGACAGGAAAATCACCGGGACTGATGGTGGAGCAGGGGAGTTTGAATGCATGGGAAACAATCACCATGAGTGGCGGTGGAGCAGGGGAGTGTGAGTGCATGGGAAACAATCACCATTAGTGGCGGTGGAGCAGGGGAGTGTGAGTGAACAGGAAAATCACCATGACTGACTGTGGAGCACAGAAATGTGAGTGCATAGTAAACAATTAAAGGGGGAGGCGGTAGAGCAGGGAGTGTGAGTGCATAGGAAGCAATGTGAGCAGCGGTGGAGCAGGGGAGTGTGAGTGCATAGGAAGCAATGTGAGTGGTGGTGGAGCAGGGGAGTGTGAGTGCATAAGTAACAATCACTGGGAGTAGCTGTGAAGCAGGGGAGTGTGAGTGAACAGGAAAATCTCCAGGACTGACTGTGGAGCACGGGAATGTGAGTGCATAGTAAACAATTAAAGGGAGAGGTAGTGGAGCAGGGGATTGTGAGTGCATAGGAAGCAATGTGAGCGGCGGTGGAGCAGGGGAATGTGAGTGCATAAGAAACAATCACTGGGAGTAGCTGTGGAGCAGGGGAGTGTGAGTGAACAGGAAAATCACCTGGAGTGGCAGGGGAGTGTGGGTGGACAGGAAACAATCACTGGGAGTGGCGGTGGAACAGGCGAGTGTGAGTGGACAGGATACAATCACCGGGATCGGCGGTGGAGCAGGGGAGTGTGAGTGGACAGGAAAACAGTCACCGGGATCGGCGGTGGAGCAGGGTAGTGTGAGTGGATAGGAAACCGTCATCGGGATCGGCGGTGGAGCAGGGGAGTGTGAGTGGACAGGAATCCGTCATCGGGATCGGCGGTGGAGCAGGGGAGTGTGAGTGGACAGGAAACCGTCATCGGGATCGGCGGTGGAGCAGGGGAGTGTGAGTGGACAGGAAAATCACCGGGACTGATGGTGGAGCAGGGGAGTGTGAGTGCATGGGAAACAATCACCATGAGTGGCGGTGGAGCAGGGGAGTGTGAGTGAACAGGAAAATCACCATGACTGACTGTGGAGCACAGAAATGTGAGTGCATAGTAAACAATTAAAGGGGGAGGCGGTAGAGCAGGGGAGTGTGAGTGCATAGGAAGCAATGTGAGCAGCGGTGGAGCAGGGGAGTGTGAGTGCATAGGAAGCAATGTGAGTGGTGGTGGAGCAGGGGAGTGTGAGTGCATAAGTAACAATCACTGGGAGTAGCTGTGAAGCAGGGGAGTGTGAGTGAACAGGAAAATCTCCAGGACTGACTGTGGAGCACGGGAATGTGAGTGCATAGTAAACAATTAAAGGGAGAGGTGGTGGAGCAGGGGATTGTGAGTGCATAGGAAGCAATGTGAGCGGCGGTGGAGCAGGGGAATGTGAGTGCATAAGAAACAATCACTGGGAGTAGCTGTGGAGCAGGGAGTGTGAGTGAACAGGAAAATCACCTGGAGTGGCAGGGGAGTGTGGGTGGACAGGAAACAATCACTGGGAGTGGCGGTGGAACAGGCGAGTGTGAGTGGACAGGATACAATCACCGGGATCGGCGGTGGAGCAGGGGAGTGTGAGTGGATAGGAAACCGTCATCGGGATCGGCGGTGGAGCAGGGGAGTGTGAGTGGACAGGAATCCGTCATCGGGATCGGCGGTGGAGCAGGGGAGTGTGAGTGGACAGGAAACCGTCATCGGGATCGGCGGTGGAGCAGGGGAGTGTGAGTGGACAGGAAAATCACCGGGACTGATGGTGGAGCAGGGGAGTTTGAATGCATGGGAAACAATCACCATGAGTGGCGGTGGAGCAGGGGAGTGTGAGTGCATGGGAAACAATCACCATGAGTGGCGGTGGAGCAGGGGAGTGTGAGTGAACAGGAAAATCACCATGACTGACTGTGGAGCACAGAAATGTGAGTGCATAGTAAACAATTAAAGGGGGAGGCGGTAGAGCAGGGGAGTGTGAGTGGACAGGATACAATCACCGGAAGCGGCAGGGGAGTGTGGGTGAACATACGGAGATCATGATTATGGAGGACTACATGGCAGGAGGATTTCTAGTCATTTAGTTATAATCTTTTGCTAAACAACACTAGTTTTATCAAACCTACTGCAAGTTTGCAATGATAAATAACACTTTGCTGGAATCAGGGGCTCTACCCCTACTCTTAAATGAGGTGGCAAAAATCTGGTGACAAATTCCCTTGAAAGGGATGCTTCATGTAGACGAATGGGATCTACATGCTCTGAAAAGGCAAATGGATATCGTTCGGGGGGGACCCTTGATCAGAATTCAATCAGTAGGTAGATCAGAGTTTCATCAGAGTTTAGTTAAGGTGCTATCAGTATAAATCGACCCAATTCTCTCAGATGAGAAAATCTACGGTTGTGTGATGCTAGCCTGTAAGTTACCAATTAAAGTCTTTTAATGGGTTGTCCACTACTAGGACAACCCCCTCTGATTCCAACTCTTCCCCTGGTAAAATAAAAAAAGCCTGAACTCCCCTCCCGTGCTGGCTTTGACCCAGTATCAGTAATCACGGTTCAGTAATCCGGCGTTCAAGCAACATTGAGCAAGCCCTGCATCCAATCACTGTTGACTTCTCTCCCCGCCGTAGGACCAATGAGTTCATCAACAGGAAGTGACACTTCGACGGCTGCTCACTTGATGTTGATGGAATGTCCCTGAGGAAGGAACCAGGTGAAGGTTCCGAAACAGTGAAGGTTCCGAAACGGTGAAGCTTCCGAAACAGTGAAGGTTCCGAAACGGTGAAGCTTCCGAAACAGTGAAGGTTCCGAAACGGTGAAGGTTCCGAAACGCGTCGGATGAATAAAGACACAATTCAGCCCAGATTCTCTTTTGTCTCTGGTGATCCTTTTGACGGCAGCGCGGACACAACGGCACTTTGCCCCACAGATCTACAGGTTCTTCGCCGCGGTTATCCGTGGAGGTGCGGTCCTTGCAGCAGCTGTGTTTTTCAGGGGACTACATTGATTTCTGGCTATCATACTGGTTGTGGGTGACACAACCAGACCAGGTGAGCAGTTTTACTCACACATTCATTCACCTCTTTATCTGGAGATAAGAACCTATTGCGCATTTTCTCATTTTCACAGACACTTGATGTTGATGGCTCACTTGGCCCGAAAGCGGGGAGAGAAGTCAACGGTGATTGGGCGCGGGGATCGTCACAATGTCATGTGAGCCCCAGGACCCCAATTACCGACAACGCTGGAACGATGCCAGCATATGAGGTGAGTGTAGGGTCTATTATTTTACCTGTGGGGGAGCATGTGGAATCAGAAGAGGTTGTCCTAAAAGTCCTTTAAACATTGTCTACAAACAGACAATATCTGTAACACACACTATATTCATGGACAGCTGTTGCACGGATGCTCAGAATCTCATTCTGTCCTGCTGAACAAATGCTCATTTTCTCCAGATTTAATCCTTCTTGCTTTCTGAACACAGGACAATAGTATGCCAGGAATATATTAGAGACACGCTGCCAGCTAGGAAACTTCTCTACTAAATGCTGTCCATATGTCGTTTGACTTTGGATAACGCAAGTCAATGGGGTTTTAAATCCATTCACTGCTGGCGGATAAATCCCTTGTGGACCAAAAGCAATAGCCCCGCGTCTACAAGATTTAATACAATCTAATATCAGCACATGCACAGAGGCTTCTAATCAGTATAGGCGAGCGGAGCCGGGAAATGCACAAGTCCCTGCTCTGCTTACTGATGCCGTTCCATGGTGACAGGGGAGTAAACATACAGACCTGGAGTAGGACTGGGAATATTATGGACCTAGCTTCAATTTTTCACATTTTTTATTCTTCCTCCAATTTTGATTCCTTCTTCTTTTTCGACTTGCAGAAAAAGAAGAAGGAATCGAAATTGGAGGAAGAATCATCAACAATCTAAGTGAAGCAGATGATACAACACAAATAGCAACAAGCGTAGACGGAATGGAAGACTTACAATGAGGGTCAAGATGGAAAGCTCAAGATGGGTAGGCTACTCAACCACGCTGCGTATTCCACCAGACATCAAAGGGTGAATGTAATATTGATTTATCAGTCAACGCGTTCAGGGCTCCCTGGCCTCTTCCTCAGGAAAAATCATTATCATATTGCCATGTTCCTGGGAGCCCTGAAACGTTGACTAATAAATCAATATTATATTCACCCTTTGATGGCTGGTGGAATACGGCAGCGTGGTGTTAACCCTTCATCCTCCCTACTCTGCTTTTATAGGGGTTGTGACTAGTGCTTTTTTGTGGGGGGTATGTGCTGGTACAGCATACCGGAAAATATGCAGAGGAGGGCGGAGCTATATGGGGACTGCGTCCACTGTATGCCTCCACTGCCTGGTGCACAGGATCTCCCGGCCGCCTGACAGCCCCCCACCACCCCCGGCTTCTTAATCACGGCCGCCGGCGCCTGACAGCAGCCCCACCCCCCAATCATGGCCGCCGCCGGTACCTGACAGCACCTGCTCCTGCTTCCTGCTCTCAAGCAGCTGGTGCCTGAAAGCCCTCCCCCCGCCTCAGTACTGATAAATATTCTTTTACAAAAGAAAGCACTGGTTGTGGCTCTCACAACCACACAAGGTAACCTATATTAGGTCATATTTATCTCTCAGATCCTTCATCCTCCCTACTTTAATTTTCTGAGATCATGACATTTCATTAATCATCAACATTAACAGAAATAAACACATGAAAAGATCACTCTGTGTGTAATGACTCTATATAATATATGTGTGTCACTTTATGTATTGAATTACTGAATAAAGTCACTTTTTGATGATATTCTAATTCATTGAGATGCCCTGTATATATTATATATAAGCTGATATTAATTATTGCCTGAATATTGGGTGCTTCCCCGGAACAATCACACTTTCATATGTCATGTTTTATTTCACATACTTGGAACTCCCGTTCCGCAACATCTGTACAGAAATCAATTCATATGACCGGTCCTATGTGGAAGATTTAATATTCTGTTTGCTGCAATCAAGAGCAGAAATCTGACAGAAGGTACTTGAAGAGCAGAATTGCAAAAAATCCTTTAATATAAGCCATAAGCAGGTCTCCGAAAACAATCACAGTCGGGCTCCGCGCTTCATCAAGGTCCACCTGGCGGAATAGATTTTGGGGACTGTCGGAGCAGGATTTGTTATTGGTAACGTGGGGATGCCAGAAAACACGTCCTGTACAGACTGTGCATGAAATGGATCACATTCACAGTGTCTGTCCGCTGTCTATGAAGTCCCCCCTCTTCCTTAGGAATCCATTATATTTTAGGCCTCTTTGGCGATGCTCATCCTCTGTTGGTCTTGATAGGATTTGGAGTCTTCCCACGGACGAGGCCCTCGGATGTTTTCCCAGTCGTCAAATGACTGTTCCTTCAATTTCTGCAGAAGACATAAGATCCACAGGGGAATATTATGGAACAAAAATAGAAAACATTAATAGAATTCAGAACATTACGGCAAACTTGCAGTTTGGGTGGCCGGAAGTTAGCGGTGGGCTGGGCTGGTAGGGGGCTGTGGCTCAGCATTTCCTTCACCGAAAGGAATAAGCGTTCATATTTAAGCCTGGAGTTGATTAAAATAGAAGAGGAGTATGGGGGTAAGACCCCCAGGTGAAGGGGAGGATGGATGGTGGAGAGGGTGTCGAAGCACCCCCCTTGCATAGTTAAAGCATGCCAGTGGGTGTGATTGGCTTAATTGGTAGGAGTGGCAGGAGATCCATCCCGAGTGCTAGAATTAATGATACAAGGGCCTCCCCTGCACCCCTCCAGTCTGGGAGTCTTACCCTCAAACCTCCGCTTCTATTATAATCATCTCCTCGACCATGTGGACTTAAAAATGAACGCCTATTCCTTCAGTAAAATGCCAATCCACGCCCAGAGATGCCAAACCACGCCTACCACCTAAACTGCTCACGCCTGCTAACTTCCGGCCGTTCATTCTGCAGTATGCCGAACAATACTATCTTACCAATATATAAGTAATCCAGAGATTCCCGGGGACAATGGGTTGTTGGTCCACACTGCCACAGAAAACACGTAATCAGTGGCAGCGCAGACCAACAACACATTGTCCCTGGGAACCTCTGGATTATTGACCACATTGCACGTGGAAGGGTGGGTCCAGCAGCAGCCGCCATTTATGGGGGGGGGGAAAGGTAAACACCCTGCCAGGTGAAAGGTAACCATCAGTACATAAAAACAAACTTACATAAATGATCAACAAACTATGCATGAAACTATTGACTAACGGGGAACTGGAGCTGCCAGTGGATGCATCTCCCATATAACCCAACCCTTCAACACCCTCAGTTTGGAGCGTTTGTCTAGGGATAGAAAAAATTTGTGCTGGAAGATGGAGTTAATTTTTACAATCACTTCTTTGAAAGTGGGGGGTAGGTGGGCTGGCCGCTATTAAGACATAGGAGATCAATCCCCGGAGATCAGGAGGGAACTGGTCAATACCAATGTTCAGAATCGCCAATTTGGCGGTAAGGTCCACAGTACTCTCAGATAAAGATCCAAGGAGACTGGCTATTACCGTCCAATACGGGGCAACTTTTGGACAGGTTCACCACATGTGTGTCAGGGTACCCTCAAGCCCACATTGTCTCCAGCACAGCGAAGACTGGCCGGGGGAGAAGCGCACCGGAGGTGAAGGAGACAAGTACCATTGGGGGTGGATCTTTTTCAGATGGTTAACACACCGTGAGGCCCTTTGGATCTCCGAGAGAGCCGCCTGCCAGTCTAGTTTAACTTAGGGGAGATATCTGAAAGCATAAATTCTCTATAAATGCCTGAAAGGCCCTTGAAATGACGGGGGTCGGATAAGAGAAATCTTTGCAGCATGGATGGAATTCGGGGGGTCCTCAAGTCCTTCAAGCATGAAGTACAGGCAAGGAAATGTTTAATTTGAACAATTTGGTAAGAAAATCTGTTAGCCCCTGGAAATTCATCCCACAGGACCTCAGGAGGGAGAAACTCTCTTTTCTGTATAAGGTCACCAAAGGAACAAAACCCCAACTCCTCCAGACCTCTCAGGTCCAGAAATGGGATATGGAGCCGTGAACATGCTCTACAGGCATGTTCACACATGTCTGCTCTGACTCAAGTTTCAATTAAGCTACTTTTGTCCTGACAAATTAGGGAAAGCCCCAGCCTTCCTTTTACTGAACAGGTCACTCTCTGCATCCTGCTTCAAATGAGGTCAGTGGGGACAGGGACAGGTTTTAGTGCAGTTAGAGTAGGGACCGTCCTGAAGTGGGTACACCTTGATGAGATGGGATCAGTGGTGTAACTAAGTTTCATGGCGCCCGGGGCAAAGATCTATTTTGGCGCCCCCCCCCCCAGAGTAGGTGAGGCGCAGGGGGGGTGTGCTGTCAGCTTTCAGCCCGCCGCCTTAGGTGCGGAGGTGATGTCAGCTTTCAGCCCCGCCGCCCCTGCAGCCTTGTTTGAGGAGCGGGGGGGGGGGGGGGGGGTGCCGCCAGCGTAACCCTCTGAGTGGCGCCCGGGGCAAAGGATCCGGCTGCACCCCCCTAGATACGCCCCTGGATGGGATGCCTTAGTGCATTGATTACAAAAAAAAAAACGTATTATGTTATGAACCGGCAACTGAGAACTGAGGAGTAACATGTGGTGTTCACAGGAGAGGTTGGACAATAATACTGGACGCGGAATCCTGACTAATCCCCGCAATTAAAAGTAGCCATGGAGCGCACTACGATGCCCTATAGCGCCTCAGCACAGCCAGAGGACTAATTAAACCTAAAGACGGAAACAGGAAATACCTGACTGCCTCGGAGCAGACCCCAAAGGAATAGCAAGCCCCCCACAAATACTGACGGTTAATGGAGATGAAAAACAATACACAGGCAGAAAATAGACACAAGCAAAGTAAGGCCCAACTATAACTAAATAGAGAAAGGACAGGATGGATTACTTCCGCGACCAGCAGACCAGCAGCCAACTGCTGGATATGCAAAACATCTAAGCCCACATGGACTCGTCTCCCACTAAACCAGCAAGACTCCTGCAAACAATTGCAAAGTCAGTAAAACTGCTGACACTAAACAAAACTGGGAACTACAGACAGGTAATGGAATGGTTAATGGAGTAGGGAGAAATTCCTCCCTAACTGAATGCAGGGAAAAAACTACACTTAGGCGGCCGTCACACGCAGAGATATCTTTAGCGATATTGTAAGCGATCACGTGCACGCGCAATCGCTTACAATATCGCTCACATCGCTGGTGAGCTGTCACACAGACAGACTCACCAGCGATGTGGAGCAGCGATCTCGCTCGTTACTATGGTACACATCGGGTAACTAGGCGCCGCGCGTCGCTTAGTTACCCGACGTGTACCATAGTTACCATCTCCCAGCATAGGCGCGGTCGCTGGGAGATGGATCATCGTGGTGTCACACACCACGATGATGCAGATCGTTGCATCGTTCATCGCTAGATCTGAGAACCGAACCTCAGATCAGCGATGTCACGATCAAGCGATTTACCATCGTAAATCGCTTGATTACATGCAACGATATCTTGCCCGATATCGCTTAAGCGATCAAAAAGGAGATCGCTTAAACGATATCGGGCAAGATATCGTTCCGTGTGACGGCCCCCTTATACAGACCAGATATCAATTCCTACACAAAGAGCAGAAACCTGAGCAATTCAGATACAAAAGGAACATTACAAATGAGCCACAGATTTGCAGAAAAAACAACCACTTACCTGTAATGGTGGGTTTACACACACCAATCATTGTATCCAATCTCTGAACCAATCTCTGGTTGCAGTGAAATCATGGACAGATTGCTCCATGTTGTACACAGCCACAAAATGGAACTATGTGTCCATGATTTCACTGCAACCAGAGATTGGTTCAGAGATTGGATACAATGATTGGTGTGTGTAAACCCACCATAAGGGATTCAGCAAGGACCAGGAGAAGACAGGAGAGAAGCAATCACCTCATGAACAATTGACCACTGGCAAAGAGCCAGCCACTTAAATATCCCAGTCCAAGCCAACCCTCCAGTCATTATCAGATTCAGCTGATACATCTCTCACAGACAGAGTAGATGCATCACCAGTGTCAACCACATGAGGGAGCTCCAAACCAGAAATTCCATGCAAGGAATCCACAACAGTATTACCAAGTACCCTGTGTTTTTATAGCACTTGCTTTTACTCATTTATTGCAGGGTATTTTGACATAATTTGTATATACTTTTTTCTTTGGGATTCAATTGGCCTGAGCAAATTAAACAAATCTAGGACTTGTGGCATCTTGTGCTCCCCGGGTGCCATTTAACTCACTGCCTTAGGAAACATAAAGGCAAGAATCTGTGCCTGTATTTTCGAGTATCAGACAAAGCGGCAGTGTTAATACGGTAGTGCACCCCGAGGCACAGGTCAGCAGTGTATAGATTATATAGACAAAATACCTGCAGACACATTTTAACCTACATTATAAAAGTGATCACCGGGTGAACACATGAGGGCACATAAAAAGTACATTTAACAATATGGAACAGGCAAGAAAAATTGTCCTCTTTGACCCAGGGGACTGGAAATCCTTCATCTGGATCTGTAGTCTTATACGTAGGAGACAGTCTGCCACTTTGAGCAGATAAAGTAAGAATCCACGTTAAAAGGATGACAGCGTTAATGTCAGCGGCGGGATATAAACCTTGAACATATACACAGAGATGTCAGGTGGGTCCCCGTGGCAAATAAGTGACTGCAATTCATCCAGTTCAGATGTCTATGAAGGAACGGCTCCGCTCCGTCACTTTCACATACTCCGTTTTATAAGCCAAAACAATTACGTTGGATCTCAGAGTCGCGGGTGTTAGGGCACAACCAGAGGCGGGTTAACGGTAGCCAGAGCCCCGGGCTGTACCCCAGATTGCTCTCATTATAATCCGCCACTGGGCACAACCTGGCAGTGGGTACTGCCAGACTCATGGGTGCGTTGCCTGCCGATATCTCCCTGTGTGACACTTACTATGCGATCTTGGACAAGTGCCAAAGACGGGCGCGCTCCCATGAAATCATATGCAATATCGGAACGATATTGCGACGTGTAAAACAGCCATAAGTCCCGTTCTCCCTTAATTATACTCACTTTCCTCCGCCTTCATCCTTTTTCCAGTGCCATTCCCATCGGTCTGCAACAAAAAGTGACCTGTTGGCAGCTACAGTGTTTCATGGAGCGTGCCTGAGGTCACAACTCAATACAAATCTATGAGAGCCTTGTTCTAGCTCTCATAGACTCGTATTGATAGTTTGTGACATAACTTCTGACTTCCGAATAGTCAGACGTTCGTTACAAGATGGCGCCGCGAGACCGTAATGGACGTTGGTAAAACGTGAGGCTGCCGGGAAGGCGAGTATATGAACGGGGACAGGGTGTGTTACAATACTGGTGGAATGCTCACTGGAATATGATGGCTAAAGGGCACAAGCAGGAAACAGCAGACAGTAGTAGATGTCCTAGGATGCAGTAGTGGCCATCTGGAGAAGCAATCCAAAATAGGTGAGAGCAATCTGGACAAGACTGCTTTGAGCTGGAGACTGAAGCTAGACTAAACTAGGCACAATACTCAAGCACTGAATGAACTTCATGTGTAGATAAGTTGGCCCAGGAAACAAGATGGCTTTCACAGATTCAGCAGCATCCATCTTACTAAAGGGCCCAGGAAACAAGATGGCTTTCACAGATTCAGCAGCATCCATCTTACTAAAGGGCGATTTGCCAGAACACAATAGCAGCCACTACACGGTGCTTAGATTTAAAGTGCAACCCCAGCGCTGAAAAATACAAACAAAAATGCAGGAATGGTGCTTTATTACTGAATTCCATAACGTGAGAAGGACAGGTGGACCCGCTGAAGAGTGTTCATCACACTAAAAGTAGTCCATGAAGCGTCCCCGTCCTCAAATCTCCTGCACTCCGTTTTTCTAGATGGGGAGTGCCACATTATTCTTTTCACTTTATGGACTTCTGTGTTTTTCTAAGTGTGCACCCCATCTTTTTCGCCTGGTTTGTGATTAACCACCATATTGCGTTTCACAGTACACCGCTTATGTGAAGGTAGTACCGTACATTTAATTCTACGTCTACATACCGGTAGTTCCTATTGAATTCCCATCTACATCCATTTTAACACAATCTACAGTATATCTGCAGTTCTGGACTCTATAATGCAGGGCTGGTGCTGCTTTAAGCCATTGCACCCAGATTGAGCACAATTACAACGCGTTTTGGGCCAGTATGAACTCTACCTGATACTGAATTATGGTATAATAACCCAGGATCGGGCATCTGGCTGCAGCTTCACCCAATTTGCATGGGCGCTGTGTCTCCACCAATGCGATTGCATGTCATTTCCATTTTTTACTCTGTTGTCCTCCGAGGTGCTGTCATGTTTTTGTCATCTAGAAATACATGCACTCTGGTAGCAAGAAGCCAGCAAAATTCTGTATCCAGAGAGAGACTTCAAATGAAGAAGAAAACATTTAAGAGCTGAAAGTAACAATCTTAGTATTAAAGGTTTATCCACTACTGGAGAAGAACCTTAATAACTGGCCCAGAGAGAGGAGAAAAATAAAAATGTATAGTGATCTCCAAGACCGGTCCAGGTCTTTATAATGAGAGCCTTGTCACAGATTCTCAATAGGATTTAGGTTTGGACTGTCGCTCGGCCATTCATACACATGAACATGCTCTGATCTAAACCCTTCACTGTATCTCTGGCTGTATGTTTAAGGTTATTGCTCTGCTGGAATGTGAACCTACACCCCAGTCTCAAGTGTTTTGCAGCCTCTAACAGTTTTTTTTTCCAGGATTACCCTTTATTTATCTCTATTCATTTTCCCATCAACTTTCACCAGCTTCCCTGCCCTTGCTGAAGAGAAGCCTCACCACAGCAGGATGCTGCCTCCACCATGTGTGACGGTGGGGATGGTGTTTTCAGGGTGATGTACTAATCTGCCACAGATACCATTTTGCATTTAGCCCAAAATGTTCTACTTTACTACTTTAGAGAACCTTTTTTCACTGCTGTGTCCCTTACATGGATTTTTGCAAATCGCACGCAGGAATTCTTATGGCTTCTTGCTTTGCAAAATGGCTTCCTTCTTGATAATCTTCCATAATAGCCAGATTTGTGGAGTCTACAACTAATAATTGCCTGGACAGATTCTCCCTCCTGAGCTGTGATTTCTGTGGTTCTTTCATGGGCCTCTCGGCTCTTCTCTAGTTAGTGCTCTCCTTCTTGGGATGTCAGTTTAGGAGGGTGGCCACGTCCTGGTGGGTTTGCAGTTATGCCATACTCCTTCCATTTTTGTATAATGGATTGATCAGTGATTCATGAGATGTTCAGAGCTTGGTCTTTTTTGTTTATAACCTAACCCTGCTTTACTCTTCTCCACACCTTTATCCCTGACCTGTCTGGTGTGCTCCTTGGTTTTAATGAAGATGTTTGATCTCTCATGTTCTGAAACCTATGAGGATTTCACAGAACTGCTGTAGTTATACACACAGGTGTCCTCATTTCCTAATTAGATGACCTCTGGAAGCAATTGGTCACACAGGATTGTATTTAGATGTATCAAGACTACCGGGGGCTGAATACAAATGTATGTCACCATATTCAGTTTTATTTTTCAGAGATATTTAAAAAAAAAAAAAACATATATCCTTTCCTTTACACTTCACAAATATTTGTTAACTTTGTGTTGTTATATCACATAAAACACAATTAAGTTTGTGGGTGTAGCATGAAAAAAAATATGGAGAAGTTCACAGGGTATGAATACTTTTTCAAGGCATTATACATCTATAGTAAATAGTACTCTGGGCATATACATATATAGTGTAGGTACCAGGGTATACACACATACAGTATAGCTACAGGGGGTATATACATATATAGTATGCCAAACATCTGACTCCTTAATTTCCCTGAACCTGACCCCGACTCCACCAAAATGAACATCACCTCCGACTCCACAACCAGGGCTGTGAATTCAGTAAGCCAAATATCTGACTAACTCCACCCAAAATGAACACCGACTCTACTACTCCGACTCCACAACCCTGGCTCCGACTACTCATTTTCCCTAAATCTGACTTCAACCAAAAGGACTCTACAGCCCTGGTGATGCAAGAAAAAAAGAAAGAGGAGGGGCGCTCCTGGTGTGATACTCGGTGGGCTAGTGGGGATATTCGTTGCAGGTGAATGCCACTCACCTGAACGGGTTATGCAGCCTGCATGACCCAGTGGAAGTAACCTCCGGTGCGCTTGTTCATCGCACGCCGTGCCCGAGTTCCGGGTCTCGGAGGGGAGCTGGTCACGTGGGGCGTCACGAGTGTGACGTCACCGCAGGTCCTCACGTACTCCTCTAGCGATGGCTTGAGGTCCTATAGTTAGCTGATCTTGCCTCTGGGACTGTGCTGCACCTCACCGCTCGCCCATAGGGCGTGTAGAAAAATGTAACAAGAGAGAATCAGTGGCTTTTTGGAGGGCGCTCAGAAGAAGAAGAATAGTGAGCTCAGAAGAAGAAGAATAGTGATCAAGCTCCACACAATGAGTTTCAGCAGACAACTCCGCCTTCATCAGGTGAACTCCTGATGAAGGCGGAGTTGTCTGCTGAAACGCGTTGTGTGGAGCTTGATCACTATTCTTCTTCTGAGCACCCTCCAAAAAGCCACGGATTCTCTCTTGTTACATTTATCTACAGCCCTGGTGGTCAGTCAGTAAGCCAAACCTCCAACTCAGGCTTCTCGATTTCCCTGAACCCGACTCAAACTCCAACTCCACCAAAATTGACACCGACTCAGTCTATACGATTGGAACAGAAGAGCCAAGAGTAAGATCTGTGTCAGGTTATCTTTGACACAGAATATATACGGTATTCCATCAGTATATACAGTTGTGTCCTCTTGTAACTGCACGGATATTCCCAGTATTACATTTACAAAACATAGCTGAAAACTAAGTCAAAGACCCCCATCTGCCTATTATATGACTAGTAAAAGAAACCACACAAGGCCTCAGATCTAAAAAGCCTAAATGGATTGAGATCATTGCATAAATGCAAAGATCAGAACAGGCAGCCGATGCTTTCGTGTGCCTATCTAAAGGATAAAATAAAGAGCAACAAAGAGGCTTCTACAAAGAAAAATGATATCTGCAATATATTATACAGTATAGAAAGAACAATCCAATAAACTATGCAAAAATGTACTATGAAAGCGTATATGTACTTATTCACCATGCCATGTCACCCCTATGCGTCTCCCCCACCCCAATACAAGGTATCGGAATGGTTGCTGATCCCACTTATTTTAGACTATCTAATGTGTTTCGAGGTCTCCAGACTCTCCCATAAAGTTTGGGGTCTGTACTGAACAACTGAATGTTCAGCATGGACCCCGAACAGGGACTTAACATGATTAAAGCTTTATACTCACTCTCCTGTCTCACTGCTGCGGTCACTTCCAGGTCCCGCTCATTAGCCTCATCTAATATTCACAGCATTGGCTGCTGACCAGCCAATCACAGACACCCATTGTCTGTGACAGTGGCTGTGATTGGCTGTTGCAACACACCCACTGTGCCAGCATTCAATCACAGATGCAATGGGTGGAGCCAATGCAGTGAATATGAGATGAGGCTAATGAGTGGACCCGGAAGTGACCACAGCGGCGAAATAGGCGAGTATAAAATCATGTTAGGTCCCTGTTCAGGGTTCGGACAAACACTCAGGTGTTCAGTAGGGACCTGAAACAGTCAAATGAATGTAGACAACACTGGATGCTGCTGGATGAAATTGTACCAGTATTACAATGGAGATTGAATATGGATCTGGTATAACACCGCTACGGTTTCATTTGGTTTAATTGCAATAATATATATTTTTTATTTTCCAACCACACTACTGATGATCATGTAGGATTTAACCCCATTGTGACCCGATCACACAATGCCAGGGCTTGTACTGGCCCGACCACCCAGCGTACCGGAGCAAAGTGATCACTTAGAAGGCTGAATTCTCCTGAAGTTCAGCCTCAAACAGGTTCGCTCATCTCTACTCGATGTCGTGCCCATCTAAGCATCCAACTGCACACATTACGAGTACCGAGCACCTGAGCATGGTAGTGCTCGCTCATCACTATCACCCACCTCCTCCCTCCCACCGAGGAGTCCAAGGGAGAATACTTTACCCCCAACCTGTAAAAAAAAATAAAAATAAAGGCCTGGAACGTCCTGGAAAAGGTTTAAAAAGCCGCGCTGCCGAGGAACAAAGGAAGAATACTGGATCCTCGATATGTGACTAATCAACGCGTTTCGGAGTATAAACTCCATCAGGATAATCACATTTTTCATTGCCCTGTAGAATGTAAACCCGCAAGGGCAGGGTCCTCTCTCCCCTCTGTATCCGTCTGTCACTGTTAGTTTGTTCATTGTATTTTAACTTTTTTGTATGTAACCCTTTCTCATGTACAGCACCATGGAATCAATGGTGCTCTATAAATAATAATAATAATAATAATAATGATAAAAAAGTGAATAAGGGACTGCTTGGAAAACCACAAAGGAAATGTGAATCCTGCAGACAATGGACAAACACCGATTGCCTGCAGCACTAAGGTTACACTTGTGCCAGATGTTGATTTCAACAAACCACCAGAGGTTTCCATCGCCAAATACAAAGGAGCAGAGTCACGTATGGAGGAGGCAAGACCTCCACACCTTTATATGCTGACCCTTCTCATGTGAAGTCTTCATTGGGATTACGGACACTTCCTCCTCGTTACCTTTAGTAGCTTTAGGCTATTTGCACAATCTGTCTTCATCCAGATTATTACTATACTAGATGGGTGCTAATCGCATCGGGAAGGTGGTGACATCATGATGGGTGTGGGCTATCTGGTACTAGGGACTGCAGCATTCTCTCTCCCCCTGTGCTCTCTCCTTTAACCTGCCTCCCCCAGTGCTGTCTTCTCCTTTCATGTGCTCTGTTCTTTGAGCTGTTTTCCCCCTGTGCACTCCTCCCCGTGTGCTGTCTTCTCTCCCCGTGTGCTGTCTTCTCTCCCTCCACTCTGTGCGGTTTCCTCTCCTCGTGTGCTCTCTACTTTGGGCCCTCTCCCCCTGTATTCTCCCTCCTTTCCCTGTGCACTTGCCCCTCCCTTGTGTGCTCTCTTTCCTCAGTGCACCGCCTCTTCCCCCTTGTACGCTCTTCTCTGCCCCCCTTTGCCGTCTGTGCCACCCTATGCTGTCTCTGGCCCCGAGGACTGTATCTGCCTCCCTGTGGCATGCAGTTCCTTCCTATACGCGTTCCACAGTGGAATGCAAACGGGAGGAAGTAGTGAAGGCCGCCATTAGGTGAAGATGGGGCGGGCTTACTCAATGCGCATGCGCAGGGCGGCGCAGCAGTGGTGGCTGAGACAACAGAGGCAACACAGATGAAAGGAGGACCCGGAGGACAGCAGTAGCGTGTGGCCGGCATATTGGCACATCCTTCACTTGGCGGCTGCTTTCTTTTTTTTTTGCCTTTCAGGTGGGCCAATCAGGTTGTGAATATCGAGGACATCCGTAAGTAGACTATCTATATTCTGGTCACCCTTTTCCATTTCGGACACTCAACCAATTATTCTAGATCGAGGTCAAAATGCAATCTCAAAAAAAAAAAAGTAAAGCGGCGTCTTTAAAAAACAAGTGTGTACGCCCTACTTCGTCTTGGGCCTTAGGTGACAAACTGTACATTCCTTACAATCTGTTTTACATGTCCTCAGCCCAGGAACAAATCATCTTCATTAGTCTTAGCACAGCAGATAGAAAGAGTGATGATGGCTTAGACAAATGGTGTCTCCAATGAGCGCGCCTGTGTGCTAGGAATACGAGAGCGAGACGAAGGAACAGGTAAATGTCTCAGAAATCCCTCGTGACTACAGAATTAGAGATCCTAAAGACGAGGCTTCAGATAAAGACTTCTAAGTGCTGGATAGGTGTATGCACCCGCACAATTCTACCAAATGCCTTGTATACATAATAAATATTGAATACGTGAGACGGCAAGAAGAACGTTCATGTGTCCTTCAAAGGCGGACGGTTCATCAAATCAATAGGACTGGCGAACGTAAGAAACTCATAGTAGATTAGATGGGGGCCCGATAGCATGTGCGATAAGTTGAAGTATGTAGTTAAGGATGACAGCATTAAATAAGAGGTTCTGCAGCAGCTCTGGAGTGTATATGACTGACAGCATTATATAACAGGATGGGCAGCCCATGTATAACTGATGGTGTTACGTAACAGTATGTTGTGCAACTCCTGGCCTGTATATGACTGACAGCGTCAGTAATGCGGGCTGTACGCCTCTTGTCCTCGTGGTGGTGGCGGTGAGGTCTTGATGGGGGTGGGCTCATGTGGCGGTGGGGGTGAGCTCGTGATTCCCGATGCTGCCCTCTTTGTTTACTCTGTAATGCACAGTAGCGTATCGGGTGTACAAACATGCGCAGGTTACTAACGGCGGTGGTGGAGAACCTGGGCTTAGAGAACAGCAGCAGGCGGTGGCGTTCACAGTTGCCGATGTCCGCTCTGTAATCACCACACTGCTTATCTCTCTCTCTTCTTCCCAGCAGGGGTGTAACATGAGGGTGACAAGATCTAGTACAATAATGCCAGATAATTACACTAACAGTGTGCTGCTGAGAGGACGCCACAGCTACGAGCTTACTTTGACTTTGAAGTGAATACGGATAGTCTGCACCAATCACGGACACCGCACAGAGGGGCGGGCAGGGGGATATGCATGAGACACTTACATAGCACCAGACTATGCTTATAGCAACATAATGAGGCCACGCATAGGAATAAAAGTTATATATCCTAACCCAAGCCTTATTCCAGGATACGGTTAGTATGGTCCACAAAAATCACCTGACTGCTTCCCTTAAAAGATAAAGGATGGAAAGCTTCAGATACAGTATTATGTTTTATGGTTTCAAAGATAGTACAATGTCTGTGTGGCTGAGTTAAACTAAGAGTCCAGGAGAAGTGGAGATGCTTTTCACTGATTAGCTTGTATTGAGGTACAATGCACCAGGTAAAAAAGAGTGATTCTTCACAGAGCAGCACACTAAAATGGCTGCTGTATGATTACATGAGGAAGAAGGGAGGGGTAAACTGACATCACAGAGCTACAGGGAGAGAGAAGGGACAAAATACCAAGCTTCTGCCTAGCAACACAGAGAATGCACAAATAAGAATAAAAAGGATGGTAGATGCATTTCTGACAAAACTTTCTGGAATTTATAAACTTAGTTTTATTCCTTAACTACGCCATTTTTTATAATTTCTTAGTTATATTTGGAGTTAGGGTGCTTTTACATCTGTGTTTTTTTTGCAAATCTGGCAGAAAGCCACAGTTTTTGCAAGAACCAGATGCGGCACACTTACGCCAAGGTTGGGCTTTTGCTAATGCATTGTAAACAGACCTCTGGACATGGGCAGAGACTTACATTTTTGGCAGTTATTCAGCATGTCGGTACCTCCAGTCACAGATGAAACCCGCTGCTAGCAGCGTTTTTCTTCCGGCGCCGGAATTGCTGTACATGCAAAGAAAATGTGAGTCTCTGCACATGTCCAGAAGTCCATTTACAATGCATTAGGAAAAGCCCGACCTTGGCGCATGTGGGGTGCATCTGATTTTTTGCAAAAAAGGCAGAATTCCGTCGGATTTGCTAAACGGGAGATCAGGCAAACCTGAAGTTCAAAAGTTCCATGATCTGCCGTATCTGAAAATACTACAGATGTGAAAGCACCCTTAGTTTTCGAAGTAAGTTTGCAAGTTTGTTTTTTTTTTTAAAAGGGAACCAACCAGCAGGTTTTAGGGCTATAAAGTGCAGCCAGTGCCGTACAGGCTCTGGGATACTGAGTACAATCATACCTATACTTGAATGATTCCAGGTTTGATTGCAGAGAAAAGTGTCATAAAACTCCTGGAAAACAGGGCAGCAGATGATTGATGTGTGCAGCACTACATCACTATTTGGGGTTATTTTTATTACTCCCCTGTGGGCATGTCTTTCAGCTGTAAGCCAAACACTCCCCCCCTCCCTCTAATCTGAAAGTACTGAAGTATCAGATGAGGGAGGGGGGAGGGTTTAGCTTCCAGCCTAAAGGCATGTCCACAGGGGAGTAATAGAAAAAAACAACAACTCCAAATAGTGACTCAGTGCTGAACACATCAATCATCTGCTGCGCTGTTTTCCAGGAGTTATATGACACTTTTCTCTGCAATCAAACATGGAATCATTTAAGTAAAGGTATGATTGCACTCAGTATCCCAGAGCCTGTACGGCACTAGCTTCCCTTTATAGTCCTAAATCCTGATGGTTGGTTCCCTTTAAGTCACTGTTCATTTTTCTTCTTGTATGTATTGCTGTTTTTTGTTCCATTTTCTCAAAAACAGAGCACATGGATTGTTGTATTTTGTGTAATCTGCAGGGGTATTTTTCAATATATTTTAGTTTGAAAAGTCACATGATGCTTTAAAATGTTGCATGATCTACATGTAAGTTGTGATCTATACGACTAGTATTTATAAGATTCTTATTTTCTGTTGTACTATATTGTTTTCCTTAAAAGCACCACACCCGCTTTATGCTTTTTATTTACTCTCAGTCCGGCAGGTTCACCTTCTATCGCCTCCGCTCCGGCCCGTCTCTGGTGGTGTGTGACCTGCCGGCAGCTCCAATGTTTCGTGCGGCGCCGCAGGTCTCAATTCCATACAAGTCTATGAGGGCCTTATTCTGGCTCTCATAGACTTGTAATGACATGCTTGTGACGTAACTTCTGATTTGCAACCTGTCAGAAGTTACGGGCACAGAAATGGCACTACAGGACCAATGTGACGCCAAAAAAAGGATGAAAACGACGGAGGGTTAGTATAAGACAGGGATCGGGGTCCTTGAATTAAAGCGGTGAAGAAAAAGCTTCAGTGGTGCTTTAAGTTATGGACAGATTTAGTTTTAAGCGCACAGAAGTGACTTGCTCTCTTTCTCTGTCCACATGGTTTTAGGTTACTTATTGCCCTAAAGATGTTCCAGGCCTCCTCCCAATGTTTGCACTCACCTTTACAATTGCTGGCTAATAATGTTTTCACTGGAGCTATACCTGCCAAGAGATTTAGAGAGGTCGCTACCATGCATCTCTTTACTGTGTCCTTCTCCACATCCCCTCTATGATGACTAATCAGGAAATTAAATGTAAATGTACTGACAACACCGGCTCCGACGCTCTACAGCCGGCCCGTCCTCATACTCAAGGGGAGAAGCATCAGATAGAAATAGGTTTAATGCAGTGTGGTCCAGAACAAGGGCAGAGGTAGTAAAATATAATAATATATTAACATATGTATAAGCAGTGGATGTATATTATATACACACACATATAGCAGGTGAAGTAAGTATCGAATAAGTATTGAACGCGCCACCAATTTTCTAAGTAAACATCTAATGCTACTGACATTAAATCATAGCTAGACGTCAGTTACAACCCATCCAATCCACACAGGTGAAGAAATCAAACCATAGATGTCCAGAAATTATGTGTGGTAATGAGAAAAATGAGATGTGAGGTATTGTTGTGCACACAGAGAAGAATTCAATGAGGCGACAGTGAACGGATTAACAATAATCACATAGAAAAAGTTCTGACATTTATGACTCAGGGTTAAAGTGAACCGGTCACCAAATTTTGGGGTTGTAAACTAAAAGCGCCCCCTACAGCAGAGCCTGTTCTGCATTATAAGAAGGTGCTATTATGCCCGGACTGCCCCTGTACAACTAAAGTAATACATTCCTAAAACTTCCCGCCCGGTATTATAATTACCTGTTTCTGGTCTGATGGGTTTGATGGTAGCCCAGTCCATCTGATCTTGTGTTGGGCTACGGAAGTGTGTTATCTCTGATCATGACTTTTAGTTTCCTTTCATTCTTATGGAATGTTGGTAGTTTCTGCTTTATCAAGCTAATAAACACTGGGGGTCTTGAAGCCGCAGGCAGACAAGACTCTACCTGCAGACACATGATGTCGCATATGTTTTGTCTCCCTTCATCAATGAAGTCTTTTATCTGAATCACACTGGCAAAGTGAAGACCCTTTGCCGTCTATTCCTAAAGGTTAAGGGTTTCCGGGACAGTAACATTTGGTTACCGTATATACTCGTGTATAAGCCGAGTTTTTCAGCCCAAAAATTGGGCTGAAAAGTCCCCCCCTCGGCTTATACACGGGTCTATACGGTATGTGCTTGCTGTGTCCGGGTGCTGGGGAGGCTGGAGGAGGCGTGGGGAGGCTCCTGACAGAGCGGCCCGTCACATGGGGCCGCTCATTAGATATGCACGGCTCCCCCCGCCCATCACAGCGGCAGGGGGAGCCGTGCAATACAGCCCCCATATGTATACAGGCCCCCAGTGGGTTATACAGCAGGCCCCCATATACAGCAGGCCCCCAATGGCACTCGCCCCCCCCCCCACACTGTGCAGATCCCCCCCCACCCCGATGCATTATATTACCATCCAGCCGCATCACCGCCGGTGCTCCCGTCCATCCTCTCGCGCTGTGTTCGGCTCTCACGTGACCCGGCGCGATGACGTCATCCGACTGCGACCGCCGGGTCACATGAGACCGGGAACGCAGCGTGCGAGGAAGGACGGCAGGACCGGCGGTGATGCGGCTGGATGGTAAGATAATGCATCGGGAGGGGGGAGCTCTGCACAGTGTGGGGGGGGCGAGTGCCACTGGGGGCCTGCTGTATAACCCACTGGGGGCCTGTATACTACCACTGGGGGCTGCGTGTATATACCCTGGGGCCTGCTGTATACCCCACTGGGCGCCTGCCTGTATATACCTCCTGGGGCCTGCCTGTATATAGCTCCTGGGGCCTGCCTGTATATAGCTCCTGGGGCCTGCCTGTATATAGCTCCTGGGGCCTGCCTGTATATAGCTCCTGGGGCCTGCCTGTATATACCTCCTGGGGCCTGCCTGTATATACCTCCTGGGGCCTGCCTGTATATACCCTGGGGCCTGCTGTATACCCCACTGGGGGCCTGCCTGTATATACCTCCTGGGGCCTGCCTGTATATACCTCCTGGGGCCTGCCTGTATATACCTCTGGGGCCTGCCTGTATATAGCTCCTGGGGCCTGCCTGTATATAGCTCCTGGGGCCTGCCTGTATATAGCTCCTGGGGCCTGCCTGTATATACCTCTGGGGCCTGCCTGTATATAGCTCCTGCGGCCTGCCTGCTGTATACCTCACTGGGGGCCTGCCTGTATATACCTCCTGGGGCCTGCCTGTATATACCTCCTGGGGCCTGCCTGTATATACCTCCTGGGGCCTGCCTGTATATACCTCCTGGGGCCTGCCTGTATATACCTCTGGGGGCCTGCCTGTATATACCTCTGGGGGCCTGCCTGTATATACCTCTGGGGGCCTGCCTGTATATACCTCTGGGGGCCTGCTGTATATACCTCTGGGGGCCTGCTGTATATACCTCTGGGGGCCTGCTGTATATACCTCTGGGGGCCTGCTGTATATACCGTACCTCTGGGGGCCTGCTGTATATACCGTACCTCTGGGGGCCTGCTGTATATACCGTACCTCTGGGGGCCTGCTGTATATACCGTACCTCTGGGGGCCTGCTGTATATACCTCTGGGGCTGCTGTATACCACACTGCTGGGGGCTGTATACCTGTGCTGGGGTCCACCCTCGGCTTATACATGAGTCAATAGGTTTTCCCAGGTTTTGGGGGCAAAAGTGGGGGGGTCGGCTTATACACGGGTCGGCTTATACACGAGTATATACGGTAGTTTTGTTTTTTGTATACTGCACATTTCTCAAAACAATGCGAACAGTTTACAAAATAACTCGAGTCCATAAAATCCCTATGGGAGAACTACAGTAGAACTGCACTAAAAGTTTGCAATTATTTTTATTTTAAATGCACAGAACATAAATGTGTCTAAAACATGTGGAAAAGCTCAATGGACGTAAAAAAAAAATATATAAAAAAAATATAAATAAATAATGCACAAAATATGTGAAAAAAGCTGCAAATCATATGATGAATATGTTGCATATCAAAAAGTCACTAATTGAGAACTGGTGGAAACGCAATGATGAATCGGCCCATACTGTCTACACTGTCATGTATCCGTACTCCTACAAAGCAGCAATTACCGTGTATATGCAGCCAACTGCACGTAATAGATGTAAAAATACACAACATATAAATACATAGTGAGCCGCCACATGGTAACACCAACACGTGCAATTACAAGGGTGGAAGAAACACAGACAGCGAGCAGATGTGACTGCGTCATATAAGAACAAGATGTGGAAAATTAGAGACAGCAGGAAAAGCATCAAAGTGTGGAAAATCCTCAGAGGAAAAACATAAAAATAAATAAAAAGTTATGTACCCCTGACATTCTATACACTAGTGGTGGAACACAATTGGACATTGCTGCCCCCGGCCCTGTACACAGCAACAGGAGCACTGGAAAGTGGTCTGATTCACCATATCGGAGCATAAGGCTGCGTTCACACATTTGCGTATTTTGCTGCGCTTTTTGCCGCGTTTTTCAGCCGCGCAAAAAAGCGCAGCAAAATACGCGTGGGCTTTCACACACTGCGCTTTCTTTACCCCAGAAAGCGCAGTGATGTCACAGAGGGGAGGAAGAATCCTGCTTCCTCCTCCCCTCTGTGACATCTGTGACCGCCCCATTCGATTTCACAGTGTATTAATATACACTGCGAAATCTAAATTAAACAGAGGCAAATGTATGAAAAATAAAAAAGAATGAATACTTCACCTGTCCGACGCCTTTTCCGGTGTTCGGTCTCCGGTGCCAAGTGAGATGTCTTCTGCCAGGACCTGTAGTGATGTCAGAGGGGCAAAAATGCAAAGCATGAACATACTGTTAGAAAGAGGGTGCAACCAAGACTGGGCCCATGTGGGAGGTGGGCCCGTTAACAGAAATAGCTGGATGTGTGTACGAGGACCTGTCAGGTCCCTGCAATGTAATATACCCCTCTGAGCAATTAGAGGCCACAACCATAAATGTTACATTTGGAGAGATGTCAAAAAGGCCTATGATGAAAGGAACACCCTTCCTACTGTAAAGCACGGAGGTGGATTGCTGATGATATGGTGATGTGTAAGCTACAAAGGCACAGCACAATGAAAAGATAAGGTCCTGTAGTTTGTGGCGCTGACCTTTTCTATGGACCTCAGTTTATATCCGTATTGAAACAGTTGCACTGGTGTTTTTGCTTGCATGAAATTTTTTTTTTATTACTTCATACAAAAAATAATTTACAGAAAAAATTCAAATTATGAATTTTTCCTTGTCCACCTGTTGTATGAATTTTCTCTGTAAAAGTTTTTGTTGTTGTTCTTTATAGAGTAATAAAAATGGTTTTTCGTATAAGTAAAAACACCAGTGAAATTGTTTCAATAAGGATATAAACAGGTCCATAGAAAAGGTGAGCGCCACAAACTACAGGACCTTATCTTTTCATTGTGCTGTATGTGACCTGTGTGGAGCTCCAAGAGGTTCCATTTCAGGCTTCCGGGGGGAGCAGCAGACTTTTGGACAATCCAGAGACTAAGGAGAAAGGAAATCATACACTCTCACCTCCTAAACCATAACGGCTGTACTTGTGGCACACTTGCGGCAAGCCTCATACAATGTATATGCGGGCTTGCGGCAGGTGCGGCAAGTGCGGTATCGGCACTTGCGGCAGCGCAAAAAAACGCGACTGACCGCGGTTTTTTTCCCTGTTGCAAGTGCCGATACCGCACTTGCCGCAAGCCTGCATATACATTGTATGAGGCTTGCCACAAGTGTGCCGCAAGTACAGCCGTTATGCGGTAATCGCGGCAGTTGCGTTTTTTTTCACCGCAACTGCCGCAATCGGCAAAAACCGCTGATGTGAAAGGATCTTTAGATATATATTTCTTGCTTATCTCTCATCGGCACTAATTACTACACTCAGAGAGAGCGCCACGTTTCTCTTTTCCTTTAATCCCTATCCTTAGGGTTTCAAGTACTACAAAAGGCACAGGGTACTTGGTCAAAGTTGAAGGAAAGATGAATGCAGCACACCATCAGCAAATGCTAGTGGCATATTTACACTCATCAGCCCAGAAGCTGCGCATGGGACGTTCCAACAAGACAACAATCCAAAACACAAGGGCAAGTCGACCTGTCATTGGCTACAGCAGAACAAAGTGAAGGTTCTGGAGTGGCCATCTCAGTCTACTGACCTCAGTATTATTGAGTCACTCTGGGGAGAACTCAAGCACACAATTCATGCAAGAAAGCCCAGGAATTTACAGGAACTGGAGGCCTTTTGCAAAAAAGAATGGGCAGCTTTACCATCTGAGAAAATAAAGAGCCTCATCCACAACTACCACAAAAAACTTCAAGCTGTCATTGATGTTAGAGGGGCCAATATACAGTATTAAGAACTGGGGGATGTGAACTTTTGATCATTTGGATGTTTTTGGTTGTGATTATGATTTATAAAGAGAAAACACAGTAGTTTGACAATAAATGGCTTCACCCAACCACTATCGGAAAAAAAGTTTTTGTGTTATCATTCATATTCTCTGAAAAAAAGGCCAAGAAAGCAAAAAATCTGCTGGGTTATGTAAATTTATGTGAACAACTGTATAGGTTGAATAGTTGGGAGATGATGGACAGTCACTCAATGCATACATGCCAAAAAGAAAAGGGCCCTGTGAAGACATAGCTTTTCTCAATTCATGTTGGGGGTTTAATGTTCTTAATTTGGCCAGACGTATTGACATTTTGTTTATTGTCTTATGTTTGCTGAGTCATTGTTCTTGCCAGGCAGTTTGGAGCCAACACTGTCCAAGTTTGTAGATTACTAATTAAAGATAAAATCACCTCATCCCCTCACCCCCTCTGTCTACATCACTCAAAGGAGAATTAAGCATTCGGATTGAAATCCAGCCAATAAAGCACAGTCTTGTTCCACCAATCCCGGAAGACCACAATACCCGGAGGTGTAGGCTTGAGATATAAAAGAATTTTCTTCAGTCACCAGGTGTTCATATGCTCTGAGGCTTCAGTCTAGGGACTTCGGCCCCGACTAGAGGCTCACATCATGTTTTCTCACGATACATGGCTTCAATGTAGAGGGTACGGTTCTGATTGGAAGACCATAACCTCAGCCTAGGAATTTCAGGTTCTGGCTGCCAGGATAACATTGTGTTTCGAAGTCTGCATGACCTCAATCTAGGAGCTTTGGGTCCGATTGGAGGAACACGAAAAACTCAATTATACTCTATAGGAGTTCAGCCTAGGATTCAAGGATTCAGCTGAAATATCAGAGACTACTTAAGGAAGATACCTAAGTTGGGACAATTGGTCACCTGGCTACAGACTTTGCTGTGCTTGGTCAACATCCTAGGCTTGCCGCTATTCCTTTCTCAGTGGGTTCTTGCCGAAACCAGGGTGCTGCTAGATTGGAGTAGTTGACCCCGAAAGCACTGAAGGCACGAATATTCTAATCCCTGGTAAGTCAGCGGAATGGTGAGACTCTGTTACCTGTTACATTGTGTGTTTTGCTTGGTATGTGTTATATGCCTTTGAGTACTGGGATCTAATAAAGCCTTACCATTGTGTGGCTCCCTCAGCCTGTGTTGTCGTCTGAGTAGTGTTCCGCCCACGATTAAGAAGTTCGGGCGTTCAGTTGGGATGAGCCCTGATCCAAGGCTGCCGGGCCAGTGGACGTGAGCACCCACTGACCCCTGTGTCTCCACAGGCCCTATTCTTGTTATCGTATATAGGAGCATGAACAAGGCAAAAAAAATGTCCTAACATTATTAACATCGCAACATGCCGAAAATAAAACGCTACTAATTCACAATAATTGGTGCTTTTATTTACTAGATCGCCACGGGTGCGTCATTAAATGCAAATTTGAAAATGGTTTTTGCTTCCTAATTCATTACCCTTTAATGCAACAAACACAAGAACTTCGAAAGCAGAAAGAAAATACTAGTTATGGAAACCTAGATCATCGCAGCACATATGGCAAAACCCGGATGAGATCTGATTTGTTCTGCAGACTTATTTCATTTCTCTGAGACCACATAATAACCACAGCTTTGCTTAGTGCTATTCAGAGTAATAATAACCTCAAGAGTCAGAAAAATAAAAGCGATGAATGCTGGCTCTAGAAATGAGGCAACTGACTAATCCACCCAGCAGATATTTTACGGATAACATAAAGGTTATTTCTGCATGGAGTGACGAAGTAGCATCAATACGAAAGGGAAAAAAATGATGCAAATATGTCTATGAGTTATATTATACTACCTGTAGAGTCCGGCGTTGCCCGGGCATAGTAACTCTTAGTTATAATAGAATAGAATTAATATTTTGCACATAAACGTCTGCCTCTAACTCCTCCCCTCCATAGAATGTTGTCTGGTTCTGCCTCTAGCTCCTCCCCTTCATAGAATGTTGTCTGGTTCTGCCTCTAGCTCCTCCCCTTCATAGAATGATGTCTGGACCTGCCTCTAGCTCCTCCCCCTCCATAGAATGTTGTCTGGTTCTGTCTCTAGCTCCTCCCTTCATAGAATGTTATCTGGTTCTGTCTCTAGCTCCTCCTCCTTCATAGAATGTTGTCTGGTTCTGCGTATAGCTCCTCCCTCCTTAGAATGTTGTCTGGTTCTGCCTCTAGCGCCTCCTCCTGCATAGAATGTTGTCTGGTTCTGTCTCTAGCTCTCTCCCTCCATAGAATATTGTCTGTTTCTGTCTCTAGCTCCTCCCCCTCCATAGAATGTTGTCTGGTTCTGCCTCTAGCTCCTCCCCTCCTTAGAATGTTGTCTGGTTCTGCCTCTAGCTCCTCTCCCTCCATAGAATGTTGTCTGGTTCTGCCTCTAGCTCCTCCCCCTCTATAGAATTTTGTCTGGTTCTGCCTCTAGCTCCTCCCCTTCATAGAATGTTGTCTGGTTCTGCCTCTAGCTCCTCCCCTCACTAGAATGTTGTCTGGTTCTGCCTCTAGCTCCTCCCCTTCATAGAATGTTGTCTGGTTCTGCCTCTAGCTCCTCCCCTCCTTAGAATGTTGTCTGGTTCTGTCTCTAGCGCTCTCCCTCCATAGAATATTGTCTGTTTCTGTCCTCTAGCTCCTCCCCTCCATAGAATGTTGTCTGGTTCTGCCTCTAGCTCCTCCCCTCCTTAGAATGTTGTTGGTTCTGCCTCTAGCTCCTCTCCCTCCATAGAATGTTGTCTGGTTCTGCCTCTAGCTCCTCCCCTCACTAGAATGTTGTCTGGTTCTGCCTCTAGCTCCTCCCCCTCCATAGAATGATGTCTGGTTTTCTGCTCCTCCTCTAAGCTACTCTCCCCTCCATAGAATGGTTTATTCTGAGTTTCTGCCTTCTTAGCTCCTCCCCTCCATAGAATGTTGTCTGGTTTTGTCTCTAGCTCCTCCCCTTCATAGAATGTTATCTGGTTCTGTCTCTAGCTCCTCCCCTCCATAGAGAGATGTTCGTCTGGTTCTGCGCTATAGCTCCTCCCCTCCTTAGAATTGTCTGTCTGTCTCCTCGTTTCTAGCGCTTCTCCCCTCCATAGAATATTGTCTGTTTCTGTCTCTAGCTCCTCCCCTCCATAGAATGTTTGTCTGGTTCTGCCTCTAGCTCCTCCCCTCACAGAATGTTGTCTGGTTCTGCCTCTAGCTCCTCCCCCTCCATAGAATGTTGTCTGGTTCTGCCTCTAGTCCTCCCCTTCATAGAATGTTGTCTGGTTTGCCTAGCTCTCCTCCTCCATAAATGTTTGTCTGCCTCAAGCTCCTTCCTTCATAGAATGTTGTTGGTTCTGCCTCTAGCTCCTCCTCTCTCCATAGAATGTTGTTGGTTCTGCCTCAAGATCCTCTCCCTTCATGAAAGTTGTTTGGTTTACGCATAGCTCCTCCCCTCCATAGAATGTTGTATGTTCAACCTCTAGCTCCTCCCCTCAAAAGATTGTTGTCTGATTCTGCCTCTAGCTCCTCCCCCTCCATAGAATGTTGTCTGGTTCTGTGGAGTGGTGGTCTATGAAATGGGCGCAGCTAACTGGAGTGGGCATGGCTATGTGGAGTGGGCAGGGCTTGATACATACATACATACATACACTCAGCTTTATTATATACATAATTGCCTTGTGGCGTTTATCATCGCTCCTGTGTCTGGTTATTCCTATATCGCCCATATATGGTAATAGTATGCTGTGTCCCTCATGATAATAGTGCCCCCCTATGTCCATATATGGTAACTTTGCCCATTTATAATATAATAATAATATTTATTCATTTATATAGTGCTATTAATTCCATAGTACTTTACATACATTTGAAACACTGTCCCCATCAGGGCTCACAATCCATCCTAGCAGTATTTCTTTCAAGTGTGGGAGGAAACCGGAATGCCCTGAGGAAACCCACGTAAACATGAGGAGAACATACAAACTCCTTGCAGATGTTGTCCTTGGTGGGACCTCAGTGCTGCAAGGTGGCAGTGCTAACCACTGAGCCACTTTGCCACCCATATATGGTAATAGGACTATGTTCCTCACGGTAATAGTGCCCCCTGTGGCTGTATATGGTAATATCCGCCAATATATGGTAATTGTACCCTATGTTCCTCAAGTGTGGGAGGAGACTGGAGTGCCCTGAGGAAACCCACGCAAAAACGGGGAGAGCATACAAACTCCTTGCAGATGTTGTCCTTGGTGGAAATTGAATCCAGGACAGCCAGGACACCCAGGCAGCGCTGCAAGGCTGCAGTGCTAACCACTGAGCCACTGTGTTCTCCATATGTACTAATAGGACTATGTTCCTCATGGTAATAGTGCCCCTTGTGCCCATATGTGGTAATAGGACTATGTCCCTAATGGTAATAGGGTGCCCATATATAGTGCCCCCTATATTACGTTACCTATTACCTTACCTATTACCTATATTACCTTACCTATTACCTGTATTACCCTATATTACCTTACCTATTAACTATATTACATTACCATACATAGTGCCCCCTGTGCCCATGTATGGCAATACGACTTTGGCCGTCATGGTAATGGTGCACCCTGTGGCCATATATAGTAGTAGTACTCTGTGTACCTTAAGGTAATAGTGCCCCCTATGAAAGTGACAGGTCTCATAAAATGGGCACACAAACCAAAATTTAGTTTTTGGAAAGTGCTACAAAAAATTTAAATCACTAAAATATAATAAAAAGTTATACAAGTTTGATGTCATTGTATTCATGCTAGAGAATTTTGTCAAAAAAAAGCCCCCACCCCACCACCTTACCTTAAAACGAGCATCTATGGGGCCTCCAGAAATGGAAGGTGGAGGAGCGCAAGGTCTCTATAGGGTCCAGACAAGTCATTTAGGTAAGTGGAAATGCTCAACCTTAAGAGGTTGTGAGCAGGGCTGTGGAGTCAAAGTCATGGAGTCGGTGCCCATTTTGAGTGGAGTCAGAGACGGATTAGAGAAATTGAGCAGTCGAGTTGGATGTTTGGTGGATTACTGACTTCACAGCACTGGTTGTAGAGTCGGAGTCGTGGAGTCAGCACAGGAGATGTGGTATGATCAGACCATGTCCCTGTACGGTCAGACACATCCATTACACAGTACATAGCAGGGACACATATATAAGATTATCTCAGCACAGGAGATGTGGTATGATCAGACCATGTCCCTGTACAGTCAGACACATCCATTACACAGTACATAGCAGGAACACATATAAAAGATTATCTCGGCACAGGAGATGTGGTATGATCAGACCATGTCCCTGTACGGTCAGACACATCCATTACACAGTACATAGCAGGGACACATATATAAGATTATCTCAGCACAGGAGATGTGGTATGATCAGACCATGTCCCTGTACAGTCAGACACATCCATTACACAGTACATAGCAGGAACACATATAAAAGATTATCTCGGCACAGGAGATGTGGTATGATCAGACCATGTCCCTGTACAGTCAGACACATCCATTACACAGTACATAGCAGGAACACATATAAAAGATTATCTCGGCACAGGAGATGTGGTATGATCAGATCATGTCCCTGTACGGTCAGACACATCCGTTACACAGTACATAGCAGGGACACATATATAAGATTATCTCAGCCCAGGACATGTGGTATGATTAGACCATGTCCCTCTATGGTCAGACACATCCATTACACACTACATAGCAGGGACACATATATAAGATTATCTCAGCAGAGGAACATTTTTGTAATCTTATGCAATTGTGGAAATTTTTATTATTCCAAGATCTATTGATTAAAAGAAACTTTGTACCTGGGAAAAAAAAAACCTTTATGGCTGCTTTTACATCAGCGTTTTTGGTAAATCGCAGCAGATTTACCGCATCTGCCGCGTAACGGTCAATTTGCGGCAAGCCCCCATTCATTCTCTATGGGACTAGCGGCAGGTGCGGTTTTAGCCACGATTCGGCAAATCCGCACTTGCTGCAAGTCCCATAGAGAATGAATGGGGGCTTGCCGCAAGTTGACCGTTACGCGGCAGATGCGGTAAATCTGTTGGATCTGCCGCGATTCAGCAAAAACACTGATGTGAAAGGTCACAGTCTGCGCTCCAGATTATTATGGGCCTTCACTTGGTCTCAAGGAAAAACCTATCTTCTGTCAGCCATATGCTTTACCGGGAGAGGTATGTCCAGTCCAAAGGATTATAACTAGTGATAAATAGTAAAATATTTGGGTTCGGAATACTTATGTAGAGAACCTCATACTATTTGAGTGTTCATCACGAATAACGAACCTAATGAAAGTCAATTAGCGGTGAACTCTGCCCACACATAGCCATAAAACAAGCATTTCTAGGGGAGGTAGGGTGGACTTATTATTTTTTTAGTTCATGGCATACATCACATTGCTCTACTCCCCCCAGTGAGAGCCTTCCATTCAAGCTGCTCTAACTAAGGTGCCAGCTCCCACTGTTCACTGAAGGGAGTCGGCAATTTGTATCACGATTCCTCACAATTTACACATAATTCTTGAGCACCAGTAATACTCACCGAGTACCGAGTATCTTGAATATCATATTATTCATGCAAGTAACGAGTCGGTATATTCCACTCATTAGCAAATATAACTTAAAAGGGTAAATCAGACAGTTGAATTTCTGTGCACGCTCGGAGTGTTGATCCTCACATAGTTGGATCAATATTCTTTTTTGTTCATGGCATAGAACACATCACTCTACTCCCCCCAGTGAGAGCCTTCCATTCAAATGGCTCTCACTAGGGTGCCAGCTCCCGTTGTTCACTGAAGGGAGTCGGCAATTTGTGTCAGATCGTTCACAATCGACACTACTCTCGATCACCAGCGATACTTGCCAAGTAACGAGAATCTTGAATACCGTACTATTCGTGCAAGTAACAAGTATATTCGCTCATCACCAATTATAACTTAAAGGGTAAATCAGACAGTGCACGCTCGGAGTGTTGGCCCTCAGATCAAAGAGAGTATGCGTTTATAGTTGGATTTAATATTCTTGTTTGTTCATGGCAAACAACACATGGCTCTACTCCTGCCAGTGAGAGCCTTCCATTCAAATGGCTCTCACTAGGGAGCTAGCTCCCACTGTTCACTGAAAGGAGTCGGCAATTTGACACATCACTCCTGAGCACCAGCAATACTCGCCGAGTACTGAAAATACTGTACTACTTGCCCGAGTAATGAATAGTAATGAGTATATTTGCTCATCACCAATTACAATTAAAGGGTAAATCAGACAGTAGTATTCCAGTGCGCGCTCGGAGTGTTGGTCCTCAGAACACGGAGAGTTTGTGTGTATAGTTGGATTTAATATTCTTTTCCTTCCTTTGTACGGGTTCGGGCAGACACACAGGTGCCTCACATAATTAACCTGAGAATGATATCGATGCTGAACACAGGAGGGACATTTCCCGGCGAGGCCCAGCTGAGACCAGCACGCTGCCGACGTGTGTAACAAACTGTATGTGGCAGCGCTGGACGGCAGGCCACGGGCGCGGGGAAGACGCTCTAGATGAATAAGATCTAATGTGAGCTCCTAGCAAGAGTTCTGCCAGAACACAAGTGCAAGTGATGCGGTGAGACAGTCATCGTGACAAGGGAGGGTTATGGTTTTCATCATTAGGTTAGTGGGGGGGGGGGGAGGTAGAGCGGAAAAGAGGAAAGGGACACATGCACAAAAGAGAGAATGTCACCTACTGTACTAGCCTGACGACCATCTGAGAGCACCGCAGTGCAAAGAATCAGGACAATGGTGACAAATCATATCTGGTTTGGGGACTTGGGCGCAGAGGAGGTGAGAGATCATCTCATCTGCCAGACATCACTCTATGAAAATAATGATACACGGGAAAGCACAGGCGCCGTCCGTGTTCATGCCGAGATGTCGTCATGCAAAAGTTGATTAATGGATAGATGTTGGAATAATAATCATTTCCACAATTGGATGTTTAAAAAAATGTTCCTGTGCTGAGATAATCTTATACATGTGTCCCTGCTATGTACTGTGTAATGGATGTGTCTGACCGTACAGTAACATGGTCTGATCATACCACATCTCCTGTGCTGAGATAATCTTAATGTGTCCCTGCTATGTACTGTGTAATGGATGTGTCAGACCGTACAGGGACATGGTGTGATCATACCACATCTCCTCTGCTGAGATAACCTTATATGTGTCCCTGCTATGTACTGTGTAATGGATGTGTCTGACCGTACAGTAACATGGTTGATCATACCACATCTCCTGTGCTGAGAATCTTATTATGTGTCCCTGCTATGTACTGTGTAATGGATGTGGTCAGACTGTACAGGGACATGGTGTGATATACCACATCTCCTGTGCTGAGATAATCTTATATATGTGTCCCTGCTATGTACTGTTAATGGATGTGTCTGACGTACAGGGACATGGTCTGATCATACCACATCTCCTGTGCTGAGATAATCTTATACATGTGTCCCTGCTATATACTGTGTAATGGATGTGTCTGACCGTACAGGGACATGGTGTGATCATACCACATCTCCTGTGCTGAGATCTTATATATGTGTCCCTGCTACGTACTGTGTAATGGATGTGTCTGACTGTACAGGGACATGGTCTGATCATACCACATCTCCTGTGCTGAGATAATCTTATATATGTGTCCCTGCTATGTACTGTGTAATGGATGTGTCTGACCGTACAGGGACATGGCATGATAATACCACATTAAAAGCCGTAAATCTCAGGATATACAGTGGGAATAATTATTGATCCCTTGCTGATTCTGTCCACTTTGTCTTTGTACACTGACAAAGACATGATCAGTCTGTAATTTTAGGGGTAGGTTAAATTTAACAGCAAAAGATAGAATATCAAAAATAAAATCCAGAAAATCACATTGTCTAAATTATTTGAAGAGAGAAATAAGTATTTGATCCTCTGGCAAACAAGACTTTAATACTTGGTGGCAAAACCCTTGTTGGCAGCACAGCAGTCAGACGTTTCTTGTAGTTGATGATGAGGTTTGCGCACATGTCATGAGGAATTTTGCTCCACTCCTCTTTGCAGATCATCTCTAAATCACTAAGATTTTGAGGGTGTCGCTTGGTATCTAGAGCTTCAGCTCTCTCATATGTTTTCTATGGGATTACGTTCTGGAGACAGGCTAGGCCACTCCATGACCATAATGTGCTTCTTTTTGAGCCACTCCATTATTGCCTTGGTTGAATGTTTTAGGTCATTGTGGTGCTGGAAGCGTGCTGTTTAACCCTTCATCCTCCCTACTCTATATGCCCACGCTGGGGACTGCAGCAGCCGTTTCATGCTTTTATAGTGGTTGTGACTCTCACAACCACACAAGGTGAAACCTCTGATACCTATTTAGGTCATATTTTATCTCTCAGACCCTTCGTCCTCCCTACTTTAATTTTCTGAGATAACGACCTTTGGGTTTTCATTGGCTGTAAACCATAATCATCAACATTAACAGAAATAAACACATGCAATAGATCCCTCTGTGTGTAATGACTCTATATAATATATGCATTTCACGTTATGTATTGAAGTACTGAAATAAATGATCTTTTTGATGATCTAATTCATTGAGATGCAGCTGTACATTGATTGTGTATTGATAGTGGGTGTCAATCACAGTAGAGGGGTGTGTCGGACTGCTATGCAAGTGACAAAGTGGTCAAGTAATGATAATCACCAGGTGATAAAGCCTTTAGTTCATGAACACAGTAGCACAAACACTGATAAGAGAGACAATTTGATTTGTGTGTTTTTAACCCTTACAGCACGCTGTCCTCATTTTACATAGCAAAAACCTGCTGCCAGATTCCCTTTAAACCCTGTACATGTTACACAGGAATCCGTCCTACCCGATATTACAGTTTTATTCTGTGCAACATGTGTTGAGCAGAACCGATGTACAAAATGCAAAAGCATCCTGCGGGGCCGCAGGTAATCCTCGGAAATGCATTAACGCTGCATCCAAATGGCTTTGTATTTCGGCTTCCCTGGGTCTCTGGTCTCGTAGTGTACATTACACAGTTGGCTCCAGTGAAGTTAGAGAACTGTCATTAGCATTATGTAAATGCCTTGGTGAATCATATTTCCCACTCACGAGTGTCCTGGTAGAGGATGATGACTGCCTTGGGTCAGAAACCTATTAAGCAAAGCAGGTTATTCTCTGCAACCTCACTTCATTAAATACAGCCTGCAGGGTGGCCTGTTCACAAATAGCTAGATCAGGGAAAGAGATAGATCATCCCATAGTGACAAGAAACTAAGAAGCAAAATGAAATGGCTTCACTCCACTGTATTAGTAACTGTGATAATATCTGCATCGGTGAACACTGTCTCATCTAGACAAAGCTCATTCACAATCAGGACCGAGACCTCCGGACATATTGGTCAGGAGCCCTGGGAAACGCTTCTTACTTGACGGAGTACCCAGCTCCTTTTTTGATTAGCCAACCTGGCGTGACATCACTGCAGCGTGGCACACATATGACAATGCACCAGGCCGGCTAATCAAAAAAGAGCCGCAGACAAGAGGTATTTTTCAGGGCTCCAGTTCAGGGTCCACAGACCCTCCTGCAAATCGATTCACACCAACCTTAGAGCAGGGGTCACAACCTGTAGCTCAGGAGTCACATGTGGCTTGAGGTCCCATTGTGCGTGGCTTGCAGGGGTCACCAACCTGTAGCTCAGGAGCCACATGTGGCTTGAGGTCCCATTGTGTGTGGCTCGCAGGGCTCAGCAACCTGTAGCTCAGGAGTCACATGTGGCTTGAGGTCCCATTGTGTGTGGCTCGCAGGGCTCAGCAACCTGTAGCTCAGGAGTCACATGTGGCTTGAGGTCCCATTGTGTGTGGTTCGCAGGGCTCAGCAACCTGTAGCTCAGGAGTCACATGTGGCTTGAGGTCCCATTGTGTGTCGCTCGCAGGGCTCAGCAACCTGTAGCTCAGAAGTCACACGTGGCTTGAGGTCCCATTGTGTGTAGCTCACAGGGGCAAACTGTAGCTCAGGAGTCACATGTGGCTTGAGGTCCCATTGTGTGTGGCTTGCAGGGCTCAGCAACCATGTAGCTCAGGAGTCACATGTGGCTTGAGGTCCCATTGTGTGTGGCTCGCAGGCCTATTGTGTGGTGGCTCTCAGGCCATATGTGGTTCATTGGCTCATTATGTGTGGCTGGGACCACAGTGGCTCGTGGGCCTATAGTGTGTGGCTGGAGGGCTCATTGTGCGCGGCTCATGGGCCCACTATGTGTGGTTTTTCTAGCCCATTGTGCGTGGCTCGTGGGCCTATAGTGTGTGGCTCACGGGCCCACTAAGTGTGGTTTGCTAACCCACTGTGTGCGGCACGTGGGCTCATTGTGTGCGATTCACAGAGTCCATTGTGTGCTGGAGCTGATTGGATTGATGCCTAGTACAGGTGTCATTTAGTTCAGTAGTGCCCAGATCAGATAACCCACATGCAGAGCAGCACAAGCCCGTCTTCCCCTGCGGTGCTGTTACTCTGCATTGAAATTGGACTGACACCTCTGCAGGATAAGTGTCAATGATACTAATAGGACCTAGCACTAGCACAAGTAGAGGAAGGAGGGAGTCTGCTGCTGTGGATGTGAATTAGGGAAAGAGGACAGTAAATGACCAACTTGTAGATGGCCGATCGGCAGTCATGTACCAGCCTGGATCAGCTTGTATAAATGGGCCATTAACCAAGGAGCAACCAGTGTCCATGCCACCATGATGAAAACCCCCATCAGAACCAAAACATTGTCTTCCATAACCATGAGCACATGTCTAGACTACATGACTACATGTCTACAGTCAGTGCATACTGGCAAGAGTCCCATGCTCTTCAGTTCATGCATGCCGCCTAGTAAACACTGCCAGGGGCACGGGCATTGTGGCAGCCCTGCACCTCTTCAACAAGTTTGGCATCATGCTCACAGGTAAGATGGGAAAGCCCTTCTGAGACCACCACACACCCAACACTATCCAAGTTCCAGGCCAGGGAGATGCTGGGCGGAAGAGGCTCGCTGATAGAGCAGTCCCCATCTGCTGATAGAGTAGTCCCCATCTGCTGGCTGGAGGGAGGAGTTAGTTTAGGGGCAGGGTTTGGAGTGAGTTGAAGTTAGGCCCCATTCACTCGCTGCGTATTTGTCGCATATTTTTATGTGCGCTTTTCCCCCCAAAAGGGCATCTGCGTCTGCGTCTCCAGCAAAGTGAATGGACATTCACTTTTGTCATGCAGACGATGCGTAATTTTACGCAGCGCTTTTGGGGCACAAAACTCGTGCGTAAAAAGACTGAACATGTCAATTCTTTGCATTTTTTTTTACGCACGTTTCTTTCATAGGCCCCTTTATAAAGAACTGGAAATATACATTTATCTGCCATTCAGACAATGCGTATTTCAAGTTGTTTTACGCGTGCTTTTCCCCATGACAACACACGTGTAAAAATACACGACGTGTGAACAAAGCCTTATAGAGAGAGAGATAGGGGAAGGAACAACATCAGGGCAAGATGGAGTGAGTTCTAGGGAAGTCAGGCATCTGGGGAGAGAGCAAGACCTGTGCAATAGGGTCGGCTGCTGATCTCCAGACCCAAGGACCCGAATCTGCAGCTGGCTGGATGGCCAGGCAGAGGAACGAGCTGCACAGGGGTGGCCCCAATTCGGTCTGGGTATCTTCAGGACCAGCCGAGAAACTGAACTTCATATGCAGTGGCTGCCAAGGTAGACTCTCCCAGGTGAAGGAACTGTAGAGGGTCAAGAGGACTTGCAAGACAGTGGCTCGCAGTACAAGTAGTCAACTGCTTTGGGACTTGTAACTACCAGGACACTAGGAAGGAAAGGAGTAGCAAGGTGTCAGATAGCAAAGGGCAGCAAGGACTATATCTCAGCGATGTGGACCTGGACTACTTGTGAGTTGGCCAATCCGCAACCTTGGAGACTACAGCACCCCGGCTGGGTTGTCTCTGCACTAAACTGCAAGTAAAGGTGACCAGTAAGAACTGCAAACCCCTGTGTCTGTCTACTCCTTCTTGCACCTGCAACTACTACCACCATCATCTTCATCACCATCTTCACTACACCCCAAGGGCCCGCTCCGTCTGAGGGGAGTGCTCCATGAAGCTGCTGCAACACCTATGCCCTGGGGAATTACTGCAAGCAGCGCTGGTCATTGCTGACCAGAAACCTCAGATGGGGTCACGATAAACTTTTCCCCTTTAACATTCCTCTTTTTCAATGACCGGTCGAGGCTGCGACTTCCAGGGAAAGCCACCATGACATCCCCTGAACTGTTACGCCCTGGAGAGTCGAGTAGTCTGGTGCCATGACTGCTGCAGCAACACTGGCGCATGCAGATAGGTAAGGCGACTCCTACTTATTGCGCATGATTTTATACTATTAGCACAAGCTGTTTGTAAAAGATATAATTGGAGAATTTTAATATGCGTTATGAGACATCCACTGTTGTATAAGGGAGGGGAACTGCTGTCTTTGGGCAAAAAATTTCAGGTGCCCGTAATCTGTTGTAGAAGAACATTATTATAAGGTCATTTACATTTATAGACATTTTACTTTTGGGAACTTTCTCTTAATCACTTTGCTCCTCACAGTTATGATCCCAACCAATATGCTCTGCCATATTATTAATACTTGTTATCAATGTTAGTAACAGGAGATGACATTCATGATCACATATGCGACATCATCCGATACAGACGGTCATTGTTACTTCATTCCATGATGTCACAATGACAAGGAATCTATGTAAATTGGTGTTCAGGGGCAAATGCTCATTTCAGTATGAAGATAAGAAGAGCGGAGGATTGAGAACCCAGATGGTCATCACAGAAGGTGAAGACGTAAGCGAAGGATCCAGGATTAAGAGACTCAGATGGTCATCCTAGAAGGTGAAGACGTAAGCGAAGGATCGAGGATTGAGAGACTCAGATGGTCATTTCAGAAGGTGAAGAGGTAAGCGAAGGATCCAGGATTGAGAGACTCAGATGGTCATCTCAGAAGGTGAAGAGGTAAGCGAAGGATCCAGGATTGAGAGACTCAGATGGTCATCTCAGAAGGTGAAGAGGTAAGCGAAGGATCCAGGATTGAGAGACTCAGATGGTCATCTCAGAAGGTGAAGAGGTAAGAGAAGGATCGAGGATTGAGAGACTCAGATGGTGAATATGAGAAGAGCGAAGGATCGAGGATTAAGAGACTCAGATGGTCATTTCAGAAGGTGAAGAGGTAAGCGGAGGATCCAGGATTGAGAGACTCAGATGGTGAATATGAGAAGAGCGAAGGATCGAGGATTGAGAGACTCAGATGGTCATTTCAGAAGGTGAAGAGGTAAGTGAAGGATCCAGGATTGAGAGACTCAGATGGTCATCTCAGAAGGTGAAGAGGTAAGCGAAGGATCCAGGATTGAGAGACTCAGATGGTCATCTCAGAAGGTGAAGAGGTAAGCGAAGGATCGAGGATTGAGAGACTCAGATGGTCATCTCAGATGGTGAATATGAGAAGAGCGAAGGATCCAGGATTGAGAGACTCAGATGGTCATCTCAGAAGGTGAAGAGGTAAGAGAAGGATCCAGGATTGAGAGACTCAGATGGTCATCTCAGAAGGTGAATGTGAGAAGAGCGGAGGATCCAGGATTGAGAGACGCAGATGGTCATCTCAGAAGGTGAATGTGAGAAGAGCGAAGGATTCAGGATTGAGAGACTCAGATGGTCATCTCAGGAGGTGAAGAAGTAAGCGGAGGATCCAGCATTGAGAGACTCAGATGGTCATCTCAGAAGGTGAAGAGGTAAGCGAAGGATCCAGGATTGAGAGACTCAGATGGTCATCTCAGAAGGTGAAGAGGTAAGCGAAGGATCGAGGATTGAGAGACTCAGATGATCATCTCAGATGGTGAATATGAGAAGAGCGAAGGATCCAGGATTGAGAGACTCAGATGGTCATCTCAGAAGGTGAAGAGGTAAGAGAAGGATCCAGGATTGAGAGACTCAGATGGTCATCTCAGAAGGTGAATGTGAGAAGAGCGGAGGATCCAGGATTGAGAGACGCAGATGGTCATCTCAGAAGGTGAAGAAGTAAGCGGAGGATCCAGCATTGAGAGACTCAGATGGTCATCTCAGAAGGTGAAGAGGTAAGAGAAGGATCCAGGATTGAGAGACTCAGATGGTCATCTCAGAAGGTGAAGAGGTAAGAGAAGGATCCAGGATTGAGAGACTCAGATGGTCATCTCAGAAGGTGAAGAGGTAAGAGAAGGATCCAGGATTGAGAGACTCAGATGGTCATCCCAGAAGGTGAAGAGGTAAGAGAAGGATCCAGGATTGAGAGACTCAGATGGTCATCTCAGAAGGTGAAGAGGTAAGCGAAGGATCGAGGATTGAGAGACTCAGATGGTCATCTCAGAAGGTGAAGAGGTAAGAGAAGGATCGAGGATTGAGAGACTCAGATGGTCATCTCAGAAGGTGAAGAGGTAAGCGAAGGATCCAGGATTGAGAGACTCAGATGGTCATCTCAGAAGGTGAATGTGAGAAGAGCGGAGGATCCAGGATTGAGAGACGCAGATGGTCATCTCAGAAGGTGAATGTGAGAAGAGCGAAGGATCCAGGATTGAGAGACTCAGATGGTCATCTCAGAAGGTGAAGAGGTAAGAGAAGGATCCAGGATTGAGAGACTCAGATGGTCATCTCAGAAGGTGAAGAGGTAAGCGAAGGATCCAGGCTCAAGGACTCAGATGGTCATCTCAGAAGATGAATGCGAGAAGAGCGAAGGATCCAGGATTGAGAGACTCAGACGGTCATCTCAGAAGGTGAAGTTGAGGAGAGCTGATGATCCAAGATCAAGGACACAGGTAAATGAGGAACCTTACAGGGTTTTCAATCTTGTGCCAACATGTACGTTTTCCCTCCAAATTTCCTGATAAACTACTACATGGCTCAAGTGTTTGCTGTCAGAATCTCCAGACTTGAGTGATGAACCTTCTCTGTGAGGTCACAATGTTGGACACAGAGCTCCATGCACCGAACATGAAGACGTCCCTGAGGCCATCAGAGCTGTGAGCACAAGGATGGACCTGGGATGGAGATACCACAGTGGGGACTTCAGTAAGAGACGCTTCGTGGTGTCTGTGGTTGCACATATTGTTGTAATTCCATTACTTAATTTCAGAATTTGTGGGTTAAAATTGTGTCATTATTCCATCACTTGGAAGAGGGGTTTGTATTCATACATTCAGAAACATACTATTCAGCAAATTGCAATATTATTTTGTTGTAAATACTGAAGCCAAATTTTTCAATGCTTTCAGCAATTTATGATACCATTTTTAAACACCAAAGCTTAAGAAAGGGACATAGGTAACTTTTTGACATGAATTATGACCTATTTATGACAGCACTTCTACAGGTAACATATATTGTGGTAACTAAGAGCTGCCTTAAAAATAAATAAATGTATTCTATGTTTATTCTATGGTCATCTCATAAGGTGAAAAGGTAAGTGAAGGATCCAGGATCGAGGACTCAGATGGTCATCTCAGAAGGTGAAGACGAGGAGAGCGGAGGATACAGAATTTAGGACCCATATGGTCATCTTAGAAGGTGAAGACGAGGAGAGCGGCGGATCTAGGATTGAGGACTCAGATGGTCATTTCATAAGGTGAAGGCGAGGAGAGCGGAGGATCCAGGATCGAGGACTCAGATGGTCATCTCAGGAGGTGAAGACGAGGAGAGTGGGGATCCAGGATCGAGGACTCAGATGGTCATCTCAGAAGGTGAAGAGGTAAGTGAAGGATCGAGGACTCAGATGGTCGTCTCAGAAGGTGAAGATGAGGAGAGCGGAGGATCCAGGATCGAGGACTCAGATGGTCATCTCAGAAGGTGAAGAGGTAAGTGAAGGATCGAGGACTCAGATGGGTCGTCTCAGAAGGTTAAGATGAGGAGAGCGGAGGATCGAGGACTCATATGGTCATCTCAGGAGGTGAAGACGAGGAGAGCGGAGGATCCAGGATTGAGGACTCAGATGGTCATCTCAGAAGGTGAAGAGGTAAGCGAAGGATCGAGGACTCGAGATGGTCGTTGAGAAGGTGAAGATGAGGAGAGCGGAGGATCCAGGATCGAGGACTCATATGGTCATCTCAGAAGGTGAAGACGAGATAGCGGAGGATCAGGATTGAGGACTCAGGTGGTCATCTAAGAAGGTGACGAGGTAAGCGAAGGATCCAGGATTGAGGACTCAGATGGTCATTTTATATGGTGAAGGTGAGGAGAGCGGAGGATTCAGGATCGAGGACTCAGATGGTCATCTCAGAAGGTGAAGACGAGGGGGAGAGCAGAGGATCCAGGATTGAGGACTCAGGTGATCATCTAAGAAGGTGAAGAGGTAACGAAGGATCGAGGACTCATATGGTCATCTCAGGAGGTGAAGACGAGGAGAGCGAGGATCCAGGATCGAGGACTCATATGGTCATCTCAGAAGGTGAAGACGAGGAAAGCGGAGGATTCAGGATCGAGGACTCAGATGGTATCTCAGAAGGTGAAGACAAGGAGAGCGAAGGATTCAGAATTGAGGACTCAGATAGTCATTTCATAAAATGAAAAGGTAAGCGAAGGATCGAGAACTCAGATGGTCATTTTAACAGGTGAAGATGAGGAGAGTGGAGGATCCAGGATCGAGGTTACATATGGCTTTTTCATAAGATGAAAAGGTAAGCGAAGGATCCAGGCTCGAGGACTCAGATGGTCATCTCAGAAGGTGAAGACGAGGAGAGTGAAGGATCCAGGCTCGAGGACTCAGATGGTCATCTCAGGAGGTGAAGACGAGGAGAATGAAGGAACCAGGATCGAGGACTCACATGGTCATCTCAGAAGGTGAAGACGAGAGAGTAAGAACAGGATGAGGACTCACGTCATCTCAGAAGGTGAGACGAGGATCTGATGGGCTAAACCCCCCTATATTTCAGTTAGTTGTAGTATGGCCTTGGTCCAGGGTTCTTGAACCGATCGCCTTTTCTCAGGGTCAAGAAGGAATTTTTTCCCTGGGGCACAAATTGGCTGAACGTGCCAGGTTTTTTGCCTTCTTCTGGATCAATGGTTGTTGGGATAGGTAGAGATTGTATTTAATAAAAAATGTTAAAAAATGAATGATCCATTTCTTCATTTCTTATATTATAACACTTTGGCAATTGTTTGAGGATACACCCTGTATCCATACATCAGGATGTCTGTCTTTCTTGTGCCCATTGCAGGATGGGGGTAAGGTGTGGCACACCATTTATCTGAGTAATCCTGTATTGTTTACCACCTATCAATCATATAAAGGGCCGTCTACAGTGCCACCATCTAAACCAGGTTTTATTTAGCGTCAATGTTATAACATGGAAAGACATCGTAAACGTGTCCCTATCTTATCTTACCATACCAACTGGATTAAAAAATAAACATAATAGAGGGGCATTTGTAGTTATTCACTGCTTCATAGTGGCCAGTGTTGGGTAATTGTATTTGCTAGTATTGTATTACATTAAATATTAAAACTAGCTTATTATATAAACTACGGAGCAGATTACCAACCTTTCTGACTCTGAGAGCCACATCAGCTCTGAGAGAGGGCACGAGCCACATCCAGCTCTGAGAGAGGGTCGTGAGCCACATCCAGCTCTGAGAGAGGGTCGTGAGCCACATTCAGCTATGAGAGAGGGTCGTGAGCCACATCCAGCCTGAGAGAGGGTCGTGAGCCACATCCAGCTCTGAGAGAGGGTCGCGAGCCACATTCAGCTCAAGAGATGGCGTGTAGCACTCAGCTCCAAAATGTCGTGAGCACATTCAGTAGAGAGGTGGTTGTGAGCCACATTCAGCTACGAGAGGTGGTTGAGCCACATTCAGCTACGAGAGGTGGTTCGTGAGCCAATCAGTACGAGATATGACTGAGCCACATTCAGCTCCAAGAGAGGTCGTGAGCCACATTCAGCTCTGAGAGATGGTCGTGAGCCACCATCAGCTTCAAGAATGGTCGTGAGCCACATTCACTACGAGAGGTGGTTGTGAGCCACACATTCAGCTCAGAGAGGTGTTGTGAGCCACATTCAGCTAACGAGAGTGGTTGTGAGCCACATTCAGCTACGAGAGGTGGTTGTGAGCCACATTCAGCTACGAGATATGGACGTGAACCACATTCAGCTCCAAGAGAAGGTCGTGAGCCACATCCAGCTCCAAGAGATGGTCGTGAGCCACATTCAGCTCCAAGAGATGGTCGTGAGCCACATTCAGCTCCAAGAGATGGTCGTGAGCCACATCGGTCTGAGAAAGGGTGAGAGCACATCCACTCTGAGAGAGGGTCATGAGCCACATCCAGCTCTGAGAGAGGGTCGAGAGCCACATCCCTCTGAGAGAGGTCAAGACCCACATCCAGCCTCAGAGAGGGTCAAGACCCAATCCAGCTCTCAGAGAGGGTAACATCAGCTCTCAGGGGCAACCACATCAGCTCTCAGAGAGGGTTTGCGCAACTATTCAGCTGAGAGAAGGTCATGAGCCACATCCAGCTCAGAGAGAGGGGTCAGGAGCACATCCAGCTATGAGAGATGGTCAGGAGCACATCAGCTCTGAGAGATGGTCAGGAGCCACATCCAGCTACTGAGAGAGGGTCAGGAGCCACATCCAGCTACTGAGAGATGGTCGCGAGCCACATCCAGCTCAGAGAGATGGTCATGGAGCCACATCCAGCTACTGGAGAGGTCGAGAGCCACATTCAGCTCTGAGAGAGGGTCAAGACCACATCCGCTCTCAGAGAGGGTTTGCGCAACGTATTCAGCTGAGAGAGGTCATGAGCCACATCCAGCTCAGAGAGAGGGTCAGGAGCCACATCCAGCTATGAGAGAGGTCAGGAGCCACATCCAGCTCTGAGAGATGGGTCAGGAGCCACATCCAGCTCTGAGAGATGGTCAGGAGCCACATCCAGCTCTGAGAGAGGGTTCGAAAGCCACATCAGCTCTGAGAGAGGGTCGCGAGCCACCTCAGCTCAGAGAGGGGTCATGAGCCACATCAGCTCGTGAGAGGTCGAGAGCCACATTCAGCTCTGTGAGAGAATTGCGAGCCACATCCATTTCTGGAGAGGGTTGCGAGCCACATTCAGCTGCTGCCCCTAACATAATAGCGAAATCCAGACCACCATTACCTGTATAATAACAGCCACAATTTTCCACAGAATTCATACAATGGCAGTACACAAGGGACCCAGGGATTCCTACCTTACAACCATTCAGATCTGATCTTCTGTGTGAGGCTACTTATAGAAGTCACCAACTGGAGACCTGATCTTCATAGCTATTTACTAGACCTGGCACTAATACACCAAGCTGGAAAACAGTCGCAAGCCACATATCACAGGTCCACAAGCCTCAGGTTATAGATAGATTTTGCTCTATTTCCCATTTCACAATTTGCAAAAAATAACCCAATTTCCACTCTGCAAGCCTTAAACGAATCTGTAACCAGGTTTTTGCTACCTCATCTGAGAGCAGCATAATGTAGGAAAAAGAGACCCTGTATCCAACGATGTATCACATAGATTACTGGGTGCAGAAGCTGTGATAAAACAAGTTTTTAGATGTATCTCAGAAAACTAACCCCACCCCTAATTAGCAGCTTTCTATGTACAGTGTATATTAGCACTAAGCTGGTAATTAATGCTGAGGGTAAGGCTGGACAAGATCTCACGAGGGCACCTAGTTGGGCAGTGTTCATCTATTGCTGATTAAACATTCATTGTATTGAAACCAAAATACCCAGCTTAATAAGTGACACATCAATGGAATCAAGGTGAACATCTACTCCATACTGCTATCAAATTCAATAGCGAAAAGCTGCTGCCATATTCCCTTTAAAAGAGGACGCCTGACACCGGCAGCCATTGGTTGGTGAAGTACTAATAATTTCAGCTATCTTCTTACTTATTCCTTGTACCCATCACCTATTACTGTTCTACTAACCAACATAAAGTTTACAGGGATATGGTAAGCCGACTGTGATGCTAGTCACTAATTATGGGTTTTCGGAAAGCAACTAGTCAGATAAGCTGAGGTCAAGTACCAGGAAGACTCGTAGTAGATTCCAGGAGTTAACAGAGGTGTAGTCAGGGAGCAGTCCAGAGAAGGCACATAGAATAATGGGAGTTAGCTGAGAGGAGGTCAGGTAATGATCTGGGGTCTGGTTTCCAGGAAGGCATATAGAATAAAGGGACTCAACGGAGACGTGGTCAGGTAATGATCCAAGGGTCAGTTGTCCAGGTAGGTATGTAGTGAATAAAGTGATTCATCTGAACCCTGGTCTGACAACAGTCCAGGATCAAAATACCAGGCGATCATGTCAAGTACAGGGAACAAGCAGATAGGTAGTCAAGTAACAGTCCGGGGTCAGTAAACAATGATCAGAACAGACAAAGGAGTGCAAGCCAACTGCACCACTCACATAGAATATATGACTGGCAGAGTTCTGGGAGAGGCTGCTCAGTAAAGTAACTGAGCAATCACTGGAAAGGTGGAACACCTGAGTAACCAAAAACCTCCCAGACCCAGAATGGATGACTGTACTGAAAATCAGCAAACTGATAGTCCAGCACACCCAAGTACCAGTCACAGCATAATCTTTATAGTGTCCTACACATGCTGCGCAGAGGGATCTTGACACTGACCAATTCTTGGGTTAAACATTAATCATTATGTATTTCATACATATTGTACTCTGAACACGATATATGATACATTCTCCGAGTATCTTCATACTCACCAAGCCACTAAAACACTGATTCTAATTCATATTATGTACAAGGCCTTATAAATCTTACTTATACGTTGAGAAATGGTAAAATTGCCATAAATTGCCCAGGACACACACGTACACTGGTGAATTTTCTACTTTAATCAGGGAGAATAAAACAATCATGTACCATGTCCTACATGTGTAAGTAAAGTCTATAAGAGTTAATGCAGGGTAGTAATAATGTAAAGCTTAATCTATACTTTATAGGATAAGGGACACAAAATGCAGCTTAAGAAATAGAGCGGAGACAGCTACAATTCAACACCGTTAACTCTTCAGCTCAGGGAACATTTTGAACTTATAATAGGTCATTTCTATGGTTCAAATTTGTCTGGGTTCACATCAGTCAGGTCCATATGTTCCATCTCCGCTGGACATAAGGTGTGAAGCAGCAGCTTATATTAGCCAGAAGGTGAACTAGTGACACACATGTTCATCTACAAAGCACATGGTAGACAGAACTATAGTTCCGGAATGCAGCCCTTAACTGCGAGGTCCACTTACAGTGTCCCAGTCCACACTGCTGGCCTGTGTTGACTCCACATAGCACATGGCCTCTCCAACACCCTGGATCCCCAACTGAGGCCCATCCTGCTGTAAACTGCAGGATTAAGTAGGAACCACGTACATGAGCTAGTTGTAAGATCCTGACTGGAGGGAGAGTCTGTCCCACTACCAAACCTACAGATCTCTCCAAAATAAAGGCCACAAACTGGTTTTCTAAAAGCCTGGCTTGACCCAGTTCACATTCACATCAGTAGCACAGCAGAGGGTCTCAGAAGGTTTCCAAGCACATTCTGGGGGATACATAGCAACCTTCACATAGGACACCTGTCACTGCCTCACAGAGGGATGACAGTTTTGAGCACCAAGAGAAAACTGTGGATAAAGTAGAAGCGCAAATAGGGTCTTATCTTGATAATAAACAAAAAAATTAATTATTGGTTCACTCACCTAATAGGGTTGTGTGTCACACAACCAGTTGAAATCACATAGAACAGCTGCTGCAGGAATCCAGAAAACTGGATATAAAAGGTGGATGAGAGATCTGCGCTGCTGTATGATGAAACAAAGGACCAAAGATATAAATCAAAGGTGGCTTTATTTGATGCGTTTCGAAAGGGATTTCCTCAACCTGGTTGGTTTCCTGATGAAGAGAGAAACACTTCAAATCGCGTCAAATAAAGCCACCTTTGATTTATATATACGAGACTTCAGTCCTTTGTTTCATCATACAGCAGCGCAGATCTCTCATCCACCTTTTATATCCAGTTTTCGGACTTTTGAGCACAAGACTGACACCCATAGGGCTCCGTTCACCCTTGGCTTGTTTGTTCAGGATTAAATCGGAACCACGGACATGAGCCAGCTGCAAGATCCGGACTGGAGGAAGAGTCCGTCCCACTACCAAACCTTCAGATCTCTCCAAAAAAAGGCCCCAAACCGGTTTTCTAAAACACTAGCTCAAATAGCTTGATCCAGTTCACACTTCTTTATTTTTATGCTGCACTCACATCAGTAGCTGTGAATACAACACAATCCAGAGGGTTTCCAAACACAGTCTGGGGGGTAAATAGCAACCTTCATATACGACACCTGTCATTGCTTCACAAAGGGGATGACAATTTTAAGCACCAGACTCACACCTATAAGGCTCTGTTCACCCTTTGCTTCTCTGTTCCATTGTGAATATACAACAAAATTGGTATCTCATCCATTTCTGCTGCACAGAGGGGGCAGCGTCGATTTATACAGGGTACATCGGGTTTACATTCTTTATTTTTAAGTAGTCGTGTAAGCAGGACTTTTCCTCCCGTTCAAAAAAAGTAAAATAAATGGGAAAACAAAGGATTTCATGCAAATGAATTGGCTCCTGTGCTTTATTTGCAGCAAGAACGCAACAGTTTGGACACACAGAAAAGATGAACATGTGAACAGAGCCCAACATGTAAGCTCACTTTGCAGTTGGGCACAAGGAGGTGTCTCTGCTTACAAAACGTTTCTCTAAAGTAAAGAGCAGGATAAGTATTCAGATCAGTCTCCCCCTGTGAGGTCTCATCCCAAAATGTTAATTTTTCAAAAAAATCCATGAAATATTTCAGACATGTTGTTGAATACGTATCTTCCTAATACTCCAAAATGTTTGAATTTTTAAGGTTTTTTTTCAATGCTTTCTGGTAGAAGCCATTAAAAGGATAAGAAGGGCCCTTACATAGAGGATTATTATTTGTTATTATAGCGCCATTTATTCCATGGCGCTTTACATGTGGAAAAGAGGCATATATAGACAAGTGCAATAATCATGAACAATAACACAGACAGGTAAAGGAGGAGAGAGGACCCTGCATGCGAGGCCTCACAGTCTACAAGGGATTTGTGAGGATACAATAGGTGAGGAGAGAGGACCCTGCCCACGAGGGCTCAGTCTACAAGGGATGGGTGAGGGTACAGTAGGTGAGGAGAGAGGACCCTGCCCACGAGGGGTCACAGTCTACAAGGGATTTGTGAGGATACAATAGGTGAGGAGAGAGGACCCTGCCCACGAGGGCTCAGTCTACAAGGGATGGGTGAGGATACAGTAGGTGAGGAGAGAGGACCCTGCCCACTAAGGCTCACAGTCTACAAGGGATGGGTGAGGATACAGTAGATGAGGAGAGAGGACCCTGCCTGTGAGGGCTCACAGTTTACAAGGGATGGGTGAGGATACAGTAGATAGATGCCAGATTAAAAAAAAACAAAACACAAAAAACAATCTAAGGCCCCTTTCACATCAGCGTTTTTTGAAATTCGCGGCAGATGCGGTGAAAAAAACGCATCTGCCGCGTTTAACGCATAACCGCTACACTTGCGGCACACTTGCGGTAAGGGTGCGGCAGGTGCGGCAAGTGCGGTTTTGGCACTTGCGGCAGGTGCGGCCGCGAAAAAAAATGCTGTCAGCCGCAGTTTTTTTCGCGGCCGCACCTGCCGCAAGTGCCAAAACCGCACTTGCCGCACCTGCTGCAAGTCCGCCTATACCTTGTATGGCGTTTACCGCAACCGTGCCGCAAGTGCAGCCGGTATGCGGTAATCGTGGCAGATGCAGTTTTTTCACCGCATCTGCCGCGATTTGAAAAAAACGCTGATGTGAAAGGGCCATAAGAGATAGACAATTGAATATGTAACAGACCCTCATCTATGTAAGATTGGGGAAATAGATTACAAAAAATATAAAAATAAACATATAACAACTAATGAAAAAAAAAAAAAACTTCTATAACTGTAAGCAGTTCTAGAGAACTCAGGCCATCAATGGTTAATAAACTGGGCGAGTGTGTCTCATCTATTTTTTATCCTAGATTATAGGCCAGATGATGCGGGAAAGAAGACATAACGTTACACAGCCTGCAATTCCTATAGATAGAACGTGCCAATTTTGGTTTTGTGTAAATGACCTAAGCCTGTGGCTGGGGGGCCGGACCGGTCAGTCTGTGGTTGGGTGGCCGGGGGGCCGCACCGGTCAGGAGGATTCCCCGGAGAGAGAAAAAACAAATAACGGTAAATGACTAAAGCCACATACGGTACCTCGTACTCAGATTCCAGGGTGACATTTCTCTCTTTATTTTTGATGGCGGCCACTTCAGCGGGGTCCACCTGCAAATTAGACAGAGATGTAAGAAAGCCCACATACATTGTTATAAGCTTTACTATAACATATGTACCCTATGTAATCAATGCCAGTATACCAGATGTGTCCTACAGGGGACATAGGGGTCCATTGTGGTAGCAGAGCCTAGACGACATATGGAATATGTTCTCCAAAATATATTCGGATAGATCTCAAGCCAAGACCCCGTCTACATTAGATGATAGTCGTCCAATCCACCAAATTTGAAGAATCAATCCTCTCCTAAATATGGCGGCCTCCCGACGCTTCCCATAGGACTGGGCACCGTTGACATTTCAATGACTGATCCTTTGGCTAAGGGGGAGACACGGTGTTTCGGGTGATTGCCCCTCATCAGTGCAAAGTATGAGATCTGATCTGTCTGTATGAGAGGCTAAGTGAGGTCTATGGGGTGCGGTTTCTCCTTGTGGAGAGGGACATGTCAGTATGAGGAGACTTAAAAGCCACAATGCTCCACTGGGAACTAAAACATGCAATTGTCGCTCGAGAGAGGAGAGAGATGAATTTTGAATATTTTATTGCCCAGAGGAACATTGCAGCGTTTAAGTCTCCTCATACTGACATGTCACTCTCCACAAGGATAAACCGCACCCCATAGATCTCAGTTTTTGCCTCTCTCCTAGCTAGATCAGATTTCATACTTTGCACTGATGAGGGGGCAACACCCCGAAACACCATGTCTGCAAATTGAAATTCTGGTTTGGCTTATATCCTGTCATATGATAAGGCTCGTTAAAGGGTTAATATTGACTTTTAGGATAGCTACTTCCAATAGGTGGCACTAGAGATCATCTTCTTCACTGAAGTGACAATTTGCATATTTTGAGGAGTATTGCAGCTTTGAAAGGGAACCAACCAGCAGGATTTAGGGCTATAAAGTGAAGCCAGTGCCTTACAGGCTCTGGGATACTAAGTGCAATCATACCTTTACTTGAATGATTCCATATATGATTGCTGAGAAAGTGTTATCAAACACCGGGAAATCTGTGCAGCAAATTAGCATAAGTGCAGCACAACATCACTATGTGGAGTTGGGTTTCTTTGTATTACTCCCCTGTTTGCTCTAAGACACGGTAATTGCTGATTGCTGCAGTTGCGGTGAAAAAAATGCAACCGCGCGGTTACTGCATAACGGCCGCACTTGCGGTTCACCTGTGGCAAGCCCATGCAATGTCTATGGGCTTGCGGCAGGTGCAGTACAGTTGCGGTTTCGGCACTTGCGGCAGATGCGGCTGCAAAAAAACGCAGTCAGCTGCAGTTTTCTCGCGGCCGCATCTGCTGCAAGTGCCGAAACCGCACTTGCCGCACACTTACCGCAAGCCCATAGACATTGCATGGGCTTGCTGCAAGTGAACCGCAAGTGCGGCGTTATGCGGTAACCGCGGCAGTTGTTTTTTCACCGCAACTTCCGCGATCAGCGATTACCGCTGATGTGAAGCAGCCGAAGCCAAACCTCTCCCTCCCTCTGTGCTCCTTGCATGTCAATATATAGCAAGCACTTATGTCTGACATTGTGCATGAAGATAGCACAATGTCAGGCTCCTATGTGCTCATCACTCCTCCCCACCTGCCTCTCTGGCTTTAGTTCTCACTGCTTCTTCTGTCTGTGACGGTCCCCGGCGAGCAGAGAGAGCCCCATCCCTCCAGTCTCTGTGCGTCTCAGAGACTGGGTGGGAAGGGGGTCAGGGCCTTCCCCAATAGGTGGCCCTGGAGTTCACATCGTCCGCCTCTTTGAGATGACAATTTGCATATCTAGTTTCCCAGAGGAGCATTGCGGCGTTTAAGTCTCCTCATACTCGCAGGTCACTCTCCACAAGGAGAAAACTTACTCCTTGATTCTAGTCTTAGCCTCTCACCTATCCAGACCACAGCTCATACCTTACACTGATGAGGGGGTAATACCCCAAAGCACTGTCTGCAAATTGAGATTCTGAGTCATATGACAAGGCTCGTTAAAGGGTCGATATTGACAAAAGGGACCTATCTGGCCTACAATGGAATACCATGCAAACTAAGCCACACCCTCTATTTCTAAACTCCACCCCTTTGTCAGTCCCAAATTTAAATGGAGAGTCACAATAAGTGCAAGGCTCCTTTAACGCTTCTTTAGGGATCTTGTACATTAGATGTAAAAAGCCAAATAATATAGATTTTGCATTAATTCATTTTTTAATAAGTTAAAGTTCCGTAAATTGAAAGTATAACTTAAATTAATATTTACTCTAAAAGAGCCGCGGCCCTCATAAGTCCTCGGAGACATTCACAGCCCACACAGGCTGCCATTATACGATATGTGTATTTATAACAGTAATGTAATTAATATACGCCGAAGATTACGCGAGATACATATTTATGGATACCTGCCAAGTGCTCGCCTATAAAACGCCATTAGATCAGTCTGTTTTTCCAGCTAACATTAAGCCGAGCAACAATAGCGCCAGAATCATTAGGTAACGGAATGTATCACCAGAGGAGTTCTACATGCTAATTGCCGGCTTTTACAGTAAATGAGAGGAGGGAGGCCGGAGATCTTTTCATGCAATATTTTTCCTAATTTCAGAGATAATCATCCGTGCGCTCCAGCCATTGCGATCTGCTGAGTCTTACATATAGATCGTGTAAGAATTATCCAGCGGAGTGTGAGGAATCATTATGTACAGCCAAAAGAAAGAGACACAACCGACAGATGAAGATATAGACACGTGTGTTATACAGCGATATATGAATATACCGCAGCGTCTCCTACATGACAAGACTTGGACAAGTCATTGGACCGGTCTTAGGCTAGTTTCACACTAGCGTTTTTGTGCATCCAGGGACTCGGTAGGCCTGCATCCCGAGTCCCCACAATAATGCACGGTATTGTCATTGATTTGGGTCAAGGATCAGTGATAATACAGGTGCGGGAGCAGACAGCTTTCGGGGGTGTACCTGTTTCCGCGGATCTGCCCATAAGGGGTGTGTCCTTTGGTAGGTATGCACAGACCAAAAACCTGATCGGGGATATGGATCCAGCGGGTCTCTCTTACTTTGGAGACTTGTGACTGGTTTGAGTCCTCTGTCTCCTTTATTGAGATTTGATGTTAAAACAGGTTTCTTTCCTTTGGCAGTTCAGGAGTTAATGTCAGTTCTGCTGCTAGCAGACTTTTCAGTTGCCTTACCAGGTGAGGCTACTTTGTGATCACTCCCATCCCCTTTATATGGTCACATGGTTCCAGCTTCCTTTGCTGGTGATTGAACTCATTCCTGGCCTGGCTTCCTTACTTTATCACCATCTTTTATACCTTATAAATTGTAATTTCTTTCATTCCTGAGTGTTTAGACTGTAAGGGGTTAAGATTAACTTTTGACGTCAGCATCTGCCCCTTTAAAAATCTCACAATGCCAATGAAATTCCATCACCTGATGAAGGCGGAGTATTCTGCTGAAACGCATTGTGATTGGATAAAGGAATAAAGAGTCAATTGAGGTGTTTGACAATGGGTATTCACGTAGTGTCACCTAATAGAGTTAAGGCCGGTTTACACGTAGCGAGATTGCTAACGAGATCGCTGCTACATCACTGATTTTGTGACGTAGCAGCGACCTCCCCGGCGATCTCGCTGCGTGTGACACTTATCTGCAATCAGCCCCCCCGCTGGGAGATCGCCAGGCTGCATCGCTGTGTGACAGGCAGACTTACCAACGATCTGCGCCCGAGACCCTGAACGATCCCAACGACTGTTGGATGTTGGCGCATCGCTGGTGAGATCTGCCTGTCTGACATCTCACCAGCAACCACGTAACGACGCACCGGTGATCCCGGTCAGGCAGGATCGTTGTTGGGATCGCTGGTTCGTCGCTATGTGTAAACCCCCCTTTAGTCTACTTCCTCACTGAAGTGACAGTTTGCATAATACCCATTGTCAAACACCTTACAATAGAATTTAAATCAATAAATTATCCCCCATTCAGAACCCTTAACTACCGTATATACTCGTGTATAAGCCGACCCGTGTATAAGCCGACCCCCCTACTTTTGCCCCCAAAACCTGGGAAAACCTACTGACTCGTGTATAAGCCAAGGGTGGACCCCAGCACAGGTATACAGCCCCCAGCAATGTGGTATACAGCAGCCCCAGTGGTAGTATACAGCAGCCTCCCCAGTGGTAGTATACAGCAGCCTCCCCAGTGGTATTACAGCCCCAGAGTATATACAGCAGCCCAGTGGTATACGCAGCCTCCCCAGTGGTATATACAGCCCCAGCAGTATTACAGCAGCTCCTCAGTGGTATATACAGGCCCCAGCAGTATATACAGCAGCCCCAGTGGTATACAGCAGCCTCCCCAGTGGTGTATACAGCCCCAGCAGTATTACAGCAGCCTCCCAGTGGTATATACAGGCCACACAGTATATTACAGCAGCCTCCCAGTGGTATACAGCCCCAGCAGTATTACAGCAGCTCCCAGTGGTATATACAGGCCCCAGCAGTATATACAGCAGCCAGTGGTATACAGCAGCCTCCCAGTGGATATACGGCCCAGCAGTATTACAGCAGCCTCCCATTGGTATATACAGCCAGCAGTATTACAGCAGCCAGTGTATACAGCAGCTCCCAGTGGTATATACAGCCCAGCAGTATTACAGCAGCCTCCCCAGTGGTATATACAGGCCACAGCAGTATATACAGCAGCCTCCCCAGTGGTATATACAGGCCCCAGCAGTATATACAGCAGCCCCAGTGGTATACAGCAGCCTCCCCAGTGGTATATACAGGCCCCAGCAGTATTACAGCAGCCTCCCCAGTTGGTATATACAGGCCCCAGCAGTATATACAGCAGCCCCAGTGGTATACAGCAGCCTCCCCAGTGGTATATACAGGCCCCAGCAGTATTACAGCAGCCTTCCCAGTGGTATATACAGGCCCCAGCAGTATTACAGCAGCCTCCACAGTGGTATATACAGGCCCCAGCAGTATATACAGCAGCCCCAGTGGTATACAGGCCCCTCAGAAGTGGTATACAGGAGCCCCCCCTATCAGTGGTATACAGGCCCCCCCTTGCTGCCGCACACCTGAAAAGTAATGCATCATTATACTTATCCCTGTCACTGCTCTGACACCGCACTCCTCCGGGTCTTCATGCTTCTTCCTGCTTGTGACCGGCGGGCGCAGACAATGACATCATTGCCTGTGCGCTGGAGGAAGAAGCATGAAGACTCGGAGTGCGGTGTCAGAGCGGCGACAGCGACATGGATAAGTATAATGATGTATTACTTTACAGGTGTGCGGCAGCAAGGGGGGGGGTGGGCGGCCGGCCTATGACTCATGTATAAGCCGAGGGGGGGACTTTTCAGCACATTTTTTGTGCTGAAAAATTCGGCTTATACACGAGTATATATGGTATTCTATATGGCAACCTGGGATTTGGAGTTGAAGTCGGTGTCCATTTTGGGTCGGAGTCAGATTGTCGGAAATTGAGGAGTCAGAGCTGGATGTTTGGCTTACTGACTTCACAGCCCTAGTTGTGGAGATGGAATTGGAGGCGGATTCTGGAATATTGAAGTCGGAGTCAGATGTTTGGCTTACTGACTTCACAGCTATGGTTGTTGTCACGCTTGGGAGGTAAGGGAATCAGGTAACAGGTAGGTGAATTGGGCACACGGGGGTCAGGAGAGCCTAATCTGACCCTGATGCTGGGGTCCCTGGCTCGCCCTGATCTCAGAGGTACCTCTGATGGTGAGTAGTTCCAAGCCCCACCCTGTACCTTAAAACTCCTGATTAGCCCTAGGCTGAGGTCCCCTACCTCCACCCACGGGTCAGGAATCACAGCTTCTCCTAAGGAAAGACTTTAGCCCAGCAGCTAAGGCATCAGCACAGCACCAAGACCTAGAGCACATAGCTATCAGCAGCACCTGACAGAGGAGAGGGAAGGCTATTTAAAGCAAGGGGGAGGTGATTCCAGGTGAGTCACACATTAACTCCTGAACCAGCAATTGAACATAACAGTGACTGCAGTTCTGGAGCACAACACAGTTTGGCTTACTGACTTCACAGCCTGATGGGAACGATGCAAAGCTACATTCCAGAATGGAAAATTTACCTCTCTCTGTACGTTCGGACAGATCAGATGACGATAGAGTCTCAGCTCTGGAAAAAAGTATGTGTGGGGGGGGGGGGGGAATCTAAAGAAACCCCTTCAATGATCAGGTTAAGTATCTTGCCATAGGTTTGTGGTATGGATAAGTAATAGGAAAAAAAAAAAAAAAGTGATTATTGGCCGCCTCTAAACAGGGACACGCGAGAGTCATCACTTCTTGTGCACGGACATGGATTACATTACCGACTTGGCAGTTTAATTCAGTAAAAGATGCAGAGGTCAAGCGAGAACAAGAAAAGGCCTGACAATTTCCCATCATTATCTGATGGGCACAGATCGTGTAATCTGCACGCACTTGTTTAGATGTACATCATCTTCCTGAAGCTGTTGAAAAGGAGCGATGTCACTGTACTATGCACATTACTAAATGACAAGGCGATCTGGCAGGCTGGGCTGCAAACAACGGGGTAAAATCAGGGTACAGACCGAGAGAAAATGACATCCGGGGAAGAGGCTGGCGTGCCGCTCGTATTATGGACTCACACCGGCTGCAGATCAAAATTGGCTGCGTGTGAAACATCTCCAAGCAACACTGATATATTCACACAAAGTGTAACATTTGTTATTTTCCCTCCCATGGGTATATTATTTACAAATGTCCACAATTTATATCAGTGGTTAGCACTGTACGATGGCTCATGGTTAGCGCTCAAAAATAGGTACAGAAAAATGCACCGCTTGAGGGATACACCACCTAATTCTGTGCGTGGTAGACTTTCATGGCTTAAGAGAACCTGTTTTCACCCCCTGTGCTCAAAAGTACAGCACACTGAAGTAGTGTGTCTGCTGCTTCAGGGAACGTTACAAGGCTCTACCCCCTGGTACCCAACACTTTGCAAACTTTACAGTTAAGAGGTCCCCTGCGTGGGTCGATTAGGTCCTCGCTGCTGGCACAGTTCTCCCTGCCTTCTTGTGATTCGCCCTTAGTGTCGCGCCTCTTGCCGTGACGCAGCAGGAACAGCGCTTGGGGTGAGCGGGGCCCGGCGGCTGTAAGGCGCAAGCTTGAACGGAGCAGGACAGAAGAGAAGGGCAGACCCAAGAAGAGGAGGAGGGCAGACCCAGAAGAGGAGGGGCAGACCAGAAGAGGAGGAGGGCAGACCCAGAAGAGAGGAGGGCAGACCAGAAGAGGAGGAGGGCAGAGCCAGAAGAGGAGGAGGGCAGACCAGAAGAGGAGGAGGGCAGACCAGAAGAGGAGGAGGGCAGACCCAAAGAGGAGGAGGGCAGACCCAGAAGAGGAGGAGGGCAGACCCAGAAGAGGAGGAGGGCAGACCCAGAAGAGGAGGAGGGCAGACCCAGAAGAGGAGGAGGGCAGACCAAGAAGAGGAGGAGGGCAGACCCAGAAGAGGAGGAGGGCAGACCCAGAAGAGGAGGAGGGGAGACCCAGAAGAGGAGGAGGGCAGACCCAGAAGAGGAGGAGGGCAGACCCAGAAGAGGAGGAGGGCAGACCAGAAGAGGAGGAGGGCAGAGCCAGAAGAGGAGGAGGGCAGAGCCAGAAGAGGAAGAGGGGCAGACCCAGAAGAAGAGAGGAGGGCACAGGGACCCAGAAGAGGAGGAGGGCAGACCCAGAAGAAGAGGAGGGCAGACCCAGAAGAAGAGGAGGGACAGACCCAGAAGAAGAGGAGGGCAGACCCAGAAGAGGAGGCGGCAGACCAAAAGAGGGAGGCGGAAAGACAACCAAGAGAGGAGGCAGGGAGGAGGCCAGAAGCGAGGGAGCCTCTAACAGAATGGCACCCAGGGGAACCCAATGTAAAGGGTTGCAACCCAGAAGAGGAGGAGGGCAGACCCAGAAGAGGAGGAGGCAGACCAGAAGAAGAGGGGACGGTCAGACCAGAAGAAGAGGAGGTTGACCCAGAAGAAGAAGAGGTCAGACCCAGAGAGAGGAGGCAGACCCAGAAGTGTTTTTTTTCGGGTACAGTGGGGTAGAGCCTTAGTACACAGCATCCCTGAATGCAGCAGACACGCTACATTCAGTGGTGCTGTCACTTCTGAAAGCACTAGGGGGGTGACAGGTTCTCTTTAAAGGAGGAAGCATTTTTTTTAATCAAATGTACCAATATTTACCTCAACCAATTAAATATTTTCCAAAGGAGTTGTCCAAAAGCATAGTCATATTAAAAAAACAATGGGCACCAACGAGGCATATAAAATATAACCAATATTTATGGTTATATTTTATATGCCTCGTTGGTGCCCATTGGTCTTTTAATATGACTATGCTCTTGGACAACTCCTTTAGAAAAAAAAGTAACGGCATGAAAACCTGGTTCAGTTTGCCTTCACCGGGAAGATGTTTGGAATTTATCTCCTAGACAAAATGTATACAATTATGATGAGCGAGCGTATGGCAATGTCCATACACTCGAGCATCGGGCTCCTTGGGTGCACTCAGTCGAGTATCACGTGTGCCCGGATCTGTCATTCATCAATGATCCTACACAAAGAGGCAGCTCCCTTCAGTTAATGATGGGAACGGACACCCCAATGAGTCACTTGTAGTCTCTGAATGGCTCTTATTGGGGACAAAAATAAAAGTGTCCGTATGCTGTGTGTATACACCGGTATATATATTTTTTTAAATTTCCTGCCCACCCTTCCCAGAAATGCTGTTTTTTGGGCGGAGTGCCTGACTACTCAACACTACACTAATTGACTTCCATTATACTCATTACTCAAGTCAACCCCATCAGAGCCCAGTTGTCAGGAGTGCCGGACTACTCAACACTAAAGGCCACATCACACGTAACGATATCGTTACCGATATCGTTCAAAAGTCACATGTTCTGTGACACTTGAACGATGTTGAAACAACATCGTTGCGTGTGACACTACAAACGGCTGATCGTTCATCGTTTGATTTGAGGACAGGACCTCAAATCTATTGTTGGTCGCCCGGTGGACACGCAGCATCGCTGTGTGTGACACTGGGAGACGACCGATAAGCCAGCTCCCAGTGCCTCTCTGCAAGCACTGGGAGCTGGTCTCCAAGGTAAACTGCGGGTAACTAGGCAGCGCACGCTGCCTAGATACCCGATGTGTACCTTGGTTACCAGCCTTCTCCGCTCACCGGCTGGTATCCAAGGTACACAGCGGGTAACTAGGGACAAGCTGTGTACCTTGGATACAAGCCGGTGAGCAGAGAAGGCTGGTAACCAAGGTATATATCGGGTTTCTAGGCAGCGCGCGCTGCCTGGATACCCGCAGTTTACCTTGGAGACCAGCCTGCTGCCACTTACCGCAGCCTGGCAGGGGGAGCAAGACATCGTGGAAACCATATTTAAATCATTTACACGAGGTCTCTGGTCCATTGATCGCTGGTGAGTCTGCCTGTGTGACAGCTCACCAGCGATCTGAATGATATTGTTAGCGATCACGCATGCATGTGATCGCTAACAAAATCGTTCATCAGATTGATGCGTGTGATGGCACCTTAATTGACTTCCATTATACTCATTACTCAAGTCAACCCCATCAGAATCCAGTTGTCACATGCCGTTATGCTCAAAACTCTCCAAGTGTCATGGCGGCATCTGGCGCAGTTCACTCCACACTGTGGTATCTCGGTTGCTTCTGAGTTGCACAGGCGGCTCGAGCAGACGACCTGTGATCTCATTAGTGATCGGGCTAGCTGAAGTTAATCTCTGTATGACTCCTGCTTACCTCTTGGATCACATGTTCTGGTAAACCTATCACAGTCCATCCCTGCCTTTTTAAGATGGTGGAATCTGTCTTCTCATGCCGACTATAGCTTTTGCAACACCGGTCCATGTGCTGTAGTGATCTAGCGCCGTTTTGTGTGCTATGAAAATCCACCTGTTGCCTGGTTTTCGTCCCTGCTCTTTAATTCCTCCTGTGCATATATTTTTCTATATTGCTGTATGTTTCCTCCATTCTATATGTGTGGATTTTTACCACTCTTTTCCCCTCCTCCTGGGTGGGGGAGGGTGTGTATTAGATCAGGGCAAGAATGGCGGCTGAGACATCCTCACCATCAGAGGTAACTCTAGGATAAGGGACAGCTAGGACCCCTTTCACTTGAGGGTCAGTCTAGGAGACCCGGTACCCATTATTCCTTACTTCCCCATGACTCCAGTAGTCCTCATAACTGATAGAAGATCCAAACTACGGGCAAAGGTTAAATGTATTGCCCAAACCTACGCTTTAAACAAAGGTTACATTGTTTTCTTTCACATTAGGATCATATTGGTTTTGTAAAAGTATTCCTTAACGTCTTGAATGAAGAACAATAGGCTGCCAGTGTTACAAGGCTCCGTAATGGGCAACTGCTGCAATTCAGGAAATTAAATATTTGCACAAATTAGCAAAATTGAACATATTTTGACTGCCAGATGGTCTCCGTTTAATGTTCATTAGCTGAACTGACTGATGTCGAAAGAGCTGGAAACTCCTGATCCGAGGAAGATTAGGGCACGGAAAAGTCGTAAAAAGCTCGGAGCACCCCACAAGCATCTTATATACTGTGGATCTTCCCTCCCCCCCGTCCTATTAAATTCTCTTTCTGTTCAATTTTAGTTGTTTTAGATGTGAACTAAATCACTGTTTGGCAGCACAGAACGCCAACTGTGATCCAATTATGGCTTTTACAATCCCATATAGAAACAAAGCACTAGATGATTTCATTAAATCAAATGGAGCTTCCGGATTAAGCATCCGGCTTCATCAAACGCTTAAAGCGTAACCGTCGTTTTAATTTCTATTTCATAAATCAATAAAACACAAGAAAATAAGGAAATTTGTAATAAATCTCATCAGCGGAATCTGCTTCTTTCTCTTCCAGAATTGATCAGTCGTTATAAAAGTCTCAAATTTAAAGTAAAATCTGTATTTAGAGACTTTCCCATTACCGAGATAGGAGATGAGAATGTTACTGATCAGATTCTATGATGATGGGAGGAGCTAGAGGCAGAGCTCCTCCCTCAATGAATCTTGAGCTATGGTGGTTAGGGTTGCAGGAAGGTGAACCTACACCCCAGTCCCAAGTCTTTTGCAGCCTTTAACAGGTTTTCCTCCAAGATTGCCCTGTATTTCTCTCCATCTATCATCCCATTACTTCTGACCAGCTTTCCTGCCCCTGCTGAAAAAAAGCCTCCCCATAGCAAGAAGCGGTCACCACCATGTTTGGTCGGTAGGGATGGTGTTTTCAGGGTGGTATGTTAGTTTTCTGTCACAAACCACTTAGAATTCAGCCCAAAAGGTTCTACATTGGTTTTCATATGACCACACCACATTATTATACCTGCCATGTAGGGGACACAGCTAGCAAGTCAAAGAGGGTTCTCTGGTCAGAAACCAAAGTAGACCTTTTTGGGCTAAATGTAAAACGCTATGTGCAACAGAAAACTAACACTACACATCACCCTAAAAATCTCCATCCCTGCTTCTGACCAGCTTCCCTGCCCCTGCTGAAAAAAAGCCTCCCCATAGCAAGAAGCTGTCACCACCATGTTTGGTCGGTAGGGATGGTGTTTTCAGGGTGATTTGTTAGTTTTCTGCCACAAACCACTCAAAATACAGCCCAAAAAGGTCTACATTGGTTTTCATATGACCACACCACATTATTATACCTGCCATGTAGGGGACACAGCTAGCAAGTCAAAGAGAGTTCTCTGGTTCAGAAACCAAAGTAGACCTTTTTAGGCTAAATGTAAAACGCTATGTGCAACAGAAAACTAACACTACACATCACCCTAAAATCTCCATCCCTGCGGTCAATCATGGTGGAGGCAGCATCCTACTGTGGGGAGACTTTTTTTTTTCAGCAGGGACAGGGAATCCGGTCAGAGTTGATGAGAAGATGGATGGAGCTAAATACAGGGTAATCCTGGAATAAAACCTGTAAGAGGCTGCAAAACGCTTAACTGGGGCGAAGGTTCACCTTCCAGAAGGACAATGACCCTAAAAATACTGCCAGAGCTAAAATGGAGGGTTTAGATTACATCAGAGCATATTCATCTGTGATAAGACTGGAAAATTGTTGTTCACAAACACCTTCATCCAATCTCAATGAGCGAGAACTATTTTGTAAAGAGGAATGGGCTAAAATATCAACTCTTAGATGTTCAAAGCTGGTAGAGACATCTCCCAAAAGGCTTGCAGCAGTAACTGCAGCAAAAGGTGATCCTACGAAGTATTCAATTAGGGGGGCTGAATACAAATGCACGTTACAATTTCTAAATTGGAATTTTTAAAATATTTAATAAATCATAAATACCGTAATTTCATTTAAACTTCACAAAGGCCTGCTACATCACATAAAATACATTAAAGCAGGTGGGTGTAACATGAAAAAGTGTGGAATAGTTCATGGGGTATGAATCCTTTTTCAGGAAGGCACGGTGTATCATTGTTTTCAGGAATGTTCCAAAATAGGTTTTCCACAAGGAAATAGTCCTTCCGCGAAGGTTGTTTGTAGTCTATTATGCACCCAATGATTATATTACACACATATTACATTCTGGTGTTTCTCGACATTGCATTATCATTCCATATTTAATCATGTCAAAGCAAACACTTGAGACCAAACGAGAAAAAAAAAAAAAGATAAAAATCATTTCAAATAAAAGATGTGATAATTGAAAACACAAGTGATTGTTTTCTATCAGCTGAGTCTGAATCACCAAAGAGCGGAATCCGTATGATGATATCAAGTGTAAAACAAATTGTATCAAAGATAAATGAGAAGGCGCCTCAATGCCAAAAACTAGGAGTGTCTGCGGTGTTAACAGTGGGGATAGTTTCAGGATTTTTAGAGGGGGTGTCCACTACTTGGACGACCCTGTCTCATTCCCCGTAAAAATAAAAAAAAAGGCCTATACTCACTTCCAGTGCCGGCGCGGTTCCAGTGATGCCGGAACTAGAGTTCCCGAAGCCCATGTGACACTTTTCGACACACGAGCCCCGCGACCAATCAGCACCTGATTTCTTCTTCCCCTCTTTGGACGGGCGGGAAGTAAGCACTGCAGGGGCCACGCACTTCCGGTTAATTACTGCTGCATCTGACGGCGGGGAAGGAAAGCTGGCGCCGATTGGTCATGAGGCTCCCGTGTCTATAATGACACCATGGCCCGGGAACCAGGGCTGTGGAGTCGGAATCTGTGCCCATTTTGGTGGTCAGATTCAGGGAAACTGAGCAGTCGGAGTCAGACATTTGGCTTACGGACTTCACAGCCATGATGGTGGAGTTGGAGTTGAGGAGTCGGAGTCCATTTTGGTGGCGTTGGACATTTGGCTTACGGACTTCACAGCCATGATTGTGGAGTCTGAGTCGTTGAGTCGGTGTCCATTTTGGTGGAGTCGGATGTTTGGCTTAGTGACTTCACGGCCATGATTGTGGAGTCATAGTCAAGGAGTCGGTGTCCATTTTGGTTGAGTTCGACTCGTATGTTTGGCTTACGAACTTTACAGCCATTGTTGTGGAGTCGGAGTCTATTTTGGTGGAGTTGGAGTCGAACATTTGGCTTACGAACTTCACAGCCCACAGCCCTGGTTCTGGAGTCAGAGTCCATTTTGGTGATGTTAAGTTGGACATTTGGCTTACACACTTCACAGCCATGATTGTGGAGTTGGAGTTGTTGAGTCGGTGTCCATTTTGGTGGAGTCGGATGTTTGGCTTAGTGACTTCACGGCCATGATTGTGGAGTCATAGTCAAGGAGTCGGGGTCCATTTTGGTTGAGTTCGACTCGTATGTTTGGCTTATGGACTTTACAGCCATTGTTGTGGAGTCCATTTCGGTGGAGTCGGAGTTGGACACTTTGCTTACGGACTTCACAGCCATTGTTGTGGAGTCGGAGTCAAGGAGTCGGAGTACATTTTGATGGAGTTCGACTTGTATGTTAGGCTTATGGACTTTACAGCCATGATTGTGGAGTCGGAGCCGCTGAGTCGGTGTCCATTTTGGTGGAGACGGAGTCGAATTCAGGGAAATTGAGGAGTTGGAGTCGGACATTTGGCTTACCGACTCCACAGCCCTAAGTGAATTCCGACATCACCGGAACCGCACCAGCACCGGAGGCGAGTATAGGCGCTTTTATTTTTGTTGGATCGCACACATGGGGAATGAGAAGGAATTGTCCAAGTAGTGGACAACCCAGGGTGGATAAAAATCAATGTTTTTTTTTAAAAAAATTTAAAAAAAATCGGATTTTTTTTATATAAATCGGATTTTCTTCAATAAACTGCTTTTTGAGGAAAATATTTTACCGTGTTTCCCCGAAAGTAAGACCCTGTCTTACATTTTTTTGGGGGCCAAAAGTGGCCCCCGGTCTTACTTTCGGGGGGGGGGGGGGTCTTATATTGTGTGCCCCAGCAGTGTGGCCTACAGGCCCCCTCCTGCTGGGACACTGCGGGAGCGGGTCGCACGTCATGTGCGCCCGCTCATTACATATGCACTGCATCCCCCTGTCAATCAGCGACAGGGGGAGCAGTGTATTATACGGTATTTATGGGCCCCCTTCTGCTGGCACACTACCCCCCTGTTCTGAGGCCCCCCTGCTGCTGCTGCAGACATCTTACCCTCCAGGGTCTTCTTGCAGCAGCCAGCGCGTCCGTCCTCTGTCCTCGGCTGTCTCCCGGATCATGTGACCCGTCGCAGCGCATGACGTCATCGCGACTGCGACCGGCCGGTCACATGATCCGGGAGACAGCCGAGTACGGAGGACGGACGCGCTGGCTGCTTCAAGAAGACCCTGGAGGGTAAGATGTCTGCAGCAGCAGCAGGGGGGGGCCTCAGAACAGGGGGGTAGTGTGCCAGCAGGAGGGGGCCCATATATACCGCATAATGCACTGCTCCCCCTGTCGCTGATTGACAGGGGGATGCAGTGCATATGTAATGAGCGGGCGCACGTGACATGCGACCCGCTCCCGCTCCCCCCCCTCTCCGCTAGGGGCCTTACATTAGGCCCCCCCGGTTGTAAGGCCTTATAATCGGGGGAGGCCTTACATTAGCAGGCCCCCCCTTTACCCCCAGGCGGCCTTACAATCGGGGGGGCCTTACTTTCGGGGAAACACGGTACCATCCAAAGGTTCTTCCATCATGAGATAAAGCTGAGTTGTTTAACTCAGTAGAATAAAGGCTGTATATGTGTAACATTCACAATGCCATGCTCTTCCAGAGGTTTCTGTAGGATTAGTGGGCAGTTTCTCTCCTATATTATCACAGACGCTCGCTTTACTTACGCAGTTCTCAAAACTGAATTTGACTCCGCAGAAGTCCCAGCCTCTTCTTCACGGCAAAAATGTTACAACATGAACAGAGTTGAGAAAAAGACCTTAATCCTATTGTTCTACAAACCTATGAATACAGAATCAACCCTTCAGTGCCAAGTCCAAGAAGTTAGACAATATGTTTCTGATTGTTTGGAGTGGAATAGATCTGCACAACACAAGAAGAATGTGAATCTAAGTGTGAGGAGGAGGAAGGGCAAGCAGACAAGAAAATGAAAGTGAAACTTTGAGCACATTACTGCAGAATAGCCACAGACAGACAAGTCTGGATCTGTTTGTGTGTACGATCTGAGGTTTATTAAATTTTTTCCTTATAATGGCAGCAGGCCGTAAAAGAGACCCAGTTTGGGAATATTTTAATGAAGCTCCTTCGCCTATCGGTAAGGCAGGCATGCGTGCAAAATGCAAACGATGCAACAAAGAGATGCAAGGCCTGGTGGCGCGAATGAGGCAACATCATGAGATGTGCGGTGATGAAGATGACCAAAGAAACACTTCTGAACAGGCAGGATCTTCAGGTTGGTAAACATTTTTATTGAATCCTATTTCTAAAGACTGAACTGTCATGTGTGAGAAAAATGATATTTCTTATTATTACTGCATGTTACTGTCATTTGCTACAGTTATGAAGAAAAACAAATATTCTTTTTGGGGCAGGGGCAGTGATGTGCTGTGTACAATAAGCAGAAATTGTATAATAAACAATAAAATAACAGCATTGACTTTTTTTGTTTAGGGGAATTCATGGATTCTGGAAACTATCCACCTCCAAGATCACCATCATCCTGTTCTACAGTTTCAGAGTTATCCATCCAGAATAGTGCTTCATTAGCAGCAGCATCATCATCAGAAACCCACAGCCACATATCACCATCACCCAAAAGGAAGAAAAAACCTTTACCTCCTGGAACCACCATAGATAGGTTTGTGATAAGAACTAGCAGATTAGAAAAAGAGTTGATTGATGAAAAAATTGCCCAGTTTATTTATGCAACGAACTCTTCTTTCCGTCTGACTGAGAACCCACATTTCATTAATATGGTTCAGTCACTGAGACCAGGATACAGTCCACCCAGCAGAGCTGATGTTGCAGGGAAACTGCTGGATCAAGTGTATGACAGAGAAATGGAGCAATGTGCAACAGCTCTGGAGGGTAAAATTATTAACCTAAGTATTGATGGGTGGAGTAATGTCCACAATGATCCTATTGTATGTGCTTGTATAACAACAGAAGAAGGTAAAGTCTTCCTTGCACAAACAACTGATACGTCAGGAAATGCACACACAGCAGAATACTTACAAGAAGTGGCAGTAAAAGCTATAACGACATGTGAACAAAAATTCAAATGTCTAGTACGCAGTTTGGTCACTGACAATGCTGCAAGCGTATCCAAGATGAGAAGAGGTTTAGAAGAGCAGGGAGGGAATACAAAGCTGCTAATAACATATGGTTGCAGTGCTCATTTGCTGCACCTCTTAGCCAAAGACTTAAGTGTTCCAGAAATAAAGGCTAATGTTGTTGAAATTGCTAAATACTTCCGTAATAATCATTTTGCTGCAGCAGCTCTGAAAAGGATGGGTGGAACAAAGCTAACGCTCCCACAAGATGTTAGATGGAACTCTGTGGTGGACTGTTTTGAGCAGTATATCAAAAACTGGCCTATTCTGATGACACTTTGTGAAGAAAATCGAGATAAAATAGATGGCACTGTCACGGGCAAAATCCTCAACATTGGGCTTAAGAGAAATGTTGAACATATGCTGAGCTTCCTGAAACCCATCTCTCAAGCTTTAAACAAAATATAGAAAAATAGCTGTTTTATTGCGGATGCTGTTGAAATTTGGAAGGAACTGAGTGAACACTTAAAAACAGAACTACACATGGACAGAATTAAATTACAAGCAGTAAACAAACGAATGGGACAAGCACTGACTCCAGCTCATTTTTTGGCAAATATTGTCAATATCCAATATCAGGGTCAAAACCTAAGTGCTGAGGAAGAGGAGTTAGCTATGACATGGGTATCCAGCAATCATCCATCTTTAATGCCCACTATAATAAACTTCAGAGCTAAGGGGGAACCAACCATTATTGCTGAAGATATTTTAAGGAAGGTCACACCAGTAAACTGGTGGAAGTCACTTAAGCGCTTGGATTTAGAGACTGTTCAAGTAATGATTTCACTTTTAACAGCAGTAGCTTCTTCTGCAGGCGTTGAAAGAATATTCTCTTCCTTTGGACTCATTCATTCTAAATTGAGAAATCGGTTGGGACCCAATAAAGCTGGAAAGCTTGTTTTTCTTTTCCAGATTATGAATAGGAACAAAGAAGAAGATGATGATGAAGATGACGACAAATGAGCTACAGAGGAGAGCAGGGACAGTAGTATTTAAGTTTTTCATGTGTCGGCTGGGCTGACAGTCTAAGTTTCTTAAAATATATATATATTTTGTTTAGCCAAATTAGTTAACAAACATGGATGTTTGTTTAAGCAAATAACTTATGCTGTAATGTTGTTATTGTTTCAGTTGAATAAATCTATTTAAATTGTTATTAAGGTCAGGATTATTTTTCTCCTTCCTAAGTACAACAGGACAGTGGTGTCCAAATATGAATGATTAACCCATTAAACTGGGGAGAAAAATGTAATATAAAAAGTGATTCTAAAAATCTTCATCTACTTGCATGTTAAAGTAGCAAGAACTAGTTTAGGTGGAAACTTTGATTTAAATCACTGATTTAAATCAAGCCTTACTGACTAGTGATTTAAATCGTGATTTAAATCAGTTAGATTTAAATCAAATCCACCCTGGGACAACCCCTTTAAGGTTAAAGTTAGGCTCAAGTCTATCGAGTTCAACCTATAAACTCCACAGGAAGGCAAAAAGCCCATGGGTGAAATACGAATGGCTCCACATTAGGGAAAAAATTCCTTCTCAACATGGCAAATAAGGAAGGATTGGATGAGGTTGGACGATTTAAAGAGAACACTTATCACAGACAATCTGGACCTAGTACAATGCCACCAATGTAACTAGTTAGTTCATTAAAGGTCTCCCTTGATTAGCAGTGATAGGCATCACTGAAAAGTGTGGTGGTTTAGAGACCACAGAAACTCAGCCACAAAGTGGAGACCACGTAACGTTACAGAAGAGCCAAGAACAATCATCAGCAACGCTCTGCTGACTCCAACAAAAGCTCCTGCAGGTGTAAGGTGTGGGGGGTTCAAATACTTATGTCCATATAACCTGTATGAGTGCTGCCGACTCCCAAGAATCCTTGTAAAAAGTTTATTTTGCATCAAGAAGTTGCAATCGATCATTGAGAAAAGCTATGTAGCTTTAGAGGATCACTGTATCTCTCCACCTTATAAAGGGGAGCCTCAATATGCCATAATAAAAGAGTGTGGGTGGACAGAAGATCTTCTAATGGGACAACCCCTTTGGGGTATGTGCACATGAGGCATATATACAGGAGCAAATTTAACCCCTTCATGACCGGACAATTTTCCATTTTTCAGTTTTCATTATTCCCTCCCCTTCTTCCAAGACCCATAACTTTTATATTTTCTTGTTAATATAGACATTTGTTGTCTTATTTTTGTGTGTGAAGAGTTGTACTTTTGAATGACAGCATTCATTTTACCATATAGTGTACTGGAAAAGGGGAGAAAAATTACAAGTGCAATGAAATTGCAAAAAAAGTGCAATTACATGTTTGTTTTTTTTATTCCCCATGTTCACTATATGGTAACACTGACATGTTGGTATGATGTCTGGGGTCAGTACTATATGGTAACACTGACGTGTCGGTATGATGTCTGGGGTCAGTACTATATGGTAACACCGAGGTTTCGGTATGATGTCTGGGGTCACTACTATATGGTGACACTGAGGTGTCGGTATGATGTCTGGGGTCAGTACTATATGGTAACACTAACGTGTCAGTATGATGTCTGGGGTCAGTACTATATGGTAACACTGATGTGTCGGTATGATGTCTGGGGTCAGTACTATATGGTAACACCGAGGTTTCGGTATGATGTCTGGGGTCAGTACTATATGGTAACACCGACGTGTCGGTATGATGTCTAGGGTCAGTACTATATGGTAACACTGAGGTGTCGGTATGATGTCTGGGGTCAGTACTATATGGTAACACTGAGGTGTCGGTATGATGTCTTGGGTCAGTACTATATGGTAACACTGAGGTGTCGGTATGATGTCTGGGGTCAGTACTATATGGTAACACTGACGTGTCGGTATGATGTCTCGGGTCAGTACTATATGGTAACACTGACGTGTCGGTATGATGCCTCGGGTCAGTACTATATAGTAAAACTGACGTGTCGGTATGATGTCTGGGGTCAGTACTATATGGTAACACTGAGGTATCGGTATGATGTCTGGGGTCAGTACTATATGGTAACACTGACGTGTCGGTATGATGTCTCGGGTCAGTACTATATGGTAACACTGAGGTGTCGGTATGATGTCTGGGCTCAGTACTATATGGTAACACTGAGGTGTCAGTATGATGCCTCGGGTCAGTACTATATGGTAACACTGATGTGTCGGTATGATGTCTGGGCTCAGTACTATATGGTAACACTGAGGTGTCGGTATGATGTCTGGGGTCAGTACTATATGGTAACACTGAGGTGTCGGTATGATGTCTGGGGTCAGTACTATATGGTAACACTGAGGTGTCGGTATGATGTCTGGGGTCAGTACTATATGGTAACACTGAAGTGTCGGTATGATGTCTGGGGTCAGTACTATATGGTAACACTGATGGTGTCGGTATGATGTCTGGGGTCAGTACTATATGGTAACACTGACATGTCAGTATGATGTCTGGGGTCAGTACTATATGGTAACACTGAGGTGTCGGTATGATGTCTGGGGTCAGTACTATATGGTAACACTGACGTGTTGGTATGATGCCTCAGGTCAGTACTATATGGTAACACTGAGGTGTCGGTATGATGCTCAGGTCAGTACTATATGGTAACACTGAGGTGTCTGTATGATGTCTGGGGTCAGTACTATATGGTAACACTGACGTGTAGGTATGATGCTCGGGTCAGCACTATAGGGTAACACTGACGTGTCGGTATTATGTCTTGGTGAGTACTACATAGTAACACTGATGTGTCGTATAATGTCTCGGGTCAGTGCTATATGGTAACACTGATGTGTCAGTATGTCGTCTCGGGTCAGTACTATATGGTAACACTGACATGTCGGTATTATGTCTGGGGTCAGTACTATATGGTAACACTGACGTATCGGTATGATGCCTCAGGTTGGTATGAGTTCGTAGATACCAAACATGTATACTCTTACTGTTATCTAAGTGGTGCAAAAAAAAAAATCATGAGTTTAAAAAAAAAAAGCAAATTGCGCTTTTGTTGCCATTTTCCGCACCTTGTAGCGTTCTCATTTTTCAGGATCTGGGGCTGTGTGACGGCTTATGTTTTGCATCTTGAGCTGATGTTTCTAACGATACCATTTTTAGGTAGATGCGCTGCTTTGATCGCCCTTTATTACATTTTATTACAATATTGCGACAACCTAAAAATACGTAATTTTGGCGTTTGAACTGTTTTTCTGTTTCGCAGTTTACAGATCTGATTGTTTTTTTTTTTTAGATCGGGCGATTCTGAACACAGTGATACCAATGTGTATTTTTAAAAAAAAATGTTATACTTTTATTTTTAATGGAACAAAAGGGGGGCATTTGAATTTGTGTTTTTTTCTTTACATATTTTTAACTTTTTTAAAATAACTTCTTTGTTTTACACTGCCCCATAGGGCGTCACAGTGCTGCACAGCCTGATCGCTTGTGCTATGTCCTGATGAGCTGCAGCACATCGGTTCATAGCACAAATGATCACTTTCTGAGGTTGGAAGCGTTTGCGAACCATCCACAGGAAGTGATCCCTTATAGCTTCCGGGATCACCGTAGGACCCTGGGGTTATCAAATGACACACGGAGATCCCGCAATCTCAGATCACAGCAGGCATCAGCTCGCTCCCCGCCACAGATTTTAGATCGCGCTGTCATTGAATGACAGCCCGTTTCCAAAGGGTTAACACCACCGATCGGATCACTGATCTGTTCGGCGGTGTTAGCTACACATCTCCGCTGATAATATCAGCGGAGACGTTGGGACAAAGATCTGTGCTCACATCAAAGGGAGGGAGCCAACACATGACATACTGAAAAAGGGAAGCGGTCAGCAGGTTTTTGCTATGTGGGATGAGGACAGCGTGCAGTAAGGGTTAAAAATAAATCAACTACGCCTCTCTTCACTGTGTGTTTACTTAAACTAAAGGCTTTATTACCTGGTGATTAGCATTACAGGACTACTTTATCACATGCAGGGCAGTCCGACACCTCACTGTCAATACACAATCTCTATAGGGAGCCTGGTGTGGGTGGGGGCAGCTCTCCCAGCGCCGCTACATGCCTAAAAATAAATGCTTTGTTTGTGTGAGAACAGCTGCAGCCAGTAATCTATATGATACATCATTGAATTCAGGATCTCTTAGCCTTCGTTATGCCGCTGATAGACTCCCTTTGAGATAATGTAAACTTTCATAATAAAGTCCCATACTCTTATAGTGGAGATGGCCCTGATTAGTAGACCATGCACCCTGCTGACCTGCCTGATGTCAGGCGGCCATACCTCTGCAGTATAAATGGTAGATCACCGAGATGTCAGCGTCTCCTAGGAGAATACATAGAGCTGTATTGTGGTCCTTACTGGAGACATTGTTCTAGACGTGCCCGGTCCTCGGCCCGGTGCAGGGAGCCCTGTGATGCATGGTAATGTTACAGCTGTTACTTTGCATCTCGGATGACTCGGCTCAGACATGCACCGAGCGCCCGACAGGCACGCTGCGCCCGCCGAGCCAAGAGGAGCCGGCGTGCAGAAGATTACAGAGCCAAGTATTTCATCTCCATCTCCTTGACCTAGATTTCCCAACTGCAGCATGTTAAAGCTCTAGCTGGCGGTGTAAACCTTATACATAAAGAACAGGTTTTGTCATCAGTTTCCTTTCAATGCTTATTACAATGTCGACAGATCCGCTGAACACATATTTGTGCCCGACGTCGCGACCGGCAAAGAATTTGCTTCTCCTTTTTATTTCGTGAGGTTAAAACGAGTCATATATAAAAATAATAAAGAGCTCGTCCGATAAGAACGCCGTCCTCAGGACACCTGCGGAATACTTATTCCTGTTCCTTTAATGGAAATACGCCGATCAATACAATGGGAAATATAACCGAGGGAAAACAGCTCCACCGCCTGGTCATATTGTGATACTGCACGGCTGCTTCATCAACAGGAGGAACATCTGCTAACGGCTTATTGTCGGGCATTAGATTTTTTTTCTATTAACCCCTTCACCCCAGGGCAATTTCCCGATTTCCTTTTTTCCTCCCCTTGTTCCAAGAGCCATAACCTTTTTATTTATCCGTCAATATAGACATATGAGGCTTGTTGTTGTTGTTGTTTTTTTGCAGGACAAGTTGTACTTTCAGAAGAAATCATTTATTTTACCATATAATGAACAGGAAAATGGGAATAAAATTCCAAGTGCAGTGAAATTGTGCAATTACAGGGTATTTTTTGTGTTCTTTTTATTCACTATGTTCATTATATGGTAACACTGAGGTGTCAGTTGATGTCTGGGGTCAGTACTATATGGTAACACTGACGTGTCGGTATGATGCCTCGGGTCAGTACTATATGGTAACACTGAGTGTCGGTATGATGTCTGGGTCGTACTATATGGTAACACTAGGTGTCGGTATATGTCTGGGGTCAGTACAATGGAACACGAGTGTCGTTGTGTCGGGTCATACTATATGGTACATGAGTGTCAGTATGATCTGCAGTACTATATGGTAACACTGATGTGTCGGTATGATGTCTGGGGTCATACTTGTACATAGGTAGTATGATGTCTTCAGTACTATATGATAACACTGAGGTGTCGTAGATGTCTGGGGTCAGTTATATGGTAACACTGATGTGTGTATGATGCCTCAGGTCAGTACTATATGGTAACACTGAGGTGTCGTATGATGTCTGGGGTCAGTACTATATGGTAACACTGAGGTGTCGTATGATGCTGGGTCAGTACATATGTACACTGAGGTGTCGTATGATGTCTGGGTCAGTACTATATGGTAACACTGATGTGTCGGTATGATGCCTGGGTCAGTACTATATGGTAACACTGACGTGTCGGTATGATGCTCGGGTCAGTACTATATGGTAACACTGACTGTGTCGTGTATGATGTCTGGGTCAGTACTATATGGTAACACTGAGTGTCGGTATGATGTCCTGTCGGGTCTAAGTACTATATAACTGGTTGTGTGTGTGTATTTGAACACTGAGTTGTCAGTATGATGTCTGGGGTCAGTACTATAAGTGTAACACTTGAGTGATGTCGGCAGTATTATGTCTCGGTGTCGTAGATCTTATATTGGTAACACTGAGTTCGTATGATGCTGGGTCAGTACTATATGGTAACACTGAGTGTCGTATGAGTCGGGTCGTACAATGAACACTGAGTGTCGGTATGATGTCTGGGTCAGTACTATAGTTGGGTATACAAACTGACATGAAATATGGACATGGTGTCGGTATGATGTCTGGGTCAGTACTATATGTAACACTGAGTGTGTATGATGTCGGTCAGTACTATATGGTAACACTGAGTGTCGTATGATGCTGGTCAGTACTATATGTAACACTGAGGTTCGGTATGATGTCTGGGGTCAGTACTATATGGTAACACTGACGTGTGGTATGATGTCGGTCAGTACTATATGGTAACACTGAGGTGTCGGTATGATGCTCTAAGGTACAGGTTCTATATGCGTCAGTACTATATGGTAACACTGAGGTGTCGGTATGATGTCTGGGTCAGTACTATATGGTAACACTGAGTGTCGGTATGATGTCTGGGTCAGTACTATATGGTAACACTGAGGTGTCGGTATGATGCTCGTCTAGGGTCAGTCTATATATGGTAACACTGAGGTGTCGGTATGATGTCTGGGGTCAGTACTATATGGTAACACTGAGGTGTCGGTTATGTTGTGTCTGGGGTCAGTAACTAACTATATGGTAACACTGAGGTGTCGGTATGATGTCTGGGGTCAGTACAATGATGACACTGAGTGTCGTATGATGTCTGGGTCAGTACTATATGTAACACTGAGGTGTCGGTATGATGTCTGGTCAGTACTATATGGTAACACTGAGTGTCGGTATGATGTCTGGGGTCAGTACTATATGGTAACACTGAGGTGTCGGTATGATGTCTGGGGTCAGTACTATATGGTAACACTGAGGTGTCGGTATGATGTCTCAGGGTCAGTACTATATGGTAACACTGAGTGTCGTATGATGTCTGGGTCAGTACTATATGTAACACTGAGGTGTCTGTATGATGTCGGTCAGTACTATATGGTAACACTGAGGTGTCGGTATGATGTCTGGGGTCAGTACTATATGGTAACACTGAGGTGTCGGTATGATGTCTGGGTCAGTCAAGTAACATGAATGTTGGTAACTAACTACTGAGTGTCGGTATGATGTCTCGGGTCAGTACTATATGTAACACTGAGGTGTCGGTATGATGTCTGGGTCAGTACTATATGGTAACACTGAGTGTCGGTATGATGTCTGGGTCAGTACTATATGGTAACACTGAGTGTCGTATGATGTCATGGGTCAGTACTATATGGTAACACTGAGGTGTCGGTATGATGTCTGGGTCAGTACTATATGGTAACACTGAGTGTCGGTATGATGTCTGGTCAGTACTATATGGTAACACTGAGTGTCGTATGATGTCTGGGTCAGTACTATATGGTAACACTGAGTGTCGGTATGATGTCTGGGTCAGTACTATATGGTAACACTGAGTGTCGGTATGATGTCTCGGTCAGTACTATATGGTAACACTGAGTGTCGGTATGATGTCTGGTCAGTACTATATGGTAACACTGACGTTGATTCGTATGATGTCTGGGGGTCAGTACTATGTAACACTGAGTGTCGTATGATGTCGGTCAGTACATATGGAACACTGATGTGTCGGTATGATGTCTGGGGTCATACTATAGGTAACATAGAGTGTCGGTATGATGTCTGGGTCAGTACTATATGGTAACACTGAGTGTCGGTATGATGTCTGGGTCAGTACTATATGGTAACACTGATGTGTCGGTATGATGTCTGGGTCAGTACTATAGGTAACACTGAGTGTCGGTATGATGTCTCGGGTCAGTACTATATGGTAACACTGATGTCGGTATGATGTCTGGTCAGTACATTGGAACCTGAGGTCGGTATGATGTCTGGGGTCAGTACTATATGGTAACACTGACGTGTCGTATGATGTCTGGGTCAGTACTATATGTAACACTGAGTGTCGGTATGATGTCTGGGTCAGTACTATATGGTAACACTGAGTGTCGGTATGATGTCTGGTCAGTAATATGGTAACACTGAGTCGGTAGATGTCTCGGTATACTATATGGTAACACTGATGTGTCAGTATGATGTCTCGGGTCAGTACTATATGGTAACACTGACGTGATGGTATGATGTCTCGGATCGGTACGAGTTCGTAGGCACCAAACATGTTACTTTTACAGTTATCTAAGTGGTGAAAAAAACCCAGAATTGCACTTTTGCGCCATTTTCCGCAGCCTGTAGCGTTCTCATTTTTCGTGACCTGTGGCTGTGTGACAGCTTATTTTTTGCATCTTGAGCTGACAGGTTAAGGTTTTTCATTTTAACACTTCGAACAACCTTCAGGAAAAAAAGACTGACCTTGAATCAACAGGGAAGAAACACAGACACCTGCAGATGCCAGGACTGTGGAGTCATTAAGTCAATATCCGACTCAGACTCCTCAATTTCCCTGAATCAGACTACACCAAAACACACATCGACTCCGACGTTATAACTATGGCTGCAAAGTTAGTAAGCCAAACATCCGACTCCTCAATTTTTGATTTTGATGCTTTCTTTATTCTGTGTCGGTATCCACAACATAAAGAGATACCGACACAGAATAAAGAAAGCATCAAAGTACAAAGACAATCAATAGGTAAGGGAACCCTTGTTGATATTTTGGACACTTTTCTTATCCCGTCAATTGAAAGGATGTTTTGGGGATGATGAAATCATTTATGAAGATGATAATGCATCCTGCCATAGATCAAAAACTATGAAAACATTCCTTGAAAGAAGACACATAAGGTCAATGTCATGGCCTGCAAATAGCCCGGATATCAATCCAATGGAAGATCTTTGGTGGACGTCGAAGAAAATGGTCCATGACAAGGCTCCAACCTGCAAAGCTGATCTGGCAACAGCAATCAGAGAAAGTTGGAGCCAGATTGCTGATGAGTACTGTTTATCACTCATTAAGTCCATGCCTCAGAGACTGCAAGCGGTTATAAAAGCCAGAGGTGGTGCAACTAAATACTAGTGATGTATTGGAGTCTTCTTTTGTTTGTTTGTTTGTTGTGATTCCATAATTTTTTCCTCAGAATTGAGTGATTCCATAATTTTTTCCTCTGGGTAAAACCTCCTCTTGTATGGGCAAGTAGGAATCTGCTAAATAAAGGCTAAAAACACCCGAGAGCAATAAGGGAAGGGTGCACAGACGGAAGGAATCATCCTGTAACATAAATAAGAAAAAACTGCCGGCACTCCCTTTTTATCCTTTATTTAGCAGGTTCCTACTCGCCCATACAAATGGAGGCTCTTTTTACCCCAGGGAGAGGCATTTACGTTAATGTAGGTTCCCAGTAAAGAGATACACCTGGGCGGATATAGAGATGACCATCTTTATATGCTGCTAAGTGTCCCATATTTTCATACTTCCTTAGCTATAATGCTAGTCCATGTTCTATATTCATGTTTCCATGCCTTAGCATTGCAGAGTGCAGCTGTCTTTTCAGTTACATTATATAATGTTCAGTTAACACCTGTTCACACTGCAAGTTAAGGAGTGTTAGCACTTTTTTCTTATTTAGGTTACAGAGTCATACCTTCTGTCAGTGCACCCCTCCCCTATTGGTCTCTATTTATCCTTTATTTAGCAGGTTCCTACTCACCCATACAAAGGGAGGGTTTTTTTTTTACCCAGAGAGAGGCATTCATTTTAGTGTAGAATCCCAGTAAAGAGATACGCCTCAACGTGACTAATGGGCGGATATAGAGATGGCCATCTTTATATGCTAAGTCTCATTTTTTCAAACTTCCTTAGCTATAATGCTTTTCCATGATCTATGTTCACGTTTCCATGGCTGTGCATTGCTGAGTGGAGCTGTCTTTTTTGTCAATTCAATCCAAGCCCCCAAGCTCACTAAAATTACCTGTAGCTTTGTCTTTGTGATGGGGCTACTGCAGTTCATAAGACCATCGAGGGTCAGCACTACAGGCTGCGCGCTGGACACGGGAAGGGTGAATAAAGCATAGTTTGCTGAAAAACCTCTTTCAGTCCCGAATAACTACATATCCAAGCTGGACACTAGAGGTGAGAATCCCTGTGTGGTCCTTGCCTTTCATAGGTCATAATTTGTTCATAACTTACTGTATTTTTATGCTTCTGAACATCGTAACGAATTTGAGTAAATTCTCGGAGTCCAAAAGAACCGCCTATGACCAGCAGCTGCAAGAAAGCAAGAAAAGATGGTAAACCCAACAAGTGGGAAAATGCATACAAAAACACCAGTGTATTAAAAGTAGGGAGATACTATATACACTGCACAAAACAGCAGTAGTACAACAAAGTTCTCTAGTATATGTGGCAGTGTCAAAAGGGGCTCCCCTCAATACACTGATAACAATACAAAGCAAAAGCAATGCAATAAATAAGTGACCTCTTGTGAAGTGTGAGGCCAGGATGCCCCTACGCACGTTTCAGCTGGAAACAGGTTCTTCTAGAGCTCATATGATTTGAACCTTTATATTTTAAAGATTTTTTTTTACTTCTTACTGTATTTAACAGTCTCCTTAAGGGTCTTGAACCCCAAACCTCTGACTCCGACTCCTTATTGTCCTTGAATACGACTCCAAGTCCACCAAAATGGACACAGACTCCGACTCCACAGCCTTGCTTGAAGCTGCGATCACTTGTGCCACAGAGTTTCTGAATGTAGCAAAAATGATGGCCTCCTATGAGCGCCAGCCATGTTCAGGCTTTCGCATAAGTATGATAATGACAAGCACAGGGGTCTTCATCAGAACCCTGGCTGTGATGGCAGCCCACAATCATGTCACAGGAGCACCGATGAGTAATTAGAACAGAACGCCACTTTGTTGGCATGCTTTAAATGACAGTGGCATTTAACATGTTAACAGCTGCAGGCAAAGCTCTGCTCCACCGATGTCTGATTTTCACAGCCATCATCTGCCGGGAAAAATGCAGGCTCAGCTTCTGAGCTAACATTAAAGTTAGGGAGTTGGTAAATGACGTACGAAGTTAATCATATGTCATTAAGGAGTTAAAGGGGTTTTCTGATCTGACATCAGAAGCGTACCCTCCCCTGCCTCGTCTTCCTCCTTCCCAGGGATGGCTTGCCCCTTAAGAATGGCAGTCCAAACCAGGATATGGTCACACCGCTAGTCCGAACTGTGTACTCTCCAATGCAGCAAGCAGAGACAAACACATTGCAATTTTAAAGGGAACCTGTCATGTCCTTTTTTGTTATTAAACCGCCCCCAATGTTATTTAGATCATGTAGTGTTCATTAATAACCTTTTTCTTTTCTTAAATTATTGTATTCATCCCAAAAAAGCACTTTAGATACTTACCGTAGATGTTTTCATTAGCTAGCTGGGCAAACAGTCATACAGTCATCCGGGCTGGTTAACGGTTAACAGATAGGTCACTGAACTTCATGTGAGGTCATGCCCATGTAATAGGCGTAGCTAAGTCTACATAGGCCTAAAAGCAGGGGTGGGGAACTCCAGGCCTCGAGGGCCGCCAACAAGTCATGTTTTTAGGATTTTCTTAATATTGCACAGGTGACGATTCCAATCATGGTGCAACACTAAGGAAATCCTGAAAACATGACCTGTTGGTGGCCCTCGAGGCCTGGAGTTCCCCCCCCCCGCCTTAAAGTTTTAGCTTGCTTAGCTCAGCCCATTACAGTCACATGTATCACAGTCACAGATCTCGCTGAACTTGTAAAGGCCGGGTTACATGCTGCGATGTTCCAGCAATCCGACCAACGATCGGGATCGCTGGGACATCACTATCTGATCGCTGGTGAGCTGTCACACAGGCAGACTCACCAGTGATCACGCTGGTAATCAGGGTACACATCGGGTAACCAAGCATAGCGATGCGCTTAGTTACCCGATGTTTACCCTGGTTACCATGTCCCAGCGTGTGCTGTGCGGCGTTGGGCATCGGCCGAGAGGTCGTTGATCGTTGGTCTCCCGCTGTCACACACGCTGATGCTGGCCTCCCAGCGGGAGACCAACGATCGAAAAAGGGTCCTGGCCATTTACCAGAACAGCGATCTGATCGTTCGTACATGTCACACGCAGCGGCTTCGCTATGAGGTCGCTGCAACGTCACAAAACCGGTGACATTGCAATGATATTGTTAGCGATATCGTTGCGTGTAACGGGGCCTTAACAATGTTGACTCTATAAAGGACCTGCGTGATGTCACAAACATGTGACCTAAACAGGCGGAGCTGTAGCACCCCAGAGTCCGGTTGCCACAATGGCACTGCCTCCCTCAGGGAGTGATGTCATGCTTGGAAGCAAGAAGGGATGAATACAATGACTTTTTTTTTTTTTTTAAAGTTATTAATAACACTAAATGATCTAAATAACATTTTGGGTAGTTTAACAAAAAAAGGACGAAAGGTTACCTTTAAACAAAATAATTTAACCCTTTTAGTAGTAAGTCATCGACCTGCAAACTATTTTTATTCTTTTCTCCCTAGGATAAAACAAGAAATAAAACTTTCTCTATAAATCTTGAAATGACGCAAGATCCCTTCCTAATAACATCAGCTGCACCCTGAAGGAAAGAGTGGGAGGACACATCTGTCGGATATATCCCCAAACCACCTGTTTAATCATGTAACTGTGCCCTGCGAAAACATGGAAGAACGAGCAACAGCATTAATTAGGCATCTGTTTCCAGTCTGAAAACTGTGGGGTCATGAAAGGACTCTGGGGGCCCGGGTCCACGACAGAAACACAGGTTATATAGTTAGTTATTATGCTTCATGTCGACCACTTTGAGTCCTGTCCTCCAGAGACACAACTTCATATAGAAATGAAGGTGGTGCCCCCGTGACTTAGGAGCTCCAGCCATTGATGACCGGCCGGGCCCCGGGGTCACTCTTCACCTTATTGTTGGATGTATAGAAACTGCAGGATCCCTATTGGGGTCCAAGGCGGCAGAAAGAAATTAAAAGTCAAACACAGTAGTGGCAACGTGAATGACATTTCTTAAATCTCATCTACATGTTGCTGCAATCTTTCCTTCCAGAAGAAAATGGACTTGCAAATGGAGTTTATATCTGTAAGTCAATTGATTCTGCATAGTCTTCAATGGTGAGCTCAATGTCAGCATTAAAGGGGAACTCCGGGAGATAACAATGTTTTGTTTGGTCCCTGCACTCCTATACTATAATGCTGAGCTGCCTACCACACTTGTGTAAATGTTTAGACACTTGTAAATCACTTATGCACTAGGGCACAATACACACTTGATTGTGCAGCTCCCCGTGCAGTAATCATCAGAGAGTCCGATAACAAACACTTCCTCATTCCAATCACATGGGCGTGACATCACAGAAGGTCCTGCTGTAAGCCAGGCTCTGATACCCCCAGACCACCGCTTCTGTTATAATCAGCTCCACGACCACATGAACTTAAAAATTAACGTTTGTTCACTCGAAACACTGAGCCATGCCCACCGTGGCCAAACCATGCCTACGACATATGCTGCTCACACCCCGCACCTTCCGGCCGCTCAAAATGCAAGTTTGTCCCCTATCAGTAGGTCTTTGGAGTGTGGGACAAACCCGGAGAAAACCCAGGCAAACACCTTGCAGATGTCGTCCTTGGTGAGATGTGAACCCAGGACCCCAGTGCCGCAAAGCAACAAGTGCTAACGACTGAGCCACCAAACAGTGCTAACCGCTGAGCCACTGTGCTACCCTCTATACAGTGCTAACTACAGACCATCGTGCCACCCTATATATAGTGCTAACCACTGAGCCACCCTCTATACAGTGCTAATCACTGAGCCACCCTCTATACAGTGCTAATCACTGAGCCACCCTCTATACAGTGCTAACCACTTAGTCACCATGTCGCACTCTACAGTGCTAATCACTAAGCCACCCTCTATACAGTGCTAACAACTGATCTACTGAGCCACCCTCTATATCCGGGGTCTCAAACACACGGCCTGCATCCCTGGGGCTTCACAGTGCGGCCCACGGCACCGTGGACAACTTCAACATGTCGGCGGTACACTTCATAGAAGAGGATTCTGCTGCACACCAGCACTTCATGTCTTCAGGGAAAAAGCGCAAGGCTAACAAGTGTTATTTCAATGTGTGAACAGGAATCAAGAATATATTGGAAAGCTACTGAAAGCTAACTAAGGATAAATGTGAAAATATTAGTTGAAATGCAATGGCCATGACATTTGTAAGCCCAGTAACCGACTTTCAAGATAGGACCCAGTAGAAGTGAAAAAACCTTGAAAGTCGGTTACTGGGCTTACAAATGTCATGGCCATTGCATTTCAACTAATATTTTCACATTTATCCTTAGTTAGCTTTCAGTAGCTTTCCAATATATTCTTGATTCCTGTTCACACATTGAAATAACACTTGTTAGCCTTGCGCTTTTTCCCTGAAGACATGAAGTGCTGGTGTGCAGCAGAATCCTCTTCTAGTAAGTATATATATTTTTCATGCTAGCACCCAGTACTAGGAGGTGTGCGCCCATTTTAATATTGGCGGTACACTTCAGGCGGCCGCCGCGGTCCCCGCTGTGTTATAACTTCTGGCCGCGGGACTGACAAGCGCTGCCGCTCAGCAAGATGAATGCGAGCTGCCAGCCAATGAGAGGCCCGCAGCTGCCGTTGGGGTATGATGTCACCTGCGGGCCTCTCATTGGCTGGTGGATTGCATTCATCTTGCTGAGAAGTAGCACTTGTCAGTCCCGCGCTTGGAAGTTTTAACACAGAGGGGACCGCGGCGGCCTCCTGAAGTGTACCGCCGACATGGTTAAGGTTAGAAAAGTGTGTGTGAGAGTGCGTGAGAATGTGAGAGTGCGTGAGAATGTGAGAGTGCGTGAGAATGTAAGAGTGCGTGAGAATGTAAGAGTGCGTGAGAATGTAAGAGTGCGTGAGAATGTGAGAGTGCGTGAGAATGTGAGAGTGCGTGAGAATGTGAGAGTGCGTGAGAATGTGAGAGTGCGTGAGAATGTGAGAGTGCGTGTGTGCTTGTGTGTGTGTGTGAGTGTGTGTGAGAATGTGAGTGTGTGTGTGTGCTTGTGTGTGTGTGTGAGAATGTGAGAGTGTGTGTGTGCTTGTGTGTGTGTGTGAGTGTGTGTGAGAATGTGAGTGTGTGTGTGTGCTTGTGTGTGTGTGTGAGAATGTGAGTGTGTGGGGGACATTACTACACTATGGGGACCAGGATGGGGGACATCACTACAAAAAGGGGATCAGTATGGGGGAAATTACTACTAAATGGGGACCAGGATGGGGAACATTACTACAAGAAGAGGGCCAGTAAAGGGGACATTTCTACAAAAGGGATAAGGATGCAGCATTACTAAAATATGAGGACCAGGATGAGGGCATTACTACAAGATGGGAACTAGGATAGGGGCATTACTACATGAAGACCAGAATGGGGACATTACTACATGATGAGGACCAAGATGGGGACATTACTACAAGATGAGGACCAGGATGTGGGACATTACTATAGGATGGGGACCAGTATGAGGACATTACTACAAGAAAGGGACCAGGTTGGGGACATTGCAACAAGAAGGGAACCAGGATGAGGACATTACTAAAAGAAGAAGATCAGGATTTGGACATTACTACATTGAGCAAAAAATTGAGCTGGTATTACTAAAAATGTCACTTACTCCTACAAGCAATGCGGCCCCCCGATATCAATTTTTTTCTATGTGCGGCCCACCAACCCAGCCGAGTTTGAGACCCCTGCTCTATACAGTGATAACCACTAACCCACCCTCTATACAGTGCTAACCACTGAGCCACCGTGCGGCCCTCTATACAGTGCTAACCACTGAGCCACCGGGCTGCCCTCTATATAGTGCTAACCACTGAGCCACCGTACTGTCTGCTACACCATGTTAGCCACTGAGCCACCATGCTAACCACTGAGCCACCGTGCAGTCCTCTATACCGTGCTAACCACTGAGCCATCATGCCACCCACTGACCCACCTTGAGTCATAGATATAGACTGGTTATTTGAATTTATCTTTCCTATGATTAAGAGCATTTTATTGCTCTAAACGTGTAGGCCAAGTGTTTGAATTCTTTACTGCATGAATAAAATGATCCCTTGATATCAGTGATCCGATGTCTTGCTCTGAGAAATTAATCTTAATATGTAAAGGAGCTGTTAAGATCTATGGGCCGGACATAGATCTCTCCGAGAATTTGCCCCCAGAGATCATCTGTAGATTATCAATAATGAAAGGGGAATTACCGGTGTGAGACATGTAATGACCAACAGTCTACTCTCACAATCGCACGCAGCTCTGCAGCGAGATCAGAGATGAGACAAGGCGGGGGCACCCAAGATGAGGTGGGGGCAACAGAGCCAAAAGGACTGATTCTGCTGCAAATGTTTGTAATGAAAAAAAGGTAACTTCTGCCGCCCTGTGATAGTTCTGATTTCACTGCAGAGCTGAGTGATTATGACAGCAGACCGTCAGTCATTACATGTCTCACACTCGTCAACTCCACCTTTTATTTATAATAGACTCTGGGGGCAGATTGTCGAGGAGATCTATGTCCGGCCCATAGATCTTAACAGCTCATTTACATATTAATAAAATGTTAATCATCAGATTGCAAATATCTGGGCCTCATTTTCTTCATCTTCCTATGACATACATGCCCATATAAGCGGCTTACCAGGGTCGATCCTACTGACAGATTCCCTTTAATACTTTCTCCTGAACTAATGAGAAGGTCACTGAGAGGATGCAAGCTCCAACAATGACAGATTAAGGAGATCTCCAGCGCCACTTTCGGGTCCAAATTTCCTTTATTCATAGCATCATGAAAACATTACAAATACGCCCCCTCAGGGGTAACGCTAGACGCGTTTCGGGGCAGCGCCCCTTAGTCGTTAGCATAGTTAGAAATAAACCAGCCTGACTTTATATACAAAAGTAAAAAAAAAAGAAAAACAACACACACGAAAAGTATTGTTATGGGGACATACTACACCAGATTGTGGTCCCCATATTTGTATTGTTCCTATTGCACACTAGATAAAATTTCATTCCCTTCAGAGATTAAATCAGCTGCCAAATACACACTTTTTTGGTGATGTCGGTTCCTCAGGTCTGTAAGTGCTAATCTCCATTTTTGTGTATATCTTCTCCATGGAACGACGTGGCAGGACATGGGTTAATGGGTTCCCAGATGTAATTGTTCACATGTTGTTGGCTGTGTGTTGTTGTTTTTTTTACTTTTGTATATAAAGTCAGGCTGGTTTATGTCTAATTATGCTAACGACTAAGGGGCGCTACCTCGAAACGTGTCTAGCATTACCCCTGAGGGGGCATATTTGTAATGTTTTATGATGCTATAAATAAAGGAAATTTGGATCCGAAAGTGGCGCTGGAGATCTCCTTAATCTATCACTATCATGTGACCGGAGGACCACTTAACCCCCTGTACTGGTCTCAGCTGAGAAATGGATCAAATCTTTTACAGTTTACTCAAACAATCTGAGAATGTGCTGCAATATATCAGTCAGGAGAGCAGGATTTAAGAGAGAAAGGTCTATAAGTTACTAATAAAGTTAAATAATATCATTAGGTGGTAACTACAGTCTACTGAGAGCACAAGACCAGAGTTTCATGCGAAGGAGGATGGCTGACGAGCTCATTTCAATAGATAAGTCAGCACCCTTCTCTATGATATGACGGCATCAGCAAGCCGTCCTTCTCTGTGTATAGCCCATACCAGCCAGCCACCTTCTCTATACATGAACCATACCAGCAGCCACCTTCTCTATACATGAACCTACCAACCCGGTCCCTTCTTGTGCAGGAACCGTACCAGCCGGCCCCCTTGTCTATACGTGGCCCTGCCAGCCGCCCCCTCGTCTATACATAGCCCGTAGCAGCCGGCTCCCTTGTCTATATGTGGCCTGTGCCAGCCAGCCCCCTCGTCTATACGTGGCCCATGCCAGCCGGCCCCCTTGTCTATACGTGGCCCGTGCCAGCTGGCCCCTTGTCTATACGTGGCCTGTGCCAGCCGGCCCCCTTGTCTATACGTGGCCTGTGCCAGCCGGCCCCCTTGTCTATACGTGGCCGTGCCAGCCGGCCCCCTTGTCTATACGTGGCCCGTACCAGCTGGCCCCCTTGTCTATACGTGGCCCGTACCAGCTGGCCCCCTTGCTATACATGGCCCGTACCAGCCGGCCCCTTGTCTATACGTGGCCCATACCAGCCGGCCCTCTTGTCTATACATGGCCCGTGCCAGCCAGCCCCCTTGTCTATACATGGCCCGTACAGCCGGCCCCCTTGTCTATACGTGGCCCGTGCCACCGGTCCCCTTGACTATACATGGCCTGTAACAGCCGGCCCCCTTGTCTATACGTGGCCCGTGCCAGCCGGCCCCCTTGTCTATACTATGGCCCGTACCAGCCGGCCCCCTTGTCTATACATGGCCCGTACCAGCCGGCCCCTTGTCTATACGTGGCCCATGCCAGCCGGCCCCCTTGTCTATACGTGGCCCGTGCCAGCCGTCCCCCTTGTCTATACATGGCCCGTGCCAGCCGGCCCTTGTCTATACATGGCCCGTGCCAGCCGGCCCCCTCGTCTATACGTGGCCCGTACAGCCGGCCCCCTTGTCTATATGTGGCCTGTGCCAGCCAGCCCCTCGTCTATACGTGGCCCGTGCCAGCCGGCCCCCTTGTCTATACGTGGCCCGTGCCAGCCGGCCCCCTTGTCTATACGTGGCCTGTACCAGCTGGCCCCCTTGGCTATACATGGCCCGTACCAGCCGGCCCCCTTGTCTATACGTGGCCCGTACCAGCTGGCCTCCTTGTCTATACATGGCCCGTGCCAGCCGGCCCCCTTGTCTATACATGGCCTGTACCAGCTGGCCCCCTTGGCTATACATGGCCCGTACCAGCCGGCCCCTTGTCTATACGTGGCCCGTACCAGCCGGCCCCTTGTCTATACATGGCCCGTACCAGCCGGCCCCCTTGTCTATACGTGGCCCGTGCCAGCCGGCCCCCTTGTCTATACGTGGCCCGTGCCAGCCGGCCCCCTTGTCTATACATGGCCTGTACCAGCCGGCCCCCTTGTCTATACGTGGTCCGTGCCAGCCGGCCCCCTTATCTATACATGGCCTGTACCAGCCGGCCCCCTTGTCTATACATGGCCCGTACCAGCCGGCCCCCTCCTCTATTAACCATACCAGCCAGAACATATGCAGCTATAGTTTTCTAGATGGACAATTCCTTTAAGCCTAGAGCATGAGCTGCCCTCCTCATGTGAGAGCAGGACATGGTCTATATAGGACAGCCCATTAATGAAGAGTTTCCATTCACTGACAGCAATTACAGAACATGAAAACTGACACACATAACAAGGTAATGAGGCTTCACCTGCACAGGGTGAGGAGGCTGACACACATAACAAGGTAACGAGGCTTCACCTGCACAGGGTGAGGAGGCTGACACACATAACAAGGTAATGAGGCTTCACCTGCACAGGGTGAGGAGCCTGGGCTGCCTGACACACAGCTGTAACCAAAGGTAATGTGCAGGGGGCTCACCAGCATGGGCACTCCGTACCGCAGTGTGGGGTTACTTTTAAACGACAGCCATAACTTTTCCAGCATTTTGCAATTCTTCTCCACTATCACCTTGGGGAAGTATTTCAGGCTGCACACAGTACACCTTACATATGACTTCCGGTACCCCCACAGCCGCAGACTTGTGATGACGTCACGATCATGTGATCAGCTGCCCGTAGGAAAAAAAGGCGCTTTTTCCTCTGGGTCCTTGCTCTAAATGTTTCCCTGGAAACGAGGTCAGTCACGATAGTTCCTACGTTGTTCTGTTATCCCTTGAGCTAGTACCCGCCTCTTATATATTGATTAATGGCATAGAGCAGGTTACGTGGAGATGTGATAAGGCGAGGTAAAAACGGGGAGAAGGCTGCTGCTGTGATGTGTGCTGTGGTGATGATGTGTGCTGTGGTGATGATGTGTGCTGTGGTGATGATGTGTGCTGTGGTGATGTATGCTGTAGAGGTGTGTGCTGTGGTGATGATGTCTGCTGTGGTGGTTTGTGCTGTGGAGGTGTGTGCTGTGGTGATGGTGTATGCTGTGGAGTGTGTGCTGTGGTGGTGTGTGCTGTGGTGATGGTGTATGCTGTGGAGGTGTGTGCTGTGGTGGTGTGTGCTGTGGTGATGATGTATGCTGTGGTGATGTGTGCTGTGGTGGTGTGTGCTGTGGAGGTGTGTGCTGTGGTGGTGTGTGCTGTGGTGGTGTGTGCTGTGGTGATGTATGCTGTGGAGGTGTGTGCTGAGGTGATGTCTGCTGAGGTGATGATGTCTGCTGAGGTGATGATGTCTGCTGTGGTGATGATGTCTGCTGTGGTGATGATGTGTGCTGTGGTGATGATGTGTGCTGTGGTGATGATGTGTGCTGTGGTGATGATGTGTGCTGTGGTGATGATGTGTGCTGTGGTGATGATGTCTGCTGTGGTGGTGTGTGCTGTGGTGGTTTGTGCTGTGGAGGTGTGTGCTGTGGTGATGATGTCTGCTGTGGTGGTGTATGCTGTGGAGGTGTGTGCTGTGGAGGTGTGTGCTGTGGTGTGTGCTGTGGTGGTGTGTGCTGTGGTGATGTATGCTGTGGAGGTGTGTGCTGAGGTGATGTCTGCTGAGGTGATGATGTCTGCTGTGGTGATGATGTCTGCTGTGGTGATGATGTGTGTGCTTTGGTGGTGTCTGCTGTGGTGATGATGTCTGCTGTGGTGATGATGTGTGCTGTGGTGATGATGTGTGCTGTGGTGATGATGTCTGCTGTGGTGGTGTGTGCTGTGGTGGGGTGTGCTGTGGTGATGATGTATGCTGTAGAGGTGTGTGCTGTGGTGGTGTGTGCTGTGGTGGTGATGTATGCTGTAGAGGTGTGTGCTTTGTGGTGGTGTGTGTGTGGTGATGATGTCTGCTGTGGTGATGATGTCTGCTGTGGTGATGATGTGTGCTGTGGTGATGATGTGTGCTGTGGTGATGATGTGTGCTGTGGTGATGATGTCTGCTGTGGTGGTGTGTGCTGTGGTGATGATGTATGCTGTAGAGGTGTGTGCTGTGGTGGTGTGTGCTGTGGTGGTGATGTATGCTGTAGAGGTGTGTGCTGTGGTGATGTGCTGTTGGTGGTGGTGTGTGCTGTGGTGGTGTGTGCTGTGGTGATGATGTCTGCTGTGGTGATGATGTGTGTTTGGTGGTGTGTGCTGTGGTGATGATGTCTGCTGTGGTGATGATGTGTGCTTTGTGGTGGTGTCTGCTGTGGTGATGATGTGTGCTGTGGTGATGATGTGTGCTGTGGTGATGATGTGTGCTGTGGTGATGATGTGTGCTGGTGGATGATGTGTGCTGTGGTGGTGTGTGCTGTGGTGTGGTGGTGCTGTGGTGGTTTGTGCTGTGGAGGTGTGTGCTGTGGTGGTGATGCGTGTGAGGTGTGTGCTGTGGTGGTTTGTGCTGTGGGGTGTGTGCTGTGGTGATGATGTCTGCTGTGGTGGTGTGTGCTGTGGAGGTGTTGTGCTGTGGTGGTGTGTGCTGTGGTGATGTATGCTGTGGAGGTGTGTGCTGAGGTGATGTCTGCTGTGGTGATGATGTCTGCTGTGGTGATGATGTCTGCTGTGGTGATGATGTCTGCTGTGGTGATGATGTGTGCTTTGGTGGTGTCTGCTGTGGTGATGATGTCTGCTGTGGTGATGATGTGTGTGCTGTGGTGATGATGTGCTGTGGTGATGATGTGTGCTGTGGTGATGATGTCTGCTGTGGTGGTGTGTGCTGTGGTGGTGTGTGCTGTGGTGATGATGTATGCTGTAGAGGTGTGTGCTGTGGTGGTGTGTGCTGTGGTGGTGATGTATGCTGTAGAGGTGTGTGCTGTGGTGATGTGTGCTTTGGTGGTGGTGTGTGCTGTGGTGATGATGTCTGCTGTGGTGATGATGTCTGCTGTGGTGATGATGTGTGCTTTGGTGGTGTCTGCTGTGGTGATGATGTGTGCTGTGGTGATGATGTGTGCTGTGGTGATGATGTGTGCTGTGGTGATGATGTCTGCTGTGGTGGTGTGTGCTGTGGTGGTGTGTGCTGTGGTGATGATGTATGCTGTAGAGGTGTGTGCTGTGGTGGTGTGTGCTGTGGTGGTGATGTATGCTGTAGAGGTGTGTGCTGTGGTGATGTGTGCTTTGGTGGTGGTGTGTGCTGTGGTGTGTGTGCTGTGGTGATGATGTCTGCTGTGGTGATGATGTGTGCTTTGGTGGTGTGTGCTGTGGTGATGATGTCTGCTGTGGTGATGATGTCTGCTGTGGTGATGATGTGTGCTTTGGTGGTGTGTGCTGTGGTGATGATGTCTGCTGTGGTGATGATGTGTGCTGTGGTGGTGTGTGCTGTGGTGGTGTGTGCTGTGGTGATGATGTGTGCTGTGGTGGTGTGTGCTGTGGTGGTGTGTGCTGTGGTGATGATGTGTGCTGTGGTGGTGTGTGCTGTGGTGATGATGTATGCTGTAGAGGTGTGTGCTGTGGTGGTGTGTGCTGTGGTGATGATGTATGCTGTAGAGGTGTGTGCTGTGGTGGTGTGTGCTGTGGTGGTGATGTATGCTGTAGAGGTGTGTGCTGTGGTGGTGTGTGCTGTGGTGGTGTGTGCTGTGGTGATGATGTCTGCTGTGGTGATGATGTGTGCTTTGGTGGTGTGTGCTGTGGTGATGATGTCTGCTGTGGTGATGATGTGTGCTTTGGTGGTGTCTGCTGTGGTGATGATGTCTGCTGTGGTGATGATGTGTGCTGTGGTGATGATGTGTGCTGTGGTGATGATGTTGCTGTGGTGATGATGTCTGCTGTGGTGGTGTGTGCTGTGGTGGTGTGTGCTGTGGTGGTTTGTGCTGTGGAGGTGTGTGCTGTGGTGATGATGTCTGCTGTGGTGGTGTATGCTGTGGAGGTGTGTGCTGTGGTGGTTTGTGCTGTGGAGGTGTGTGCTGTGGTGATGATGTCTGCTGTGGTGGTGTGTGCTGTGGTGGTGTGTGCTGTGGTGATGTATGCTGTGGAGGTGTGTGCTGAGGTGATGTCTGCTGTGGTGATGATGTCTGCTGTGGTGATGATGTCTGCTGTGGTGATGATGTCTGCTGTGGTGATGATGTGTGCTTTGGTGGTGTCTGCTGTGGTGATGATGTCTGCTGTGGTGATGATGTGTGCTGTGGTGATGATGTGTGCTGTGGTGATGATGTCTGCTGTGGTGGTGTGTGCTGTGGTGGTGTGTGCTGTGGTGATGATGTATGCTGTAGAGGTGTGTGCTGTGGTGGTGTGTGCTGTGGTGGTGATGTATGCTGTAGAGGTGTGTGCTGTGGTGATGTGTGCTTTGGTGGTGGTGTGTGCTGTGGTGATGATGTCTGCTGTGGTGATGATGTCTGCTGTGGTGATGATGTGTGCTTTGGTGGTGTCTGCTGTGGTGATGATGTGTGCTGTGGTGATGATGTGTGCTGTGGTGATGATGTGTGCTGTGGTGATGATGTCTGCTGTGGTGGTGTGTGCTGTGGTGGTGTGTGCTGTGGTGATGATGTATGCTGTAGAGTGTGTGCTGTGTGGTGGTGTGTGCTGTGGTGGTGATGTATGCTGTAGAGGTGTGTGCTGTGGTGATGTGTGCTTTGGTGGTGGTGTGTGCTGTGGTGGTGTGTGCTGTGGTGATGATGTCTGCTGTGGTGATGATGTGTGCTTTGTGGTGTGTTGCTGTGGTGATGATGTCTGCTGTGGTGATGATGTCTGCTGTGGTGATGATGTGTGCTTTGGTGGTGTGTGCTGTGGTGATGATGTCTGCTGTGGTGATGATGTGTGCTGTGGTGGTGTGTGCTGTGGTGGTGTGTGCTGTGTGATGATGTGTGCTGTGGTGGTGTGTGCTGTGGTGGTGTGTGCTGTGGTGATGATGTGTGCTGTGGTGGTGTGTGCTGTGGTGATGATGTATGCTGTAGAGGTGTGTGCTGTGGTGGTGTGTGCTGTGGTGGTGATGTATGCTGTAGAGGGCCCATGAGCTCCAACTTCCGCCACTGGGTTTCATTGACACATCCCTCCAGGGCCTGAGGATACTCGGAACTGGGCTTTGAGGCTTCATCACGGGAATCACAGGGACCGAGACCCGGCTCCGTGACCCTGGCGGTATCATTAAAAGTTCGGTGTGGGTGGCTCTCTTAGGGATAGGGATCTGGTGTGGAGGGTTCATTCTGGACAGGGATGGCTGGACCTGGGGATACTTGTTAATTTACACGTGATGCCACCCGCAGGTGACAGCTATAGATGGCCGCCGCTGCTCGACAGTGTTCCTAGGGCCCGATAGTGGGGAGGCAGCAATGTTCTTAAGCCCTCTACGGGTAGGGCTGACCCCCCCTAAGGTGGCAAAAAATACCTGAGTGAGTTGGTAGTTGTGTTTTTAGTGTTTTAAATGTGTTAAGGAAGTTCACAGACACAGTGGGCTGCAGTTTTCAGTTCTTTACTCAGTCTTTTTGCAGCAGTCTACTCCCTGGTAATAGGATGTTACGTAACTGGCACCCCTTCTCTGTCCTTTCCAGGTCGTCTCACACAGCTCTTGCCTCACCCGTCCTGTCTTGCGCCTCACCACACAGAGCTCCAAGCCAGTGACTGTGGGCTTTTCCTAGGGGTTCCCCTGCAGTGTCCCCCCTAAGCCCCAAGGTTGCCACTTTTTCAGCAGATGTGCACATTTGTTGACCGTGTCACCTTGGAAGTGTCACACAGTCTCCGGGTTGCTAGCTGAGCCTGGTCTATTCCACTAGTCTTTTGGGTTCCCGGTGCCCCTTGCGGCCTAGTCCCTCTACTTGCCTATGCTTGACATGGATACGAGACCCACGGGTGAATTGCTCACTTCTCGTGCCTCTGTGATCCCCTCATTCTCCTGGAGCCACTTGGGTGATTTTCTGCTCTAGGATTCAGCCTCAGGATGAGCTCCCACTTGCTCCAGTCTTCTGGACACTTCTCAGGCGTACTCTCTTGAGCTTCCCTCCAACTCGACTCTGGTGGTCAATGGTCTCTCCTCAGCTGTTCTACCACTTCTGAATTCTTCTCAGCAGTCCTACTGTCTTCTCCTATGTTCTAGATAGCTCCTACTCCTTATATACCCCTTGTCACGTGTCCCACGTCCTCTACGTGTGTTTCTCCTGACCTCACTCCTCCCCAAGTGCTCCCTCTAACTACTTCCTTCACCACCCAACCACACTACCGTGTTTCCCCGATACTAAGACCCCCGCGAAAGTAAGACAGGGTGGGGGATGACGGGGGGTCTGCTAATGTAAGACCCCCCCCCCCGAATGTAAGGGAGGGGGAGGAGGGGTCTTACTATCGGGGAAACACGGGGGGGGGGGGGGGTGTACATACATACATACACAAGCATACACATATATACACAGTCACACACACACATAGCACCGCTTCTTACCGAGTCCGGTGTGGGGTCCCCGATGGTCCTGTGCCGTCCTCTGTTCTCCGGTCCGGTCCCCGAGATGAATCGCTGCCGTCCGCCGTGTTCCGGTGCCGTTTTGCACCGGTATTGCCGGTCCTAGGCTCCATGGTCCCTGCTTTTCCGGAGTTCAGGCCGCAGCTCCGCCCAGGTCATAGTGGGGGCCAATCAGCATAGCGGCTCTGACATCAGAAGCAAGCGTCATCGGGCGCTTGCCTCTGACGTCAGTGCCGCTATGCTGATTGGCCCACACTATGACCTGGGCGGAGCTGCGGCCTGAACTCCGGAAGAGTAGGGACCATGGAGCCTAGGACCGGCGATACCGGTGCAAAACGGCACCGGAACACGGCGGACGGCAGCGGATCATCTCGGGGACCGGACCGGAGCACAGAGGACCGCACAGGACCATCGGGGACCCCACACCGGACCCGGTAAGAAGCGGTGCTATGTGTGACTGTGTGTGTGGTGTGTATGCATGTGTCTGTATGTGTGGGAATGTGTGGATGGCTGCTGTGTGTGGATGGATGGATGGTGGGCCTCCAATGTAAGGCCCCCCCCCCCGAAAGTAAGACAGGGGGCCACTTTTGGCAACAAAAAGAATGTAAGACCCGGTCTTACTTTCGGGGAAACACGATACAATCGTTCCTAGTGTGATCTGGGTATCCCGGTATGGTCTATACCCCTTTTACCAGTGACTGGGATACTACACCCTAACAGGGGTGCAGTACCTCTGTGGCGACTGGATTCACAGGGGCACCACATCAGGGTCTTGTCATAGTCATTTTTAGAAAGCAGGTGGGCATCCAATATAAGGCCTCCATTTCAATCCCACATATTCACAAACCTCATATCTGGGCGGTGACGCAATATGGTACTGCATGGCCGCCATCAGGGCTAGCTCCAGGTTTTTGTGGGCACCGGATGAAACCATCTCAGTGGGCCCCCCCAGCTGACCAGGGCACTGGCACTTGCCCGAGTGGTGACACCAGCCATGGCCACCATTATTCACATATTTTACAGTCAACTGTCTGTAAAAGCTGTGTCCCAGCGAGGGAGCATAAATGGATGATTTGTCCTGGCTTTCACTTAACTTTTCACCTCGTGTGGTGGCCTGTGGCTGCACAAAATGGAAGGTAAGAAACAGTTATCAGAAAATAAAATCATTAAAACAAAATAATGACAGCATGCTCATAAGAGCTTACAATCTAACAATGAGGTGGGGTTGACACAAAGTACAGGTGCTTATTTGCAATGATGGTATAGTCAACTTGAGGAGATGGGGAACAGATAGGAGCAGCATAAGTGGCCACCAACCATTATTTGTGATGCATTTGAGACTGGTGGAGCAGATAGACTATGTCTAAATGACTTTGACTAGGGATCATGATAGGCCGCCCTAAAAAGATGCGTTTTTAGGGATCACCTGAAACTATGTAATCTGTAGATAGACTTAATTTCTTTGGGTAGAGCATTCCAGAGAAATGGTGCAGCTCGGGTGAAGTCTTGGAGCCAGGGGTGGAAGGTTTGGATTAATGTAGAAGTGAGTCTAACATCACTTCCAGAGAAAAGAGAACAGGTGGGGTGATAGACAGAGATGACGGTGGAGATGTAGGGGGGTGCTGCACTGTGAAGAGCTTTGTGGGTGAGAATGAGCAGTTTGAATTGGATCCTATAGTGTATGGGCAGCCAGTGCAATGACTGGCATAGAGCAGAAGCCTCCGAGTAACGGTAAGCTAGATAGGTGATCCTTGCTGCTGCATTAAGGATGGACTGGAGAGGGGAGAGTCTAGTGCGGGGGAGGCCAATTAAAAGAGAATTACAATTGTTTTTTGGTAATCTGTTCCAGAGAATTGGTGCAGCTCGTGAGAAGTCTTGGAGATGGGAGTGGTTCCCTGCTTGCAGCTGGCCTCTTCAGATCAGCTCCTGCTGCGTCCTAACTGGACGACATCCATGCCTACTCAGTCCTATTACACCCAGCTAACCCCTCACCAGGAAATTGGTCACATGCCCAAAACAGGCGTCAAGTGCTCAATCTCCTAATAAGGGAACAGGAAGTGTGTGATAGCTTCAGACATCCAGCAGAGGGAGCTCCAATTCTCCTCAGACATAGCATTACAAACGATGTTAGGGCTATACCAGTTGTGGTGACCAGACACAGGGGCACTACACACTATTTTAAATCTTCAGTCGATGGAGCTGTGTGAGGTCTTATTTTTTTGCAGGGTGAAGCTTTATTTTTATTGATACTATTTTAGGATAGCTATGACATTTCATGTGCTACTTACATTTTTATAATACTATGGTTGCGGCCAAAAAAACCCACAATATTGTTGTTTTTAATTTCTTTCTGTTTATAGTATTTACCGATCATGTAATTATTTTTTTAGATTTTATTTCAAAACCAAGATATCAGTTAGGTACAAAATACAAGGAAGAAGAATAGTATAAACCAGTAAACACTAGATGCAATACAGGGCTAGTCAGGAAAACAAAAAAACTATTTCTAGCAGCTTGCAGGAAGAGGCTGAAGGTACAGCTCCGGAAATAAATTAAGAGACCACTGCAAAATGTTCAGTTTCTCAGATTTTTCTCTTTATAAGTATATTTTTGAGGAAAATGTACGCTGTTCTTTTATTCTATACACTACTGACAACATATCTCCAAAATTCAAAGCTAACAATGTTGTATTTATTTGCAGCAAGTGAGAAATCGTCAAAACAAAAAAGAAACCGTGCTTTCAGACCTCAAATAATGCAAAGAAAACAAGTTCTTCATCATTTAGAAACAACAATACTAATGTTTTAACTCAGGAAGAGTTCAGAAATCAATATTTGGTGGAATAACCATGATTTTTAATCACAGCTTTCATGCGTCTTGGCCGCTTTCCACCAGTCTTTCACACTGCTTTTGGTGACTTTGGGCCACTACTGGCACAAAAACGTAAGCAGTTCTTCATTGTTTGATGGCTTGTGACTATCCATCTTCCTCTTGATTACATTCCAGAGATTTTCAATGGGGTTCAGGTCTGGAGATTGGGCTGGCCATGACAGGGTCTTGATGTGGTGCTCCTTCATCCACACATTGATTGACCTAAGACCCTGTCATGGCCAGTCGAATCTTCAGACCATGGTTTTTCCACCAAATATTGATTTCTGAACTCTTCCCGAGTTAAACATTAGTATTGTTGTTTCTAAATGAACATGAACGTGTTTTCTTTGCATTATTTGAGTTATAAAAACACTGTTCTGTTTATTATTATTTTGAAGATTTCTCATTTGCTGCAAATACATGCAACATTTTTAGCTTTGAATTTCGGAGACATGCTGTGAGCAGTTTACAGAATAAAAGAACAACGTACATTTTACTCAAAAATATACTTATAAAGAGAAAAATCAGAGAAACTGAAAAATTTGCAGAGGTCTCTTTATTTTTTCCGGAGCTGTATATGTAGGGTGTGGTACTTTCCGATAGGCTGGGGCTTAGGAGCTAATGGCTTCACCTGTCAGACTGTGAAGAACCACAGGTCCCAGCCACTCTAACCTTATTGGATGAGCAGAGCCTGGGTCCACCAGAATCTCCTGCAAAGACTTCTCCTCTATCACCAGCATTGCCTACAGTGTGATGGCGGTGTCTAGTGACTGAATCAGGCACAGGCTCTGGTGGGGATGTGACAGTGATGCTCTGCACCCTTCTGTGGCTGAAGCCAGGCAGATCATAGAGGGAAATGTTACTGTAATTTTTTTTCCAGGTCACAGGTTCCTTTTTTTTACAAAAACATTTTTATTTTATGGGGTTTTTTTTGTGTTCTTATTCTCCGTATTCAGTCCTGATTAAAAACTTCACCAGTTTTGCCAGCAGAGGGACCCAGCGTCTCATCTCTTCGGGCTTCATGCAAACATTTCTTGTAGGTGAAGTGAACAGATTATGGAATTATGACCTAATAAGTGAATGCCGTTAGCTCCTTCGCTCCATGGAGGCAAAATTTACCTCGCTGGCCAAACGTTTGTAAATGTACCTAATCCAACCTGTCTGATAACAAGTTAGTGCTCCCGCCCTATGAAATTACAGGTGAACATAGAATACCAAGGGGGCGTAACTACAACCGGTGCAGGGGTTGCGATAGCACCCGGGCCCTGGAGCCTAGGGGGCCCCAAATGTTCCTTTTGCCTATAAAAAAAGACTAATGGTATTAAAAATTTGCAGTAATTGGGGGGCCCTGTTGGAGTTTTCACATCAGGGCCCATGACCTCAAAGTTACACTACTGTAGCATACTTGTTATTTGCATAAACAATATATATAGACTGTAGACATCCACAAAGATTTAAGGTCTTTTTACTTCATGAGCATGCAGGACCAGGATCTCTTTAAAAAAAAACAACTAATACATTTGGGTTTATTCCAATAAGAGCATGCATGCATAAAGGATATCCATGTACAAATAATGCATACATCAGGACTAGTCAAAATCTGAACACCAAGGCGGCTGTGAAATCCGTGTCAAAATCCAGACCCAAATCTATTTGGCCCTCAGGAAGGAAAGAAATGCAGAAAATGCAAAGCAGCTTATTGGGGTAACAGTGCAGTGTGCACCTCTTATAGCTTTACACATCCAACATTAAAGGTCCGAATATGGGCAGTAATCGGTTTTGTAACTTGAAGCTCATGGGCCTCGATGAGAAAGCTCCAATGGGGCCCCCCAATTATTGCAAATTTTAATAGCATTAGTCTTGTTCTATAGGCCAAAGGGACTTTTGGGGCCCCCTAGGCTCCTGGGCCCGGGTACGATTGCAACCCCTGCACCTATAGTAGTTACACCCCTGTCAACACTGTACAAACCGCCACGGCCCACCGGGTCTACTGACCCAGACTCGTCTCTACGAGGCTGTCGAGTTTAGGTCAACCGATGTACGTCAGTCTATACATTGCAATCTGTACTTGAAGAGTCAATGTCGACTGTGTGAATCTAGCCTTATTCACCTCCAACATTACCTATTGTCATAAAGGGGGATCAATGTAGAGCCAATACTGTAAGTTTTGGAAGAGATAGAAAGTACGTCACATTGGAAAAGGGACAAAGTGCTGTTGTAACTGGTGTAAAAAGGGGCAAGCGCTACTGTAACTATTGGAAAAGGGCTAAGGTACTGTTGTAATTGGTGTAAAATGGGCAAGGCAGTGGTCTAACTATTAGAAAAAAGACAAGACTTGTAAAAAGGGTTATTGTCACATGTAGACTACTTTGCAATCTCTGTTACTTGCTGTGCAGTAGTTTAAATGGAATTAACTCCTTTAGCCTATTAACTGTTAACTTCTGTGGCTCTGCAAGTGCAGGCGAACCACTGCTGATGTGTGTGTCTGGTGATGTGGTTCTCCACTCTGACAGCTTTTAAATATTCCCATTAACCAACAGCTGGTATCGCTGATAGAATTTGCTCTATGCAAAGAACATGATCTGTGTGGATGCCAAGTGCTACTCTCTGAGCTCTCTTGCTGTATTGATATTGGTGGAAGTTGCTGTGCTTATCCCGATCCCTGGGTAGAAGTGAGGAGGTTATAATCAAGGGCTGGATAAGAGCAAGGGCAAAGTTGGCGGCCCAGACATCTTTACCTTTAGGGGTATTTCTGGGAACAGGTGTCAGCTCGAGAACCCCAGTCTGCAGGGTCATAGTACTTCCTTCAGCCCATCTCTGCTTTCCTGTTATTACTTCACTGGTGCGCTATTAGCACCCTGTGACAGTTATGCACTGATGTAACTATTGGAAAATGAGCAAGGTACTGTTGTAACTATTGTATTGAAAAGGACAAGGTACTACGCTATTAGCACCCCGTGACACTTATGTACTGTTGTAACTTATTAGAAAAATGGCAAGGCACTCTTGTAACTATTTGAAAAAGGGTGAGATACTGTTGTAACTATTAGAAAAAGGTTAAGGCCCTGTTGTAACTGTTGGAAAAAGGGCAACGCCGTGTTAAAACCTATGGAAAGGGCAGCACTCTTGTAGGTATTGGAAAAAGTGTGAGGCACTGTTGTAACTTTTGGACAAAGTACGAGGCACTGTTGTAACGATTAGAAAAAGGGAGCTTGCGGCAAACAGTAAAGTTGACCATCCTATCTCCTGCTGCCTTATTCTCTGCTACAATACACTGACTATACACTTTCCTGGGAGCCAGCCCTAGTTGGGAAAGGTTAACTATCTGCACTGCTGCCCCCTCCCAGCCAAATATCCCAACTGGCGTCACAAACTTTCTATTTTACTTTCCTTTTATTTCTGCATTATAAACTCTGCACCCGTATACAGCGCTCCCCTTTTCATGTGAAGCCAGGGCCACACTGCTGAGCATGGCCACCACCACAAGTGACAGGATCCGTGCGTTGCTCAGTGGTCTAAGTATCCCGACCCTTCGCGATCCACATTAGTCTTCCCCCTTACTATGAAGAATGCTCTGTACCCCAGGTAGTTGTAGTAGATACATAATTATGTATAGTAATGAGTGTAACCGTGTGTTGGTGTGGCCCTTTAGTGGCCAGAATGAAGACTGGTATCTGTGGGTTATTAATGATAATGATTGTTGCCCTTGGTGGGTGGGGCCTAGTCTATAAAAAGGCCTACACGGTAGTTGAGTAGGAGTCAGTCCCCAGTAGGAGAAAAAGGAACAGGCAGGAACGTTGACCAGTGCACTTATTAGGCTTTGCCACAGATTTACTCTATGTATGGTGGACATTAGCACGGATCCGGATTCCCAGGCGGACAATGTACTGGCAGTGCAGGAGTATGGTCTTAAAGGACAATCTCTTGGAGCAAATCCCTACGGGAACTACAGGGTCTTGATCAGCGTGCAGCCAGAAGGTGGTATGCTAGACATAGTAGGTGCAAGCCCAGAGGTACTGAAACACGGGAACAGTCTGCACCAAAGAAAAGAACTGTGAATACCCCAAAAACTGTAATGTTTAAGTATTGTGCCCATGCTTTACCATACTGTTTCAGTAAAGAACTCTTGTTGGACATGATTGACTCTTTTGACCCTCACCGAGGGTAGCAGTGAGGCAAACCTTTCCATCAGGGAGTTTGCTGGGGTGTCTGCTACCATGGGTACATGACACTTCTGCAGCCTGGGCCCCTACTCGAGCCTGACTACCCGACACCCATGGCATTGGCACCTCAACATTAATTTGGTACTTTTCAGGAATTAGGGTTTATTTAGTCAGAATAGAATACAGTTATAATTCAATGAGTCATGTTTCTGCTAACTCTTACGTTTTTGGAGCCAGATTTTAGCCCAAAGATTTTTTCTCAATGTCTGGTATAGTTAGTTTTCTACAGTTGCCCGCAAGCAGCCGCTAGCTGTTGTGAGGTATCAACCGGCAATGTTATAAATGGCCGCTGTGTGTTCAAACAGATGGAGATCTGTTGTGATGAAAAACCAAATCATTTTGCTGGGACTTGTACTGCCAGGAATCTTATTTGATGTAAAGGGTTGGTTTTACAGGTTAGTTGGAGAGCTGGGCGGGTCTGACTAATCACATACCTCCCATAGGTGTATCTCATGTATATAGTGAGACTGTTGTATTACGTGACCATGATGTCAGACAGGTCCTGCAGAATTCCTTTTTGAACACATGGTGTGGAAGACTGTGTCGGTCTGGAAGCGACTGAGTCTACTAGGGATCTGGACTAACGACAGGTGCCGATACGGAGCAAGTCCAAGGACCGACCTGGTGGGTGATCCCTGTAGTGACTCCCTGGACGATGACATTGGCTGGAGCCAGTCTGTGGAGCCAGCTAAGCAGTTAACCCCATAGAAATGGGGTTTATTATTTGTACTAACAGTGGTGAGTGAATGCACTGAGTGGACGTATCCGCAACTGAAACTGACCAGCGAATCACAAAGGTTTCTGGGGACTGCGCGGCCATATCTGCGGAAGTATCAGACGTTACACAGTGTATGTTATGCACTTAATACTGCTGCAACATGAGTGTGCTGCAACATGAGTGTGCTGCAACATGAGTGTGCTGCAACATGAGTGTGCTGCAACATGAGTGTGCCGCAACATGAGTGTGCCGCAGTACGTTCAGCGAGCGCTGCCTCACAATCTAAATAATTCTACTCACCAACAGCAAGCAGAGCTCTAGTGAATGATGAGGAATTCATACACAAATGTATATTATACTATATAATCTTTTGCTGCTATAAAGCCAGTAAACCCCTGCGGTGCTCGACTTTCCATTCTCTCGTTTTCTCAATTATCTCCTAATTGATATTTATTATTCCTCCGGATTAGACATGCCAGATACAAGATGGATTATTCATAATCATTTCTGATAATGAATTGAAACAAATTCGTTATTTTGCAGGCCCCAGCGATGCTCAGCCATGTGTGACCCGGGGAGAGTGCGCTGAGGATGATGTGATCTGTGCAGAGAAGGTAAGAAAAACGACTGATTCAGCTTCCATTGATTCCTCTGCTGTCATGTGTTCCTAGAAATCAATGTTTTTTTCCTGTACTTTGATGTATGAGAAGATCGGACCGCACTATACTGATTTTGGCCCCGATAGAAGCGCCTTAGCCCCAGGGACGTAACGATTGGGGTCACAGGGGTCATGGCTGCCACCGGGACTGGGGGCACAGCGCCTGCTTCAGATGGGTCTGTGTCCTTGTCGAGGACCCATATACAGCTGAAATGCATTGCGGTGCAGAGACCTGTCTGGTGCCTGCATGAGTTACACGCTGCCGCCAGCTGACATCGGAGTGCCGCAACAGGGGGCATGATCTCACTGTTATGCACCGGCCCCCTGTCGCGGCACGTCGATGTGCCGGCTATGGGAGCACACCAAGTAACGTGGGAGAGGAGGAAAGGTGAGTACAATGTTTTGTTTTTAATTCTACGTTAAGGACAGAAGAGAGATGCATATACCAGGATGGGGACATATATATCAGGAGGAGCACTATATGTAAAAGAAAGCTGATCATATATATTAGGCAGGGGATGCTGTAATGTCTGTATACTCTTATATTCTGTGATCCCTGGCTGTAATGTCTGTATACTCTTATATTCTGTGATCCTGGCTGTAATGTCTGTATACTCTTATATTCTGTGATCCCCGGCTGTAATGTCTGTATACTCTTATATTCTGTGATCCCCGGCTGTAATGTCTGTATACTCTTATATTCTGTGATCCCCGGCTGTAATGTCTGTATACTCTTATATTCTGTGATCCCCGGCTGTAATGTCTGTATACTCTTATATTCTGTGATCCCCAGTTGTAATGTCTGTATACGCTTATATTCTGTGATCCCCGGCTGTAATGTCTGTATACTCTTATATTCTGTGATCCCCACTTATAATGTCTGTATACTCTTATATTCTGTGATCCTGGCTGTAATGTCTGTATACTCTTATATTCTGTGATCCCCGGCTGTAATGTCTGTATACTCTTATATTCTGTGATCCTGGCTGTAATGTCTGTGATCCCCGGCTGTAATGTCTGTATACTCTTATATTCTGTGATCCCCAGTTGTAATGTCTGTATACGCTTATATTCTGTGATCCCCGGCTGTAATGTCTGTATACTCTTATATTCTGTGATCCCCACTTATAATGTCTGTATACTCTTATATTCTGTGATCCTGGCTGTAATGTCTGTATACTCTTATATTCTGTGATCCCCGGCTGTAATGTCTGTATACTCTTATATTCTGTGATCCTGGCTGTAATGTCTGTATACTCTTATATTCTGTGATTCCTGGCTGTAATGTCTGTATACTCTTATATTCTGTGATTCCTGGCTGTAATGTCTGTATACTCTTATATTCTGTGATCCCCGGCTGTAATGTCTGTATACTCTTATTACAGCCGGGGATCACAGAATATGTCTGTATACTCTTATATTCTGTGATCCCCGGCTATAATGTCTGTATACTCTTATATTCTGTGATCCCCGGCTGTAATGTCTGTATACTCTTATATTCTGTGATCCCCGGCTGTAATGTCTGTATACTCTTATATTCTGTGATCCCCGGCTGTAATATCTGTATACTCTTATATTCTGTGATCCCCGGCTGTAATGTCTGTATACTCTTATATTCTGTGATCCCCGGCTGTAATGTCTGTATACTCTTATATTCTGTGATCCCCGGCTGTAATGTCTGTATACTCTTTTATTCTGTGATCCTGGCTGTAATGTCTATATACTCTTATATTCTGTGATCCTGGCTGTAATGTGGGAATACTCTTACTTCCTCCCCTGCCCAGGAGCTGGGGTATATCCCACCTGTTCCTGCATGGTCGGACACATACATTACACAGGGGCACATTTATAAGAATATCTCGGGACAGGAACATTTATGTAACACATCTAATTGTGGAACTTATTGTTATTCTAAGATCTGTTCATTAAAATGTACAATTGTTCATGGCACAACCCCTTTAATGATTGAGCGATTGCTTGTGCTTGAAACTTTGTTGTAGACACTAAATAAGGTCGATGGAAACAGGTGGCAAATTGAAGGAATTGCTTCATCACCCATTTACAGTGACTAAAAAAATTATACAAATTGTCACTTCAGTGAGGAAGTGGACGAACTCTAATGCCACCTAATAAAGGGAGCAATCCTAAAAGTCATAATGGACTCTTTAACAAGCCTTTTAGTATGACTTAAGGAATTGGGCCAGATCAGAACCCGAAACTGCAGACGCTGCGTTTCGAGGAGATTGCCCCTCATCAGTGCAGTGTGTGGGATTCTGATTTGGTTGCTGCAAGTCTCTTCATTGCTCTCCATAAGGAGAATAGCTAGTCCCCCAGACCTCGTCTTAGCCTCTTATACAGCCAGATCAGAATTCCCGCACATTGCACTGATGAGGGGCAATCACCCCGAAACTGCACTGATGAGGGGCAATCACCCCGAAATGCAGCGTCTTCAGTTTGGGGTTCTGATCTGGCACAAATCCTAAGTCATATTAAAAGGCTTGTTAAAGAGTCGATTATGAATTAGGATTGCTCCCTTAATTAGGTGGCATTAAGGTACCGTCACACGCGGCTATTTTTCTAGCAATTTCACTGGCAATTTGCTGGTTGCAGTGAAATCATGGACACATTGTTCTATTTTGTTGCCGTGTACAAATGTAACAATGTGTCCATGATTTCTCTGCAACCAGCAAATTGTCAGTGAAATCGCTAGCAAAATTGCTGCGTGTGACGGTACCTGTAGAGTTCATCCACTTTCTCACTGAAGTGACAATTTGCATATTTCCCAGAGGAGCATTGCGGCTATAAGTCTCCTCATTGCTCTTTATAAGGAGAATAGCTATTTCACTACAAAATTATAACCTGAGGATGTAACTCCTGGAATCTTCCTAAAGAAGAACTTGCTGTTTTATGTGTCCCAAAGAGGAGCTTTACCACCAACCCAAGTTAGTTTCGGGAGGTCGTTCTCCAGCCTTAAGGTAATTAGATCAGATTTGAGATCCTCTATGATGGGGGATCTGATTGAGGCGATTCTATTTCTCAGAACAGATTCATACACTGCGCAAATACGTTCAGTACGTTTTTGTTGAAACCTGTTATTTTTTTTTTCCACTTGCTGCATATTTACAATTTATGAACATTTTTGTGTTCCAATAAATATATTTTATGTTCTATCTAACTATCTTGGTTATTGTATAATGATGGTGATGAAAAGCCTGATGGTACCAATTTGCTACAGTAAATGCATCGTTTAAATATGAGCCATGTATGAATAGGTATCCTGGGTGATACCTGGCTGTCTAGTGGGGGGTGGGGGAGATAATGGTCTATGTTAGACTAACCTGAGCGGATTGTGCAACGTTGCACCACCGCGGTGAGAGTCTCCGGTGTGTAGCGCACACTCTGCAGTCTTGTCCACTGGAGACCAGCAGGTCTCATGGTCCAGATGATGTCACTGCAGGTCCTCAAATTATCAATCCATGCTGTAGCCCACAGCAGCTCCTGCCGCCTTGCCCTCATGGAGGGATAGAGTAGCCAAGAAAGTTGGAGGATAATGCAGTCTAGTAGGGCAGGAAAGGGATAGTTAGATGATTTTAAACAAACCTTTATAATGAACCATCACAGTGCGTTTTGGCGGTTTACTGATCACCTAATAAAGGCGGTAAAATGCTGAAAAGCGTTGTGATGGTTCATGAATACAGAAGGTGTGTTTTAAATACATCTAACTATCCCTTTCATGCACCCCACTAGGCCGCATTAATCTACTTTTTTGGTAGTTGGAAGTTTGGCTTACCGACTCCACAGCTCTGGTTACCAGTATAACAACCCATCGCTGCCCACAGTGACGGCCATGATGTGACACTAGTCACTACAACAAGGTTGTAACACAAAATATGAGGCTAATGACTACAAAAACTAGGTTGTGACACAGACACTACTTACAGAACTAGAGGCAGGTAATCGAAGGTCCAGTCCTGAAGAGTTCACAGAATTCAGGGAGTAGACAGAGCAGTGATGTAGTCATGTAAGAGTCCTGGGTCTGATATTCCAGGAGATCACAATGAGATTACAGGGATTAAACAGAGGCTTTAAAAGGTTACGGTCCAGGGATCAAAACACCAGGAGAATGGTAACAGCTACAGGGAAAAGGCAAAAGCATAATTATAAAAACAGTCTGGGTCAGATAACAGAGATCAGAGTAGACACAGGAGAGCAAGTCATACAGCACTTAAGACAGAATGTACGACTGGCAGCATTCTGGGGAAAGCTTCTCAGTTAAGTAAGTGAGCAATCACTGGAACTAGAAACACCTGAGTAACCCAACCCTTCCCAGAACCAGAGTAAAGAATTACATAAACATACTGACAACTCAGCAAACCCAGGTACCGGTAACCGTGAAATATAAACCTGTGCACTAGATGTGCCGCGCGACGGGATCGTGACGTGTTCACTTGTGCTAGGTATGTACTCAGAGATTGCTGACAGATCCGGTTGGTTAAGTCAATAATACAGTCATGACTCAATCCAAAAATGTGTAGAACCAGAGAAAAGAATAGAAGCAGCACATAGTGTAAATGGTCTGTTTATTCACCCAAAGGCTGTAGTAAGGGATGAAATATTGTGATGGCTGAAGAGATGGAGCATTTATACTGCTTGCGGCTTCTACCTCCTTCTTTAGACCCTCGTAAAGTGTCTAATGTTGGAGGTAATAATAAGCCCTTTCCTATAGCTGTGGTGAAGTTTTGGTTTGAGACCATTAAATCTATATTATTAGGTTATAACATGAGCATGTAATATTTCCGGCAGACATCATCAGCAGAAGACAAGCTGCCATTAGTCTCCTTTATTAGAATCATTACTGCTCGTAAGGAAAGAAATCCTTGTAAAATCAAGAAGGACTTCTTATAATTTAGATCATTTAAAGATCCTCTAAAAGGGGTCTAATGTATTTTACCAGTATAGTATGTTGGAAAACAGATTAGTATCAGATACATATGATGGAGTTCCTTATAAAGCCGGCTGGGGACTATACGTCTCGTATGACTAGTCCAAGTGAAGTCCCTGGCTGCTTCTCTCTGCCATCTTCCCATGAATGACAGATCTTTCTACAGTATATACATACAGAAGGTGAAATAAGTATTGAATACGTCCCTAATTTTTTAGGTAAATATAGTTCTAAAGGTGCCATTGAACCAAATTTCTCGCCGGATGTCGGTAAAAACCCATCCAATCCACACAGGCAAAGAAATCTAACCATAGATGTCAGTAGATGTAGTGACGTGTAATAATGAGAAATGACCCAGGAAAAAAGTATTGAACACATCACTGAAATTTAATTAATACAAAAGCATTTGTTGGTGATAAAGCTGCAGATGCCTCCTATATGGAGACACTCATTCCTGCATTGCTCAGATGGATTTTGGCCCATTCTTACACACAAACACTCTTCAGAGCCTGCTGGTACCGTGGATCCTTCATTTCTTCTTCTGCACTTCCCGGTAGTTCCTTTTGTAGTGTTTATCATGTTGTTGGTCAGCGTAGGTTTTACACTATAATTTCTATTATTTACTGAAACAAAAAAAGTTCTCTTTTTGTGACTTTTTTACCCATGTGAACTGTCACAAATAGCTGAGTATATTTTCACCCAGAAAGTTTTTAGGTCTTGAGGTCCAATGCAGAACGGTGTGTCTTCCTGGTTTCAGACAACTTTGTGTAGGTTAGGAAGAAGTAGGAGGTGGATTGAGGAGAGTATAACTGCTGGATCAGACTTTACAGAGGTAGATTAATGGTCTATAATAGAGGTGGGGAACTCCAGGCCTCAAGGGCCGCCAACAGGTCATGTTTTCAGGATCTCCTTAGTTTTACACAGGTGATATTTGAATTACCTGGACTGGTGATGATTCCAACCCTTGTGCAATGCTAAGGAAATCCTGAAAACATAACCTGTTGGGTGCTCTTGAGGACTGGAGGACTGGAATTCCCAGCTCCTGGTCTATAGCTAGACCAAGGGTGGGTGACTTCAGTCCTCAGGGGCCGCAAACAGTTCACGTTTTCAGGATTTCCTTAGCATTGCACAGGGGTTGGAATCGCCACTTGTCCAGGTGATTATATTATCACCTGTGCAAAACTAAGGAAATTCTGAAAACCTGTGCTGTTGGTGGCCCTTGAGGACTTTTGTTCCCCACCCCTGAGCAAGACACATAGGTCTGGGTAGGAGTTGTAAGTATAAAATGATACACTATTGTTGATAAAGACTATTTGCAAAGTTTTATCCTTTTGATATTAGATCCAGTTGGTTGGAAAACTGTAAATCTGCTGACAAGTATTCCAACCTATAAAGTTGACTTCCTTTCTGTGTCACGATTCCTATGATGAATGGGTCTTGGATGCAGTGAGTGACAGTTTTCTTACACTATGGAAGCAGGGCCGGGCTGTGCCGCCAGTTTGATGACTGAGAGCTCATTCATCCAATCTAGTGCAGTGGCATGCTAAACTGTCTGTCTCTAGATTGAAATCTTAGCTATTCAATCTGAGATTGGGAGGTGCTGGGCTTCTTCAGGTGTTCCCTGTTCTCTAAGATTGCAAAGCTACTTATCTGAGCAGTCAGTCCCAGATCTCTGCCAGTTGTAGCATTTGCTCATTGGTGTATATTGGCCTCGTTCATCTGTGCTCTGGGTTTTGGTCTACTCTACCACTGCCAGATCTTGGACCTCCTCTGACCGTGACCTGATTACGCCTTCGTCTTTCCCCGTTGTTTACAATGGGGAACTTGGTATCTGACTCCCAAAGTTTTGACTACCCTGCCTCACAACGTGTCCGTGAGTAGTGACATTAGTAAGGTCATGGAAGGACTGTCATCGGTAGGCAAATAATCCCTTTTTACGAACTTTTGTAAAGCTGACCACTAGTCTACCACTGGATTAGTATTCACTCTCCATTTGCCGTAGGTGTTATCGAAGAAATCCATTACGGAATTTATCCTGCACACAGTAAAGCCATTCACACTAAACGCATGACCTTGCGACTGTCCTTCACATTCTACGCTTTTATTGTTACATTTCTGTGAATTTTATACAAATAAATGTAATAAAGGCAACAAACCAAACAGAAATAAATACTTTTTTTTTTGCATTGATTGATGCTGAATTGATGCAAGAGGCTCTCAGAAACCATGGTCCTATTTACTAGAATGCCGAAGGTTCCATAATACAATGGTCTAGAAAAGAAGAGTCCAATCCTCTGAGTGTTATGTTTTAAATAGTGTATTTTTTCTCATTTGCTTAATAAATCAGAGACTCTTTGTTAGGATACATCTGTCCCTGTCCATTTCCTGGTCATATAGAACAAATATGCCTTGTGGTAAGGCTTTATAGGCGCTTGTTCCCTAATAAAAATGATACCTATTATGTTGAGATCCCATGTTCCAGTCATGCGATATCTAAAGTACGGTAGAAGCCATATGCAAATCAGGCGGGTAAGTGCACTGGGGGCGTGTCAGTGCACTTGAAAGAAGCAAGATAAATGCATTGACACCCCCCCCAGTGCACTTACAGCCTGATTTCAATATGGCTTCTATGCTTTCGTCCTATACTCCTGACAGGTATATCGGCTGTTTTTATTAAAGGGGAACTCCAGTGAGAGAAAACCTTTTAGTACAGTTCCTGCCCTGCTACATGATGAAGCAGAGCCGTACACTGCAGTTCTAGGATCTATACATCTCCTACAAATGCATGCTGTGATCCTCTGCTGTATAATGATGCATAATGTGTACTGTTATTGTGAGGCTAGGAGCACAGGCAAAGTACTACACTGATCGATTCAGCGCTGCATGGTCTCCCCTCTCCCATAAGAACATGATATCTTTCTATCCCTACAACTTTCAATGGATCATCATCATCACTCCTCACTGGAATGTAGGATGATCCTGCAGCTCCCTGCATCCATGCCCCCTAAACACCTCCTATTGTCTGCTGCATGAAGCCAAATTCTCTGTTCTATGAGGCGGGGGGGGGAGAACAAAGGAGAAGGTATGATTTTATTGATTTATACGCGTTCTATAGATCCTAGAACTGCAGTGTACGGCTTCATCATGTAGCAGGGCAGGACTGTACTAAAAAGTTTTCTCTCCCCGGAGTTCCCCTTTAAAGATATTATTATTATTATTGTGGGACAAGGGCCTAAATAGCCACATCATTAATTCCATATGTGAAAAGGTGCTGACATGTTCCTACTGTAAGGATATCCTTATGTTATAGTAGGGACAGTCTATGACAGTCTGGTATTAGTTCAGGGAACTGTGACGCTGTGCCAGTCAAGTAAATGTGTGACAATAATGATAAAATGACTGCATGACTCCAAATGGATTGGGCGGCAGAAATATGGTTTATTAGTCTATGCCAGAGGTCCCCGACCTTTCTGCTCTTGAAAGCCACATTCAGCAATTAGAGAAGGTCTCGAGCCATATTCAGCAATTAGAGAAGGTTGCGAGCCACATTCAGCTCTCGCCCCCTTCATAGTGGTGACACCCAGAGTCCCCATTACCGGTACAATGAGAGCCAAAGCTTTTCCACATACATCACACTGAGGCAGTAACCAACTGATCTAGGGGTTCCTACCTTACCCCCATCCAGATCTCCTCTTCTGTGTGAAGCTACTCAGAAAAGTCACCATCTGGAGACCCAATCTTCATAGCCGTTTAGACCTGGTGTTTATGCACCAAACACGTAGACAGCCACAAGCCACATGTGGCTCCCAAGCTACAGGTTAGGGACCCCTGGACTACACGTTTCAACGCAATCCAGCCTCTTCTTCAGGACAACACCAAAGTATACACAGTCAATATAGTTTTGTCCTGAGGAGGAAGCTGGAATGCCTTGAAACGCGTAGACTAATAAACCATATTTCCACCCAATCCATTGGGAGTCCTTTTCGTCCATTCAGAGGAACCACATTTTATCCTTATATTCTTTTATTTATGGTGTGTATCACCCGCAGATCTGCAGCAGCCTGCTATATGCGCATCAGTGGTTGTGTCACACACAACTATCCCAGGTGAGGAGATAATACTCCTGTCCTTGCCTCGATTTTAACCAATTAGGACCCTATTCCGCTTGTTTTCTGCCTTAGTGTTTCCTTGTACAATGTGTGGACTGAGCCTTCTTTATTCTGAGGTTTGGTGGGGGTCTCTGCAGTAGAAAACCTCAACCAACAACAGTAGGTAGTGATTCACAGGCGCAAAGCTATACTGGGCGCAGGGGTGGTAAGAGCCCTAAAGGTTTCTTTGGCCCATATCAGGGGATCAATACTGTCTTAGTAGTGATTGTGATAGTTGGGGGCCCTACATTAGAACCCACAAGATTGGTGCAATATCTTTGTGACATACAATCACTTCTAGTAATGAGGAAATCTGAACAAGACCATCAGGCTTAGCAACTATACGATATTTGTACAAGTCACCTACGTTTGGGAAAGGCACAACTTTGAACCAGAATATTCGTCCTTTGCTTATTATCCATATATTATAATTCAGATTGAATGACTTAAAGTGAACCTGTTAGCAGGTTTTTGCACATAACCTGTGGCCACCACCAGTAAGGTCTTATATACAGCATTCTGGAATACTGTATATATGTCCCCAGGCCATCTGTATAATGTAAAAAAAAAAACAGCTTCTATTATACTTACTTAAAGGGAACCTGTCATCTAGATCTAAGCCACCCACACTATCACTAGCTGTCCCTACACCTTCCTAGCGCTCCCTATCTATCCCTTTCCAATCTAAAGGGGTCCTATTAAGCATCACAAAAATAGCTTTAAACTTACAGCAGTCCCTGAGGCTGGGGACTGGAAGGCGGCCCCACGCTTCATTCTCCCCTCCTAGATGGTGCATTGCACGCCCTGCTGGGCGGCATTATTCGTTATTCCTCCCCACCTCCACCATTTGGAATCTCCAGCCCTCTGTAGACGTAGTATGCACTGGCCGCGACGTCACACTCCGGCGCAGTGCATTATGGGGCCGTCACGTGATGGCCCGGCTTCAATAAGCTCATTGCGCATGCGCGGAGCGGGCCGATCACGTGATCAAGGCCATAATGCACTGGGGCCGATCACGTGACCGGCCCCATAATGCACTGGCCGGATGTGACGTCGCGGCCAGTGCATACTATGTCTACAGAGGACGGGAGATTCCAAATGGTGGAGGTGGGGAGGAATAAAGAATAATGCCACCCAGCGGGGCGTGCGATGTAGCATCTAGGAGGGAAGAATGGAGCGTGGGCCGCCTTCCCAGTCCCCAGCCTCAGGGACTTGCTGTAAGTTTAAAGTAATTTTGCTGATATTTAATTGGGCCCCTTTAGATCAGAAATGGATAGATAGGGAGCAGCTAGGAAGGTGTAGAGACAGCTAGTGATAGTCTAGGGGCTTAAATCCTGATGACAGGTTCCCTTTAAGGGATGGTCCAGACAGATGAGTGTCATTAGTCTTGATCCGGTGCCTCGTTTCTTCCTGTGATTGACAATCTCCTTCTTGTAGTTGAAACGTCCTACGTCATCCACTCGCTGGCCTTCATTGGGTTTCTGCGCATGCACACTTCTCTTTGTCTTGTTGAGGTCATCAGAGCAAAGTGCTGTAGTGCACAGATGCAGGGAAAGGTCAAACAACCTGGGCCCCTGCCTGGGCGCTCTGTAACTGTTCTCATTGTCTGCGCACTACAGTACTTTGCTCTACACTCAACAGGGCAGAGAGAGGTGCCCATGCACAGGAGCACAATGAAGACCAGTAAGTGAAAGACGTAGGATGCGTCATCCACAAGAAGCAAAAGGGGAGTACGGCAGCCACAAGAAGGAAGGAGGAGCTGAACCAAGACCAGTGACACCTATTGGTCTGGACTGCCCCCCAAGTAAGCAGCGTGTGCAGGAGTATAATGAAGACCAGTGAGTGGATGACATAGGACACGTCATATACATAACGGAGGATGGCAATCAAGGGAAGAAATGAGGTGCTGAATCAAGACCAGTGACACCCATCGGACTGGACTGCCCCACACGTAAGCAGCATGCGCAAGAGCGTAATGAAGATGAGTGAGTAGAAGATGTAGGACACGTCATCTACATGAAGGGGGATGGCATTCACAAGAAGAAAGGAGGAGCTCAACCAGTGACACCCATCGAACTGGACTGCCCCCCAGGTAAGCAGCATTTGTAAGAGCATAATGAAGACGTAGGAAGCGTCAACTACATGAAGAAGGACGGCAAGCACGAGAAGATAGGAGGCGCCGGATCAAGTCCAGTGACACCCAATAGACCTGACCGCCCCCACTTAAATATAATAAAAGCTGTTTTATCGGCCTGGGGACTTGTATACAGTATTTTAGATCACTGTATATAAGGGTTTACTGTTGGTGGCCGCCGCTTATATGCCACAAAAACTGCTGATAGGTTCAAATTAATGACAATTATCATAAAAAAATTCTCCCCTTTACTTTGTCAAGGCGTTATGTGCATTTAATGAAGAAATAAAAAAAAAACACACACACAAGAAAAAATGCAGCAAACACATGAATTCCTTAGGAATTAATCTTCTAAAGAAAATTGTTCTTTTTTTTTGCATAATCATGATCCTTTCAAAATGCAAAGAATCACACGGTGGGAGAGAGAACTGATGGAAAACGAGAAAATCCCCAAATAAACCACATATTAAATGTCGGTGACATAGAAATAGGCTAATGTCCCGTCTCGTAATTGTAGAGAGAAGAACACAGTCATTTACACTCGAGTGTGTCTACAGGTTCGTGACGGCCCGGCTGAGGAGGTTGTGGTGGTTGTGCCCGCTGCCACGTTCGATGTAGACGGAGAGTCCTCATCCATTGTGTCCACTTGGTCCTCTCGCTGGAGGCCGAGGGTGATGTGACTCTGCAGAGCTGCTGGTGTCAACCATTCTTTAGGTAGGCAACTCTGGAGAAAGGGTATGCATGAGCTGAAGTAAGCTAAACGGTTAACCCAACGTGGGATCTCCTTTCCACACAGCATCTGGAAAACAGTGCAAAGTATTATGAATGTCAATCTTATACCCAATGTCACAAACAAAAACGAAATGCCGGCAAACTGCATGTGAGGCTCTCGGACTTTTTTGCCATTTCTGCTGTTGTTTTTGTTTTAAATCTAGTTTTTTCCATCAGTCTTTTTGCTTCCTGTCCTGCTGCATCCACCTTGCCCTCAATAAGTATAGAGTCCTCAACCTCTGTGTTCCCACCCAGCCCTTGCCTCTTATTCATTTAAGCAGCCTCAGCTGTTCAATCAGTGCTGCAGAATCCTGCTTCCAAGCCCGTCAGATCCTGTCCTTTTGGGACATTGTCTTTCAGCTGTCCTCTACTTGGACCCCTGGACCCCTTGCGTGTACACAGGGACCCTTGTGCTTTGCCACAGACATTTGCAAGGGAAGTAAGAGTAACTTTAAAGCGAACCTGTCACCCCCCTGGACATCAAAAGCTATAATAGCCACCTTCTGCAGCACTAAGGCTGCATTCAGAGAAGGTGGCTATAGGCTTTTGATGCCCTATATACAGTTAAATATTCACTTATATAACTGCTTACAGTTTAGAAGACCTAAGACCGGGAGGCGGGGTTTCGCGCTCCTCCGACCCGCCCCCTCTTGTCAATCAGCCTGGTCGCCTGCTGCTGCCTCCCCTCACAGTCTAGCATGAACGCTCGCCTCCATTCTCCTCTATGGCGCCGCGCATGCGCTGTGCGCGCAGCCCGACAACTTCCTGGACACCCGGCGCACAGCGCATGCGCGGCGCCATAGAGGAGAACGGAGGCGCGCGTTCATGCTAGACTGTGAGGGGAGGCAGCAGCAGGCGACCAGGCTGATTGACAAGAGGGGGCGGGCCGGAGTAGCGCGAAACCCCGCCTCCCGGCCTTAGGTCTTCTAAAGTGTAAGTAGTTATATAAGTGTATATTTCATTGTATATAGGGCATCAAAAGCCTATAGCCACCTTCCCTGAATGCAGCCTTAGTGCTGCAGAAGGTGGCTATTATAGCTTTTGATGTCCAGGGGGGGTGACAGGTTCGCTTTAAACCTAATGCTAGAACCTTATGCTAGACTTTAGGATTCATTCCTTCCTTGCAGTGTTTTCAATCTCTACATCTGCGATAGTGTTTCACCCTGCTCCTTGTATGAAGTAAAAGAACTTTATAAACAAGATTATGTCTCCTATGTACCCAAGCACTAGACCAAGGGTTGGGAACCTCGGGCACCAGGCCTCGATGACCTTTTCTGCGGCCCCCGGGCAGATTCCTGGGGTCCTCAGTGCTCAGGCTGGCAGACGCGTTTTGCCAACTTCCTGCCCTTTAAATCCAGCTCTCCAGGGATCTCTATGCACAAGCATCAGCCTCCCTAGTGATCTCTATGCCCAGCCTCCCTAGTGATCTCTATGCCCCAGCCTCAGCCTCCCTAGTGATCTCTATGCCCCAGCCTCATCCTCCCCAGTGATCTCTATGCACCAGCATCAGTCCCCCAGTGAGGTGTATGCCCCCTGCCTCCCCAGTGATCTCTGTGCCCCAGCTTCAGCCTCCCTAGTGATCTCTATGCCCCAGCCTCAACCTCCCCAGTGGATCTCTATGCCCCATCCTCATCCTCCCCAGTGATCTCTATGCTCCAACCTCAGCCTCCCCAGTGACCTCTATACCCCAGCCTCAGCCTCCCCAGTGGATCTCTATGCCCCAGCCTCCACCTCCCCAATGATCTCAATGCATCAGCATCCCCAGTGACGTATATGCCCCCAGCCTCCCCAGTGGATCTCTATGCCCCAGCCTCAGCCTCCCCAGTGAGATATATGCTCTCAGCCTCTCCTGTGATGTCTAGGGCTTTAGCAAACCTGGAAAAGCAGTTGAGAAGCAACATGATCAATATCACCCACGCCAAAGAGAAGCCGCTCCAGCCACCACCGTAGGGCGAGTTCATTGTTTAACCAAATATAGCGGGTAATTTTCGAGCTGATTTTTTTGCAGCCCCCGAAGGATTGTAGAAATTTCCAAATGGCGCCCGGCAGAAAAAAGGTTCCCCGCCCTGCTATAGACTCTATACTGACAGTATTGTATACGTAGCTCTGCACCTTTTCCCATGGTGGCTCTAAGCAGGGGGCCAAAATTGTCATCCACAAAATGAGTTTGCGGATGTCCTTGAACTATAGCACCTTCATTTTACATCTCACGTCAGCAATAAATGTGATTATTTTTAACACTGCTGTCTGGTCTCTTTGTGCCTTTTCCATCAAGGCAGTAATCCGGTAGGGCTCCCTCCCCTTGATTAATTGAATTGAGTAAGGAAGCTGTGGAAGGACATTATTATCATGTGCAGAGCTGAATGGGGATGAGCTCAGTGCCGGGCAGGTGGGGGTCATCATGTCACTAACCTCCGCCAGTGCAGAAGAGAAATGATTGCAATTTTTGTGCATTAGGTGATAGGCGTTGCCCTTGTATTCCTTCCCCAGCTCCTCCATGATGTTATCAATGTCTTCTTCTGTGAAATCTGTTGTGCCAAGAGCTATAGCTTCTCTGTGGAGGACACAAATAAGAGACATACAGTAATCATGATTATTCACGTGCATCAGTTATGCCTTACATTAAAACAGATGTTTTACATTGTAGGTGTCAATAAATTGGAAGCAGGAAAAAATATAGATAAATCTGCGCTTCTGTAGACAAAAGTATTTGTGTCGTTTGCAAGGGCCAGGTTACTCAGCAGCTGGGCTGGTTCATGATAGCCATGCCCAGCAGCTGTGGTCCTAACCACACATGGAAAAGGGATAGCAATGGGGATGAGGTTTGTTCGTGACGCCAGTTGGGATAATCAGCCAGGTGTGGCCTCACTGCAGGGGATCCCTGTGAGATAGGTGGGAGTGGCAGTGCAGATGTTTTTTTTAAATTCCTTTTTATTGTATTTTACTTTCTATTAACAACACATTCAACTTCGCCAGGTTTAAAATACAGGGTGTAATATAACAAACAAAATGTACAACTGTTGTTGCCATCTAACAATCTTCCCATCTATCAATTCACAAGACAGTATTATAATGTTTGAAATGAGTCTACCTCTCTTAGGACATGTAGGTTCATCTCCCTATCAAGGATGTTTTGGCTCATAGGTCCATTTCCACGTGTAGACTTTTTCTTGTGTAATAAACCCCTTTCCTATTATTCAATTGCAGATGTTTAACCCTTCCCTACCAGGGCTGGCTCCCAGGGGGATGATGACGGTGGTAGTAAAAGGTGTAATGGAAGAAGTAAACGACAAGAGTCAGTCTTTCCTTTATTTTTTTTCTGAAGCAGGTCCAGGGTATATAACCACCACCAGGCAAGTGCTCCTGCTAGTCTGATGAGAACTGTAGTTCGCTCTGCTGGGTGAATATAATGGCCTTCCTGCTCACGTTTCCTGAGTTGTAGGTTTCTTGGTGCCATTAGCTGTTCAGTACTCTTCTTGGTTGCTTTAGGTTACTTCCTGCAGTTAAACCAGTGCCAGTAGCAGTTCCCTGATCATCGATACTACTGACACCCCAGAGTGCTCCACTTGAGTTGCTGGTGAGCATAAAAACACTAGCATCCAGTTTTGCCACCAGGTCCTATAAGTTTGGAAGACCTAGGGACTTGTTCCCTACTTTCAGCTCATTCCTTCAGAGCAGCTCATTTTCACTGGACCTCTCCTTCACCTACTCTGTCTTAATGTACCCCAACTAACCCCTCCCTCCAACCAAAGGCCCAGTCCAACCCAGGTCTTCAGTGCTCAGCTTCCTGGTAAGAGATTAGGCATCCAGCAGAGTGACCCTAATTCCCATCAGACATAACATTACATGATGTTATAGCAATACTCTTTTTATGGCAGCCAAACGCAGGGGCGCTACATATCTAAGTTGTAGAATATGAAAAGGTGGTTTATTTCTACGTGTTTTAAGTGGTTTTGAAGTGAAATCCCAGAAGAAGAAATAAACCACCTTTTAATATTCTATGACTTGGATCCTTTGTCTACAGCAGCACAGATTTGTCCAGGTTTTTTTTCCTTGTTCCGGTTTATTGCCTTCAGCCTTATGGCTCTTGGACCATGCAGAAGCTATATATGTGTATAACGCTGGTTGTGGCTCACACAATCTGACAAGGTGAACGCATGGCTCTTTTTACACCAGTTTATCATTTTGGTAAGGCCATATTGTGCTTTTTTATCCACTGAATTCATTCTAGTCATTAAGGTATTGTAAAAGAGGATCTGTAAGGGCATATCAAGGGTCCCTAGCATGCGATCTCTAGTGCTATAGGTAAGAAAACAGTGGACAGAATAAGGGCAAGTATGTATGTTACCTTTTCTTCAATCTTTCCAGTATTCTTCGTAGCTGTCTAGCTAGAACAGGGATGGAGAACCATTTTTCTGCTGGGGGCCGTTTACATATTTCCACCAGCCTTTGGGGGCCGCACAAAACTATCAACTTGAAAAGTACCCTAATATATTTGATCCTCTGGAGCACAGTCAACTCTTTGCGATAATGTTTTTCGTAAAGGCTTTACATCACATAGGAGACACTGGGACTACTGTATATACATTACACAGGAGGTGCTGCATTCTGGATCTGTTTAGGTTCAAGGATAAGAAGCGATGCACAGTAATCTTATACACTTCAGCAGTAGCTATAGTCACAATCTTACTTGAATTTGAACGTTTCTCCAAGTTCCACCGCACTGCCCGGTGTGATCTCAAAAATGCCACTAAATGGGTAGGGGTGTCCTCCATAGGCAAACTCTGAAATGAAAAAAACACAAAGTATAAACAGTCGTCTCGGATGCGCCAATTTTTAAGAAGGTAACGGAATAGTGAACAATCGTTGTGTTCCCCAACTTCAGTCCTCAGCAGCCACCAACAGATCAGGTTTTCAGGATTTCCTTAGCATTGCACAGGCATTCGAATCATCACCATTGCAGATGATTATATTATCACCTGTGCAATGCTAAGGAAATCCTGAAAATCGGCTCTAATTGTGGCTCCTGAGGACTGGAGTTGGGGAACCCTGAGTTTAGCATCCTCCTGTTTACTGTGAGGGTCTGTATTACGTTTTCTATTTTTATACAGAGTTATACACTTTTAATAATATGTGAACTCCATGGAAAACCCATTTGATTATTTTGGATACCTGTAAGGAGATTTGTCTCTTCAGTCAACATACAGGTGCATCTCAATTAATTAGAATATCATCAAAAAGTTACAATATTTCAGTAATTCAAAACAAAAGGTGAAACCCATATATTCTATAGAGTCATTACACACAGAGGGATCTATTTCATGTGTTTAGTTCTGTTAATGTTGATGATTAATGAAAACCCAAAGGTCATTATCTCAGACCATTAAAGTAGGGAGGGTGAAGGGTCTGAGAGATAAAATATGACCTAAATAGGTATCAGAGGCTTCACCTTGTGTGGTTGTGAGAGTCACAACCACTATAAAAGCAGATCACGGCTGCTGCAGCCCCCAGCGTGGTGCATATAGAGGAGGGAGGATGAAGGGTTAAACACCGCGCTGCCGTATTCACGAGACATCAAAGGGTGAATATAATATTGATTTATTAGTCAACGATGTATGCATCCCTGAGGAAGAGATAAGGAGGATCTCGAAACGCGTAGGAATAAAGATCTACTGTTTAAAGCACAGAGGAAGTCTTGTCATTAAACAGCAGCGCGGATCAGAAACTTTTTCTCCATTTTCTGGATATTACAGTAGCGGTGACATCTAATGTACTCTCTGTCCTTAGCATTAGACAGGGTGCGTGGGAGGACTGTTAGGGACTAGGCACATGATGGTGACAAGGGGAAGGACCCACATAGGGAAATTATGGGAGCTTAGGGATCAGACACAGGTTAGTGTCAGAAGGTGTCCCATCCCTTGCTCCCTATTGTCAAGGTCTTCCTCTCCCTTTCCATCCTATTGTAACCCCAGTGTTACGCCGTGCCCCGGACATCCCCTGGTCTGTGTGTGACATGATTGTTGCAGGAATAGTCTTATAATGGAGTATATAGAATGAAAGGACGCACTCACCATGGGTGGACTTGAATTCTATTTTTCCAATAGGTTAAGCGCGTGAACTGTGCGTTGTCCTTGTTGGATGAGCCTGCATCCCGCAGTCCGCCCGCAGCCTGCCCTCATGTCACCTTACCACTATTGGAAATAAAGAATTCCACTTCACCCGCGGTTTGTGCATCCTTTCATTCTATATGCTGCATTTGATGAACTGTTTCCTTGGGATTGCACCACCACTTGGTGATGCAGCCAACATCTCCTCCACTTATTGCAATAAGGAATATACCGTACTCAAAGGTCTGCAAGGGTTATGTAGGACACTTCCTATCTTTGCTGTATTATAATGGAGTATTGACAATGGCATAAGTTGAAGTAGGGTCCCAAATATAAAACCTAACAGGATCATCAACTATCATGCTTCTTCATTGGTATTGTCATATGTGTTATAGGACCCTTCTCATTGTAAACTCAATACCCAGTATTTTTATGCCTCTGGGTATTAATGATGTAAAGTATTTGGATATATACAGGCTTATTCCTACTCGGCTTTGTGATTAAATCAGACTTTATATGTGGGTATATTGTAACAGTACGCCGCGCATGGCACACTGTCCTTTCTTGTCACGAGTTGACTACTTTCTAGCTGACAGCTCAGGAGTCTATGGTATTTTAAACATGTTTGTTTATTTCTTTTGTACCGACAAGGGTTAATGTCAGTTTTTCCTTTGCTATTAAGCGACTGCTGTCTTGATCAGGTGATGCAGTTTGATGACCACTCCCCCACCCTATAAATAGTCTCATGACCCATCACCTGACGTTGTTGATAGAGTTCATTCTATGCCTGACCATTGAGCTGTGTGGAATTTGTATCATGTGCTACTGCAGTTCTTCCTGGTGCCGCTCTTTCTCTGCCTTGGAGCTTGGCAGCAGATTTCAAGTATCTTTGTATGCCTATTGTCTTTTCTCATGTCTGTTGTCCCCATCCCTGTGTTGTTTTATCTGAAGTGGCACTAGCCAGGGTTATAGTAGGTGACAGCCAGGGTTGAGGCACGTGGCGGCGACAGGGGAGGAAGGACCCGCTTAGGGCTGTTAGGGCAGGAAGGGACAGACACAAGCCATAATCAGCTATAATCCCACTATGTACAATTAGTGCCTTACTTCTGTATTTTCATCCCTCTGTCCCCATTTCTGATTTGTCTGGAAGATGTCCGTCACTAATTGGGTTACAGTTCGACTAATGACTAATTTGTGGTGTAGGTATTTAGCCCTTATATATGGTGTGCGGCCTAACGAATAATCAGTGTATGGTTTTAATTAATGTGCCGTAAAAGACTGGGTAATGAATAGTATGATGGAAGGTTCCTAGAGGGAGGTTGAGACACGAGTACGAGAGCCTATGCCTGTCGTCCCCGGTGGGGCAGGTGGGTACATAGTAATCAGGAAAGTCAATTCCACCCATATTAATACAAATGCTAATCGCTTGAGGAAACGCACTAGACATCCAGTTCCGGAGATCAACATTCAGGAGGATTGAAGGTGTCAAAAGACAGCAACATTGATTCATCAACCACCTGACATTACGAAGGAGGAGGACCAATTTTGTTCCTTTTATAGCATCAAGTTCAGTGTAGAGTGCTTTCAGAAGTGGTATGTATTGAAGCATCTGACATTAGCACAGCTGGATGAACCGTACAAGAGGTCTCCAGAGACAATGTGCCACTGGGCTCTTGATTGTTGAGAAAGTCGAGGCTTTTTATGCAAAATGTCTGACTGCAAAACCTCAAGAACCAAAGTGACAAATCATCCCAAGTCAAAGAGAACGCTGACGAGACTAAAGTCTTTTGTTTGGATTTGCCTAATGACACATGATGATACCACCCGAAAACTGATTTACACTCAGCAAGACGTATAATGCATATGATGAGATGTACTGAGATTGTGCAGAATTCTGCAGTCCTTCCACCGATCTTGGCTAAGGTTTCTAGCAAAATAAAACCGTAAAATATCTCATTGATACGTGTGGAGCGCAACGGGCTGGGGTGCCCAGCGGCTCGGCCAGTAGGCAGGGTTCATGGTGGCTGTACCCAGTGCTGTGGCCCTGACTCACGTTATAAAGGGAGTGAAGAAATAATAATACGTTTGTAATGCCAGCTTGGATTTCCTACCAATAGGTGTCCGGCACTGCAGATGCTCCCTGGGAGATAGGTGGGGTAGCAGTGTAGTTGTTTAATCCTTCACAACCAGATCTGGCTCCTAGGGTTGATGATGATGGGGAAGTAGTAGGAATGATGGGTGCAGAGGAAAGGAAGCATACAATTCAGTCGTCTCTTTACCTTTTATGTTGCAGCAGATCCAAGGTTACAAGCACCACCAGGCTCGTGGTCCAGCCAGTCTGGGAAGAAATGTAGTCCGCTCTGCTGGGTGAGTATGTGGCACCCCAGAGTTCGGATGCCACAATGTTATTATCTCCCTCGGGGGGTAGTGTCATACCTGAGAGCAACAGAGGGTATTCACAGCAGGCAAACCAAAGCACACAACACCTTTCTGTCTCCAGGCCTGAAGGGGACATCTAAAACCCGGGTTCAGGGTAAGCTCCCCTATAAATTCTAGTTTGGGGCGGAGTTAGTCAGTTCAGTTCCTAGGAGGACTGAGAAAGACATCCTGTGCACTGGAGCAGTGCTAAGCTCGTCCCAGGAAAGCTAAAGCCTAGCTTGTAGGTAAGGGTCTGAGAAAGTTAAGGAGAGCCTGGGGAGCAGAGCGGTGTCGAGCTCACCCCAGAGTAGTAAGCGCCAAGAACCGGAGTCCGAGGCTGTGCAGGGCAGCCAAAACCAGAGGCTTGGGAATTCCAAGTTCCCCAGCCACACAAATGCCCGCAGGCAAAGCAGCGTTAAGAGCCCAGGAGCCACCACAAGAGAAGTGGGGCAGGAAAAGTTCTCGAACTGCCTGTCATACCGGCACCACGCAGGAGAGAAAGAGAAGACCGCAGCTCAGCTTTAGGCAGCAGCAGGGACCCACAAGAGCAAGTGCAGCAGGGAGACCTCAGAACTTGCCAGATGAGAAGAACCCTGAGTTGCTCCCAGGTTACACAGACTCACAGAAACATCAACTGTGGTTGAACAGTATTGGCAGTAAAGGATTTGAGAAACCAACAAACCGTGAGCCTGTCTGTTAATGTGCACCCTCCATCCTGCACCCTACAGCTTTCAACATCCACTGCCCTGGGGATCCGCTCCAGCCATGGGGAGACACTACATCCCAGCTGCCCATCCATCATCCCCAGAGGTTCTGCAGCAGTGATGGCCACTCATGGCCACAAACCACAAGTGGCGTAATGAATAACTTTTCCTATAACTCCAAGAACTCTTTAACACTGAACCAGGGTCACGGAGCCAGGTCTCAACCCCTGTGACTTCCCAGAAACACCGCAGCCCGGTCCCGAGTACCCCATGGCCCTGGGGCGCATCAGTTTTTGGCGTCACAAACAGGATCCTGTAGCCCGGTGCTACCAGGAACTGTGTGTCGTGAACTATATTGAACTGTATGTGTTTGACTGTCGCCATTACTAAAATGTGAGATGCGCGGGGAAACTGAGGGGGCGTATCATCGTGGGCGGCAGCCTGCAAAGAGCGCGAAAGGAAGCCCAACCTACTCTCTGGCATCATCCGGTGGGATAGAGAAACCCTATTCCCACTGGCGGAACTAAAGTTGATCATCTCCATGAAAGTGAAGGACCTGGAGGTCTAAGGTTCACTAGGGGGGAGGAAAATGTCAGAGCTGGGTGGAGAGGAGCCCGTGCGAGGCGCGGTCGCAGTCCAGCCAGCAGCTCCAGATGCAACCCCTGTACCAGCCTAAGCCCCAGCCGCCGCTGCGGCACCAGATATAGCCCAGGTAATGCCGTTCCTGATGCCAGGGGCGATGTGGTTGCCGCAATATTCAGGGGAACCAAACACCCTGAACGACTTTAGGGAGAGACTAGACAGTTTGTATAAAGTGTATCCCCTGACGGAAGACCACCGAGTTAGCATATTGATTGGACAGTTAACTGGTGCAGCCCAGCGGGAGATAAAGTCCTAGCCGGACACTGATAAAGACACTGTTGAACATTAAATGGCCAGACTGAAAGTCACCTTTGATACCCGTACTGCTGCAAAGCTGAAAATAAGATTCTTCGGGTGTAAACAGAAGGTGCAGAATAGCATCAGAGACTTTGCTTTAAACCTCCAGGAAGCGATGAAGGCAATGAAACAGACAGACCCTAATGGTGCACCAGAGGAGAACAAATTGCTAATAGAACAGTTTATTGAGGGGCTCTTGGCCCCTGCCCACAGAGTCCAGCTGCGTATGATGGCCGTACAGAACCCTGATCTAGACTTTGCACAATTTAAGGACAGGGCCATCAGGATACTGCAAGAAGAAACAGCCAGTGGCCCAGAGCCTGCACAACACCTGGCAATATCGCACCACCAAGAGGGGACGCAAACCCTGCAGGCCACAGCAGAGACCAACGCACAGACTCTTGAGCCTATCACTACTGAGGCTCTGCACCTAAAGGTTGAGGCACTGGCAAAGGACATGGCTGAGATGGCTAAAGCTATGCAAGAGATGCAGGGATCCAAACCAGCGGGGAAGATTGAATTGGCTTCCAGTCAAGATGACGTACCGTCAGTGCGACAGAGGAGGAACCCCTGAAGGAAAGCCCATCTGCCGCCGCTACGACAAGCCAGGCCATATTGCAAGACTTTGTACTTTAAACGAGAGTACCCTGGGACAGCGTGCCACCCCTCAGGATTGAGACAACATGGCCCACCGAACTGGCGTGACAGGTACGTGGGAGCATGCCCAGTCCTGCCTGTCGTGCTAGATGGCATCCCCATATACGCTTTGCTGGACACCGGCTCGCAGGTGACATCAATACCATATATCCTTCACAAGAGACACTGGGCAGACTCTGACATTTTACACCACCCAGACGACGATTTTGTTATTTATGCTAGTAATGGCAAGCCTGTGCCACAGGTTGGGTTCAAAAGAGGTGCCCATCAGGTGGGGTGGGTGGAAATGAAAGCCCAGGGATTGATCATTGTTGATGTGATCGACAAGAAAATAACCCAATGATAACCTTAGGCACTATTGAAAATTGTCTTGAGGAGGTTATTGTGTTGTTACAACAGGTTGCCGAAACTGCCAACCTCGGGCAGCAGCGACTCCTGCAGAAAGAGATAAAGGCCATGACGCAGAGGCAGCAGGTGTTGTCTGGAGGAGAAGTCAGCAATGCTAGAGTAAGTGTTCCGGTACCAATGGTAATACCCCCAAGGAGTGAAATGATAATCTGGTGTAGGGCAGCAATAGGCCTTAGAGGGCAAGATTGTCAAGTCCTGGTAGAGCCCGTGCACTCAGACAGTAGGCCCACTGTCCTGACAACCAGAGGGGTAGTTGATGTCCGCAAGGGAAGGATACCCGTACGCATCTTAAACTGTAGTGAAAAAGAAGTCAAACTGCCTAGGTATGCTACCATTGCTAAATTGTACACTGTCAATACCAACTCCATCAAGGCCGTAGAACCCTTGAACCCGTCTGACAAGGCGGAGGACAATGGCTCTGAGGGAAAGCTGGAAGATTGGTGTCAGAAGTTACATGTAGGCAAAGACTCCATTCCTTCACACCAAAAGTATGGAGTTTACCGGGTAGTGCAAGCATATAAACAAGTCTTTAGTAAACATCCTTTAGACTTTAGGCAGGTAAAAGGGGTTCAACATCATATCCCCACAGGTGATCATCCACCCATTAAAGAGAGATACAGGCCTGTAGCACCAGCTCACTATCAATGTGCCAAAGAGATGTCATGGGAGATGAAGGAGGCTGGGGTGATAAGAGATAGTTGTAGCCCCTGGGCAGCTCCTCTAGTCCTGGGTAAAATGAAGGATGGTACAATGAGAATGTGTGTAGATTACAGGCAGAGTAACAGCGTAACACATAAGGACAGGGCCGGCGTCTGCACCCGGCGTGCCCGGGCAAGTGCTGGGGCCCTGGCGTGACTCAGGGGCCCACCGCTGCCCACCCGTATTGCGCTGTTATTATTATTTCACCAGCGCGGTACGGTGCCTTAATTGATCCCGTCACTTCTAGTTCCTTTGCAGTCCATACTGTGGAACACATAGAAGAGGCGCCCCCCCGCTCTGCCCCTTCCTCTCCTCTTCTTTTGCGGTCCACACTGTGGAACGCAAAGGAATCAGAAATGACGGGCCAGTCGTCAGCACACGGGCCCTGGTCTGGCAGGTAGTTTAGAGCAACCGTGAGCTAAAATGTAAGTGTGACTGAAAGGCACATACACATTTGTTGTATCCACGGAAACCGCTTTTGGGAAAAGTTCTTTTTGTATAGGAGCCTAGTGGGGGTCTAGTGCCGAGGTTCTCAGGGAAAGAAAGACAATGCAACCCATACAATAAATGCAAAGAAAGGAGATTTTAAGAAGAAATGCTCCACAATCAGTGAATTGGTTATAATATTGGCACAACATTTACCTTGTCATCATAATTTTTTGGACAAAGAGCTATTAACTAATCTATAGAATATAGTAAAATTGCAACACCACAAGTTGTTCACAAGAATAGTTTGCAAAATGCTGGTCTTTAGTCCCTAAGAGATGAAATTTAATAAAATCATATAGTAATATTAATAGTATATTAAGATCGTCGAACGATAAAACAAGCTGAGCGTGCCGTCACAGCCATCTAAAAGAATGCCACTAAAAAGAAAATCAGCATTCAGTGCTTCATATTTTGGACTCCCCTCGCCTCATTGAAGTTAATGGCTCTGCCGGTGGAACGTAGAACACTGTTTTTTTGGGTATTGAGAGAGGCCCTCAACAGAATACTGGACAGAGACCACCATTTGGTATGAATCTGGCATTACTTCTTCCATATATTATACATATTAATATGCAGGTCCTGTTTCTCAAAATTAAGGACTCATTCAGACATCACTGAAAATCAGTCTGCGCACAAACCGAAATGCAAAGACTGGTCACACCTGTCTTGACTGGAACGCCGCACCCTTATAGGCATATAGGAGTCTGCCGAATTCAGGTCAAGAGACCCCACGGCCAGTCCGTGCATTGTGGACAATGTGCAGTCTACAGTATTTTCACAGTCATATGGCATGGAGTTTTTGACATTTTATTGGTGTTTATTGCGCAAGAAAATCCTCATGAACGTTTCAAAACTACTTGAATGGAAGAGGCAGCACTTGGGGGAGAGACAGCACATAGGAGGGGAGAGGCAGCACATAGAGGGGGAGTTACAGTGCATGGGGGGAGGGACAGAATAAGAGGGATTATATCTGTGGAAGAGATGTATGTGTATATATACATATATATATACTTTATATTACAGTCTGCAACATTGATAATATGATGTATTTACACATAGAGCAGTGTATGTTAAAGGGGCCCCACTAAGACTCTTTTGCCGGGTCCCACAAAAACCTGGAGCCGGCCCTGCATAAGGATGCATACCCATTACCCAGAGTTGAAGAATCATTGGGTGCATTGAGAACTGCTAACTACTTTTCCACCTTAGAACCTACCAGTGGGTATTCCCAGGTTCCTGTAGCAGAGGCGGACAGAGAGAATATAGCGTTTGCCACGCCAATGGGCTTCTGTGAGTTCAACTGCATGCCATTCGGACTCTGTAACACATCAGGAACATTACAAAGGTTGATGGAGTGCTGCCTGGGGCACAAGAACTTTGAAACCATCTTACTGTATCTAGAGGATGTCACAGTATACTCCAAGATGTATGAAGACCAAGTGGAGCACTTGGCAGAAGGGAACCCAGAGAACTACAGCTCGTTCAAGTTAGAGTTCCTAGTCGTAGTCTGGGCGGTCGCAGAATGTTTCAAACATTACCTGGCTGCAGCAAAGTTTACCATCTTCACGGACAACAATCCGTTGACTCACTTGCAGACAGCAAAGCTCGGTGCACTAGAACAGCGCTGGATGGCCTGATTGTCCAATTACAACATTACCATCAAGTACCGGGCAGGCCACAAGAACGCCAACGCCTATGCATTGTCCAAGATGCCCCATTTACAGGATGCGGGGGACAGGCAAACTTCATATAATTGAAGGAAGGATGAGTGGACAATTGTACCGAGACATTCATGATAAAAATCTGCTTCCATCTACCAGGATGATGAAGATGAAACGACATTTCACAAGACAATGATCTCAAACACACCGCCAAGAGAAAGACAATAAATCTGCAAGAATGGCTGAGCCGATCACTGGAGCTGAATCCAATAGAAATTGTCTGGAAGTAACTAAAGCTCATAATTCATAGAAGGAGCAACCTTACATGTCGACTGGTGGCTTATCTATGGAATAACAATGTCCAAAATCACGTTTCTGAGTGTTATCACCCTCGACCATTACTTGGCCGTTGCCTCCATGTCACAGTGTAGTGAATACTGATGAGGGAATGGCAGTTACGGGAAGGGTGACTAGGGAAGACTAGTCTGACCCTAGTCTAGGAACCCTGAATGGCCCTGATTCTGAAGGTATCTCTGATGGTGAGAAGGTTCGGGCCTCCAGTCTCTCCCTAACCTCCTCCACCAGCCCTGCGTTATTCACCCCCCCTCACCTCCCTCCACAGAACTGGGATACAGCAACTCCAAAAGAAAGGACCTCAGCCACACAAACACACAACACTGCACAGCACGGTTTCCAGGCATAGAGTGAAACTCTATCAGCAGCACCACTTGATGGAAGGAGAGGCTACTTAAAGGCTAGGGGGAGGGGAGTTCAAGTGAGACACACATTAACCCCTCAACTAGCAGTTGAACCTAATAGTGAATGCAGTTCTGGAGCACAACACATGAGGCCAGGACCTTCACAACTATCAACCATGCAGCTCATAAAGACAAATACATACACAGCAGCATCCAGCAAAGTCAGCGCCAACTAAGCGCGTGACACTCCATGAATGTTAAATTGTTGGCCATATAGGTGGGTTTGGCCCAAATTAGTCCAAAGTGTACAGCAAGAGGTGATGGTATATGCGGGCACCTTACATTTACAGGGAAATGAACGGCCGACGTACCTTGATTTCCAGGCAGCCCTTGCTTCGGAGTCTTGACGGTGGTGCTCGATCGGTAAAGCCTAGTCCAGGCAAAATTATTCGGTAGCACTGAAGAAAACCACGGCACACTCCTGGGACATAAAATACTCCTTTATTCCAAACAAATATAAAAACTGGTGCACAATGCCAGAGTAGCATAGGAGAAGGGAGACGAGCGGGTGTCAGGACAACAGCTGTTTCGTGGTTGGACCTCTTGAAACACAAATGCACAAAACAGCTGTTGTCCTAATACTTGCTCGTCTCCCCCCTCGCTACTCTAACACTGTGCACCAGTTTTTATATTGATTTGGAATAAAGGAGTATTTCATGGCCCAGGAGTGTGCCCCGGTTTTCTTTAGCGCTATTGATTAATCCAAAGTGTATGGGGCCTTAACTGTACACCACCCATTAGTTATAGTAGCTTATTTTTGTGCCACAATTTTAGAGCATTTTTATGGCGTAATGTGTTTCATGTTCATCCCTTTGTCAAACAAATCTCAAAGTAAATCTGATGCAGTTAATAAAGATAATTTTTTTCGAAAATGATGCCTGAATTGCGGTGCATTTATCTTGATGAATACCCATTTTCCAGGAGTGCTGCAGTAATAATGTATTTATCCAGTTAAGCACATATAATCCTTTATCAGAATGATGACAGTAATGATAATGTTCATCATGAGCATTCGCTATCTCCCGCAATAAATGTATGTTTGTAGAAGAGCACATCAGCTCTACAATCAGCCAGATTCTACTAAAATAACAATCTTACGGCCAACCATACTGTCAAATTAGTGCCATTTAGTTGGAAAAGTCTTTATAAATATCATTTATATCTAAATCTGTGCCAACAAGAGATGCAGCGCTCCACATGGCACAGGCCTCGCTGCTCCTGATTCAATTTCTCAGATATTTCTCCTGTTAACACAATGTTTGACGAGAGTTGGCAAATGTGCACATTACAGCATCGTACACCAGATGGACTCTAATCCTATTATGATCAGTTACCTAAAAAAAAATTATCCAGATCCTGTCCTTGGTAATTATATTATCCAAGAACTCTGGGTAGACGCTGCGACATGGACTCAAGGAGACTGCCACCATGGTGTCTCGTACCTCTTAGACTTGTGACAGGTTTTGGATCTCGGTCTCGTTTGCTTGATGAGGCTTTTCCCATTAAATGTGTTTTCCTTTCCTTTGGTGCTGCTAGGGTTAATGTCAGTTTTGCTGCTTAGCCACATTGATATCCTCTCCATGTTCTTTCGGTTGGTGAACACCCACCACTCATTAAATAGTCCTTTGTACCAGCAAAGGGAACCGGTTATAGAGATTCCAAGCCATGGAGGAGGAAGGTTATGCCTCTGCAGGTGCCCTTGCCATTTTGTAGGCCAGCTGGTGTAGGCTGTAGTCCCGGTGTCTGACTGCAGCCGTATAGTTGGTGTCATATCCTTTGGTGGTTTTCCCTGTATGTCTCCTTCCTTTTTAAAGTGTGAATGACATTTCATTGGAAAAAAAAACAATACTGCACTGGTTGTTACTGATGGGTCACATAGCAGCTAAGATAAAGCTTTTTTGTGCCATATGAATTATGGCTGCGTGGGTGTGGCCAGCACTGTGTGTGTATTTCCACAGCTTATGAGAGCAGGCTGATAGGGAGCAGTGTGATGTGCCAGCAGAGAAGGGGTTAACAGGGATCCTGACTGAGCTGTGTGGAGTCAGATCAGAAGCTTGTGCCAAGGAAAGAAGAGAGGAGTATACACTGATCCTGACATTCTGACATTGCTTAGCAACTGTGCTGCAATCTGATACATTGACTCTTCACCAGTGTAGGCCATGCACCCTTTCCCTTATATGGTTACATACCCCGTATTCAGCATGAAGACGGACCTGACTGAGAATGAACATGTCTGCTTCACACAGTGCAGTATAGACACATTGTGGAAGGTTTATGAATGGTTTTCAACCATATTTCATTAATAAAGTATATTGGAAAGTTTATTATCACTTGCTCTACATTATTATTAAATAAAAACGTAAACAGTGGTTACACTTTAAGTGTTTATTAACTCAGCGGTGAGACTAGCACTCTCGCCGGCCAGCTCCCTAGTGAGAGGTAAGATCAGGACTAGCAAGGGACTAGGTAACCTGCACGGCGATGGAGTGGAAAAAACCTGTATAGAGTTGCTAGGGAGATCAGGGTACAGCCTCAGGTGAGTGGGGGAGCTGTCCCTTTCACCATTCCCTACCGTCAGGGCCCACCGTTATTGTGTCCCCTTGTTTGTGGCAGAGCATGTCGGGGGTTTCCTCGGTACTGCAGGAACCCAGGTAGTCACAGCTTGACAGCCACATTGTTTTCACACCTGAGTAGCTGCATTATAGAGTAAGGTTGATCTTCCAAATTATCAAAGAAAAATCAACAGCAAGAACGTGAATCCATGATTGACTTTTTGTAATTTATGAAAATGCAGACCTAACGTTTTAGTTGAGTTTCCATTATTAAAGGTGTTGGATGCTCAACAGTGTGAAAAGTTGGCCACAAAATGGAAGCATTCTCATGCATCTGTAGAAGGCCGGTCTCGCATGTCTCATATTTATGGTCTGATTGTAGATTGCGATGTCCAGAAAAGCCACAGGTCTCTTAAGCTGAACTCAACAAACTCATACATGCCTTTATTGAGTTCAGGTCAAGACACCCATGGCCGTCTAGAAATGGTGGTCTATACACAGACCATGAAGCTTGGACATGTGAATGCAGCCTAATCCAGATAGCCACTAATGAAACCAAATGGGGTATACTTATCAATGCAGTTTAGCCAGCCAATATTCAACTTTCAAACCCTTTTGTCTGGAAAATGTAGTGAAGATGTGGTTTACCAGTTGCATAAACGCACCCACATTGATGAAGACCGTGCCTACTCCATGGGAAATGATTACTGATGCACCATATTAGTAGATACAATCCGGTGTGTATTAGGGTACCTTTTACACGTCGCAACATTGCATGCAATTTCACTTGCAACTTACTGGTTGCAGTGAAATCATGGACACATTGTTCCATTTGAACACAGCAACAAAATGGAACAATGTGTCCATGATTTCACTGCAACCAGTAAGTTGCAAGTGAAATTGCATGCAATGTTGCGACGTGTAAAGGTACCCTTCTAGTTAAAAACCGGCAACCAGAACGACACAGCAACAATATATATGCATTTAATTTAAAGGGGTCATCTTGACTAGAATGAAAAATCAGCACTCACCCAGTGTAAGTGAAGACCTGTGTATCTCCTAATGCACACACTGTGGCAGCAAGGATTCATCAGCTTCTGCGCCGAGAATGGCGGTCAAGAATGTTCTATGCATGCTCCTGGTCAAAACCGAATAGTGGGAGCAGCCTTGCTCAGTACAAGTGCATTGAGTGAGGCCACTCCCACTAGTCGGATTTGGCCAGAAGTATGTTTATACACACTTGACCGCCATTCCCGACGCTGACGCCGATAAATCCTTACAGCGCACAGTGTGCGCTAGGAGGATTCACAAGTGTAGAGTCACACTGAGTAACTGCAGATTTTTCATTCTAGACCGGATGACTCCTTTGAAGCCCTGAACTTTGTATACTCAAGCGTTCAGTGGGCAGTCCTACCGAGACCCTAACTAAAATGTCTCTCTCTGGATTAAAAATATACATGTCCGGGCACACGACCATTCATCTTTCTTTTTAGCTGGATCCTATCCGCCCACATGTGTAGATTTTTAATCAAGATAGAGGAATGTTAAGTTTAGGGTCCTAATAGAGAGATGCACCTTGATGTGGTTATTGGGATCACATGCATTGGCCATTACATAAGCAAAGTATCTGATTTTTTTCATATATTCTTATAGCAGTAATGCAATACTAGAGTCTCCTTATTTAATGTTTGAATATTTTAACTTTTTAGAGTGCTGCTGTATGTATTTTTGTAGTTATATTGTGTTTGCAGCTGGCTCCTATTCACACCTATTAGAGGTGTTGGTCAGTCTTTTTGAAAAATGAACAGTATATCAATCAGTTCCTCCTGCTTTATGACCTCAAGCCTGCAGATCAGATGCTGTCCCGCAGGTATCCCATGCCTTGAAGACTTGTGACAAGTTTGAGCTCAGAGTCTCTTTGCCTTCAGAGACTTGGGATATTAAACATGTTTTTGCTAATATCAGTTTGCTGCTAGCAGCGTTGATTAGCTCTCCTTCGTTTTTCGGTTGGTGTCCACACCCCTCACTTTTAAATTGTCCCTTGTCCCAGCGGTGGGCGCTGGTTATAGAGAATCCACACTTTATTACAAGCCAGTGAGGAGGAAGGTTGCTCTGCAGCTGGAGCTTTTACTGTCTTGTAGGCAGCTGGTGAAGGCTGCAGTCCTTGTCTCTGACTGTAGCCGAGAAGTTGGTGTTCTATACTTTAGTTATCCCCCTGTTTGTCTTCTTTCCTTGGTGTTTCATTAGTTCAGCGGTAGGACTAGTGCTTTTGCTGGCCATCTCACTAGTGAGAGTGAAGTTAAGGCTAGCTAAGTATCCTGCTCTGCGTCAGGGTGAAAGAACCCATATAGAGGAGACATGTGAGTGCAGGAGATGTTCCATCCCCCGTTCCCCAATGTCAGGGCCTACCATTATTTTTGTGTCCCTGGTGTTCCCTTGTTTGTGGCAGCGTAGGTCAGGGGTTCCCCGGTATCCCAGGTAGTCTTGGTGTAATATGATGTAGGATTACTCAGGGATCTATTAGCAATTTGGAGCACAGACAAGACACTGAAACCAAAGTTTTAAGGTGAACAAGTCTATAATTATCACACGTGGCAGATAAAGTTAAGTGGAGCAAGAGTAAGATCATTAAACAGGTAGATATAGAAAGTCTCAAGAAATAGTTGTCAGAAATAATAAACTCCCAGAGGTCTGGGAATGAGAATCCACAAAAAAACAATTCCAAACACTATTTAGAGCAGCTTTTAAAAAATCCCTATGTCCAGAGTGCTGCACACAAACAACAGTTCAGTAAGTGCTGGCAAGGCACACGAGGCTTACTGGACACAGGACCAGGTGAAGACAGCAGCAGTCAGGGGGGCGAAGCACAGGCAGCTGGAAGTAGGAGAGTAGCAGGAGGCAGGTGAGATTTGCTGGAGTCCAGAGGTAATTGCTGGAGAAGCCGAAGCGGATCAGCAGGAGGTGGAACAGACTGATCCAGCACTGGAGCCGGGGATTCAAACGGAATACTCGAGCATAGATGGTAGGCTGAGGTTTATAAAGGCAAAGGGGAGGATCACATGATCAGGAGCGAAGCTGGAGACACCATTGTGCAAAGGGGCAAAATGCACAGAATGTCCATAGAGTTCCAAAGTCCTAAGGCTAGCTTCACATCACAGTTTTTGTCTGTCCGTGTAGATCTTGTTTTTTGCAGGACCACCTGGACAGAAGCGGACAGGACAGAATGTATGGAAAATGGTGCAAAATATGGTCCTGGATCCTGTTTTTTACAGTGTTCGTTTTTGTACAGAAATGCAGAGAATGCAAGAGAATTCCCTGCACAGATTTCTGCTTTCAGGATGACTCGTCCTTGGCGGGGACCGTGGGGTACTCAGAACCAGACCCTCTTGTCGACATTTGAGCTGCTGGGTGACCCGATCCATGATCCCCTTGTAGGGCAATCAGTTAAAAAGGGGAAGTTTAAAAAATGGCTAAAAGAACAATAAAAGCAAAAATAAAAGTTTTGTCGTGACGCCACCCGTGGGATGCGGCCGGGATAGCCATTTCTGCAGTTGAGACCTCTGAGGATGATGGAAGTAGCAGCGAGGATGGTTCAGCTCTCCACAGGAAGAGCGGGTCCCCAGGGCAATCGTATAGTCTGTGAATGTCATTTGGGGAATGCTAGGCCACCGGGGCTGTACTGGCTGTTGGAAGGGATCAGGAACACTTTCAGGCAGGCTCCTGCTTCCGGCTCGCCGAATCAGTCTACCTCTCCTCAGGCGCAGAAATGGCAGTCTCACACAGTGCTGAGCTTCAACCCGGTTTACTTTGCTTTCTCTGCAGATGTTCAATTTACAACACAGTGCAAAGGCGGCTCTGGTAGTCTCTTAGCAGCCAGGATGGCTCGTCCAGATCACCCCCTTTTGTGTTCCTTTCATGGGCCTCTCTCTGTCAGTCTCTTCTGCACGCAAAGCTACCATCTGGCAGTCACAGGCTTTTGGTGGGTAACCTGCCTGGTCCCCGAGCATTTATATGGCGGTCTTCTCGTCGCTGGGTTTTGGGTTGTGGGACATAAAGACCCCCGCACCTTGTCGGGTTTCGTGGTTGGAGCTTGGAGCGTCCTGCCCACCTCAGAGCCGGCACCCTGGTTTCTGCCCCAGTCCTTTAGCTTTCCTGCCAATTCGGTTACACAAATGGATAGCTCACTGTGTGCACCCCTACAACTCCTTCTGTGTCTCTCTACGGTCTGCAGCCTGGGTTCCGGACAAGCCTCATGGTGGTACAGGCCGCCGGGTCCGTGTCCTTTCAGTCTTGTGTAGTGATGGTATTCTCTCCTCTTCTCTTGACTCGACTGCTTGACTGAACTTGACTGACTGACTAACTAACTTCCTGTGGTGGTTTCTGGTTTTGTTTCCCTCCTTCCTGACTGTTTCCTGTCTAAATTTCCCACCCTCCACTTGTCTCCTCCTGCCATCCCATTGCTGGGCATAGAGTCCCTAGTCTTGGGATCGGAGTGTGTTGGTTGTGTGTTTGGGTGACTAGACTTACCGATCCCGGTTGCTGCGCCTTCTAGTGGCGACTGGTCCACAGGGGCGCCACAAGGACCATGGAAAGCATTCTGAGCAGGCGCAATACGAAAAAAACAGATCTGGGAAACGATTCTGTTTTTCCCTGGATCTGGCTCTCATAGACTCACATGTTCAGTGCGACGGACCACACCCGATTAGTTTCTGGACGGTTTTGTCCGGATTTTTCACCAGAGCCCAAAAACGTTGTGGTCTCCGATTTTGGGGGCGGTGAAAAACCGGACAAAAAAAGATTCCTGAACTGAAATAGCAAAACTGGATAGCCAAATAGGACCAATCCGGCACCATAGGGATACATGGGAGGCAAAAACGGATCCTGTTCTGTCATGATGGTGTGGAGCCAGCCTAACACATGGCATAGTAGATGCCATCTTTAACATGGCAAGTTCCATTTAACGACATGCACTTGTAATATATAGATCTGAAATAACCAAGGGGTGGTGATGTTGTGTAGCATTTTCACTGCATGGGGCACATAACAGTTATTGATCTTTGCAGTGGCGGACCTTGACCCCAGGGGGCCCTGGCCGTGTTGAGGAGCGGGGGGGGGGGTAGTGGTGCAGCCATGCTGAGGAGCGGGGGCTGGCGGCCGTCGGCGCGGTACTTGTACTTGCGGCACCATGCGCCTCTCTATCATATTAACCTGCAGGCATGATTATTACAGGCTTCGTAACAGAATGATCAAATCGTGCAAGTGAGGACACAGGACAAACCTGACGCCCTGAGCCGCGCCGTTCCCGGGAGCCGGAGGGGCAGAGGAGAGGAGGGGCGGGATCAGGCAAGGGAATCAGGAAGCTTTCTGCTTCCCTTGCGTGACTCTCCTCTCCTCTGACGTCGGGTTACGGGGGCGGGTGGGGGCCCCCCTTCAGGCTTGAAGGGGCCCCCTAGCCGGTCGGGGCCCTGGTGCAGCTGAACCAGCTGCACCACGATAGTTCCACCCCTGGATTTTTGGTCGATTCCTCATCAATGCAATGTTTTTTTTCCTTTTGTCTCCAGGAGGTTAATATGGCATAAAATCTAAACACCGTTCACTAGATTTCAGGACACGTTTCTGTAGGGGATCCTGTCTGACCTTTCACAAGCTCGTGTACAATAAAGAGAGCGGCACAAACAACTAGTGTTGTGTTCAGGGGCACAACAGACAAACGGAGCACAATTCATGTCAGCAACGTTGAATAAATGACTGGGGAGTCGAGCTGTAATTATTTCACAAAGTCACCGACTTGACATTTGGAAAAGCGCGGAGAAGGTGAATATAGATTAGTGGTGGTGGATGGGCAGCCGGCTGTGGAGACTCCGGAGCTGGAGGATTAATTTATTTCTCACTTTAATATAATTACATCCTATGAGAAGGATGAAGGCGCATTTACTACAGCGTTTAACTAAATTTCCCTTTTATGTTATCCATCTTTCCGCACCGTGAAATGTTCCTCAGTGCAGCGCCACTTTATTTCAGCTGGGGGTGACCGTTACCATTAACCCCCAATCACACAGACACCGATAATTACCCATCCAGTCAATTATAAATAGGTTTTGTAATAATGGGAACAATTTTTCCGGAAGGAAATTGTTGCCATGACAAATAGAAATAAAACTCTTTACGAGAAGGAATTTATGAAAATCTTATTTACTACAAATACAAAGGGTTGAATGAAAAGTAACGCCTCCACCTTCGTAACTTGGGTTTTGATGGGAATATTTTAGCAGATCAAACTCAGAAATGATCCTTAGACTGCTCTTTAATTACTGATATTCACTTTTCCACATAATCACCGGACAATTGGATACACTTCTGCCAACGATGGTCAAGTTTTCTGAAGCCGTAGAAGTCAACACTCTGTTTCCACAACCAGCCTCTCATAGTTCTCTCCACTTTTACATCAACTCTTTCTTTGTCACGCAAGTCAGACGTTCCCGCCTCACCATCTTTAAAAGTACTGGCTCAACAACTAACCAGGCCCACATCAACATGACCACCCTAAACAGCTTGCATTCTCTGATGAATTTCCTTTGGGGTGACTCCTTCTGCTGTCAAGAATTTAAGGACCACACATTGGTTAAATTGCATTGACCGACCATCTGCGCAGGGTTTCATTCTTTACACTGTAACAACACAACCACTCATTGCCAACTGGAGCTGTAGAGGAGAGTCTAATGAACAATCCAGTACCTGCCGCATACCAGTGCTGCCATCTGCTAAGGAGTTACAAAGTTGGAGGCATTACTTTTCATTCAACCCTCACATTAGTTCTTCCTTTTTAGCCTAAATGAAAGCATGACTTTTTTATGTAATTGCAAAAAAAACAGTCATTTTCATCTTGTAAATTTTGAGATGAGGTCTCCATGGATCAGAGTTAGGTTTTTCAGCACTTCAAAAAGATGCTCAATCTGATTGAGAGTTGTGGAATTTGGGGGCCAAAACAAAACTTTGAATGCTTTATTGTGTTCATTAAAGGAGTTCTCTAAGAAATGTGATAAAATAAATCAATTAAATACTTTTAAATATTAAACATTTTTCTAAATACTTTTTATTTAGAATAAAAGGATGATTTATCTAGTGCACTCTGTCAGTATGTTAAAGACTGCAAGCTCCAACTAGCAGCATTCAGCCATCCTAGATTTCAGAGGAAATGCAGGAGGACAATGTCTTGCCGGGTCATTCGGACATCAAGCACGTGGTGCAACACAAGGGTAATAACGGGGATGGTAAAGAAGGAAGGCCCTGGCAATAGGGAGCTCACCTGAGTCTGTACCCTTCACTCCCTAACGTCCCTAGACGGGTCCTTCCCCTAGTCACCGTCACATACCTAGGCCCAGGATCCTAGCAAAGTACAAGACCCAGGCATCCCCACCTTCAGGGGTAATGTTGGGTACTGGAATAAGCTTAGGGATCCCTAATTGGATGGACAACACAGGTGTACGCTGTCCCTTCTACCATTCAGTCACAGTCTTATACTCTTCCTCTGTTTGCTTGCCCTGTTGTGGTTTGCTTAGCAACTTCTCCCCTGGTCCTTAGGAGGTATGGCAAACTTTCGATGCTCTATCAGATAGTGAGGCCCGAGCAGTCATCTCCTAGTTCTGCAGATAGGGATACTCCTATCTGTACAGGTGCTTTTAGGGACTGTGCAGTTGGAGTACTAGTCTGTACAGGAGCCAGTTAGGTGGAGGTGCAGCTACAGAGAGACTGTGGTTTCCCAACCTATGTGTGCATGAGAATTGAAGAGGAGAGAATATGTGGCAATTTCTGATAACCTAATAATGATTCCATGCTAAGGAAATCTTGAAAACTAGATCTATTCAGGGCCGAGAAGCCTGGAGTTCAGGAAACAAAAGTCTAGAGTTTGAGTTTTGATTTTAAATAGAAAAGAACAGTCAGCATTGGATTAATAAAATTATCGATTCATATTTTCCAACAATTTCTTAGTATAAGTGTATAATCATTTTAGAACAGGCGAGAAAATGAAAACAATCATATTAAATGGCGAACACAATAATCTGTCACTTACCTCTCCCATAGATTTCTATCCCAGAATGAAACACTCCAATTCCCAATGTTGAGGTGTATTCATTAATCCAGTACTGTAAGAGAAAAATGGTAAATACTTATTGATAAGTTGATTACACAATAATCTTTCAATTAATCGTCATTAAAAATGAAACGGTTATTCAATCATGTTGTGTAGGGTAATATTGGGAATATGGTTAAATCTAATTATTCAATTTGCACCCTGACACCTGAACCCCTAAACCTAAGCCAGCACCCTGAAATTTGAACATGCATCCTGTAACCTGCAGACTAAAACTCTTTAAAGGGAATACTTCAGCAGGTTTTTGCTATGTAAGCTGATGACAGCATGCTGTAGGGGCTAAAAAAAACAAAAAGCAACTGTGCCTCTCTTATCAAGCTGTGTGCTATTGTTTATATGAACTAAAGGTTTTATTACCTGGTTTATTACCAACACAGGACTATTTTATCCTTTGTATGGCAGTCCGACATGCCCCCTGCTCTTATTGACATCTTACTGTCAATGTACAATCTCAATTGAGAGCCTGGTGTGGGCAGGGGCAGCTCTCTTTCTATAGACATTGTACATCCAAAGCCTGGTGTGGGCGGGGGCAGTTATGTGTCTATAGACATTGTACATACAGAGCCTGGTGTGGGTGGTGGCAGCTCTCTGTCTATAGTCATTGTACATACACAGCCTGGTGTGGGCGGGGGCAGCTCTCTGTCTATAGACATTGTACATACAGAGCCTGGTGTGGGTGGGGTAGCTCTCTGTCTATACACATTGCATATACAGAACCTGGTGTTGGGGGGCAGCTCACACAGCTCTGCTGTGCTTCTAAAACTAAAGGAGTTTTCTGTGATAAAGTAAATAAATGAAATGCTTTTAAATATTAAGCATTTTTCTAAAAACTTTAATTAGCAAAAAGGTGTGCTTTATCCAGTGCACTCTGTCAGGATTACAAAGATGGCAACTTCCATCTAGCAGTGTGCAGCCATCCTAGGTTTCAGGGGACACGCAATAGGATGAGCTGCGTAAAGAGCATCTGCGACACAGACGTTTTTCCTGCACTGCACTAAAACTGTCAGGCTGACTGAGATGAATGTGCACTAAAACTGCCCGACTAATTGAGATGGATGTTCATTTTCAGTCAGCTAAAGAAAGAGGTTTATCTTCTCCTTCAGTCCGCTCTGTTCAGTGTCCTGTCAGGTTGACTGAGCAGAGGAATGTGAGTTTATGATGCTTGACTGGATGCTTCCCTGACCTGTCTCCACTAGATGCTGTTCACACAGCCCATCCCTATGCGTGCCTCCTGAGATCTAAGATAGGCTGCACACTGATACATGAGCATTGCCATTTTTAAAATTCTGACAGAGTGCACTAGATTAAGCATACCCTTTTGCTAAATAAAGGTATTTAAAAATTTAAAAAAATGTTAATATTAAAATGTGTACTATTTATTTGATTACCAAAAGAACTACAGTATCACGCGCACGGCAGTCGGAGATGCCCCCTGCTGTGATTGACACCTCACTGTCAATGCACAATCTCTATAGAGGGGTGGCACGGTGGCTCAGTGGTTAGCACTGCAGCCTTGCAGCACTGAGGTCCTGCTCTCCCAGTGTTTGTGTGGGTTTCCTCTGGGCACCCCTGCCTCCTCCCCCATCTCAAAGACATACTCATAGGATGGTTAGATTGTGAGCCCCAATGGGCACAGTATTCCAAATGTCTGTAAAGTGCTATGCAATTAATAGCACTATGTAAAGGAATAAATATTATTATTATTATTATTATTATTATATATAGAGAGTCTGGTGTGGGCAGGGGCAGCTCTTTGTCTATAGACATTGTACATACAGATCCTGGTGTGGGCGGGGGCAGCTCTGTCTATAGACATTGTACATACAGAGCCTGGTGTGGGCGGGGGCAGCTCTCTGTCTATAGACACTATACATACAGAGCCTGGTGTGGGCGGGGGCAGCTCTCTGTCTATAGACACTATACATACAGAGCCTGGTGTGGGCGGGGGCAGCTCTCTGTCTATAGACACTATACATACAGAGCCTGGTGTGGGTGGGGTAGCTGTCTATAGACACTATACATACAGAGCCTGGTGTGGGCGGGGCAGCTCTCTGTCTATAGACACTATACATACATAGCCTGGTGTGGGCGGGGGCAGCTCTCTGTCTATAGACACTATACATACAGAGCCTAGTGTGGGCGGGGGCAGCTCTCTGTCTATGGACACTATACATACAGAGCCTGGTGTGGGCTGGGGCAGCTCTCTGTCTATGGACACTATACATACAGAGCCTGGTGTGGGTGGGGGCAGCTCTCTGTCTATGGACACTATACATACATAGCCTGGTGTGGGCGGGGGCAGCTCTCTGTCTATAGACACTATACATACAGAGCCTGGTGTGGGCGGGGGCAGCTCTCTGTCTATGGACACTATACATACAGAGCCTGGTGTGGGCGGGGGCAGCTCTTTGTCTATAGACACTATACATACAGAGCCTGGTGTGGGCGGGGGCAGCTCTTTGTCTATAGACACTATACATACAGAGCCTGGTGTGGGCGGGGGCAGCTCTCTGTCTATGGACACTATACATACAGAGCCTGGTGTGGGCAGGGGCAGCTCTTTGTCTATAGACACTATACATACAGAGCCTGGTGTGGGTGGGGGCAGCTCTCCCACCTCTGCTGTGTCTCTAAAACAAAATTCGTGATTGTGTGAGAAATGCTGTAGCCAGTAATCTATGTTATACATCATTGGATTCAGGATTTCGTTGCCTACATTATGTTGCCTTCAGATGAGGTAGCAAAAACCTGCTGCCAGATTCCCTTTGGATGTACACTAGACCTGTAAACATTTCTTGGTTTTTGCCAAGTGAGTGGAAGAACAGAACTCAGCAGTGGCCTCTAAACACTTCATCTGCTGGCCGAGCTGATATTAACTAATTGGTGAGGGTACGGGTGTCAGACCCCACTGATCCCACATTGATGTCCTATGATCATGTGAGATATGCCCAGTTATAACGCAGTGTGTTGATTATCTGCCATCTGAGCAGAATGTTTTTCACCGAACTATTGTTTGTCCACATCACACCTTTACAGTGAACGTCTTAATGTTCTTCAGATTCACCTTTCTCAATAATCCAAGGATAAGGCTATGTGCACACTGGCCGGGTTTTGGGCGGTTTACCTGTGTAAACCGCCGGTTTGTTTACATTAGTTTTATGTAAATTTATGTTAATCCAAACCGGCGTTTGGATTAACATTAAAACCAATGTAAACCGACCAAGGCTGTGCACACTCCGGCGGTTTACACGGCCTCATCCGTTGCTAACCCGCAGGTTTCCCAGCGGGTTAGCAAAGAATGAGCTTGTTCTATAAAACGGCGGTTCTGCAGCGGCTGCAAGCAGAATCATGTGCTGCTTCCAGCCGCAGCAGACCCGCCGCCGAGAACCCGCTGTGCAACCGCCGGATCCCGCCCGTCACCCGCCCGGCTCCCGCCGCACATACCCGCCAGGAAGCCGGTGGACGGCGCCGGAGCTTCCTGGCGGGTTCCGCCCAGCCGCCACCGACCAACCCGCCGGCAAGTGCGCACATAGCCTAATGAAAATGTCATTTACTGGAGTTCGGCCTCTAGGAGATTATGAACTAGAAGTGAAAATTATACAGAGAATTCAATACAGAAGGTTACTAACCTGGATATGTTCTGTTAGTGTTCTACCAACATTTTACATTTGTAGGTTGTTTTTTTTTGCAACTATTGAAACATACAGTACAGACCAAAAGTTTGGACACACCTTCTCATTCAAAGAGTTTTCATGACTATGAAAATTGTAGATTCACACTGAAGGCATCAAAATTATGAATTAACACATGTAGAATTATATACTTAACAAAAAAGTGTGAAACTACTGATAATATGTCTTATATTCTAGGTTCTTCAAAGTAGCCACTTTTTGCTAGAACTGCAAACCTAAGACCTTCCAGTGAGAAGTTATGACCCATCATACATTTTTGGATTTCCAGCTAGCAGATCTAGGGGTGTGAGTAAGCCCATCCAGGGGACAGGGAAGGGAGTGACTGATCAAGGGGTTATCTACAAGTGAAAGGAAGTAGTCATGGTTGTCTTCTATGGAGGTCATGCCATGCATCGTGTTGGAAGTAATTGAAAACTCCCTGGCACCACACACCTCTTATGTGGCTGCCAGAAACAAGTCTTCCCATCTAAACTGGAAACTGACTTATGTATGTCTGATTATACCTATATGCTATCTGAGCATTGTATATGTATATTGCTTGTGTGTATATAGTGTTTTGTCTAGTGTGCCCTGAAGGCGATTAAATATATAATTTAATCCTGGGTTGCTCTTTTATCCCAATCCGCAAATCCACACATTTGTGTTCTCAGTTTACCATTACATGCTACTGTGGCTGGTTTCTGGCCTGATATCCCATTAATGGATTGGGTTTAAATCCAAGGAGGAACTGGTGGCAGCCCTATTTCTCTGGAGCTAGTGAACGAGGCTTGTGAGTGAGTGTAGTGCCATGCTGGATGTTGCATGGATCACCCTCTCGCACGTTGCGTGCCTCCCTGTGCCCATGTGGACAGGGGGTGTCTATTCTCATCTTGCATATCCCCAGGGATTGTGGAGCATCACATTTTCTCGGATTATGATGAGACATTATCGCTAGTGGCGTAACATCAGGCCCAGGGGCCCCGATGCGAAAGCTGCAATGGGGCCCCCAATTATTGGAAATCTTTAATAGTATTAGTTGTTATCTATAGGGCAAACAGACTTTTGGGGCCCCCCTAGGCTGCAGAGCCCAGGTGCGATCGCAACCCTGCACCTATTGTAGTTACGCCCCTGATTATCGCATGACCCTGAGGTATTAAATACGTCAGGGCATGGCTGCGAGGTGTCGTTCAACATGGGGAATGAGAAGGGTTTGTTCTAATAGTGGACAATCCCTTTAATGCCTATGAATCTGGAATGAGACCTCATAGAAGCTCCTGTAGGTGTAATGTGTAGGTGTCCCGATACTTTTGTTTATACAGTGTATAAGTGTTTGCTCGATCTCTGATGTGCCCTCGGCACAGCGGCTACGCTTCACATATCAGCAGTGAAATTAAAAAGTCACCCATGCTAAAAGAAATATCATCACACAGTGATAGCTGGTGGAAAGTCATTTATCAGTGTTTCGGAAATGCAGAGCAGGTGCTATGACTGTATCCCTATCAGGGAGCACCAGACCATAAATCTTGGCGCGCCGTGGTGATGTGTCGTCATCGGGGCTGATTGCGCTGCCTTACTGAGTATTCTACATACTGATGAATAATACAGGATTATGTTGGGCTTTATGGTACCTTGTAATGTTTTATCTATTAAAAATAATCCATGAAAAACTAGGCAACAAAAACACACTATGCTCGTCACTATCACAGAGTCAGAGCCGCATGTCAGATCACAGTGAAGAGAAGACGTAGAACTTAATTTCTCCATCTTCACCATTGTCTGTGTTCACATAAATCGGACTCCACTTGGATGACATTTGAGTACAGTCCAATGAATTACAAGCGTCCATAGACTTCAATGGGGGCGCACCATCCGATGTGTGCTACCATTTTTTTTTTTGCATGCCAAATTGTCAAGTGAAAAAGGCGCTGTACGGCACTGCTCCACAGTATAATATTGGCCTGAACAATATATTATAATACATCAGACAGCACTCAGCTGTGTTATATGATCATGAGTGAGCCCAAAGACTCTATATAGATCAAGGTGTGGCATCGAAACGAACGCGACTCAACTTTGCTCCCGTTCCCTCCACAGCGGCCCTGTCCAAAAGGCGTTAGTTTCCGCACTTTAGATCAGGGCTGCATCCTTACAACTCACACAAGGAGAAATCCCAAGTTATGGGGGGGGGGGGGGGTGTTCTTTCTTTTGGGTGTTGCTGCCTGTTTATGACTTGTCAGCATCATACAGGTAGATGAAGTGCAAACTATCTGATAATGCCCACTTGGACCTAAAAGGAGAGTTAACTCATTGGGTGCCAAATACTTTGATTACTAATATCCCCGTATCCTGGAAGGCAAAGAAACCCCCCCACCCCAAATGGTTGCTTAATGTATGTTGTGCTGATAGCTCCACACATTTATAATGATGATTACCCTCTACAGTGTTCATTTCATATATTTCATGAGACAAGTACAAAAATGTTTATTTGAATAAAAGTTCTATTATTATTATTATTATAGCGCCATTTATTCCATGGCGCTTTACATGTAAAAAAGGGGCATATATAGGCAAGTATAATAATTATCAACAATGCAAGGCACAGACAAGAGTACAAGGTACAAGAGGAGAGAGGACCCTTGCCTGCACGCGAGGGTTCACAGTCTACAGGGATGGGTGAGGATACAGTAGGTGAGGAGATAGGACCCTGCCCCGAGGGCTCACAGTGTACAAGGGATGGGTGAGGATACAGTAGGTGAGGAGAGAGGACCCTGCCCCCGAGGGCTCAGTCTACAAGAGATGGGTGAGGATACAGTAGGTGAGGAGAGAGGACCCTGCCCACGAGGGCTCATAGTCTACAAGGGATAGGTGAGGATACAGTAGGTGAGGAGAGAGGATCCTGCCCACGAGGGCTCACAGTCTAAAGGGGATGGGTGAGGATACAGTAGGTGAGGAGAGAGAACCCTGCCCATGAGGGCTCCTAGTCTACAAAGGGTAGGTGAGGAGAGAGGACCTTGCTCACGAGGACCCACAGTCTACAAGGGATGGGTGAGGATACAGTAGGTGAGGAGAGAGGACCCTGTCCACGAGAGCTCACAATCTCTACAGGGGATGGGTGAGGATACAGTAGGTGAGGAGGACCGTTCCGGCAAAGGCTCACAATCTACAAGCGATGGGTGAGTATATAGTAGGTGAGGAGAGAAGACCGTGCCCACGAGGACACACAGCCTACAAGGGATAGGTGAGGATGTAGTAGAAGAGAGTAGAGCTGGTTGTACGGCAGTTTTGTGGACATGCGGCACTTTAGTCGACAGTGTGTTACTGCAAGTTATAGGCTTTAGACTTGTCAGAAGAGGCGGGTCTCCAGGTTCCTTTTGAAGATTTCCACAGTTGGTGAGAGTCTGATGTGTTGGGTAGAGAGTTCCAGAGTATGGGGGAAGCACGGGAGAAATCCTGCATGCGGTTGTAGGAAGAAGAGATAAGAGGGAAGGAGAGAAGGAGATCTTGTAAAGATCCGAGCAGATAAGTACTGGGAGACCATGTCACAAATGTATGGTGGAGACTGGTTGTGGATAGCTGTGTATGTTCGGGTTTTGAATTGTAGTCAATGGGCACTGGGAAGCCAGTGAAGGGATTAGCAGAGGAGAGAGGCCAGGGAGTAGCAGGGTTACAGGTGGATTAGTCAGGCAGCAGAGTTTAGGATAGTTTGTAAGGGTGCAAGAGTGTTAGAAAGGAGGCCAGAGGGGAGGAGGTTGCAGTAGTCGAGGCAGGAGATGATGAGGGCATATACTAGTGCTTTAGCAGATTCTAGATTAAAGAATGATTGGATGCAGGAAATATTTTGGAGTTTAAATCAGTAGGAGGTGGCAAGGGCTTGGATAGGATGCTTGAAGGAGAAAGCAGAGTCCAGGGATTTCCTGAGGCACCAAGCATGTGGGGCTGGGGCGAGTGAGCAGTGACTTTGGTGGATAAATCTGGTGGAGGGGTGGAGTGAGATGGGGGAAAGATGATGAAGTTTTAGAAATCGAGCAAAAAAGGATGAAATAGAGGATATATTTTTTCCTTTCCTAGCCATTTATAATAAATAAATGCCCTGTCAAAAGTCACTTGTTTTCTGATCTAGACCTTATAGTGATGTTCACAAGCTGTGGAACATTTCTGCTATGGATTTTGTTAAAAATCCAGAACAAATGAAGAATAAAATCCACCTGTATAACGTGTGGATTTCCCCTACTCTGTGAATGCAGAAGGAAAGTGTCACATGCTACAGTGTGTACAAGCTTCTAGGTTGCAATCCTAGGATTATGGTTTATTACCTTTATGTTTATTTTATTGTTTTGCAATACTTCGCCCAGAGAGGACAGTTTGCAAGGATATTTGGATTAAAAATTCTCTGTTCTATTTAATAGTTTTTACTAGGCTGTTGCCTTGGCCATATGATGTATGTGTGAACACTACCTATCTCGTGTTTAATCCTTGATATACAGCACACTCCCCACTCCTTGATGCTAGGAAAAATCGTTACCCAGGTGCGTTTATGGGCTGTCTCCGTGCTCCCGGTAATAAAATCGGTGTAGGGCTAGGGTATACAATAATTCCATAACTCTTTATAAAATTATGTCTTCTGTCTGTCTGAACATTGCATGTGAAGCCTGAACTCACAGCAGGGGGCTCAACCTGTTAGAAAATAAAGGTGCTGTCACACAGCACGATCTGGCCAGCGATGTCGGAAGCGATGCGGGCGGTGACATCGCTCACTGGGCTGGGCTCAGTCCAGCGAGCGATCCTCAGCAACGCTGCGGTATAGGCTGGATCGCCGCCAACATCGCTCTGGTGATGTCACACGGCGCGATCGAGCCTTATCGCAGGTCGCCGGTTGACAGGTTTACGGTTCTTCCCGTAAACCTGTCAAACTGCAACCAGCGATAAAACGCGGTCGCGCCGCTCATTTACACAGCGCGACGTCGCTAGCGACATCCCTGATACGTCACTTTTTCGGCGATGTCGCTAGCGACGTCGCCAGGTGTGACACCACCTTAACTCTGTCCTAGCTATCTACTGTTGGAGGTGTGATTTTTTTCTTTGCAACCTGTGCAGCTGGACTTTCTGCTGACCCAGATGTCCTGTTTCAGTTTCCCACTCTTATTAATAATAATAATAATAATAATTTATTCATTTATATAGCGCTATTAAGTCCATAGCACTTTACATACATCAGTAATGCTGTCTCTCTTGGAGCTCACAATCTAAACATCCTATCAGTATGTCTTTACAATGTGGGAGGAAACTGGAGTGCCCAGAGGAAACCCACGCAAACACGGGGAGAACATACAAACTCATAGCAGATGTTATGCTTGGTGGGAATTGAACCCAGGACTTCAAGACCCCAGTGCTGCAAAGGCTACAGTGCTAACCACTTGAGCCACCGTGCTTGCCCATATTAGGAGGTTTAATACTGCTCATGCGGATATAATACAGTGAGTGACAGGACATTATATCTCCCATATTCTTCACACCAGCGTTAAAATGAAAAATACTTAACCTCACCTCCCATGTCAATGCCCTCCCAGCGGTGCTGACACTCGCTCCCATGGGGCTTGCGTGAGGTTTTTAAGTCACATTAGCCTTGTGTCCAGTTGATGCTGGCATCTTTCTCCCCACTTGTGGCCAGCTGCAGCTGTCACTCCCTTTTGATTAATTATATGTCCAAAGACGGGGAGAGAAAAGCCGGCGTTGATTGAGCTCGGGGCTCATGTGACGTAACAACGTCACATGACCCCGAGAAAGTTAGTGTCAGGGCTCACAATCTCTATTTTAGCTCAACCCAAGGCAAAAGTGTTCAATAGGGTTGAGGTCCAGTTTCTGTGTGGCCAGTTAGGTTATTCCACACCAAGCTACCCCTACCAATCATGAGTAGAAATGGTTTAAGCGGTTCTTTGGTAGAGCGCTGAGATTACACGAACACAATTATCTCCAATCTCTATCTTTATTATTTAAAAGATGATGCTCCAAACTCCAACCCACAACATGTTTCGACGTGGCAAACACGTCTTCCTCAAGCGGATCAAGCGGAGGAAGACGTGTTTGCCACATTGAAACATGTTGTGGTTGGAGTTTGGAGCATCATCTTTTAAAGAATAAAGATAGAGATTAGAGATAATTGTGTTCGTGTAATCTCAGCGCTCTACCGAAGAACCGCTTAAACCATTTCTACTCGTATACATCTCCCTTCGGGGAAAGCGGTCTAACAGAGCTGCAGAGGAAAGGACCTGATTGACGTCGTCCGGCCTGGCTTCGGAGTGAGCACTTGATCGGCACTTGATCGGGAGCTGAGAGGATCAAGGACACGAAGGAAATACAGGTCTGGGGCTGGCAGTCTGAGCCATAACACACGCTCACATTCTGGTTGTGCGGAACTGGCACAACCATAAAAGGGTAGTTGATCCCTAAGTGCAACCTTATATTAGCAGGATAAATCCACAGGTGGCGCAAAACCTTTTTTTTTCTTTTCTACTCCTACCAATCATGTCTTTATGGACTTTAAAACTGTTGCACAGTACTGCTGCAAAAAAAGGTCCTCCCCAACTATTCCCAAAGAGTTGGAAGCTATAATTGTCCAAAATGTCTGATATGCTGAAGCATTAAGATGACCCTTCAATGGAACTAGGTGGCGGAGGCTGATCCCTGACACAGCCCCATAGCTTTATTCCTCCTTCACTAAACCTTACAGCTGGCACAATCCAGTAAGGCAGGTTATGTTCTTTTGACATTTTTCATACCCAGACTCATCCATCAGATTCCTGATAGAGAAGTGTGATCCGTCACTCCATGGAACACGTTTACATTTCTCCAGGACCTAATTGTGGTGGCTTTACACCACTATATCCAATACCTGACACATGTTAAAGTGATAATGCTATAGTATATTTAAAGTTGTTCCACAGATGAGAAAAGGGTACTCTAGTGGGCTGTCGAATCCATTAGAAGGACATCAGGAGGTAAAATAAACATTGATTGATTTGTCAACACGTTTCAAAGCTCCATAGCTTCTTCATCAGAACAAGTCAATATATTGACCTGATGAATTCGGCAGCGCACAAGTGTACCCTTTTTCTTACCCAAGGATACACACATGGGTCTGCAATAGCCATTACACACGATTTCAGTGGTTGTGACTTTCACAACCACATATGGTTGAGCTCAATGTAGTTTTTCTTGCTAGATCATACATCGGAGACGACCCTATTATTTATGCCTCCCGTTCTTTATTTCTATAGTATATCCAAAGTCATCCCCTTGCCATTTCTGTTGACTTTTATGAAGGATCTGCAGGGGCGTAACTACAATAGGTGCAGGGGTTGCGATCGCACCCGGGCCCTGCAGCCTAGAGGGGCCCCAAAAGACCCTTTGGCCTATAGAAAAAGACTAATACTATTAAAGATATCCAATAATTGGGGGCCCAGTTGGAGTTTTCGCATCGGGGCCCCTGAGCCTCAAGTTACGCCACTGAGGATCTGTTATTACTGGTAACCCCCAACCTTCAAAATAGCACAATGGTGCAAAAGCTTACATATAACATAGACTTTATAATAATGGATTGATAATAAGATGCTTTTGTGTCCACTATGTAAGCTCTATCACAAGAACATATTTACAACTCAAGAGTTTCAATCAACTTTACCCAATTAGCTTTCCTCCATTAATCACGCTGTGACATGCCATTTAATGACAGCACTGTGAATGCAAATGAAAATGTGTTGAAAGCACATGTATTTGATTAAGAACCAGGATGAGAGGGCATGATAGGAAGCAGTGAGAGGGTGGGATGAAAAGGGTTTGTGTTATGGAAAAAGTATCATTTTATGTGTCTTATGGTTCATGTCCACTTATCGCACCAGAGTAACCCTTGTATCCGAGACTGTGGGTTCGTCCAAAAAAATCGCAAAGACATTTCAGCTTTTCATCGGAGTCAGTGACTCCGAGTCACAGATCAAAATCAAACCATTCACACTGGTCTAGTGTATTACAAATATAAATATGGATATTTTACAGCCTATACATTGTATCACAGCGTAACTTATTTTTCATAGGAGTTTGCTTGGTGTATATATTGTCAGGATTCCGGATTTTCTGGTTACCCTTTGTGTCTCCTTCCCCTTTTCCATAATAGCATATACTACCTTATTCCTGTCTATGTGTTCCTGCCTTCCTGCCTTTATAAGCTTCAGTCCATCTTCCAATCTTTTCTTGAGTATTCTGCTTGGATCCCTGGCTCCTGTATGCATCTCATCTCAAGTTGTTGTTCCTCCTCCTACTAGTTTGGTTTGGCTTTTAGCAGTTTCTGCAGTTTGATCTCCTGTTGACCACACCTGCTTCCAGTTTGTCTTCTCTATCTAGGTGCTCTGTGTTGCATGTGTTCCTGCTCCAGCATCTGCCAGCCAGACAGTCTTGAGCCGTGTAAGCTCAATTAGCATTTGAAAGCTCTCCTGCAGCTTTTCTGTTTGTTGCAGATGCAGTAATCAGGACAGTTCGGGACTTTCTTAAGTTATACTGAACTGCATCCAGTTTTGGATTTGTTCTCAGAGGCTTTACTGTTCCCAGCTCTCCCTGATTGTGAACTGTTACTATAGACTGTTCTGCTATCAGCATTTCTCAGTGTGAACTGTTTCTCAGAGACTATTCCATCTGGCTTCACTAAGGACTATTATTGAATGATTTATAAACTTTACTTATTTTTCTGCACTTCATGTTTGAACTTTGCCATGTGTATTAAAATAGACTTTTTCACCTTAATACCTCGCCTCAGTTGTGTCTTTGCTCCCCACGCCATTAGATTCCTAAGTTATCCACACTAGTTATTACATACAGATAGACAATATGTTCATTGTAAGACGCTCTGTGATTTATTTGATGTTATATTAACCTTTATAATAAAATGACTTGATTACCTTTTTTAAAGTCGCATTTGAACCTGTTAGTCAAAAACTATTGGCAAAACATCATGAAACTCCTAATCAGCCAACAGATGCTCTCTGTTCATCTGTATACATTGACTGAACATTGATGAAAATCAGTATTTCTTTTGTGTGGGAGAAAAATGGATGCTTGAATGAGGTCAGGGACGCTCTATGAGGGAAGCTTTGATTCCAGCTGCAGCTTTAGACTCTATTTGATCTAGTAAATTTCGCTGCAGATGGAACACGGTAAAAGCTAAACCAAGAAATTGGCAAAATTACAGTTTTCGCCATTTTACTGCCCTCTGAATTCTCTTTTCCCGTTTTCCAGTAGATCGTTTGGTTAAATAAATGGAAAACTGCAACTCGTCCAGCAAAAAACAAGCCCATCTATGGCGGCATCCCGGGAAAGTAAAAAAAGGGAACGAGGAGGGGATGGGAAAAAAAAGCAAAAAGGTGGAATACCCATCAGTCATGAAAGGCTTAGGCAGCTAGAATGACTCCTTCCTTGCTGATAGTTTCTGGTCAGTTCTGTCTCAGGTGTTGCCAGTTTATGACCACACCCATTCACTTTAAATAGTCACATGTTCCATCACATGTTGCCGGTTATAGAATTGAGATTCACTCAGTCAGAAAGTCTGTTGGCGTTGCCTGTAGTCGTGGTGCTTGGCTGCAGCTTGAAGTAGTGGAATATCCTTTTGCTTATATTCCCCTGTGTTTGACTACTTTAGAGGTGATGTCTACTCACCGGTCTTGATAATATATAGGTTGACTGGGGGGACAGCACGGAACTAGGTACGTGACGGCGACGGGGGAAGGACCTGCTTAGGGACGTTAGGGATTGCAGGGTATAGACACAGGTTAGTATCCCCTCTCTATACCATTAGGGCCGTCCTACCCTTTTTCATCCCCCGTTGTACTCCCATATTGCACCGTGTGCTGGATATCTCATTGTCCGTGCGTGACAACGATGTGCTCTCTTGGTATTTGACCCTGGAACGTTCACCTTTCCTCCCTCACGGCTTGTCCGTGTAGTCACTAGCGTCACACAGGTTATGGATACTTTCTGCGCTCTTCCTCAAAAAGAATTGTATAGGATCAACTACCAATGTACCTCCAATACCCAAATGTGAGTGATATCCGCCTCATTGAGTTTACTTGGCCGAGTATGGATCACCTGAATGGGCATAAAAAAGTAGAAGTAGCAGCAGATATCTTGGCTATTGCAGCGTGCGGCTTCCACTCCGGCGTCTTACCTTGTATAAATAAGACACTAAAGTCGTCTTTTCTCTCTATTTTTTTGTAAACCGTACAAGTAGAACAGTTCAGTAATGAAGCGTCGCCCACGCACGGTATTTCTAGAAAAGGCTCCTGATATATAAATACTGTTTCTCGACTCCTTACAAGGTGACTTTAAGCTTCTTTGTGTTCCTTGCCGTAACAACATATTATGACAGCTGTTTATTCCAATGAGAACAGATGAATATTGTATGCACTCAACACAGAGGTAAATGACGGGAAGCCTGTAATGTCTCGTCTCTACACTACACTTAGGTGTGTAATTACCAGGAGAAATGTCTCTGAAGTGAAAAGAGGGGACAGGAATAAATAACGGAATGCTCTACACAATGTACAGATCGGATGATGTCATGAACTTGGCAACTAATAAAAGGACGACCGTGTGAATTGTATCCAGACCTGCCATCATCTGACGGAGAAGAAGTAGCTGAACACAAAGTATGTGAAAAGATTCATCATTATAACTTGTATTTTATTAATTAATATCCTTGTTTGTACACATGAGTCCGGTCGGCAGTCATGCTCATACAGAAGACTGTCAATCAGTGAGTGGGACCGCCCACTGGACTCCTACACATAGAAACCAGGGCTGTGGAGTCGGTAAGCCAAACATCCGACTCCTCCATTTCCTTGACTCCAACTCCACCAAAATGGACACAGACTCTGACTCCATGACTCCACAATCTGGACTGTGGAGTCGGTAAGACAAGCATCCGACTCTTCCATTTCCTTGAATCCGACTTTACCAAAATGGACATTGACTCCGACTCCACAACCAGGGCTGTGAAGTCAGTAAGCAAAACATCCGACTCCGACTCCTCAATTACCCTGAATCTGACTCCACCAAAACGGACACTGACTCCACGACTCCTCAACCAGGGCTGTGAAGTCCAGTAAGACTCCTCAATTACCCTGAATCTGACTCAGACTCCACCAAAATGGACACAGACTCTGACTCCATGACTCTACAATGAGGACTGTGGAGTCGGTAAGGGTATGTGCACATCAGTCGTTTTGTGGGCTGCTTTTGGTCGTTTTCCGTCGGCGTTTTCCGCTCAGTTTTATGTTAATTTATGTTAATCCTATCCTCCGGTTGGATTAACATGCTAGTCAATGGATTTTAGAAAACTCTGTCTTCACTAGAACGGTTTTCTTCTGGTCGTTTTCAGTCAAAACTGAGTTTTCTCAGTCAAAACTGAGTTTTTCCAAAAATAGAGCAAGTGACTTCTTTCCTCCGTTTTTCCAGCGGTTTCAGCTGATCAAGTGCACAAAAAACTCAGTTTTCAAAACCGCCGAGAAAAACGCTGTAAAACCGGGCGGAAAACGAGCAAAAACGAGGGACACTGCTGAGCACAGAAAACTCAGTTTCTGCCAGTGTCCACCGGTTCCCGGTCGGTCTGCAGAAATGCAGAACCGACTGATGTGCACATAGCCTAAGAGAAGCATCTGACTTCTCCATTTCCTTGAATCCGACTCTACCAAAATGGACACTGACTCCGACTCCACAACCATGGCTGTGAAGTCAGTAAGCAAAACATCTGACTCCGACTCCTTAAGAACCCTGAATCTGACTCCACCAAAACAGACACTGATTCCACGACTCCTCAACCAGGGCTGGGAAGTTGGTAAACCAAGTATCCGACTCCAACTCCACAGCCCTGATAGAAACACCAGAGATATTAATCAATAAAACACAAGATTTTTCAAAACTTTTCCAACTGAAAAAGTACCGTATATCAATCTGATCAGCTCCTGCCGCTCTCTAACGTTCTGCCTGCAGATCAGATACAAGTTAAACACAACAGGTTCCCTTTAATGAAGAATCACTGATTCAAGCAATTCTGAGACTCTGCTATGTATGCACTTGAAAAGTATAATGGAATTATGGTAAACATATCTCCGTATGTTATAAGCTTATTATTTTTCCGTTATGATAGAGAAACGTGTTGTATATCTTCTCCTTACTGTAGAAAATTAAATTAAGTAATGTTAAAGGGAACCAAGCAGCAGGATTTAGGACTATAAAGTGAAGCCGGTGCTTACAGGCTCTGGGATACTGAGTGCAATCATACCTTTACTTGAATGATTCCATGTTTGATTGCAGAGAAAAGTGTCATAAAACTCCTGGAAAACAGGGCAGCAGATTATTGATGTGTGCAGCACTGTGTCACTATTTGGGGTTATTGTTTTTTTATTCCTCCTCTGTGGGCATGCCTTTCGGCTGTAAGCCAAACCATCCCCCTCCCTCTTATCTCTACTTTCAGTGCTGTCAGGCATACTGTGGCTGGAGTATAGTGACAGTGAACAGGAGCAAGAAACTGAAAGAGATAAGAGGGAGGGGGGAGGGTTTGGATTACAGCCGAAATGCATGTCCATAGAGAAGAAAAAAACAACAACTCCAAATATTGACGCAGAGCTGCACACATCAATCATTTGCTGCCCTGTTTTCCAGGAGTTTTATGACACTTTTCTCTGCAATCAAACATAGAATCATTCAAGTAAAGGTATGATTGCACTCAGCATCTCAGAGCCTATAAGGAACAGGATTCACTTTATAGCCCTAAATCCTGCTGGTTGGTTCCCTTTACAGGGGTTTTCCATTATTTACATCCCACCATGGCAGGAAACGCTAGGAGTTAATTCTAGGGTTCTGGGTATAGGACACCCACTAATCTCCTACTGAGGACATCTCTGAAGGACAGGTCTTCAATATCAATGTAGTGGAGAACCCTTTTAATATTAGATAATTGTGTGAAGAAATGACTGTAAGGTTTAGTGGAGGAAACGATCTCCGGAGGATTGGCCACGTTTGGTCAGATACATTTGTATCTCAAAGCTTCTCGCATGGAATGATGTCAAGCATTGAGCGTAATGATTTAGAGAAACATATGTATGAAAATATAATAATTCACACAAGCCAGGAATCAACTGGGGGTTAGGTAGGGATTTGCCAAGAAATAAATTTATATGAATTTCTGGGATTGGGTAAATTGAATTACAATCCTTATCAAATTACATCTCTACAGTATAAAACCGTGTCTGTGTCCTCACTGCGAAGAGTGATGACTAGCTGGAATGTGTGACGGTAGACATTAGCTATTTAGTCATTTAATATGGAGAATTATTAGTAGATTTAAGAAAACATTCATGATTAGAAAAGAAGCTTTTTCTTCCCGGAAGGGACCTCAACGCTCCCACCACTGCGGCTGGTCTGATCGCTCTCCTGCTCCTTCTGTGGTCCCGCACTCCAGGGCCGACTCACGTCACGCAGATATCCCGGTAACGTTCTTAGGGCGTTAGCGTGGCCTCCCTGCCTCTTACTGGGGCAGCGCATTTTCAGAAAGTGTTCTCCAGCCTATGACTAGGAGGCGCCGCGTAATTAAGGCCCCGTCCCCTGTAGGGAGTAGCCTGAGAAATTAGGTTCCTGGGGATCCTGCTCCTGTCAGTGTCACAAGCGTGGCATAGCGGATGATGTAATAAAAGCAGGATGGAAATAACGGGCAAGGTAACTGGGTAGCTAGTCTGACCCTATAGACTGGAGTTCCTAGTCTGACCCAGTACCTAGAGGTAGCTCTGATGGTGAGGAGGTCTGTGCTGCCACCCTTGCCCTCTGCTAACTTCCTTTTGCCTCTGCCCAGAAATGGCTATCTTCACGACCACACTGCAGAAGGGCTTCGGCAACAAACTCAGATGTCAAAACAGCTAGCGTGGTCAAAGCCGAATTAAACTCTGTCAGACATCTAGTGGAAGGAAGCAGAACTTTATAAAGGCTGAGGGAGTGAGAAATGAATGATCTGACATGCAGCCCCACCTACACACTTGTTTTCACATTGATTGCAAAGCTGTCAATACATGACAGTCAGTTTCTGACTCCGACTCCTGTTCCGTCCTGTCTGTCTCCAGTTCCTGAACCCGTCCTGTCTGTCCATGTACTCGTACCCGACCTGCCTGTCTCAAGGTACCTGACCATCCAGCCTGCCTCCTGTACATACTTCGTCCTGCCTGCCCTCCTTACCTGCATCACTGAACTTTGGATTAACTTCTACAGTACCGGGGACCGTCCTGGAGTGGTAGGTCCTGTCTACGGGCAGCCCAGTCCATCTCTGTGATCCCTGCTGTTCATTCTCCATTACACGGCAGCCAGAGCCTTCTCTAAGTCCATTAACCGCATATAATAAATATGTTGTTCTTTTGTGTGAGCCTCGCGACCAGAACAAAGTGACCACAGCGCCTCTCTGTGTCTTTTCGTCCATTAAGTTGAACATTTGCTGCAGCTAGACTGTAATGGAAATTCTGTCCTATGGGAGATTCTAGAGACAGAACCTGTGAACAATAATGCTAGATAGTATCTACAGGAAATATGACCAATCCATTACGCCCTATATTGGACCAAATCGGAGCCACTGCAAAAAGACTAGTTTTGCTCTATCGTTGTTTCAATTTTCTTTGATTGATAGAAAAGTATAGATGAAAAATTGTAAAAGTATAAAAGTGGATGACATAGTAATCTTACTAAAAGGACACTGATTTTACTGTGAAATAACTTTGGCCCAGCTCTTTTATTTCTAACTCCCTTTAAAATCACTGTCAGCTTCTAAAACACATCCCCATTTTTGGATGAACTCGCTAAGAGCAGGAGTGTCCAGGCGGACATCGTGCAGTGCTTGCGTCATACCCTCTCTGATGACCCTGAAGCGGGGACAGCTGGACCACTCATGCAGTGCTTTGGCCGTCTAATACTCCTCCCTCTCTTGGATGGACCCCTGAAGAGCAGGGGGAGAGTCACAGGCTGGACCACTCATGCAGTGCTTTGGCGTCTAATACTCCTCCCTCTCTTGGATGGACCCCTGAAGAGCAGGGGGAGAGTCACAGGCTGGACCACACATGCAGTGCTTTGGCAGTCTAATTCTCTTCCCTCTCTTGGATGGACCCCTGAAGAGCAGAGGGAGAGTCACAGGCTGGACCACCTGCAGTGCTTTAGCAGTCTAATTCTCCTCCCTCTCTTGGATGGACCCCTGAAGAGCAGGGGGAGAGTCACAGGCTGGACCACACATGCAGTGCTTTGGCAGTCTAATTCTCCTCCCTCTCTTGGATGACCCTGAAGAGCAGGGGAGAGTCACAGGCTGGACCACACATGCAGTGCTTTGGCAGTCTAATACTCCTCCCTCTCTTGGATGGACCCCTGAAGAGCAGGGGGAGAGTCACGGCTGGACCACACATGCAGTGCTTTGGCACATTAAAACACTCCCCCTTCCTTGGATGAACCCGCTAAGAGCAGAGGAGTGTCTCTGTCTAGATCATGCATGCAGTGCTTTGGCCGTCTAAAACTCTCCTACCACTCATGAATGGACCCGCTAAGGGCAGGGGAGTGTTTCAGGCTGGACTATGCATGTAGCGCTTTTCAGTCTAAAACACTCCTCCCATTCTTGAATGGTCCCAAAAACAGGAGGGAGGTGTCTCAGGCTGGACCACATATGCAGCACTTTGTCTGTCTAAAACACACCTCCCTCTCCTGGATGGACCTGCTAAGAGCAGGGAGAGTGTCTCAGGATGACCACGCACGCAGCACTTTGGCAGTCTAAAACATTTCTTCTCTTGGATGGACCGCTAGAGCAGGGAGCGTCTCTCTAGGCCATGCATGCAGCTCTTTGGCAGTCTAAAACACTCCTACCCTCTTGAATGGACTCGCTAAGGGCAGGGGAATGTTTCAGGCTGGACCACGCATGTGTGGCGACCCCTGCGGTCCGGTCGCCGTTGGAGGTTTGCAACAACTGGTATTGGTAAGTCCAGTCACCCACACACACCCAACACACCCCGGTCCCAGAGCAAGGGACTCTAAGCCCAGTGTGGGATGGTGGAAGGTGGTGGGTGGGAAGTTATCACAGGAAGCGGTCAGGAAAGAGGAGACAGAATAGGAACACCACAGGAAGTCAGTGAGTTAGCCTAGGAGTCAGCCCATGAGCAGTCAGTGAGTTGTTAGCAGAGTCACCAAGAGCAAGGGTTGGAGGAGGACACGAGACTGAGAGGACATGGACCGGTGGCCTGTACCATCATGAGGCCTGTTCCAGGTCCCGGGGCTACACGACCGCAGAGAGACAGAAGGAGTCCTAGGTGCGCGGGCAGTGAGCAGTCCACCAGCACGCCCGAATTAGCTGTGAAGCTGAAGGAGGGGCAGAAACCAAGGGCCCGGCCCTGAGGTGGCGAGGAAGCTTTATGCTCAAATCACAAAAGCGGGCGGGCTATGGGATGTCTCTGACCAGTGGCAAACTCCCTGCGCAGAGAAGAAAAGGCCGCCATACTAGGGCCAGGGGACCTGGTTGTTCGCCCAATGAAGGCCTGTGGTTGCTGGATCTGAGCTTTGTGTGCGCAGGCGTGTGCTGGAGAAAGGAGAATAGGCAGCGCTGAGAAGAGAGGCCCACGGAAAGAACACAGAAAGGGGTGAACTGGACAAGCCATCCTGGTTGCTAGAGACTAACGATGCTGTCACTGTACTTGTGCTTGTAACCTGAACCGCCTGAGAAGCCAAGTAAAGCGGGTTAAAACTCAGCATTATGTCAGACTGTTCATTCTGTACCTGAAGAGAGGTAGCCTGAAATGCCAAGTAGGCAGCAGGAGCCTGCCTGAGAGTGTCTCTGATCCCTGCCAGCAGCCAGCTCAGCCCCGCTGGCCCTCCATTGTCCCAAATCACCTCCATAGACTTTTTGGTTGCCCTGGGGACCCGCTCTTCCCGTGGAGAGCCAAACCATCACAGCTGCTACCACCTCATCCCCAGAGGCCCCGACTGCAGCAGCGGCTCTACCAGCCGCCTTCCACGGGTGGCGTCACGACACAAACTTTTATTTTACTTTTATTTTTCTTTTCATCCCTTTTACAAACTCCCCATTTTACTGACCACCCAACAATGGGATCAGGGACCGGGTCACGCTACCGTGACATCCCACAGCCCCGACGACATCGACGGGGCCCAGTTACGAGTACATCACGGTCCCCGCTGGGGCGAGTCACATGCAGCGCTTTGGCAGTCTAAAACACTTCTCCCACCCATGAATGGACCCGCTAAGAGCAGGGGAGTGTCTCAAACTTTCAAAGTGCACAGAAGCTGACCATAATGTGACATACATGAAGAGGGACTGTAAATTGGAGGAACCATATCAGAAAGGTTAGAGATAAGGGCATTGGTTAAAGTAACGAGGGATTATACATTTGTTGGGAATTTTCCTTGTAGAAGACTCGACACTATCTGTGGTCATCTACACCCTATGGCTGCTGTATTTGCAGACACTTATAAACCAGCAAATATAAATGGCAGCTCCCAGTGGGTGAAGAAATATTCAATAAATAATTGTCAAAATATGGCATTTAATTTTTTGTTACATAAATGATTATATAATCAATAATAATACAAAAGTAGGAATTGTGACACATCCATTTGAGTCCATTTTGCAGCTGTAAGGAAAGGCAGTTATCTTTTTATAATATTCTTGGAAATTAAACCAAAAAATACATTTCCTCAGGAAACACTATGATATTTTGGACATAACAGGAAATGTTTTGTAATCGAGAAAAGCTGATTATTTTTACATTGGTGTCATTCTGTATTTCTAGGATACTTCACTTTATAGGTTTCTCTCTATCAATTTCTATTTGGTAATTTTCACGCCCCAAAAAATTAGCCTTAAAACGGGATTTTTGTGTCATTTGCTCCAAAAATTGAGAGTTTGCATTGTATTTGATAGACAGAATAAAATACATTGTTATGCAATTGTACACAGACAAAAAATAAACCTGATTGCAAAGAGGATGAACTGTTAGCAAGGTTCCACAATTCCGGCTGAAATAACTGAAGGTGCAGATTTTAAAGGGAGCCTATCAGGTCAAATAATACTGTAAATCTGCAGATTGATAGCTTTCTAAAACTGCCCAGCCACCACACTGAAAGCTCGGCTACTGGAAAGAAACTAATTTTATTCCTCCCAGCACCCCCTGGCTTTCAGCCATAGAGGTGCCGCCGGAGAAGGTTTGCAAGGCTCTGGCAGTGGCGTAACAACCACGATTGCAGGGGTCGCAAGTGCAACCGGGCCTGAAGGTACAGGGGCCTGGAGCCCGCCGACCCCTGTGCCTGCTTTACATGGATATGAGTCCCCAAGGACGCACATCCATGTCACCATACGGCGCTCTGCCTGGCCAGTCCACAAGCAGCTGATCACGGCCGCCGGAGGACTGGCAGGAACTGTAGTTTTAAAATCTCCGAGGCGGCTGCGTGCTGCACTGTGATTAGGTCATGTGACATCTTCACAGTCAGGATGCAGCTGCCTGCAGGAGCTGTGAGCGAGAGCTCCATTCAGGAGCAGAAGAACATTACAGCTTCCAGAGAGAGGGTGGGGAGTGTGTGTGTGGGGCTGTACAGAGGGCAGTGTGTGTGTCTGTGTGTGTGTGGGGGGGACGCTGTACAGGTGTCAGTGTGACTGGGTGTGGGACAGGGGGCAGTGTGACTTCTGTACAGAGGGCAGTATGTCTGTGTGGGGGGGGCTGTACAGGGGGCAGTGTGTGTGGGGGCTGTATAGGGGGCAATGTGACTGGGTGTGGGGGGGCTGTACAGTGGGCAGTGTGTGTGAGGGGGGCTGTACAGTGGGCAATGTGTGTGGGGGGGAGGGCTGTGCAGAGGGCAGTGTGACTGGGTGAGTGGGGCAGGTTGTACAGGGGGCAGTGTGTCTGTGGGGAGGATGAGTGCTATATGAGGCTGCATTGTGTTATACTATATGAAGGACTGTGATGCTGCATTGTATTATATGAAGGGCTGTGACGCTGCATTATATTATATGAAGGGTTTGACGCTGCATTATATTATATGAAGGGCTGTGACGCTGAATTATATCATTTGGAGGGCTGTGACCCTGTGTTATATTATATGAAAGGCTGTGATGCTGCATTATATTATTTAGAGAGCTGTGACGATGTATTATATTATATGAAGGGCTGTGATGCTGCATTATATTATGTGGAGGGCTGTGATGCTGCATTATATTATATGAAGGGCTGCGACGCTGCATTATATTATTTGGAGGGCTATGATGCTGCATTATATTATCTGGAGGGCTATGATGCTGCATTATATTATATGAAGGGCAAGGGCTGTGATGCTGCATTATATTATTTGGAGGGCTGTGACGCAGCATTATATTATATAAAGGGCTGTGATGTTGCATTATATCATATGCAGGGCTGTGACGCTGTATTATATTATTCGGAGGGCTGTGACGCTCCATTATATTATATGGAGGGCTATGAGGTGGCATTATATTACCTGGAGGGCTATGAGTCTGCATTATATTGTATGACAAGTTATGAGGCTGCATTATATTATATGGATGGTGTGGGGCAGCGCCTGGATCGCAAGTCAGTTAACACGTGGAGCCCGGTAGTGGTTCAAACAGGACCCGGTGTTTATTGCTGATACACACAGCGGTGGCACAGTCTGCCGGAATCCGGGTCGCAGCCGGGTACACAAGACACAGTTCATATAACGTACCCGGGTCCTTCGGGCCAAAGGCCTCCGTTATGGGTCACCCCGAGTTCCTCCAGCCCTCCTGGGCTAGGCCGTGTTAGTCTAGCACACGGCCTCCTGGAACTCTAGACCTCTCCTTTCTGTATCTCTGCTGCTGCTGCAGCCAAAGCACAAATCTGTGTACAGGGAACCCCGCCCTGCCTCCTGACCAGGCTTTTAACTCCGTGTCTACTTCCGGGACCTTGCAAGACCCGGAGCGGAGGGAGCGGACCGTCCCTTTCTCTCACACCCTATACCGGGCTCAATACGTGACAGTGCGCATTCTGGGGGAGACATAGCGCCCCTCGCATATGATCCCCGCACTGTCTCACACACCCCCCCCCTCGGTTCAAACTTGTGGGGTTGAACCCCAGCCATCAAACAGGGTGCCCGGGACAGGGCATCCGCATTACCCTGCAGCTTGCCAGCCCGATGCTCCACCGTAAAACGGAAGTTTTGGAGGGACAGGAACCACCGGGTGACCCGAGCGTTCCGTTCCTTGGCATTTCGCATCCAGACCAAAGGAGCGTGATCCGTAACTAACCGGAACTGTCGCCCGAGCAAATAATAACGTAGGGACTCCAAGGCCCATTTAACGGCCAAGCACTCCTTCTCCACTACGCTATAATTCTTTTCCGCCGGGGACAATTTCCGGCTCAAGTAAGTGACCGGATGCTCGATCCCGTCCACTTCTTGCGACAGCACAGCCCCCAGCCCCACCTCCGAGGCGTCTGTTTGTACAACGAAGGCCTTTGTGAAGTCAGGACTGATGAGGACGGGCTGTCCGCACAAGGCCGACTTCATGGATTGAAAGGCCGCCTCTGCTTGGGGATTCCAACGCACCAAAGCAGACTTCTTCCCTTTTAACAGGTCGGACAGGGCCGCCGTTCGCCCAGCAAAATTGGGTATGAAGCGTCGGTAGTACCCAACAATGCCGAGGAACGCCCTCACCTGTTTGGTAGACACCGGTCGGGGCCAATTTTGAATGGCCTCGATTTTGTTTATTTGGGGTTTGATAACCCCTCGCCCAATCACATACCCCAGGTACCGGGCCTCCTCGAGCCCCATGGCACATTTTTTTGGATTCGCCGTCAGGCCTGCGGCCCTGAGCGAATCCACCACGGCCTGAACCTGGGATAAGTGGGTGTGCCAATCCGGACTAAAGATGATGATGTCATCTAGGTAGGCGGACGCGTACTTCCGATGAGGTGCTAACACTATGTCCATGAGCCGCTGAAATGTGGCCGGGGCTCCATGCAACCCAAAAGGCAACACGACGTAGTGATAGAGACCTTCCGGAGTAACAAAGGCGGTTTTTTCCCTGGCCGACTCTGTTAGCGGCACCTGCCAGTATCCTTTTGTCAGATCGAGCGTTGTGAAGTACTGGGCTTGCCCCAGTCTTTCAATCAACTCGTCCACCCGGGGCATGGGATATAAATCAAACTTAGACACTTCGTTCAGCTTCCGGAAATCGTTGCAGAACCGCAACGATCCGTCCGGCTTTGGAATGAGCACAATGGGACTAGCCCACTCACTCCGGGATTCTTCTATCACACCTAACTTAAGCATGTGTTTAACTTCGGCCGTGATGGCTTGTCGTCTGGCCTCGGGTACCCGGTACGGTTTCACTCGCACTTTAACCCGGGGCTCAGTGACAATGTCATGTTGAATGACCGAAGTGCGCCCGGGCAGGTCAGAGAACACATCGGGATTCTGCTGTACCAACTTTCGAGCCTCCCGTCGTTGGGCCTTAGTGAGGGTGTCACTTATTTTTACCCCTTCGGTATCCCTGGTGGCCGAAGGGGAAGGGTCACCGGGTGCATCGGACGCTTCCATAAGCAGGCACTCTCGGTCTTTCCATGCTTTAAGCAAATTTACGTGGTATAGCTGCACGGGTTTCCTTTTCCCGGGCTGGTATACCTTGTAATTGACCTCCCCTACTTTTTCCCGGATTTCATAGGGCCCTTGCCATTTGGCCAATAATTTGCTTTCCGTTGTGGGCACTAAGACCAATACCCGGTCCCCCACCTCAAAGGTCCTAACGGTGGCCCGTGTATTATACCTGCGGCTTTGCGCTCCTTGGGCATCCATTAGGTGCTCTTTTACAATAGGCCGGACCGCCGTGATCCGGTCCTGCATTTTCGCCACGTGGTCAATCACACTCCTATAGGGTGTGGGTTCCTGTTCCCACGTCTCTTTGGCAACATCCAAGAGCCCTCTAGGATGTCGACCGTACAACAGCTCAAAGGGGGAAAACCCCGTAGACGACTGCGGTACCTCCCGAATGGCGAACATTAGATAGGGCAATAACATGTCCCAATCCTTTCCGTCCTTTGCTACCACTTTTTTTAGCATGGACTTCAGGGTTTTATTAAACCGCTCCACTAATCCGTCGGTCTGGGGATGATACACCGAGGTGCGTAGCTGTTTTATGTTGAGCAGTTTACACAGTTCCCGGGTCACTTTGGACATAAAAGGAGTCCCCTGATCTGTGAGGATTTCCTTAGGTAGTCCTAGGCGACAGAACATAGCAAACAGCTCCCGGGCAATCATCTTCGCCGAGGTGCGGCGTAACGGAATCGCCTCCGGGTACCGGGTGGCGTAGTCGACAACCACAAGTATATGTTGGTGGCCTCGGGCTGACTTCACTATAGGCCCCACCAAATCCATTGCGATCCGTTCAAAAGGTTCCTCTATAACGGGTAGAGGTACCAATGGACTACGGAAAGTGGCAATGGGTGTGGTCAGCTGGCATTCCGGGCAGGAGTCGCAGTACCTCTGGACGTCCGCATACACACCCGCCAGAAGAACCTCCGCAAGATGCGTTCTTGCGTTTTTTTAGCCCCAAGGTGGCCCCCTAGCAGGTGGGAGTGGGCCATCTCTAGGACTGCCCGGCGGTGTGGCTGCGGCACTACCAGTTGGTCCACGACCTCATCCCTGACTTTGTCCACCCTATAAAGTAACTCCCGGTTAATCACCATGCGTGGAAATACATTCTCAGCCCCTGGCTGCTGAGCTACCCCGTTTACTTCTATTACCCTTTCTCGGGCCCTGGTCAGTGTGGGGTCCTGTAGCTGGGCTGTCCCAAACGCTCCCCGGGATACTTCCAACTCTGGAAGCGGTGGGGTCTCCTCGACCTCTCCTGCCAATACGTCTACCGGGAACCTATCGGGGTGACACTCTAGCCCTATGTTGGCGACCCCTACGGCAGGTGTCCCGGTCTCAGGGTCGTCGGGTTCAGCACCCTGATTCCCGGGCATCAGGGAGGGGTTACTCCTCCTTCCCCATAAGGACCAAAACAATGGTAAGTCTCTTCCCAGCACAGTCCCGTAGGGTAAGAGAGTTTACCACTCCAACCACGTGGGTCACCTCTCCACATGAAGTGGATAGAGTCACCTCCGTGGTTGGATACTCGCGTAGGTCCCCGTGTATACACCGGACCCCGATCAATTCCCCAGTGAGTTGCAACCCGGGGATTAAGGACGCCCGAACCAGCGTCACCAAACTGCCAGAGTCCAAGAGAGCTTCCGCTCTGTGTCCATTAATGAGCACTGGGCACAGATGTGGTTCCGTTAGGGGATCCACCACGTCTGCGGTGAACACGGGCTGGCATACATCGAGAGCCGGCGTGTGAACCCGCAGTCCATGGGTTCCGCCGTTAGTGGGCAATAGGCAGCCACATGTCCTGGTCCTTTGCACCGCCAGCACCACGGGGTAGGGACAGTGCTGGGCCGGAACCTCCTTCTTGGGGAGCCCGGTCTCCTGTCGGCCCCGTCCTGGGGTGTCCTCTCAGCGGGTACGTTTTTAGGAGAGTCCCCTGGGAATGGACGTACCCCTTTAGCCGGCTCCGGAGGCCGGCGTAACTGCCGCAGTGGGGCAGAGTCCCGTATGAACTCCTGGGTGGCTGTATATCGCTCTAGCAAGCTAACCACCTGGTCCAAGGTACCCGGGTCCCCTTGCCCCACCCAACGCTGTATCGCAACCGGCAAAGTCCGTACCAGCCGGTCGACCACCACCCTTTCCACCATCTGTCCCGGAGTCAAGCTCTCAGGCTGGAGCCACCGTTTCACCAACTGCAATAAGTCATACGCCTGGGAGCGAGCCGGCTTGGACTCCACGTAGGACCAGGAATGCACCCGTTGGGCTCGGACATAAGTATTGACCCCCAGTCTAGCAAGGATCTCACCTTTGAGTCTGGCGTAGTCCTGTGCTTCCTCCCAACTGAGGTCCGTGTAGGCCTTTTGGGCATCGCCCATCAGGAATGGCGCCACCACTTCAGCCCACTGAGCGGAAGGGAGGCCTTCTCGTTCTGCGGTGCGCTCGTAGACGGTGAGGAAGGCTTCTACGTCGTCCTCTGGGCTCAGCTTCCGCAGGGCCGATCGGACCCGGTCCCGGGCCTCACGCCGCTCCGGGGGAGGCGCTGTTGGCGGGTCTCGTAAGGCCGCAATTTGCTGCAGGAGCAGTTCATTCGTTTTCTGCTGTTGTAGAAACTGCTCCTGTTGTAGCAACCGCTGCTGCTCCTGCTGTCGCTGGTGCTGCTCCTGCTGTCGCTGCTGCTGCTCCTGCTGTCGCTGGTGCTGCTCCTGCTGTCGGAGCTGCTGCTCCTGCTGTCGCTGGTGCTGCTCCTGCTGTCGCTGCTGCTGCTCCTGCTGTTGTCGTAACTGCTCCTGTTGTAGCAACTGCTGTTGCTCCTGCTGTCGCTGGTGCTGCTCCTGCAGTCGGAGCTGCTGCTCTTCATGTCGCTGCTGCTGTTCCTGCTGCCGCTGCTGGGTAAGTACCAGCTGCCTTAGGATTTCCTCCATATCAGCGGCAGGCCTGAACTGTAGCGTGGCCGGCTTAAGTAGGGACATGCAGGGCCGGGCACCCCGCAAGACTGGCGGCTATTCTGACGGCTGCTCCTCTCACTTTAGGTGCCGCTCATTGGCCTCATGAAACAGTCACTTTCACCGGGCCGGCCACCTTGCCCGCATTCTCCACCATATGTGGGGCAGCGCCTGGATCGCAAGTCAGTTAACACGTGGAGCCCGGTAGTGGTTCAAACAGGACCCGGTGTTTATTGCTGATACACACAGCGGTGGCACAGTCTGCCGGAATCCGGGTCGCAGCCGGGTACACAAGACACAGTTCATATAACGTACCCGGGTCCTTCGGGCCAAAGGCCTCCGTTATGGGTCACCCCGAGTTCCTCCAGCCCTCCTGGGCTAGGCCGTGTTAGTCTAGCACACGGCCTCCTGGAACTCTAGACCTCTCCTTTCTGTATCTCTGCTGCTGCTGCAGCCAAAGCACAAATCTGTGTACAGGGAACCCCGCCCTGCCTCCTGACCAGGCTTTTAACTCCGTGTCTACTTCCGGGACCTTGCAAGACCCGGAGCGGAGGGAGCGGACCGTCCCTTTCTCTCACACCCTATACCGGGCTCAATACGTGACAGTGCGCATTCTGGGGGAGACATAGCGCCCCTCGCATATGATCCCCCGCACTGTCTCACAATGGCTATGAGGCTGCATTATTCTATGTGGAAACATATGAGGCAGCATTTTACTATATGGAGGGCTATGAGGCTGTATTATACTATATGGAGGGCTGTGAGGCTGCATTATACTATATGGAGGGCTGTGAGGCTGCATTATACTATATGGAGGGCTGTGAGGCTGCATTATACTATATGGAGGGCTGTGAGGCTGCATTATACTATATAGAGGGCTGTGAGGCTGCATTATACTATATAGAGGGCTGTGAGGCTGCATTTTTCTATAATGGAGGACCATATATACAAGGATAAGGGCATATTCCAGGAGGAGGACCATATATAACATGATGAGGGGCATTAATACATAATGAAGTGGAGATGGGTCAATTTGTGACTCTTTATAGGATTTAGAACATTACATGAGGCCAATGTGTGCACGCGAGGGGGTGGGGGGGACCCAGGTCCAAATTTCGCACCGGGGCCCTTTGGACTCTCTAGTTATGCCACTGGCTCTGGTCCACCACCCACGATCTACCAATGTGGTCACTATACCAGGGTCCTGCAAATCTTATAGCTCAAATCTTGTATCATATCAAGTTATGCTGTAAAGCTTCACCACTTATTTAACCTTATTCAACGCATCACAACTCTCACATTGTGACATGGATTTGCTATGAAAAATTTGTATTTGTGAAGATGCTACCATTTTTATGAATGAATACTTGATGTGAAGGTTAGACCTGATATCTGATTCCATGTTTTTTTCCATAATCAGATTCTAGCTCTCGCATCTGCAAGACTTTGCTTATGCTGCACAAGATCTCTGGAATGCGCTACCACAGATCCACATTTTCCTTCACACTCAAAATACACATAATTCTTCTGTGACCCCCTCCCCATCCGTTCTACATTATTTCTCACAATTTGTTGGTTGCTTCTCTTGTTTCAGTTCTTCAGCAGTTTGTTACTCTGTAATGTCTGATTTTGTTGATATAGCCACTAAAATTGTGAAGCGCTGCAGAATACAAGAACTCGATGTAATTGAAGGCTATTCGCATTCTTTTTCCCAGAAATTATTTCATAACACAAAGTATTTAAGCTGGTGGCGGTTTAGATGATATATTGGCAAACTATATGGTGATTTACCAAATATTTTGCTTTATAAGACACACCCCAAATTAAGGTGAAGGAAAATAGAAAAAAATTATTTCTAATGATAAATGAGTTAGTCTTGTAATGCCGGTGTCAATCTTACTATCATTATATATTTCCCCCCATCCTAACATATATGTCCCCCCATGCTGGCTATGGTCCCCATGATGGTACCTAGCCTCCATGCTGGGTATAGCCCCCATCCTGGTTATGGCCTCCATGCTGGATATAGCCCCCATCCTGGTTATGGCCTCCATGCTGGATATAGCCCCCATCCTGGTTATGGCCCCCATGCTGGATATAGCCCCATCCTAGTTATGGCCCCCATGGCCCCCATGCTGGATATAGCCCCCATCCTGGTTATATGGCCCCATGCTGGATATAGCCCCCATCCTGGTTATGGCCCCCATGCTGGATATAGCCCCCATCCTGGTTATGGCCCCCATGCTGGATATAGCCCCCATCCTGGTTATGGCCCCCATGCTGGATATAGCCCCCATCCTGGTTATGGCCCCCATGCTGGATATAGCCCCATCCTGGTTATGACCCCCATGCTGGATATGATCCCCATGATGGTTCCTAGCCTCCATGCTGGGTATAGCCCCCATCCTGGTTATGGCCCCCATGCTGGATATAGCCCCCATCCTGGTTATGGCCCCATGCTGGATATAATCCCCATCCTGGTTATGGCCCCCATGCTGGATATAGCCCCCATTCTGGTTATGGCTCCTATGCTAGATATAGCCCCACATCCTGGTTATGGCCCCCATGCTGGATATAATCCCCATCCTGGTTATGGACCCCATGCTTGATATAGCCCCCATCCTGGTTATGGCCCCCATGCTGGATATAATCCCCATCCTGGTTATGGCCCCCATGCTTGATATAGCCCCCATCCTGGTTATGGCCCCCATGCTGGACATAGCCCCATTTTGGTTATGGCCCCCATGCTGGATATAGCCCCATCCTGGTTATGGCCCCCATGCTGGATATAGCCCCATCCTGGATATAGCCCCTATCCTGGTTATGGCCCCCATGCTGGATATAGCCCCCATCCTGGTTATGGCCCCCATGCTGGATATAGCCCCCATCTTGGTTATGGCCCCCATGCTGGATATAGCCCCATCCTGGTTATGACCCCCATGCTGGATATGATCCCCATGATGGTTCCTAGCCTCCATGCTGGGTATAGCCCCCATCCTGGTTATGGCCCCCATGCTGGATATAGCCCCCATCCTGGTTATGGCCCCATGCTGGATATAATCCCCATCCTGGTTATGGCCCCCATGCTGGATATAGCCCCCATTCTGGTTATGGCTCCTATGCTAGATATAGCCCCACATCCTGGTTATGGCCCCCATGCTGGATATAATCCCCATCCTGGTTATGGCCCCCATGTTTGATATAGCCCCCATCCTGGTTATGGCCCCCATGCTGGATATAGCCCCCATCCTGGTTATGGCCCCCATGCTGGATATAGCCCCCATCCTGGTTATGGCCCCCATGCTGGATATAATCCCCATCCTGGTTATGGCCCCCATGCTGGATATAGCCCCCATGCTGGTTTTGGCCCCCATGCTGGATATAGCCCCCATGCTGGATATATCCCCATCCTGGTTTTGGCCCCCATGCTGGATATAGCCCCCATGCTGGTTTTGGCCCCCATGCTGGATATAGCCCCCATGCTGGTTATGGACCCCATGCTGGTGCACAGTTAATAAAATAATAAACAACCTCTCTCCATCGCTCTCTGCAGCCTGCGCCATCCCTCTGTCTGTCTATTTGTGGCGGCATCCAGTCATGTGAGCAGTGCAGTGATGGCGTCACTGTGCTGTGCCGCTTGCATAAGCGGATGCCGGCACAAACAGAAGGAAGGCGAGGCTGCAGGGTGTGATGAAAAGGTGAGTATGCTTGTCCTTCACCAGGATAGTCACTGCTTTCCACGCAATGAAAGTGTGGGAGACAGTGACTATCCACATAGGGTCACACAGGCCTACAGCTGCAGCCACTCATCCTATGGGCCCGCTCATTAGGCTCATGTCCTATGCACCGCTCTCCCCGCCCACCTGTCAGTGCTGAGAGGTGATGGACAGGGGGATGCAGTGAATATTACATTATTTAAACTGAGTCTCTATACAGAAAAGGCTGTTTCACTTGATTCATTTTTTTTAGGTTTGTAGGAGATATTACATTTATGTACTTAAACTTCATAGCGCCAATAATGATGAGCAATGAGTATATGTTTGACCAATATATTTGGTAACCTCTGTATGGAAGCTGCAGGTCTTTATCCTCCTCCGGCAGTATCAGACCCGGCATCGTGACCGCACGTCTGTCCGCGCTGTTCCAGCTCATCTGTATTCCGCTCATCCATAGCATAGAGAATTCGTTTTTGTTAATCCATTATGTACCCAGTGACAGACAATGTAATGTTTACATAGGAAGCTGGGATGAATGTGACATGTCAGTCTGCAGGCTTCATTACGTATTGTCAGCTACAGATTATTCACCGTATTAATTCATTTAGATAAGACTAAGGCTCATCACCCATGGCTCACCATACAAATCCGACACAGGGGTTCACTGTCACATCCACTACCAGCAAATGAGGAAATGCAATTAGCAAGTGACCAAAATAATAAGGTGTCCTTCTCCTTCTGCACCTAGAATGATCAGTCGCTGTACCCTTGAGTTTCTGCCATGGATTTTTTTCTCCACCGGTCTGGACAAGGATGTGTGTGACAAATAGGAACTGCACTGGTGATCCAAAATTGTCCAGAAACAGTGGCGTTAAAAGTATAACCGCCGTTTCAATTTTCTTGAATAATAATGTAGAGCAAATGATTATAATAAACTTTCAAATATGCTTTATAAAAGAAATCTGGAAGAAAACCTTTCAAAACCCTTCCGGAAGATGTCCCCACTAGGCTGTTTATAAACCTGACATATGCTGGTTGTAAGGGAAATCCGTCTTCAGCTCCACACACTGAATACAGCCATATAACAATGGGGGGCGGTGCCTACACACTGTGACTGTTTAGCATGGCTACATCTGATCTATATATTGTCAGTTTACCTCATCAGGCTGTCAGCACACAGCTCCGGTGATCTTATCTGACATGCTCTGCATTCACATGGCTCTGCTCTATGCAATCAGACCCTCTCTCAGAGCTGGAAGTGGCTCGCGACCCTCTCTCATAGCTGAATGCGGCATGCAACACTCTCTCAGAGCTGAACGTGGCTGGCGACCCTCTCTCAGGGGCTGAATATGGCTCGCGACTTTCTCTCAGGCTGAATCTTATGAATGCTTGTGACCATCTGTCTGAATGGCTGTGGCTTTCGACCTCTCTCAGAGCTGATGTGCTCCAACCCTCTCTCAAAGCTGGATGTGCTCAGACCTCTCTCAGCTGATGTGGCTGACTCTCGACTGGAGTGCTCACCCTCTCAGAGCTGGATGTGGCTCACGACCCTCTCTCAGAGCTGAATGTGGCTGGCGACCTTCTCTTGGAGCTGGATGTGGTTCACAACCCTCTCTCAGCTGAATGTGGCTCGCGACCCTCTCTATGACCTGGATGTGGCTCTCGACACTTTCTCTGAGGTGGATGTGCTCGTGACCCTCTCTCAGGGTACCTTTACACGCCGCAATTTTTGGTGGCGATAGGAAGCGATCTAACGTGCGCGTGCACGTCTTTCATGGTCGCCTCAGATCGCCGATGGCGCTTTTACACTCCGCAATTTCGCCCTCAACCTAAGGCAATGTGTCGCTCCGAAATCACTTACCCCACCGCGGAACCAATCCGGTGGAGTTCCCTCGCCGCTTCACACGCCGCAACCCCCAAAGGAATGTGGGCGTTCATGTTCAGCGCCGCGAGAACATAGGCGTGGCAGACTGGTGTATACCGCACCCCAAACACACTGAGTAGACAACGCAATAGCGTTATGATTGGGCAGCCTGCGCAGGAAGGCTGGCTAATACATGACGCCATTGCCATTGTGTGGTGGTGAATGGACAGCTGTTCAATTATGGCGCGGTGTCAAGTGACAGCCAATGGAGACACAGTAGCCACCACCAATCATCGCTGACAAGGCGCGGACTCCAGCACGCTGTGGCACTTCTCCGGGAAATCAGTAGGCGACGCCGATTCCATCACTATCGCCCGTTCACACACACCAAAAGAGATAAATGGCAAAATTGCTTGTTTTTACAAGATATCCCCTTCAAATGTGCAAAATCAAACTCTTTAATATTCATACATTCAATGTTGCCCTCTTGCCTCTTTTCCAGTTTCCTGCATTGCAAGGCAGTGATGAATTATGGATCGAATTCCAGCTGAAGAGAAGCTTCATGGGTTAATGAGGATGATGAGGGTATTCTCCTAAGAGCTGCTGTATGAATTGATCAGTGTGGCGCTGTGTTGGAACAATGCCTTACAAATGGTGAGTCCATAGGAGCGCTTATTCCTGCAAATCAGTACGACCAGTTATTGGATTCCTAATTATTAGGTTTGAGTCGACATTTTGGCTTTTGTGATTTCCTTAGCTCCTCCACCGCAGGTTTCCTCTGGGTTGATGCCTTAATTGTGTTTTCTAATTTTCGTCCTAAACCTGTTAAATGACATCCATTAATAGCTCTCTCGTCAGGCTCCGGGTGCGCACTACTTACACAACATGCAGCCACTTTGGAAATGGTACAGGCGGGGAATATGGGACATGGCTTAATAATATATTGCCAGCTTTCTCTTGCAGAACATTCAGTTATGAATACCTAATACCTGACTGTTCTATATTATAAAAGAAATCCTTTTATTTCCTTCAAAAACCATAATTACAGTCAAACCTGGAAATTCAGGTCTGAGTGAAGGCGTCCAGAGATCTGGGATGTTGTGCGCACGGTCTCCACAATGGAGTCTTGCCAAGATTAGTGGGTTCAGGCGATACATACTAATGTGAGTCTTAAGCCCCACTCACCCCGAAGCAATGGTGTGTTGCTGATAGGGACAGGTGTCACGTCACGAACTGGGGTGAATCCGGATACAGTGTGTGACACTGCCGCATGGAGCAACTGTGTCCGGCGCACTACAAACAACAACCGACAGGGGAAATACGGGGGCACAAATACAGCTCGTAGGGAATGATGGAAAGGTCACCTCCTGCACTCACCTGCAGCTGTGCTCCCGATTTCCCTACCATCCCTATATGGGTGCTTTAACCCCGTTGCTGAGCAGGATACCTAATCCCTCGCTGGCCCCCAATAGGGAATGGCCAGCGTGAGCACTAGTCCCAACCACTGCACTAAAATCAACAAGAGCAGAAGGAAAGACACACAGGGAAATGACAAACCAACTTCACGCCTGCTGCCACACTCCTAGGCGACAGACAGCTTGACAACAGTCAGCTTCTCCAGAGTACCTCCTTCACCTCAGGTAGCCAGGCCAGCAATGGAGTTCAATCACTAGCAAGGAATCCTGGATCATGTGACTATATAAAGGAGATGTGAGTGATCACAAAGTAGCCACAGCTGGAAGAGAACTAGGGAGAAACAGAAACTGACAAACTTCTATACTGACAAAGGAAAGAAACACATTTCAAATTAAGTCTCAATACAGAAATGAGACACAGGTGCCAAACTAGTCACAAGTCTACAAAGTAAGAGAGACCATCTTGACAACAGGTCACTCAATGGCTATGAGGTCCGTGAGCTGGGGGGCCAGTGCCAAGCTACCCCGTCTCCTGCCTGATGTTTGTCCACTTCTCTTCTCCTCCTCCAGTGCAAACAGACAGTATATGCCCCAATTGCAGACAAGAGAACGCAGATTTGATCCACATGATTTGATTTGATTACCACATGCCCTATGTGGTAATGTGGCGCCACACTGGTCGGGACGACACGCAAGGGGTACTGCACCACAAGAGAGTGTGTAGTATCCCTGTGACCAGGGGACTGGGATGTCAATAGGGGACCCTCACCACATGCATCCACACACCTTAGGTCAGGGGACCATAGGGTTAACCGTTTGCTAGGGAACGGTCCCAGTGGAGGAGCTTAGGTGGGTAGTGGAGAGCGGGAAAGTTTAGTGAGAGGAGAAGGAGTCTGGAAGTGAACCCTGCGGGAAGCGCAGTGGAGGGCACCTCAGTACAGGTGGCCCGGAGAAAGAAGGGGATCCTAGGGTGTTGAGCTGCACCCGAAGTCGGACCGGTACGACTCCCGGCCGGAAGGATCCAGTCCAGAACCGGAGAACCGGCTCCGAGGCGGTGCGGGATTTATCCTTGAACCGCAGAACCGGAGGGCACGGATTTCTTCAAAAGTCCGGCCACCATCCTGCATAATTCCCTAAGGCCCCGTATAGGATCCGGAGGCTTCAAGATAGGAACCGTCCATAAGGATCCGTGGGAACCGGAGGTGGGCTCTGTGCGCGGGAGCACTAAGGAAGGAATAGAGGGAGAGAGCAGCAGGTACAGATGAAAGGACTAGGCAGGCACACCACTGAGGGTCCCAAGTAAGACGTCCTAGTTCTCTGGTGATTACCCAGGTCAGCGATACCCGTTGACTGTGTAAAGACTGTTTGCTGCCTGAGTCACCGGTAAAACCGGTTCAGAGTCTGTATGTTCTGTCTCATTTTCCTGCACCGGAGGAGCCATAGTCTTGTTCCCTCATAACAGACTGCCCGTCGGCATCTCCACCTGACGAGCCGCCTTCCTGTGTAAAATCACTATTCGTCTACAACTGCCCCGGGGATCCCTCCACCTACGGGGAGCGTTACCAACAAAGCTGCCTCCTCATCACCCTGGAGGACTGCAAGAAGCGCCGGTAACATTACCGGATACCGTAGGTGGCGTCACAAACTTTTAATTTTATTTTCATTTTTATTTAACCCCTTTATCAGCGACCAGAAGGGCCACGGGCCCGGGCACAGGCCATCCATGACATCTCCTGTGAAATTACAGCTTGGGACCGGGTACCCCACAGCCCTGGGATGGGTCAGTAATATAAAAAACTTCTGGAAATCCACTCTGGATCTTATTGAAAAGGTATATGGGGTACAGATTGGGCCAGATCCATATGTGTGCATTTTGGGATTACATGATGAGGGGGTGGAGCCAGATCTGCCGGTAGCTGTTGGTATATGTAGAGTCCTTTGCCAGGCTAGAAAGCTGTTGGCTTACCACTGGTTGGATGCTGCTCCCCTGACCATTGGGAAACTGAAAAACAAACTAAGTAGTATAAGATTAGAAAGGGGTGTGTCAGGAGGCACGGATGAGGCTGTAGAGGCCATACGCAGAAGGTCGCAGCGTCTGTCCGAACTGCCAAAATCCTAAAATATGTCTCTGTCCCTTTAAGAGACATTTCTCTCAGTGAGAGCTGAAGGGCACTAGGACCCAGCTGATCTCTTATCTTCAACTGTCTATTTATACCACTTGACTCCCAGGATGCACTGCTGGTGATAGCTTTTCAGGTGTTGGAGGTTGCTTCCTAGCTCGGCAGTGCATCCAGGACTTTCTGTTGGATTGCTGTTTGGATCTTCATAAGCAAAGTGTTTCTCCCTTCCTCTTTGTTTGTTTCCCTGGTGTGTTTCTTTAGTAGCTAGCCGGGTTGACTAGTGGTCACCTGCTCTGATCCCTGTGTAGTCTTCATTCAGGCATAGCAGGGCCAGGTATCCGGTTCGGCGACAGTTGCGGAGACTGTATAGGGTCGTTAGGGGAGCCAGGTGTCAGCGCTACTTTATGTAGGGGTCACCATCTCCCCTTTGCCCTTAGCAGCAGGGACTCCCCCCACCCCCTCGTCCTGCACTGGGTGTCTCCCTACACCCAGCGTGACAAGGTGTCTATCTAAAGAGGAATAATCTTAATAAATTTGATAGGATTGGGGAGGCATGGTTGGAGACCCCTGGACTCCCCTCAAATGTATTACGCCAGGAATGTGTATTAGACATGCACTCCTTGACAGGAGTTATGACGCTTATCCATGTTATGTAAATAAAAGCTTATAACCTGATGTTAAATTTATTCATTGGTTGTATAATTTACTTTATTGAAAGCTGAAACCCTCCGAAATGTGGTTTAGGTTAAGAATTAAGAAATAAATTGCCTGAAATATTGATCATTTCATGAACATAGAATGGTCAGATTTTAGCAAGACAAAAGTTTTGTCGCCTGGTCATATAATGCACCCACTCCTAGTTTACATCCTCACCTGTGCTCAGTAAATGATCGGTTAATTAGCGGGTGTGTCTAAAAAGAAACCATACAAATAAGAAGGAAAAGAAGCGCACATAGAGTAATACCTTCGAGTTAGATGGTCACACGGACTCCCACAATACAGACTCACCTGGTCTGGTTGTGAATGGTCACAACTCCCTTGGACAAGCACGTATGGTCGCAGCAGGCTTCCGACGAAAAGTAAGGATCCACTTGGAGAAATTAGAACCGGATGGATAGAAGCCGCGCTGACCACAATAAGAGTAACAGAGTAACACACACACTCTGTTTATTCAGCTTACGCGTTTCGTGGCAAACAGGCCACTTCATCAGGACCCTGATGGTAGTGGGCAGCAGGGGTGATAAGCCCTCCACAGGCTGGGCTGGTGTTTCCCCAGAGCCGGTATATGAGTTGAGAGCAGCTGACCCTCTCGCACTCCCAGCGGAGTTCAGCGTCTTCTCCTCAAGCAGGCTGTCTCCGCCTGCACAGCCAGTCAGTCGGCGGCTCCGCAGGTGCAGGTAGGCTCTCATGGCCTGCTCAAAGTATAAATATCAGTCTCACACCAGAACTCAGTTTGACCGGCTTTTACTGTTACGGGTATACAGTCACAGTTCACAAAGGCACTTCGGTTGCTCGGCGGTTCCGGTGTTTTACTGCAGCTGGGGCTAGCTTGTCTGCACCACCCCCATGCAAAACCTTTCGCATCTCTTTCTCTATTCCGGTGCTAGTTACGGGCCAGCAGTCTCAGGCTTTTCGTGGGGGCCCTGCTCCGGGCTCCCCTAGGCCTAGTATGACCACCTTTCTTTCACTGCATCGGAGGTTGGGTTCCGGGGATAAAGTCCCCTCACCTCGCCGGTTAATTCATGGCCAGGGCATAAAGCATCTAGCCACATCTACAGGGCCGGCACCCTGGCTGTCGACCCGGTCCCTCGGTGTACCTGTTCGCTCAGACACACATTAGACCCCAACAGTCCTGCTCCGGTCTGCTGTCTTGGACCCGGGCTGGCCGTGGTGGGATTGGTCGCCGGGTTCGGGTCAGCTCTCTTCCCTTCTACTTCTCACTTCCTGTTGTTGTCTTGTGTGCTCTGGTTTTGTGTGTTACTCTGCACCCCCTCACCGGTTTCTCCTCTCACTAACTTTCCACCACCACCTAGCTCCCCCCTCTATCCCTTGCCTGACATGAAGTATTAGGTCTAGAGATTGGGGAATGGGTTGGGTATTGGTGTGGGGTGGCCGACTTACCAGTCCCAGTTGCAGTGCCTTACTGTGGCCACCGGTCTGCAGGGGCACCACAGAAGCACCATATTCTCTATTATATGCAATAATCTGTGACTTTAACGCACAGATCTCTTGTACGGAGGGTTTGCTGCCCTGTAAGCAAAAAGTATAATCTCTTTAGCTCACAGAGGATGCCTGGATAGGATAGCATTGTGTGAATGTCTTTCCTACAACTTGGGCCCCAATTCATTGCAGTATTTACGCCAGAAAACTGATGTAAAAGGCCTTGAAAAGTCACAACATTTTTTGCACAATGCGGAGTTGTGCACAAATGTTGCAACTTTTGTCATTTTCTGTTTTGGCAAAAATGAGCCAAACTGATACGGGATTGAGGCGGAACGGAGCATAGCATCGCCTGCTCATCTCATTCATGACAAGGTGTGACGTACCTTACTGTGGCAACCCAGAGTCATAGTGCCACAGTGAAAACAAAAAGAAGATAGGGGGCGCAATGGTGCGATATCCACGTGTGATTTACAGGGGTAAATATGCCGTAGTTACTAACCTATAATAGTTGCGCTCTCCAAGCACAACTATGGTAATAGCCTGATGGTTTTATGGATCTGACCGTGGTAACTATTCTATATAGTGCCACAGTGTCACCAGAGAGCAGGAAGGGGTATTCCACTCAGGCAATACGCAAACAACACCAACACCTCCCAGACAGAAGGGGAGACAAGCCCGGCTTCAGGGTGAGCTCCCCTATATATTCTGGTCTGGGAAGGAGCATGTCAGTTCAGCTCCAGAGAGGGCTGTGAAGAGTGCAGTTCCTGTGAGTACTGTGAAGAAGACCTGGGTGTAAACGAGCTGTGCCAGGCTCATCCCAAGGTCCACTGCTGAACACCAGACCTAAGGCTAGGGTCTGAGGAAAGAGGAGAGAAAGAAACCTACCGGGAGGCTGCAGCACCCTGTGCTTCCCCTCCGCGAGAGGAACAACGCAAGAACGGACACCGGAGTCCGAGACTGTGCAGGTTCACACACACCGACGGTCAACACCGGAGAGTGAGCGACTCCAGATTCTTCAGCTACACGATACCAGGGACACAGCAACATATAGAATCCAGTAATACCGACTTCCCAGGGTGGGGTAGAGAAGTGAAGGGCTCGAGTTGCCTGTTATTATTATTATTTATTTATATAGCGCCATTAGATTCCATGGCGCTTTACATGAGGATGAGGGAGACCAGAACAATTACACTAAATCTAGTCGATCAGGACGTACAGGTACAGGAGGGGCAGGGACCCTGTCCACGAGGACTCACAGTCTAAGAGGGGCGGGTTAGGATACAGTAGGATGGGGGAATTTCAGGTATGGGGTGGTCGCCTGGGTCTCATGGCAGGTTGTAGGCTTGAAGGAACAAGTGAGTCTTCAGGTGACACTTGAAGCTACTCAGGGTAGGAGAGTGTCTGACGTGTTCGGGCAGGGAATTCCAGAGTAAGGCAGTTGCCTGTTATACTGGTAGACGCAGACAGAGACAGGGTCGGCAGCCTAGCTTAAGCAACTGCAGGGGCCGCAACACAAGCACAATGAGGAAGCCAATACGACCCAGCCGGTGAGAATTACCTCAAACTGCTCTACAGACTCCAGGAACAGTTTATAACATCTGCCTTAACTCCAGTAAAGAGATTGAGAAAACGCATACCAGTGAGTCTGCCTGTTGCCCTGTGCTCTATAACGGAATCTTATATCTGCAGAGCCGCCGACTACCAGCACCGTGGAGAGCTGCACCTCACAAAGCCATATCCAATACCACCATTCCTGCCCTGGGGACCCTCAGCCCTACCCGAGGGGGGCTTACCATCCACGCTGCCCCAAGTCACCGTCCCCAGCAGGAATATGGCAGCTGTGGTTCTTTTGACCACATACCCCGGGTGGCGTCACGACAAATCCCCTGGAAATACCCCCTTTTTGGACTGATCTCAGGCCACGGGACCGGGTCACAACTACCGTGATACCCCAGAGAGACAGCACTGGCCCGGCTCCCGAGTACCTCATAGCCTGGGGGTGCATCATTACTCCACCGAAAGATTTGTGGCAAAGCGCTTGGAGGTGTACGCCACTTTTAAGACAAACCAGATTCATTAAGAGATGTACGCCTTATAATGAATTTGACGCAGGTGACTCTACCACGCCCCATCATCAAGACTGATGTGAAAAACAGGGCAAGAGACCTTGTTTTCCTGTAGCCCATGTGAGGACTCGCTCACTGAATGTGACGGGGATGCTCACTTGGACACAGGAATAATATTCTATTTAAATAGTCCAGCCAGTTTATTAAGATGTGAGTCGGTCGACAGGGTAGGGGGTGCTTGGATACCGGGACAGGGGGTTACTTCAGTGGGGGATCACGGCTGGTCAGTTCCCAGTTCCATGCCCTGGACCCTCAATGATTGGGATGGTGGGGGATGAGGATGGGGAATGATAACGTGACGTCACCTGTGGTACCTGGTAAAGGGGTTACCAGCGCTGCGGCCGGCCGCTGAGGTGATGGAAAGGCAGCTTTGGTAGTACAGCTCACCACGGGTGGAGCTATACCTCAGGGCAGCGGGGTTGATGAGGGGAGGAGTAGTCCTCACCTCCGGTGATGATGCTGTAGCCCTCCGGGCGCCGAATAAGATGAGGACAGACACCACTTCAGCTCAAATGGTTCTTTACTTGCACCAGATGGAAACAGGTACACAGTACATTCTGGGTTAACGGGTACTGTAACTGTGGGTTGTGAAGGTTTCCTCAGAGTCTGACAGTAATGCCCTCAATATGGCGCTCCACACTCACCGTCTCCTGACAGTGCACCTTCCAGGAGCTATGGCAGCTCCACACACACACGTGTGTCCTGACAGTGCACCTTCCAGGAGCTATGGCAGCTCCACACACACTGTCTCCTGACACTGCACCTTCCAGGAGCTATGGCAGCTCCACACACACTGTCTCCTGACAGTGCACCTTCCAGGAGCTATGGCAGCTCCACACTCACGTTCCTGACAGTGCACCTTCCAGGAGCTATGGCAGCTCCACACTAACCGTCTCCTGACAGTGCACCTTCCAGGAGCTATGGCAGCTCCACACACACTGCTCCTGACAGTGCACCTTCCAGGAGCTATGGCAGCTCCACACACACTGTCTCCTGACAGTGCACCTTCCAGGAGCTATGGCAGCTCCACACACACTGTCTCCTGACACTGCACCTTCCAGGAGCTATGGCAGCTCCACACACACTGTCTCCTGACAGTGCACCTTCCAGGAGCTATGGCAGCTCCACACACACTGTCTCCTGACAGTGCACCTTCCAGGAGCTATGGCTGCTCCAGACACACTGTCTCCTGACAGTGCACCTTCCAGGAGCTATGGCAGCTCCACACACACTGTCTCCTGACAGTGCACCTTCCAGGAGCTATGGCAGCTCCACACACACTGTCTCCTGACAGTGCACCTTCCAGGAGCTATGGCAGCTCCACACACACTGTCTCCTGACAGTGCACCTTCCAGGAGCTATGGCAGCTCCACACACACACCTGTCTCCTGACACTGCACCTTCCAGGAGCTATGGCAGCTCCACACACACAGTGTCTCCTGACAGTGCACCTTCCAGGAGCTATGGCAGCTCCACACACACACTGTCTCCTGACATGCACCTTCCAGGAGCTATGGCAGCTCCACACACACTGTCTCCTGACATGCACCTTCCAGGAGCTATGGCAGCTCCACACTCACCGTCTCCTGACAGTGCACCTTCCAGGAGCTATGGCAGCTCCACACACACTGTCTCCTGACAGTGCACCTTCCAGGAGCTATGGCAGCTCCACATACACTCACCGTCTCCTGACAGTGCACCTTCCAGGAGCTATGGCAGCTCCACACACCACTGTCTCCTGACAGTGCACCTTCCAGGAGCTATGGCAGCTCCACACACACTGTCTCCTGACAGTGCACCTTCCAGGAGCTATAGCAGCTCCACACACACTGTGTCCTGACAGTGCACCTTCCAGGAGCTATGGCAGCTCCACACACACTGTGTCCTGACAGTGCACATTCCAGGAGCTATGGCAGCTCCACACACACTGTCTCCTGACAGTGCACCTTCCAGGAGCTATGGCAGCTCCACACACACTGTCTCCTGACAGTGCACCTTCCAGGAGCTATGGCAGCTCCACACACACTGTCTCCTGACAGTGCACCTTCCAGGAGCTATGGCAGCTCCACACACACTGTCTCCTGACAGTGCACCTTCCAGGAGCTATGGCACTCCACACACACTGTCTCCTGACAGTGCACCTTCCAGGAGCTATGGCAGCTCCACACACACTGTGTCCTGACAGTGCACCTTCCAGGAGCTATGGCAGCTCCACACACACATGTTCCTGACAGTGCACCTTCCAGGAGCTATGGCAGCTCCACACACACACTGTGTCCTGACAGTGCACCTTCCAGGAGCTATGGCAGCTCCACACACACTGCTCCTGACAGTGCACCTTCCAGGAGCTATGGCAGCTCCACACACACTGTCTCCTGACAGTGCACCTTCCAGGAGCTATGGCAGCTCCACACACACACTGTCTCCTGACAGTGCACCTTCCAGGAGCTATGGCAGCTCCACACACACTGTCTCCTGACAGTGCACCTTCCAGGAGCTATGGCAGCTACACACACACTGTCTCCTGGCAGTGCACCTTCCAGGAACTATGGCAGCTCCACACACACTGTCTCCTGACAGTGCACCTTCCAGGAGCTATGGCTGCTCCACACACACACTGTGTCCTGACAGTGCACCTTCCAGGAGCTATGGCAGCTCCACACACATGTCTCCTGACAGTGCACCTTCCAGGAGCTATGGCAGCTCCACACACACTGTCTCCTGACATGCACCTTCCAGGAGCTATGGCAGCTCCACACACACACTGTCTCCTGACACTGCACCTTCCAGGAGCTATGGCAGCCTCCACACACTGTCTCCTGACAGTGCACCTTCCAGGAGCTATGGCAGCTCCACACACACTGTGTCCTGACAGTGCACCTTCCAGGAGCTATGGCAGCCTCCACACACACTGTGTCCTGACACTGCACCTTCCAGGAGCTATGGCAGCCCCATACACACTGTGTCCTGACAGTGCACCTTCCAGGAGCTATGGCAGCTCCACACACACTGTCTCCTGACAGTGCACCTTCCAGGAGCTATGGCAGCTCCACACACACTGTCTCCTGACAGTGCACCTTCCAGGAGCTATGGCAGCTCCACACACACTGTCTCCTGACAGTGCACCTTCCAGGAGCTATGGCAGCTCCACACACACTGTCTCCTGACAGTGCACCTTCCAGGAGCTATGGCAGCTCCACACACACTGTCTCCTGACAGTGCTCCTTCCAGGAGCTATGGCAGCTCCACACACACTGTTTCCTGACAGTGCACCTTCCAGGAGCTATGGCAGCTCCACACACACTGTCTCCTGACAGTGCTCCTTCCAGGAGCTATGGCAGCTCCACACACACTGTCTCCTGACAGTGCACCTTCCTGGAGCTATGGCAGCTCCACACACACTGTCTCCTGACAGTGCACCTTCCAGGAGCTATGGCAGCTCCACACACACTGTCTCCTGACAGTGCACCTTCCTGGAGCTATGGCAGCTCCACACACACTGTCTCCTGACAGTGCACCTTCCAGGAGCTATGGCAGCTCCACACACACACACACTGTCTCCTGACAGTGCACCTTCCAGGAGCTATGGCAGCTCCACACACACTGTCTCCTGACAGTGCACCTAACAATAAGTTTGCTGCTTCCAAACACAGGGGGCCTAGTCACCAAACAAGATCATTATAGCACATTGGACACACTATGGGTGGAGGTAAGTGGATAGCCAGATCCACCCAGCTCTCTATCTGTAAACCTGGCTCTGAATGCATTAACAAAACTCATGGAACTACAAGTCCCAGATTAAACATTCCAGGATTACATCGCACAGAACAACCACCTCTGTGATACTTATTGCCCATTTACAATATAGCCGCTTGCCATCTCACACCTGTACTATTCCTATTCACTGACATCAAACACAATTCTGGAAAATAGAGAAGAAATGTTGCTGCAGCTGCATCCCCCCGCTCACCCCTCCACCCTGTCTATAATTAACTATATTGGTCTTGACAGATTTTTTCAGTTGACTGATGAGGGTTTTGTGCACAACAGAACTTGCAGAGAAGAGAAGGGTGTGGCCGGTTGCTTTGAGATGACATTGATGCATTTTTCCTGTATATATTACGTTTCATGTATTCACATGCAAGATTTAGGCTAAAAAAAAAAAATCATCTTTACCTTGTCGTGGGTATCAATTTGTGAGCACCGGTTATTGATATTGTCACTCAAAGCAATTAACCAAATGGAAAACACAAGCACCTTTATATTACACATTCCAGAAATACGATAGAGGAATCTAATATGATGAAGAATCCTCCTCTGCACAATGTTAATATTCTCTCAGTGAGATTGGATCTGGAGCTGTCAGCTTCAATCACTGTAGCACAAAACCGGGTAGGTATGATGAGATTCTCCTCTGTTACACACCGGCCTTAAAGGGACAGCGCTACCTTGTGACATCACGTATCTAAGTCACATTATTATCCATCAATTGGAGATTGATTTATTGACTTTATTTCTTTTAAGTTTTGATGCCTGTGATATTATCAGAACGTCTATGAAACTTATCTGCATGGATCATGGTTGTAGGATGGTGTCTCAATCGGTGAGGTGAGCACAGAGAATATTGGATCTACTGGACCAAAGGTACCAATCTTTTCCCTGGAGGAGCAACCCTGAATGGCAACCGAGACTTCACTATAGACACAGGACGTGGAGATAGGCTATGCTGGTAGGTAGCCGTCAGAAGGCAGCGCCAAGGGATCTCGATACCTTAGTAGCAGGCGCCAAGAGACGGAGTATGGATACAGGCAGAGGTAAGAGGAGCATGACCCCAGTGGAAGGCAGGCAAGCATGGGCAGACACAGACTAAGCTCTGGAAGACACAACAGGAATGTTAGGTGTTGATCAGCACTGGCAGGCACTGGTAAGATAGAAGTACAAGAATGTGTGATAGCACAGTGCACAGGACCAAAGTACAAGGGAACTGACAACTAGCTAAAGAGAACATACACTAAGACACATTGTACTGGCACCCCCCAATAGGGGAGGATGCCTTAGATACTCAGTGTCTCTCAGCCATAGGATGACAGGTACTTCAGAGTTACAGCGTGCTAGCCCTTTAAGACAGTTCAGTGTAGCATGGCCACGACCCAAGCCTGCTCCTGAGAGCCCTGCTGCATCGGCATGGGACCCGGCAGAAGTGATAGGAACCAGAATGAGCGGAGGGACAGTGTGGTAAGTGTGTCAGCGCCATAGACACATGGAGGCCCCCAGGCTCTGATACTGTAACTGATGGAATGTACTAACCCCAGAAGCACCAAAGGTTGTGGGAACTTACCTATATTCCCTCCCTAACTGTCCCTTCATTTATTAGCATACATAAACAGATCTATAGAAAAAGTATTTCTAAACTCTATTTATGATATGCAAATTAGGACTTTGACTAGTCAAGGGGGCGTTAGTTCCCAGACTAGTTGGCCTACTTATCGGAGGTTGTCTGCACTTTTGGTCATGTACAATACTCTGAAGCTGGGTGTACGTTTTCCAGCTTTCAGAGAGGCAGTGATCCTACACATGATCAAAAGTCGTCCACACTTCCAACCACGCGCACTACGCCTCTCTGAAGCCAGGATGCTTACACCCAGCTTCACAAGCTAAAACGTGGGAAGACAACCACACATAGGGCCTTATCTGAGTTACAAACTAAAGGAATGCTCAGAAAGCCACTCACCTGAATGGGTTGTGAGAATCACAACCACAATACGGCTTTGATTGGTGTGGAGCATGAGATCCCACAGCACAAGGTAGCCAACAGTATGAAGAGAAAAGGTTAAAACAGACCCGATCAGATGTTGAAATCCCAACGACAAGGACCAGAAGATGATCATAAGAAGGTTTATTAGTCGACACGTTTCGTTGGTGGTGCCCACTTTCCCAGGACATAAATTCGATTGATTGTTTTAAACCTTTTTCTTCATACATTGTACACCCATCTTCAGAGATACTCAATGCTAAGAGTGTGTTACGGGTGGTAGTAATAGACAAAGGGGTCAGGTAGCATAATGCAGTGACTGGCAAAAGGCGATCAGGGGAACTGGTCTGACCCTTATACTGTAGGTCCTAGCTGACCATGTTCCCAGAAGTACCTCTAGAGGTGAGGATGTCTGGATCGCTACCCTTACCCTGCTCCTGACCAGTCCTAGGCTATAACTCTCCTCACCTCCATCCCAGACCAGGATAAGCACAGCTACTCCCAAAAAGAGGGCAATCTCCATGAAGCTACACACAAGAAGGCTTCAGCAGAACAGCACTCGGCATCAAAACAGAACACGGTCTTTGCAGAGAATTAACTCTATCAGCGACAGCAACTGGATGGGTAATGGGAGTACTTAAAGGCTGGGGGAGTGGTCAACCACATTATCTGAAAATTAGCAACAGCAACTGGTACTGAAGAGCCACAGAAGTGAACCCTTAATAGACTAAAGGAAATGAACTCCATTTAACTATTGCAGAGTAGTCTACATGTGACACAGAGCAAATCACAGAGGCTGCAGAGTGGTCTACATGGGCTGAGGGAAAAAAGCTGAGCGTGATTACATGCCCAGAAAAGCCAGTGTCTTTGCCAGATGTATAGAAAGCTACTCATCTGAGCAATTCACACACACTGCAGAGCAGTCTACACTTGACCGAGGGGAAAAAGCTGTGCACATGTGCGGCTTTCTTTAGATCTGGCAAAAATGCCTGCTGTTGTAAAGCATGTTGGCACACCCACAATAACATTCTAAGTGGGCTAACTACTCAGGGAACCTAAGACCTGATTAGCATCTCATAAACGATCTTTAGAAATTCTTTTTGTAAAGATCTGTTTATAGATGCTACTACATAGAGGGACTGTTAAACATGGATTATAGATATGTGCACACAACTACTCGTGGCTCTGGTGCACTCGGGACCTGACGGGTCCCCTTAAAAAATGGCAATGAATATCGAAGAACTGTTTCAGAGAAAATCATACCTGTCTGCAATCGTGCAGCCGAGCTCTGATTTCATGAATCGAGTGATCGGTTCTCTTTAATAATCCAGTATATATTCTCTTATTCTAATGACATTTGTTAGTTACATGTAAACACCCATCATATGTAGTGCTCCTGCTGTGCTGTCATATTTGTGATGTAGAGGTATGACTCCTATCTCATATTAATGCTGGCATTAGGCTTCTTTCCCTGGAAGGTGATCCTGCAGCTCAGTGCAGATAACGACTTTCATTCTGAGTCTTGTCCTTTGATTTTTACGCTGCACGCAGACCCCTGATGACGCACTGGAAATAGGACATCAGTAAATACAAAGTTTATGAAATAGCATTGTATTGAAGTATTAATCCAACTATCTAACTACAGATAGTGACTACAGAGAAAGAGAACCTTTACTGTCAGCTCCAATGCTACCTGTGCCCTTTTGCTGTACTTTTCTGTGTTCAGGGTTGGGCACATAAATGTTTGTGCAAAAAGGCAGATTTTGCTTCACTAGTGTGTAACCAACCACTGTGCATCTAAAGTAAGGGAGCCAGCAAGGTCCCCGATTCACTAAATCATCATTATTAGGCTACAACCTGGACATCATTGACAGGAGCAAGAGCGTAATGATAGCGGTCGCAAAGGTCACGACCGCGACGGAGTCTGGGGGTGGAAGGGTCTCACCCAACTCCAGCACCTACTTCAGCTGGATGTGCGTCCGAGGAGGCACATCCAGCTGAAATGCATTGCCAAACAGAGACCCGTTGGTTCACTACAATGAAATACGCGCTGCCAACTAAACAGGGTCCGACAGCTGACATTGGCGCGCCTGTGACTGGGGCGGCATGGTGGTGATCTCATGTGTTGTTATAGCCGGCTTGTGATGTCCGATACCAGCTACTGTGCCGGCTACAGAGGAGGATGTTGCTCGACAGGTAGCCAGGGTAGAAGAGTAGAATGTTTTTGGTTTTTTTATGAGTAGATACAGAATACTATCTATACCCAGAAGGGGCTCAGGATAAAGACAAGGGGCCAAGGATAAGCACATATATACAGGATGAGGACATACATACCATGATGGGAACATATATACCACATACAGTATATACGTATGATGTGTCCATAGTAGGCAAGTCGTACTTGGTGATCTTTGCTTCCAGTGTCATGTCTTTTCTTCTTGTCATCCATGGTACTGATAACATCCTTCTCCAGAACAACATTTCGAAGGTATTGATTCTTCTGTCTTATTTCTATATTATCCGTGTTTCACTTCTATGTGTTACTACAGAATAGACAGACTATGTATGAGCCGTGTCTCATCACCAGTGAAATGTTATACGAATAACAACTATGTAGAGCCGTGTCTTCATCACCAGTGAAATGTTACTACAGAATAGACCAGACTATGTACGAGCCGTGTCTTCATCACCAGTGAAATGTTACTACAAATAGACCAGATATGTACGAGCCGTGTCTTCATCACCATGAAATGTTCCTGATGTGAAGACCTTGTCCGTGACTTCATTGATGATTTTCCCTTAGCTTCTATTGAGCTCTGGTGTTGTCGCCTCATCTTCAGTGATCATTGATAGGGTGACACCAGCGTATCTTCTCCCATCTGAGAGAACATGGTTGAATATGGATATCCCTCTCTGATCAGAGTGTGAGCAGAGCGTGTCCAATTCTCTCAGATTTTTATAAAATAGAGAAAAAATGCTCCCATCTTCTCCATTCCATCAGTCCGTGAAAATAGGACTCCACTCAGATGTCAGCCAAGTGCAGTAAGATGTTTACCTGTCACGACTGGGATAGAGTATTAGGGAACAGTAAACAAAATGGTATTGCGGGCAAGGTAACTGAGTATCTGGTCTGACCCTGTAGACTGGAAACCCTGGTCTGACCCTGAACTCAGAGGTACCTCTAATGGTGAGGAGGTCTTAGTCGCCACCCTTGCCTTCAACTCAACACACCCTATGCTTGAACCCTCATCTCCCCCACCACGTACCGGGTCAGCAGCCACTCCAGCAAAAGATGAAAAAATGTTTTGCCTAAAATACAAAGGAAATGTGTCATGTTTAACTAACTTTATGCCTTTCAGAGATTATTTCATCTTCAGCTTTATTAACCGTTCACAATAACCGTAATTGTGACCATGCGTGCCCGACGTTTTGCATATCACTGTACGTATGGGGAGGTAAAGGACAATTGCTGTTAGCCTGAACCAGCATACGGCTGACAGATCTTTAAAATGTAAGACCATTATAAAATAAATCGACTTGGCTGGTCCTTGACTACTAAGGAGAGAAGCAAATATTTTCACGGCACGGACTGGGGTGCGTCTGATACAGTGTGTGACAGTGGTGCACAGATCAACATGCACTACCAAAAGTAATCAAACAACTTCTGCGACACAACTCATGAATAATGGTAATTCATATTTATTAGAATGCAAAGCAATAGACTGGGGAAACACAGGGGGACACAAAAACAACGGAGGGCCCTGCTCGTAAGGAACGGGGGAAAGGAGACCTCCTGAGTTCACCTGCAGCTGTGCCCTGATCTCCTTACCATCCCTATATGGGTTACTTCACCCTGTCGCCGAGCAGAATACCTAGTCCCTCACTGGCCCTGATGTAAACCTCAATAGGAGATGGCCGACAGGAGCACTAGTCCCAACCACTGCAATAAATCAACAAGAAGGGAAGGAAAGACAGACAGGGAAAGTACAAGACAACTTCAGCACATGTTGCCACACTCCTATGCAGCAGACGGCTTGGCACAGGTCCCAAGAGAGACCATCGTGACAAGTATCCTCCCCTCTGTTTTGTAGAGGGGGTCCCCTCTAAGAGTGATAATCATTTTTGGAATGAGTTGCATCAGCTGCCTTCACGGGAGTTGGGTCTGAAGTAAACATAATTGAATATACCGATGAACAAGCTCCCACCCACACAGCGCAGTCTAATGAAGGATTGACTCTGCACTTACACGGGGACAGAGAATTAGCCATGATCCTGAGCAGAGCCAGTCTCCGAGGAGCGGATCATCCTAGAATGGATGGAGACTCCTACTACAAGAATATGTTGTTGCCCAGATACATTGCTTCTCATTAAATGTGACGGTGGACAGTATACAGCAGAACAGTCACACAATGTCATGTGTCTAAGAATAGACTTTAATTAATGACGCAAATTAACCCAAGCTCCTGGCAACCGAGATTCACAAATCCAAAGAATGATATTTATATCTGTGCATAACGCCGTGCCCCCTGTATCCGCCCTCACAATAACTGGCACCATGTGAGCAAAACCATATAGAAAAATAACAACGTACATGGAGATGAGACATCAGACGTCTCTGTGTTTATTGCACTTGTTTTATAGCGGATCTTATGTCTTCCCAATAGTAAATAGCACCATTAATTCAACAGTGCTCTACAGAGATCATTACTGTCCCCATTGCGGCTCACAATCTACATCTCCTATCAGTATTGGCTTTGGAGGAAACCAGAAAACCCACGAGAACACGGGGAGAACAGACAAACTCCCTGCAGATGTCGTCCTTGGTGGGATTTGGACCCAGGACCCCAGTGCTGCACAACAACAGTGCAAACTACTGAGCCATCATGCCCCTCAATACAGTGCTGACCACTGACCACCTTGCTGTCCTCTATACAGTGCTGACCACTGAGCCACCGTGCTGCCCTCTATACAGTGCTAACCACTGAGCCACCGTGCCACCCTCAATACACTGCTAACCACTGAGCCACCGTGCTGCCCTCTATACAGTGCTAACCACTGAGCCATCGTGCTGCCCTCTATACAGTGCTAACCACTGAGCCACCGTGCTGCCCTCTATACAGTGCTAACCACTGAGCCATCGTGCTGCCCTCTATACAGTGCTAACCACTGAGCCACCGTGCTGCCCTCTATACAGTGCTAACCACTGAGCCACCGTGCTGCTCTCTACACAGTGCTAACCACTGAGCCACCATGCTGCCCACTATACACTGCTAACCACTGAGCCACCGTGCTGCCCTCTATACAGTGCTAACCACTGAGCCATCGTGCTGCCCTCTATACAGTGCTAACCACTGAGCCACCGTGCTGCCCTCTATACAGTGCTAACCACTGAGCCACCGTGCTGCCCTCTATACAGTGCTAACCACTGAGCCACCGTGCTGCCCTTTATACAGTGCTAACCACTGAGCAACCGTGCTGCCCTCTATACAGTGCTAACCACTGAGCCACCATGCTGCCCACTATACAGTGCTAACCACTGAGCCACCGTGCTGCCCTCTATACAGTGCTAACCACTGAGCCACCATGCTGCCCACTATACAGTGCTAACCACTGAGCCACCGTGCTGCCCTTTATACAGTGCTAACCACTGAGCCACCGTGCTGCCCTCTATACAGTGCTAACCACTGAGCCACCGTGCTGCCCTCTATACAGTGCTAACCACTGAGCAGCCATGCTGCCTTCTATACAGTGCTAACCACTGAGCCACCGTGCTGCCCTCTATACAGTGCTAACCACTGAGCCATCGTGCTGCTCTCTATACAGTGCTAACCACTGAGCCACCGTGCTGCCTTCTATACAGTGCTAACCACTGAGCCACCGTGCTGCCCTCTATACAGTGCTAACCACTGAGCCACCGTGCTGCCCTTTATACAGTGCTAACCACTGAGCCACCGTGCTGCCCTCTATACAGTGCTAACCACTGAGCCACCGTGCTGCCCACTGTACAGTGCTAACCACTGAGCCACTGTGCTGCCCACTATACAGTGCTAACCACTGAGCCACTGTGCTGCCCTCTATACAGTGCTAACCACTGAGCCACTGGGCTGCCCACTATACAGTGCTAACCACTGAGCCACTGTGCTGCCCTCTATACAGTGCTAACCACTGAGCCACCGTGCTGCCCTTTATACAGTGCTAACCACTGAGCCACCGTGCCGCCCTCTATACAGTGCTAACCACTGAGCCACCGTGCTGCCTTCTATACAGTGCTAACCACTGAGCCACAGTGCTGCCTTCTATACAGAGCTAACCACTGAGCCACCGTGCTGCCCTCTATACAGTGCTAACCACTGAGCCACCGTGCTGCCCTTTATACAGTGCTAACCACTGAGCCACCGTGCTGCCCTCTATACAGTGCTAACCACTGAGCCACCATGCTGCCCACTATACAGTGCTAACCACTGAGCCACTGTGCTGCCCTCTATACAGTGCTAACCACTGAGCCACCGTGCTGCCCTTTATACAGTGCTAACCACTGAGCCACCGTGCCGCCCTCTATACAGTGCTAACCACTGAGCCACCGTATACAGTGCTAATCACTGAGCCACCATATACAGTGCTAACCACTGAGCCACCATATACAGTGCTAATCACTGAGCCACCATATACAGTGCTAACCACTGAGCCACCATATACAGTGCTAACCACTGAGCCACCGTATACAGTGCTAATCACTGAGCCACCATATAAGGTGCTGACCACTGAGCCACCATATACAGTGCTAACCACTGAGCCACCGTGCTGCCCTTTATACAGTGCTAACCACTGAGCCACCGTGCTGCCCTTTATACAGTGCTAACCACTGAGCCACCGTGCTGCCCTCTATACAGTGCTAAACCACTGAGCCACTGTGCCGCCCTCTATACAGTGCTAACCACTGAGCCACCGTATACAGTGCTAACCACTGAGCCACCATATACAGTGCTAACCACTGAGCCACCATGCTGCCCTCTATACAGTGCTAAACCACTGAGCCACTGTGCTGCCCTCTATACAGTGCTAACCACTGAGCCACCGTATACAGTGCTAATCACTGAGCCACCATATACAGTGCTAACCACTGAGCCACCGTATACAGTGCTAACCACTGAGCCACCGTATACAGTGCTAACCACTGAGCCACCGTATACAGTGCTAACCACTGAGCCACCATATACAGTGCTAACCACTGAGCCACCATATACAGTGCTAACCACTGAGCCACCATATACAGTGCTAACCACTGAGCCACCGTATACAGTGCTGACCACTGAGCCACTATATACAGTGCTAACCACTGAGCCACTGTACAATGCTAACCACTGAGCCACCGTATACAGTGCTAACCACTGAGCCACCGTATACAGTGCTAACCACTGAGCCACCTAAACACTGAGACATCATATACAGTGCTAACCACTGAGCCACCATATACAGTGCTAACCACTGAGCCACCGTATACAGTGCTAACCACTGAGCCACCGTATACAGTGCTAACCACTGAACCACCATATATAGTGCTAACCACTGAGCCACCGTATACAGTGCTAACCACTGAGCCACCGTATACAGTGCTAACCACTGAGCCACCATATACAGTGCTAACCACTGAGCCACCATACACAGTGGTAACCACTGAGCCACCATATACAGTGCTAACCACTGAGCCACCAGATACAGTGCTAACCACTGAGCCACCATATACAGTGCTAACCACTGAGCCACCATATACAGTGCTAACCACTGAGCCACCATATACAGTGCTAACCACTGAGCCACCATATACAGTGCTAACCACTGAGCCACCATATACAGTGCTAACCACTGAGCCACTGTGCTGCCCACTATACAGTGCTAACCACTGAGCCACCGTATACAGTGCTAACCACTGAGCCACCGTATACAGTGCTAACCACTGAGCCACCGTATACAGTGCTAACCACTGAGCCACCGTATACAGTGCTAACCACTGAGCCATCGTATACAGTGCTAACCACTGAGCCACCGTGCTGCCTTCTATATACAGTGCTACCCACTGAGCCACTGTGCTGCCCACTATACAGTGCTAACCACTGAGCCACTGTGCTGCCCTCTCTATACAGTGCTAACCACTGAGCCACCTTGCTGTCCTTTATGCAGTTCTGACCACTGAGCCACCGTGCTGTCCTCTATAGATTGCCAACAACTGAGCCACCGTGTTGCCGACTGTACAATGCTAACCGCTGAGCCACCATGCTGTCCTCTATACAGTGCTACCATCTATACAGTGCTAAACACAGTGCTCTTATATTCTGTGACCTCCTGCTGTAATGTCTGTATACTCTTATATTCTGTGATCCCCAGCTGTAATGTCTGTATACTCTTATATTCTGTGATCCCTGGCTATAATGTCTGTATGCTCTTATATTCTGTGACCTCCTGCTGTAATGTCTGTATACTCTTATATTCTGTGGTCCCCGGCTGTAATGTCTGTATACTCCTATATTCTGTGATTCCCGGCTGTAATGTCTGTATACTCTTATATTCTGTGATCCCCGGCTGTAATGTCTGTATATTCTTATATTCTGTGATCCCCGGTTGTAATGTCAGTATACTCTTATATTCTGTGATCCCCGGCTGTAATGTCTGTATACTCTTATATTCTGTGATCCTGGCTGTAATGTCTGTATACTCTTATATTCTGTGATCCCCAGCTGTAATGTCTGTATACTCTTATATTCTATGATCCTCGGTTGTAATGTCTGTATGCTCTTATATTCTATGATCCCCGGCTGTAATGTGTGTATACTCTTATATTCTGTGATCCCCGGCTGTAATGTCAGTATACTCTTATATTCTGTGATCCCGTGCTGTAATGTCTGTATACTCTTATATTCTGTGATCCCTGGCTGTAATGTCTGTATACTCTTATATTCTGTGATCCTGGCTGTAATGTCTGTATACTCATATTCTGTGATCCCCGACTGTAATGTCTGTATACTCTTATATTGTGTGATCCCCAGCTGTAATGTCTGTATACTCTTATATTGTGTGATCCCCAGCTGTAATGTCTGTATACTCTTATATTCTGTGATCCCCGGCTGTAACGTCAGTATACTCTTATATTCTGTCATCCCCGGCTGTAATGTCTGTATACTCTTCTATTCTGTGATCCCGTGCTGTAATGTCTGTATACTCTTATATTCTGTGATCCCTGGCTGTAATGTCTGTATACTCTTATATTCTGTGATCCTGGCTGTAATGTCTGTATACTCATATTCTGTGATCCCCGACTGTAATGTCTGTATACTCTTATATTGTGTGATCCCCAGCTGTAATGTCTGTATACTCTTATATTGTGTGATCCCCAGCTGTAATGTCTGTATACTCTTATATTCTGTGATTCCCCAGCTGTAATTTCTGTATACTCTTATATTCTGTGATCCCCGGCTATAATGTCTGTATACTCTTCTATTCTGTGATCCTCTGCTGTAATGTCTGTATACTCTTATATTCTGTGATCCCCGGTTGTAATGTCAGTATACTCTTATATTCTGTGATCCCCGGCTGTAATGTCAGTATACTCTTATATTCTGTGATCCCCAGCTGTAATGTCTGTATACTCTTCTATTCTGTGATCCTCAGCTGTAATGTCTGTATACTCTTATATTCTGTGATCCCCGGCTGTAATGTCAGTATACTCTTATATTCTGTGATCCCCGGCTGTATGTCTGTATACTGTTATATTCTGTGATCCCCGGCTGTAATGTCTGTATACTCTTATATTCTGTGATCCCCTGGCTGTAATGTCTGTATACTCTTATATTCTGTGATCCCCTGGCTGTAATGTCTGTATACTCTTACAGGAACATTATTTTTTAAACACATCAAATCATGGAACAAATTTTTATTTTATGATCTATTGATTAGAATGTACAATTATTGTTCATGGCACAACCAAAAATGAAATGTTATGAGTGCATGAGCCCAGTAGACCTCCTTAACCAGTTGTGTAACTTGAAGCTCATGGGCCCAATGTGAAAGCTCCAATGGGGCCCCCCCCAATTATTACAAATCTTTAATAGCATTAGTTTTTTTCTATAGACCAAAGGGACTTTTTGGGCCCCCTAGGCTCCGGGGCCCGGGTGCGATTGCAACCCCTGCACCTGTTGTAGGTACGCCCCTGTCCTTAGTATCAGAACAATCTTATATACTGTGCTTTTTCCTAGCTCTTGCAGCATTTCTTCAGATCGGTGATTCCCGCAGAGCATTACATTGTAGCGCTCATTACATAGGAGGACGGGAATTATGCTGTCTGTGAAGTAAAATAATGCATGTGAGGCGACCGGCCATAGGGAGAACTGCAGGAGCGGCAGTTTGCTATACGGATTAGGGTGTTCAGCAACTATTCATTACCTATAGACACTTTTTTTTTTAAGCCTTAAAGGGAAATCCAGAAATAACTGCAGCGTTCTTATGTGACTGCGTCTATTATGAGAAGTGAGTACGTGATGTGGGTACTGAAGAGCCGTTTACCTCTGTGACCATTACCTAAAGCATCTACCGGAGTCTATAAGCAAGAAATCCAAGAATTAGCATCAAGCAGCTTACAAAATACAAGTCCTAATACAATTATAACCTATATCATAGGAACCTTATTATGGTGACCCTTCCCAACTAAAAGGCTAAAAATGACGTTACGGGGTCTTAAAGGGAATCTATCAGTAGGATCGACCCTACTAAGCCGTCTATATGGACATGCAGGTCATAGGAAGCTGAATACAATGATATGTGAATACCGCAATCCGATGTCTTATTCCAGAGAAAGCCATGTTTTTTCTTAATATGTAAATGAGCTGTTAAGATCTTATGGGCAGACAACCTCTTTGGGAGAATTTCAGAAGATTATTTCAAATGACAGGGGTGTTACCAGTGTGACACATGTAGATCAGGAGGGCAGACTGTCAGTCATTATATGACTCACTCTGGTAATGCCTCCTTTTGTATAATGGCCTGAGAATCTGACCCCATAGTGTATAATCAAGGCACTATCTATATCCTATTTGTGCAGGATGGCTAGAAATTCTTCATTAGGAGATCTAATCTAGCATATATATTGCCAATTTCACGTGTTGTAGAGTCTCCTAGAATGACCCTCAAGCTGGGCGGGGTTCTAGCTATCCCAGCGATACCTCTGATGGTGAGGATGTCTGAGCCACCACCCTGCCCTGCTCCTGGCCAGACCTGATCTAATACCTTAATCCTCTTCTCCACACCCCAGGGAAGGGTCGGACAAGTAGTGGGGAAACCAAAGACACTCACAGCAATACTCACAGCAATACACACAGCGGAATGAGACAATACAGTATGTGCCTAGGAAATAACCAGATGACGAGAGGATTCCACAGCACACCAAAAAGCACTTCAATAGATCACCATCAACTGGCTGCTGGGCTCACATAAAACTGACTTTTTATATGCTAAGTATCTCAATTTTTTCACATAGTTCATATTTCCTATATTCATTGTTTCCCACCCTTAGCACTTAAGAGTGCAACTGCCTCTTTACTTAAGCTACAAACTATAAGAATCTGCTCAGCTCCATCTGCTCTACAATGTACTGCCCATTCCCAGCCATGCACAGTCCACTACGATCTGGAAAAAGTGGTCTGGAAATAATACCTTCCACTGTGGCCTTTTGTACAATTCTATATTTTGGAGTGTGGCAGTCATTACAGTTTTCTGAGGATTTACACATGCACCTGTAAACCAGTAAATAACATGAAAACTTACATATGTACCATAAAGCGAAAGTGCAAACCCATGAGTACAGATAGCTAAGCAAAATCCTACAAGAAAGCATGCAGGGCAACACAAATGACTTACAATGAATACATTTTATTGAATCAATTGAAAAATGGCAAAAAAGCATACACAAATAGTAGCACAGAAAGCATAACATTGAAACTGTGTGCTGCGCGACAGCCGAACTTTGAAGAGCATCTCAAAGATGATCTGTAGCAGAGCATGAATGTGGCCCAACAGCCCTGACTGTAGGATCTGTATGGAGAAGTGGGCCAAAATCCCTGCTGTAGTGATCTGTATGGAGGAGTGGGTCAAAATCCTTGCTGTAGTGATCTGTATGGAAGGAGTGTGTCCAAAATCCCTGCTGTAGTGATCTGTATGGAGGAGTGGGTCAAAATCCCTGCTGTAGTGATCTGTATGGAGGAGTGGGTCAAAATCCCTGCTGTAGTGATCTGTATGAAGGAGTGGGTCAAAATCCCTGCTGTAGTGATCTGTATGGAGGAGTGGGTCAAAATCCCTGCTGTAGTGATCTGTGTGGAGGAAGTGGGCAAAATCCCTGCTGTAGTGATCTGTTGGAGGAGTGGGCCAAAATTCCTGCTGTAGTGATCTGTGATGGAGGAGTGGGTCAAAATCCCTGCTGTAGTGATCTGTGTGGAGGAGTGGGTCAAAATCCCTGCTGCAGTGATCTGTGTGGAGGAGTGGGCCAAAATCCCTGCTGCAGTGTGCGCAAACCTGGTTAAGAAATACAGGAAATATCTGATCTCTCAAATTGCAAACAAAGGTTTCTATACCAAAAATTAAGTCCAGTTTTCTATTGTATCAAATACTTATTTCATGCAATAAAATGCAAATTTCTTATGTATAAATGTACAATGTGATTTTCTGGATTTTTTTTTACATTCTGTCTCTCACAGATGAAGTTACCCACGATGAAAAATGACAGACCTCTCCATTCTTTGTAGTTGGGAGAACGTGCAAAATCGGCAGGTATCAAATACTTATTTTCCCCACTGTATAATGTTCTTCCTTGTAGGATATATAAAAACATGTATTCTGCTAGAAGAATGCAAAAACAATAAAATAAAATGTGGAGGTGGAACAATGGACGGCAATCAAACAGCTTAAAATAGTTAATGAGGACGCACTGTCTATGTAATTGGATTTACTTCAGCTGATTATAACTTCCCACCTGATTCGTGAGATTCATTAGAACTGCGTCATACACCGTCATTGAGACATTCGATATAACAAAATAACAATTTATTTTTAACAATATCACACTCCGAGCATAGTCAATATACCGCAATGTCTCATCTGGATTCTGACCGCTTGGACTGGTGCTGGTGAGGTCCTGGTAGCAGTTGACCAGGGCTGTGAAGTCAGTTAAGCCGGTGTCACACACATCAATGTCGTCAGCGATCTATCACACAGGCAGACTCACCAGCGATCATTCGACCAGCGACATCGTGGAAGTTGATTTAAATATCGTTTCCAGATGCCTGCAGGCTGGTATCCATGGTAAACTGCGGGTAACTAGGCAGCCCGCGCTGCCTAGATACCCGATGTATACCTTGGTTACCAGCCTTCTCCGCTCACCGGCTGGTATCCAAGGTACACAGCGGGTAACTAGGGTCCCTAGTTACCTGCTGTGTACCTTGGATACCAGCCAGTGAGCGGGGAAGGCTGGTAACCAAAGTATACATCGGGTATCTAGGCAGCGCGGGCTGCCTAGTTACCCGCAGTTTACCATGGATAACAGCTTCCTGCACTTGCTGAGAGGCGCTAGGAGCTGGCTTATAACGTCTCCCGGTGTCACACGCAGCGATGCTGCGTGTCCACTGGGCGACCATCGCCAGGTTTTCGGTCCAGTCCGAAAACCTGGCGACCATCAGCCAGCGATTTATCGCTGGTTGATGCGCCCTGTCACACGAGTCAATATCGCTGCAACGTCACTGTAGCAGCGATATTGCACGCGATATTGACGCGTGTGACCGGCCCCTTAACCCAAACATCTAACTCCACCAAAATGGACACCGACTTCACAACCAGGGCTGTGAAGTCGGTAAGCCAAACATCTGTGTCGACTCCTCAATTTCCCTGAATCCAACTCCACCAAAATGGACACTGACTCCGACCCCGACTCCACAGCCCTGGTTATGACCTGAAGTCAAGTTAAGGCCCCGTTACATGCTGCGATGTCCCAGCGATCCCACCAATGATCCCACCTGGCTGGGATCACTGGAACATCGTTTACTGATCGCTGAAGTGTCACATGTACAGATAGCGTGAACGACGCAGCAACGATTCCGCGACAAGCCAACGATACTTGCGGTCGTTTGGATACCTACATCCTTCAGTTCTGAATAGCCGAAGTTGCAAACGAGATTGTTGGAAAGGTGTCACACACCCCGATGCTGCAGGCCCAACGGACAATCATCCAATTTATCGTTGGTCGATACTATGTGTCACACGCTACGATGTCGTAGCAACGTCACAAAATCGTTAACGTTATCGTAGCGTGTAACGGGGCCTTTATGATCATGACCTAAATGATCATATATAGGTTGTATACTTTGGGAGGTAAATTGGGGTGGACTCCTACATACATAAATGGCCCCTTCTGACAGTAAGCCGCCGGTGAATGCAGCAATACACGACTGTCTGCAAATGATAACATCAAGAGCAGGCGTAGCTGTGAGACCATCTCTTGGATCGAAGTGACTTAGTTGGAGAACACATTTTCCTTTGGTGAGGGCCATCGGGATATGGCAAGATGAGGCCACTAAAGGGAAAAAATGGAAACCTGGTGTCACTAATTCAATGATGGAAGGTCAGGCTTAGCGAGAAACATTGATCATCGGAACAGAACCGCGTCTTTGAGATGAAATAACGGGATTACATTGCCTCTTGGCGGCACGCTTTAGGGTTTCGTATTTTAAGCACTAACCGATGCTTCACGCTGATGTAATTGCTATTGACGTCAAGATAGTCCATCTGCCACGAGTATTCTGAGAGCTTCTTGGATCTCACTTGACGCTCAGAGGTGCAACAACTATTTCACAGTTAATTTTGTGCTATAAACATATATCTATAGTTAAGACCAAAAGCATTTAGACAAGATCAGTATTTAGCCTCCTTACACCAGTGGAATAAATGTGTCCAGATGTGATACAAGTGTAGACTTTCAGCAATAATTCAAGAGGTTTTACAAAAATCTGCAATTAAATGGGTATTCCGGTAAGAAGACGATACTGGAAAACTAGTCGATCCTTGGGGTCTCTGTGGTTGGACAGAGCTCGTCTATCACAGGCAGTTCCAGTGGGACGGAATGGAGCGGCAGTGACAACATCTGTGGTTGGTTGTAGTGCCCCCACCCATTGAGCCATCATCTGTGATTGGTTGCCATATAAATTAGGGTATTGGCAATGAACCTGCCGTCATAGGTGTGTAAAAATAAATAATTAAAAAAAATTGCATTTGGTTCCCCCCTTATGTTGATACTTAGTGCAGGTAAAGCGGACAGCTGTGGCCTGCAGCCCCCAGCTGTGCGCTTTATATTGACTGAATATCAAATATGGGGTCCCAACGCAGATTTTTTAAAATGATTTAAATAAATTATTTAAAAAGCTGGTCACGTGCAGTCCCCCCAATTGGATACTCAACCAAGATAAAACACTCCTGGGGGTTGGTATTCTCATCTTGGGGAGGCGCATAGTTATTGCACCCACAGGGTAATAGTAGCAGGACGCCCCAGAAATTGGTGTATTCATTAGAAGCGTTAAGTCCTGGCACTTTACCCGTCTCTTCCTAATGCCCTGGTGCGGTGGCTATGAAAGTAATAGAAGGGTTAATAACAGCTGAGTATTGACAGCTGTCATCAAGCCCTTGATTGGTAATGTTCAGTTCTCTATGAGACCCCCCACATTGCCAATACTATAAGAAAATAATTAAAGTTTGAGCCAGCAAAGTGAATATTCATAAGGTTAATGAGCGGACCCAGAAGGAACTGTAACCACAGCCCCGGAGACTGCTTTAATCCCTATTTTGCATTCTTTTACAGCGCTTACTGACACCATTTTATAACTCTGAAGATCAGGTCTCCATAAATTTATATGTGGTTCGGGCTCAAGCTCGGGTCAAGCCTGGTCCCAATCCCGCCAGATCTGACAAACCCGAACATCTGCAGGTTCGCCCATCTCTACTAATAACTTTTCTTATCACAGTCTCCATATATTCAGGGATATACTGTTGAGGAAAAGTTATGTATCACCGCTGGAGTGTTGTAATGACGTATAAAGTGGACGACTTTAAGAAATTTAGGAAATACCATTATTCATGAAGCTTCTGTTTTTACAGGCTAAAAAGTATTTGGACAAAGTAACATACTATACTTTCCATTCTTCAAACCATCCTGAATGCAGCAGCCAGGATCATATTCCTCTCCAACCACTTCACCGATGCCTCTATCCTGTGCCAGTCACTGCACTGGTTGCCCATCAACTACAGAGTACAATATAAACTTATCACTCTCACCCGCAAAGCTCTCCAGAGTGCTACACCCCCTAAATCTCCTCTCTCATCTCTATCTTTCACCCTACCTATGCTTTCCACTCTGCTAATGACCTAAGATTGACATCTTCAATAATCTGAAACTCCCATTCTTGTCTCCTAGACTTCTCACAAGCTGCAACAATTCTCTGGAATGCGCTACCAAGAACAATTTGTTTAATTCCCAATACGCACACTTTTAAGTTGCCGCTAAATCTACACTGGCCTATCACCACACTTATCTGACTATTCCCATTCTGCCCTTTATAATATTTTCTTCTACATCTGGTCCCTTGTATCATCTGTCTACACCTTCCATGCATTAATAGCACTTTATCTGTACTTGTACTGATCCTGGCTGGTGACCGGTTCATGCAGCGTGATGTCAATCTTTTATTTAGTATACTGATGGTTGAACCATACATGACGGGACTTTTTACCATATACCTTTTGTTCACATTGATGTCACTGATTTAATACTAGTGTCGGACTGGATATACCTTGACGTGGTGGGATGGCTTTTACTCTTTTTCATCAGTGTTGACCAAGTATCCTATATTACTACTACTACGTATTATTTACTTACTTTATATACTTATGGGGTATATTCTCATTTTGTGTTTTCTCTATGAAATGGCCACAGGGAGAACGTGCATCTATATGCTCCTGCTCCATTTTTTGGGGTTTTACCCAATAATATAGTTGATGGGCACTCATTATTGGACTTAAATGATCCTGTTGAAATGGGTATATAGTAATTATGTTTGTTTTATCTATAGAGCTGTTGGCATCTTTTTCTGCTTGCGTTACACCGGTGCCAGCAGGAAGTGCGGCCATAATAGATGTCACTTATGAATTAGCTTCGTAACAAGTTTAGTATTGATTCGGCCTCACATAACTTTGACCTGACCGAAGCATCTTTCATTGAGCATTAAAAAAGTGATAAATATAATCCTGTTAGCGCTGTCACGGTACAGCGTAGTCGTGTGTTATTGGAAGATAATTGGAGGACAGAAGTGCCCTTACATAGTACCGTACATCAAAACTAGTTTATTAGAGGGGTTGTTTTACTCCAAAAACAGGAACAAATTTCTGGGGATTCAGTAACATTCAAAAGTAAAACAGAGGGAAATCGTCGATCTGGCAGATCTGACCAAATTACCATACCACACTCCACTTAAACATCCAAAAGGATGATTCGATGGGCTATATATGAATGGTGCACAATCACACAAACGCTCCATTACTTACCCTCCCCGGCGATCCCATGGTGAGCTCTGGCTAGGTCTGCCTTCTGGCCATCAGCAGGACCTGCAGGTACGGTACTGACAGGACCTGCCCATGTGACTCAGCCGGAGAGACACATGGGCAGGTCCTGTCAGTACCCTACCCGCAGGTCCTGTCGATGCCCGGAAGGAAGACATCACCGGGCTTACCATGGGATCGGCGGGAGGGTAAGAAAGTGTGTGTGTGTGTCCCCTGAAAACAGAGCAAAAAAGCAACACAAACAGATGATGCATTTGTGATGCTTTTTGCAAAAAAAAGGATCAGAAATTGCACCAAAAATGGATCAACAAAAATGAGCACAAACGCTCTGTGTGAATGAAGCCTAACAGGTCCTGGTAACCAATGACGTGTGACCACTCCATTTTCAGGTGGATTCACAGGTATGTCATTAAGCGTATTTAAAAACAATACAAAATATGAAAACAATTATAGAGGGTAATTAGTAAAAAGTTTGGACACCAACATTCCTGCAGTGGTTTTCCTTGTTCTTATCAGAACGTGCACATTGTAGATTCAGACAGAATGCAGCAAATCTCAAAAGAAGCCCGAATAAAGAAAAAAGTATGAAAGTATGTGTTACATTTTAGATTCTTCCAAGTACCCGCCTTTTACTCTGAAACTTGAACATTACCTTGGCATTCTCTCCAGCAACTTCCCCAAGTCATCACTGGAATGGCTTCCAATGACCGGATATGCTTTGTCAAGTATTCATTTGTGGAATCAATGGGCTTCAGAAAGGTATGTTTAGGAGGATAGTGTTGGTAAACTGTTCCATCGAGTGTTGAGCCAATGTCACGCTTGGGAGGTGAGGGAATCAGGTGTGATGGGCAAAGGGGGTCAGGGAGCCTAATCTGACCCTGATGCTGGGGTCCCTGTCTTTCCCTGATCTCGGAGGTACCTCTGATGGTGAGGAGTTCCGAGCCGCCACCTGGTACCCTAAACTCCTGATTAGCCCTAGGCTGAGGGCCCCTACCTCCACCCACAGGTCAGGAATCACAGCTTCTCCCACGGCAATAAAACTCCAGGAGAGGCTTCAACACGGCAGCAAGACTTCTTCTCAGCTCAATGACCAAGAGCCAACTAAGTCTATAAACGGCGTCTGACAGAGGAGAGGGAAAGCTATTTAAAGCCAGGGGGAGGGGATTCCAGGTGATTCACACTTCAACCCCTCAACCAGCAGCTGAACATAATAGTGAATGCAGATCTGGAGCACAACACAGGAGTCAGGACCTTCACACCAATCCTTCATGCAGCCCTTAAAGGAAAACAACACATATGCGAGCATCCAGCGATGTCAGCGCAAACTAAGCGCGTGACAGCCCTATTCCACAACTGTTCTAAGCCAAATCCACTCAACTAAGTAAAGAAAAATGACAGTCCACTTTTACTTTAATGCATGAAGGTCAGTTAATGAGGAAATTGCTAGAACCTTGAAGACATGCTCAAATGCAGTATCACGTGGTGGTTATGATGGACGAGGGTAATATCACAGAATAGTAGTGACTGACAAGGGCAATCAGGTAACCAGTCTGACCATCATATTAGGGGTCCCTGGCTGACCTTCTTCCCAGAATTACCTCTAAAGGTGAAGATGTCTGGACCGCCACCCTTGCCCTGCTCCTGACCAGCCCTAGGCTAACATCCCCTCATCTCCACCCAGAGATCGGGATAGGAACAGCAACGCCCCACGCATGGTGCCAAACTCCAAATGGAAAAAGGTAGCTTCAGCAAGACTTCCACAGAAACTGCACACAGAATCCAAGCAGCTCAGAGGGCAAACAGAGAATGGACTCTTAATGTCCAAAAGGACATTTACTCCTAAGCAGAGACATGTCTTGTGAGATTTACCAAATGTCAGTGGATTGATCCTCCATGGTGGTTCCAACCGTGAAGCATGGAGGTGTGCTGGCCTGGGGGGTGAATTGCTGGTGACACTGTTGGTGATTTATTCCAAATGCATTGCATATTTACCCAGTATTCTGCAATGAGATGCCATCTTATAGGGTTTTCACTTAGTTGGAACTTCATTTGTGTTGCAAGAGGACAATAATAACCTAAAACAGACCTACCTCTATGGAAGGGCTATGCGACCAAGAAGGTGAAGCGTGGAGTGCTACGTCAGATGACATGGCCTCCACACTCACCAAACAACCAACTCAATTCAGATCATTTCGGATAACTTTGCACCGGAGAGTGAAGGCAAAGCAGGCAACAAGTGCTCAGCATCTCTGATAACTCCTTTAAGAAGACCGTTGGAAGCCACTCCAGGTGAAGACCTGATAAAGCTGCCTGAGAGAATGCTGTGGGGCTGTAAAGCGGTTATTGGAGCAAAGAGTGGGGGGATACTTTGCTGAATTTAAGGCTTAACACACATACTGGTTTCTTTCCCATGTGTTTCTTTACTCCTTGTTCACATACTTGTACCATCATGGTTTTCTTGGCTTTGGTCTGAATCTACAATGTGCAGTTCATTTCACCTTCTTAACTATTTGGTTTCCAACTTCTTCTACCCTCCTCTCGCTGCAATAGAAGCAGAGCTGTCAATCAAGGAAGAACGGGGGCAGAGGCAGATACAGACCAAGTAGGCGAGAATTGCTTGGCTATGCCGGGGTGCATCGAGCACCTGTGCTTGGTTTGAATGGTAATTTTGTGCTATCGGACTCCCTTTAAATACATAGACAACAAGGTAATAGATTCATTCTCGAATATGTCAGAGCAGGAGCTGTTCTTACCTAAAGTCATAAGGTGATTGTGCATAGGACAAATAGAGTTTATCATCCACAATTACTTTCTATAAATACTTGGATGGAGCCTTCTATATAGAAAAAAGCCAAGAAGCCAGCGCTGCCTGTGGTTAGTATGCAATACATATGCACATATTAATTTCTAACTGTACTTTAAACTGAGACATTTAGCAAACAATTGATCAATTCTTTGAGCTACCCCGCCACGTCACGGCATTCTCAGATGGGGCAATCCTATTCTACGTTTTTTATATACGCTGTGCCATTACGGCCTCCTGAATGCATTAAAAACAGAACCATATTAAATGCACACGTGCCTGAAGCATTTCTGAACTACTCCCACGGAGCCAGAGGGGCAGCGCAGATAAAGGCAGACCAGTTTCGGACATGACATCCAGACATTATCAGATCTGACCCCCACACTGCCAGACCAGCAACCATGGATGAGGGTAGAACAGGCCCAAACACATGTGCAACAATCAAGCAGAGCCTATGGCCAAGGTGTGGCCGCTGTATGTGTGTACAGCGGCCTAGATCAATCACAATAAAGACGGCACGCAAAGTGGTGGTCAACCACAAACCTTTTTTATTTGTTATTGGTTTGCGGTTGACCACCACTTTTTGCCATGCGCACTTGGTTATGCATGCCATTCTATCTGTCTTTATTGTGATTGATCTAGGCCGCTGTACAGCGGCCACACCTTGCCCATAGGCTGTGCTTGATTCTTGCACATGTGTTGGGGCCTGTTCTACCCTCATCCATGGTTGCTGGTCCGGCAGAGTGGGGGTCAGATCTGATAATGTCTGGATGTCATGTCTGGACCTGGTCTGCCTTTATCTGCGCTGCCCTTCTGGCCCCGTGGGAGTAGTTCAGAAATGCTTCAGGTACATGTGCAATTAATATGGTTCTGCTTTTAATGGATTCAGGAAGCCGTAATGGCACAGCGTATATAAAAAACGTAGAGTAGGACTGCCCCATCTGAGAATGCCGTGACGTGGCGGGGTAGCTCAAAGAATTGATCAATTGTTTGCTAAATGTCTCAGTTTAAAGTACAGTTAGAAATTAATATGTGCCCATGCACTTTTTGTATTGCGTGCTAACCACAGGTAGCGCTGGCTTCTTGGCTTTTTTATTTGAGCCTTCTATATACTCTTACAAAAGTCAATGAAGCTTAGATGCTTTAGCTAAACCATTAGGACTCTAGACAAATATGCAGACAGTATGCCTTCCAAGACACTTTGCCTATTCACCATATACGCCCTAAAACACTCCATGCCTCCATATTAAACTTCATGTTTAACTTCATATTAAACTTATGATACTTGTGCATCAGAAGAGGTGCCGAGGATGCCAGCAGGTAGTATGAAGTTTATAGTCTTCCAGTCGACCTTCCAAAAAGTATTGACGTCTCCCAAGAAGTTGAGTCTTGATAACTATTTTGCTCAACTCTACTATACAGCACAATATTGGAGATGAACCGTAGGAACCTATATACTTGGTGTAGAAGCCATTGTCTGGTTGGCATGGAATAAATTCTCAGTTATTATGACACTAGTCACTACAAAAGCTAGGTTGTGACACAGAGTGTGAGGCTAGTCACTACTTCAACTAGGTTGTGACATCGTCGCTTCTTACAAAAATGGAACCACCAGGGAGGTCAGGAAATCCGGGGTCAGTTCCAGGAGAATTCCCAGTATTCAGGGAGTAGAAAAAGACATAGACATGTAACGATCCAGGGTCAGGTTTTCCAGGAGAGCACAACATGGATTCCAGGAATAAACAGAGTCGTATACAGGTCACGGTTCAGGGGTCAAAATACAAGAAGAAAAAATAACAACTACAGGGAACAGACAAAAGATTAGTCAAGCAACAGTCCAGGTCAGATAACAGAGATCACAGCAGACATAGGAACACAGGCCACAGGGCACTTCAGACAGGATGTACAACTGGCAGCATTCTGGGAGAGGCTGCTCAGCTAAGTAGCAGAGCAATCACTGGAAGGTTGGAGCACCTGAGCAACCCAACCCCTCCCAGAACCAGAAAGGAAGACTGTTCTGAAGATCTGCACACTGACAGCCCAGCACACCTGGGTACCAGTAACAGCATAACTACAATAGTGTCCCAGACATGCTGCACGTAGGAAACATGACAGCTATAAAATGCATTGGTACTGAGCTAACAAATGTTCATGTCCATAAAACAAGTATATGTATGGGCCTAGCAAATGACCCTTCTGCACCCCAAGCTCTGAATATTGACTTGCTCCAAAACTCCACCAAGAGAGCCCTGTTTGGAGCTGACTTTTGAGCTAGCCACTTGCCACATTGGTCTATTCCTATAGGTTTATTCACAACATTGGATGGTATTGATGACATACAATTAAAATTGTATGCATATATTCTGTATAAGCGGCGAGTGGACCACACAATCTTTTCCTTTGGTGTCTCCAAAGAATACCCAATCCAACACTACATATGTTCTTACAGACTGATGCCAATACCCATTACCATGAGTGAGTCCCAGAGTATTTAGTGCTTAATTGGATCATAATTGATGACCAGGCATGTGCCAAACAGTTGGCAACTACCTTGGTATAAGACACAAGCACATCTGTGTCTGGCCTAAGCACCAATAGACTTCTAGATTTAACCCATTAATGACAATAGTGACCCTAAACCTAGCTTATTAGTACATAGATCGGGTTAACAACTGCTCACCGGAGACGAGACGGGCGAGGTCTAAAACATCAGGAATAATATAATCATGTACAATTGTGGACACATTTTCTTAAAAAGCTATACTTTGCATGTAATACTTTATAATCTACCCCACCAATCAGTGGTATAACTTGAAACTCACGGGCCCCTATGCGAAAGCTCCAACGGGGCCCCCAATTTTTGAACATTTTTTTATCGCCAAGGGGACTTTTGGGGCCCCCTAGGCTCCAAGGGCCCGGGTGCGATTGCAACCCCTGCACCTGTTGTAGTTGCATCCCTGCCACCGATGCCACACCTGACCTCATAGCAGCCTATTACAGACCAGAAATAGGCGAGCCACAGGGCAATCGTTTTGGCAAAATAAAGCCGACATTGCCTAAAACAAATCAGATCTTTACGTATGAATTATAGATTAATGACTGAAGTTTAATAGCTGCTGTGATTTATTAAACCGAGGATTGCCACCCCCAGTGTAGACCACAATCAATCATTACAATTTATCTCACAGCCTAGGATATCAGTAAAAATCCAAGGCCATGGTTTACAAACTGGAGACAATTCACACTAACGTCAACTGGAAAAACAAACCCTACAAATGCATAGAATGAATGGATCCATGTCTATTTTGCAGGAACCCTAGGGTCTCCGAGACAGCATGCAAACAAGCGAGGGGGGGGGTGCTGCTCTCCAAGAAAGACCTGCAGCATTGCATATAAGCCACCTATAGATTGGTTGACTATTTAACCCTTTGATGACCCGTCCGGCATGCAGAACTTACCATATCGTAAACATTGAGTATGACCGGTTCATTTGCCATCGTGATGCCGAGGTTCTTTCTGGTTCTCCCAGGATTGTTTAATTTCCTTCTTAAATCAATACTGCAATGGGTTACAGAAGGAAAAAGAACGTTCTCATTCTAGGTCCTCCAAACAAACCGCTCGGAGGTTCTTTTTGGCCAAAGTTATGCAGATCTCAGGCTTTGCTCTCATGCTGCCGCCAAGTCAGGTGTGAACCCCAAGTTCTACGTTCTGCAATCCATTTCCCGAAAGGACATAGTTCAGTGCAAAAGAACACGGCGGATTTTGCTGCAATGATGTGTGCCAATGACCTTTACGGTGCTCGAGGTTAGCTCGGAACGGAAACATGCTGCACCTCGCTGCATTCTCCAATGCACTCAGCATCGCCGTGGAGGATACAAGGGCGGTGATCTCTCCGTCTGCCGCCACCAAAGCACCGATTGCAGGGAGTTGCGCTTGCATAAGCAAGGCTAGGCTTCATCTGGGATTCGTATCATGATGTATCTCACTGCTCGTGGGAATCTGACAGATCGAGACCCATGTGCTGATGCTGCTTCCTGATAATCAGGAAAAGAGACAACTCATGTATACGATGAAGGAGCTGGCGGAGAAGGAGCGAGACATCCATGTAGCTTGAGCTGGGATAGGAGTATGACCCTGGTGCTGCTATAGTGCAACGCTAGTAGCCATACAAATAAAAATATAGGGACAGGATGACTTCATCTACATAGAAGGAGGAGACCTGGCATCTGCCTAATAGTGTGAATGAACTGCAGGGACACGTTACATCATACAGCATCAGGCCCTGAATGGAGGTGGTTACCATGATAAGTGCTGACCATTCATGAGTCCCTCATTATTAACTTCCAGGCACATGGATTCCCTAATGAGATTCCACCGCAAGAAGGTAAGTGGTAAGATTAACCCAGCTTCTCTGCCAGAATCCCGACATTACATTAGTGTAATTATATATGTAAGGAGACGATGCGATGAGTACGATGCAGGTAACATATGTGTCATTCCCAAAATACATCTAATGATCTGGTTATCAGTCTAGTATGCGGACACATCATACAGACACGGTCAGTGTTACAGTATATACTGACCAGGCATATAGACATAGTGTTACTATAGTATGACCCATTACATAGTACCTATGTCTCAACTCATCACAGTGTTCATATAGATGACCAACATAGACCACGGTTACCATATAGTCTGACCGCACATGCACAGTTAAATAGTCACTGACCCAGACAGTCATAACACTGACAGCCATTCACATCTGTTACCATATAGTACTGAGCCATTCGCACTTACATATACCAGTGACACTCATGTTACCATATAGACTGCCCATCATCATACCGACACTCGTGTTACCTATTACTACAGCTATACCACACTCAGTGTTCCATTATACTGCTCAGACATGAGTAGGCGAACTAAGTGTACCAATGAGCCCGACTCATACGACAACTCCATGTACCAATGTACTGCCCAACATCATACAGACACCTCTGTGTCCTATAGTGCTGACACATCTACGACACTCCAAGTGCACCCATGAATGCCAGACATATACTGCTAACCATGATCACAATAGTACTGACCCTCTATACATCTAACCACTGAGCCAGTGTTGCCATATAGTACTGAACCACGAGCACATGCTGTCACTCTATGCAGTGATGAACTGACCCTGTGCTCTCCATAAGTGTAACCACTGAAGTGCTGCCCTACATCTAACCATGAGCCACCTTGCTGCCTACTATACGACACCAGTGTACATTATACGACTAACATACTGACACCTGTGTCCTTCAGTATGACAGACATTGACACTCAGTGTTACCATAAGTACTGACCACATCAGTGACTGATCACTATGTACTATAGTACTACCACCTGAGCACTCTGACTGCCTCTATCAGTGCTACCAATGTATGACCCAAATCATACGACACTAGTGTTCCACTATAAGTACTAACCACAGACCCACTCGTGCTTCCTAGTACTGCCAACATATGACCCAGTGTTTGACCATATAGTATACCAACTTACTGACTCTGCTACATACAGTACTAACCACTGACCAACGCACTCAGTGTACCAATAGTACTGACCTAGACATATACCACTGAGCCACCGTGCTCCTCATAGTACTGACCCGAACTCATACGCACCTCAGTGCTTCCATATACAGTGACTGACCCCACTGCATCTACGCACCTCAGTGTTCCTATCAGTATGACCAGTGCTGCACTACGAACCCACTCAGTGTTCCTTATACAGTGACCACACTGACCTCATACGCCCTCAGTGCTCTTATACAGTGTAACATGAGCCACCGTGTGCCCTCTATACAGTGATAACACTGAGCCACTGTGCTGCCTCTCTATACAGTACTAACCACTGACCACCGTGTGTCCCTGTACAGTGTCAACATTGAGCCATGCTGCCCTCTCTATACAGTACTAACCACTGAAGCTCAGTGATGATCCACTTGTACTGACCATACATATACAGCACTCAGCTAACCACTGAGCCACCGTGCTGCCTCTATACAGTGTAACCACTGAGCACGTGTTGCCCTATATACTGACCAGACCATCATACAGACACACTCAGTGCTGCCCTCTATACAGTACTGACCACTGACCACGTGCTGCCCTTACAGTGTAACCATTGAGCACATGTGCCCCACTGTACAGTACATACGACACTCAGTGCTGACCACTTAGTGCTAACAACACTGAGCCACCGTGCCACCTCATACGTCTAACCATGAGCACCGTGCTCCCTCTATACAGTATAACCTGGCACTGTACTGCCTCTATGACAGTGCTTACCCTGAGCACTGTGCTGTCCTCTATAAGTACTAACCACGAGCCATGTACTGCCTCTATACAGTGTAACCATGAGATGTCTGTCCCTAACATGCTACACTGACACTGTGCTAGTCTACAGCTACACGACACCTGTGCTGCCACTATACATGCTACCCAGCATCATACCGACACGTCAGTGTTACCATATGTACTGACCCTGGACATCATACGGAACCTCATGTTCTCATATAGTACTGACCCAACATCATACGACACTCAGTGTTGCTCATATAGTACTGACCCGGCGCATCATACAGACACATACAGTGTTACCATATAGTAACTGACACCAGGACATCATACGACCACTAAGTGTTACATATAGTACTGCACCAGACATCATACCACACCATCAGTGTACCATGAGTACTGGACCCGCCAGAGCATCATACAGACACTGAGCCACGTGTTACCTATAGTATACTGACCCAGGCTTCATACATGACACTACTCAGTGTTCCATATAGTATGACCCAACATCATACCTGACGCCAGTGTTACCATATAGTACTGACCACCGGCCATCATACTGCACAACCGTCTATGTGTTACATATAGTACTGACCCAGCATCATACAGTACACCTCAGTGTCATTGTACTGACCAGACATCTAACCGACACTCGTGTTACCATATAGTACTGACCCGAGACATATCTACACTGACTGTCTTCTATCAGTGTATCCTGAGCCACCGTGCTGCCACTATACGTGCTACCCAAGACATCATACCGACACGTCAGTGTTACCATATAGTACTGACCCGAGACATCATACGGACACCTCATGTTACCATATAGTACTGACCCCAGACATCATACTGACACTCAGTGTTACCATATAGTACTGACCCGAGACATCATACAGACACCTCAGTGTTACCATATAGTACTGACCCCAGACATCATACCGACACCTCAGTGTTACCATATAGTACTGACCCCAGACATCATACCAACACCTCAGTGTTACCATATAGTACTGACCCCAGACATCATACCGACATGTCAGTGTTACCATATAGTACTGACCCCAGACATCATACCGACACCTCAGTGTTACCATATAGTACTGACCCGAGACATCATACAGACACCTCAGTGTTACCATATAGTACTGACCCCAGACATCATACAGACACCTCAGTGTTACCATATAGTACTGACCCCAAACATCATACAGACACCTCAGTGTTACCATATAGTACTGACCCGAGACATCATACCGACACCTCAGTGTTACCATATAGTACTGACCCCAGACATCATACCGACACCTCAGTGTTACCATATAGTACTGACCCCAGACATCATACAGACACCTCAGTGTTACCATATAGTACTGACCCGAGACATCATACAGACACCTCAGTGTTACCATATAGTACTGACCCCAGACATCATACAGACACCTCAGTGTTACCATATAGTACTGACCCCAGACATCATACCGACACCTCAGTGTTACCATATAGTACTGACCCCAGACATCATACTGACACCTCAGTTTTTACCATATAGTACTGACCCCAGACATCATACAGACACCTCAGTGTTACCATATAGTACTGACCCCAGACATCATACCGACACCTCAGTGTTACCATATAGTACTGACCCCAGACATCATACTGACACCTCAGTGTTACCATATAGTACTGACCCGAGGCATCATACTGACATGTCAGTGTTACCATATAGTACTGACCCAGACATCATACCGACACCTCAGTGTTACCATATAGTACTGACCCCAGGCATCATACCGACACCTCAGTGTTACCATATAGTACTGACCCCAGACATCATACCGACACCTCAGTGTTACCATATAGTACTGACCCCAGGCATCATACCGACACCTCAGTGTTACCATATAGTACTGACCCCAGACATCATACCGACACCTCAGTGTTACCATATAGTACTGACCCCAGACATCATACTGACACGTCAATGTTACCATATAGTACTGACCCCAGACATCATACTGACACGTCAATGTCACCATATAGTACTGACCCAGACATCATACCGACACCTCAGTGTTACCATATAGTACTGACCCACACATCATACCGACACCTCAGTGTTACCATATAGAACTGAACCCAGACATCATACCGACACCTCAGTGTTACCATATAGTACTGACCCCAGACATCATACCGACACCTCAGTGTTACCATATAGTACTGACCCCAGACATCATACCGACACCTGAGTGTTACCATATAGTACTGACCCCAGACATCATACCGACACCTCAGTGTTACCATATAGTACTGACCCCATACATCATACTGACACCTCAGTGTTACCATATAGTACTGACCCCAGACATCATACCCACATTTCAGTGTTACTATATAGTATTGACCCAGACATCATACCGACACCTCAGTGTTACCATATAGTACTGACCCGAGACATCATACCGACACCTCAGTGTTACCATATAGTACTGACCCCAGACATCATACCGACACCTCAGTGTTACCATATAGTACTGACCCAGACATCATACAGACACCTCAGTGTTACCATATAGTACTGACCCGAGACATCATACAGACACCTCAGTGTTACCATATAGTACTGACCCCAGACATCATACAGACACCTCAGTGTTACCATATAGTACTGACCCCAAACATCATACAGACACCTCAGTGTTACCATATAGTACTGACCCGAGACATCATACCGACACCTCAGTGTTACCATATAGTACTGACCCCAGACATCATACCGACACCTCAGTGTTACCATATAGTACTGACCCCAGACATCATACAGACACCTCAGTGTTACCATATAGTACTGACCGAGACATCATACAGACACCTCAGTGTTACCATATAGTACTGACCCCAGACATCATACAGACACCTCAGTGTTACCATATAGTACTGACCCCAGACATCATACCGACACCTCAGTGTTACCATATAGTACTGACCCCAGACATCATACTGACACCTCAGTGTTACCATATAGTACTGACCCAGACATCATACAGACACCTCAGTGTTACCATATAGTACTGACCCCAGACATCATACCGACACCTCAGTGTTACCATATAGTACTGACCCCAGACATCATACTGACACCTCAGTGTTACCATATAGTACTGACCCGAGCATCATACTGACATGTCAGTGTTACCATATAGTACTGACCCAGACATCATACCGACACCTCAGTGTTACCATATAGTACTGACCCCAGGCATCATACCGACACCTCAGTGTTACCATATAGTACTGACCCCAGACATCATACCGACACCCTCAGTGTTACCATATAGTACTGACCCCAGACATCATACTGACACATCAGTGTTACCATATAGTACTGACCCCAGACATCATACTGAAACGTCAGTGTTACCATATAGTACTGACCCCAGACATCATACCGACACCTCAGTGTTACCATATAGTACTGACCCCAGACATCATACCGACACCTCAGTGTTACCATATAGTACTGACCCCAGACATCATACCGACACCTCAGTGTTACCATATAGTACTGACCCCAGACATCATACCGACACCTCAGTGTTACCATATAGTACTGACCCCTGACATCATACTGACACATCAGTGTTACCATATAGTACTGACCCAGACATCATATCGACACATCAGTGTTACCATATAGTACTGACCCGAGACATCATACAGACACCTCAGTGTTACCATATAGTACTGACCCCAGACATCATACCGACACCTCAGTGTTACCATATAGTACTGACCCAGACATCATACCAACACCTCAGTGTTACCATATAGTACTGACCCCAGACATCATACCGACATGTCAGTGTTACCATATAGTACTGACCCCAGACATCATACCGACACCTCAGTGTTACCATATAGTACTGACCCGAGACATCATACCGACACCTCAGTGATACCATATAATACTGACCCCAGACATCATACCGACACCTCAGTGTTACCATATAGTACTGACCCCAGACATCATACCGTCACGTCAGTGTTACCATATAGTACTGACCCAGACATCATACAGACACCTCAGTGTTACCATATAGTACTGACCCCAGACATTATACCGACACGTCAGTGTTACGATATAGTACTGACCTCAGACATCATACCGACACGTCAGTGTTCCCATATAGTACTGACCCCAGACATCATACCGACACCTCAGTGTTACCATATAGTACTGACCCCAGACATCATACTGACACCTCAGTGTTACCATATAGTACTGACCCGAGGCATCATACTGACATGTCAGTGTTACCATATAGTACTGACCCAGACATCATACCGACACCTCAGTGTTACCATATAGTAACATGAGCCCACGAGCTGACCACCTATCAGTGCTACCATTAGCTACCTGACCCTCAATACATCATTACCGAGCCACTCGTGTTACAGTGTAACCAGAGCACGTGCTGCCACTATCAGTGTCTACCATGAGCACGTGTGACCCCAACTATACAGTGAACCAGGTACCACTGTGACTGACCCAGACATGTCAACAGAGCATCATGCTACCCTATATACTACAGTACATACCACTGATCACGTCATGGTCTACTATATAGTGCTGAACCGACATGAGACCCTGTGTGTTCTCTATATAGTACTAACCACTGAGCACATGTACATCTACTAGTGTGTACACATGTAGCTGTCCTAGCAGTGCATCACTGACCACAGTGTGCCATATAGTACTACCCAAGACATCATACCGACACTCAGTGTTACCATATAGTACTGACCCGAGACATCATATCGACACATCAGTGTTACCATATAGTACTGACCCGAGACATCATACGACACATCAGTGTTGCCATATAGTACTGACCCGAGCATCATACCGACACCATCAGTGTTACCATATAGTACTGACCCGAGACATCATACCACACGTCAGTGTTACCATATAGTACTGACCCAGACATCATACCGACACCTCAGTGTTACGATATAGTACTGACCCCAGACATCATACCTAACACGTCAGTGTTACCATATAGTACTGACCCCAGACATCATACTGACACATCAGTGTTACCATATAGTACTGACCCGAGACATCATACGACATGTCAGTGATCCATATAGTACTGACCCCAGACATCATACTGACACTCAGTGTTACCATATATACTGACCTAGCATCATACCGACACGTCAGTGTTACCATATAGTACTGACCCCACATCATACCGAAAACTCAGTGTTACCATATAGTACTGACCCAGACATCATACTGACACGTCAGTGTTACCATATAGTACTGACCCCAGACATCATACACTATAAACGTCAGTGTTACCATATAGTACTGACTCCGAGGCATCATACCGACACTCAGTGTTACCATATAGTACTGACCCGAGACATCATACCGACACGTCAGTGTTACCATATAGTACTGACCCAGGACATCATACCGACACCTCAGTGTTACCATATAGTACTGACCCCAGCATCATACGAACACTCAGTGTTACCATATAGTACTGACCCCAGACATCATACTGACACCTCAGTGTTACCATATAGTACTGACCCCAGACATCATACGACATTCAGTGTTACCATATAGTACTGACCCGAGCATCATACGACATCAGTGTTACCATATAGTACTGACCCGGGGCATCATACGACACCTCAGTGTTACCATATAGTACTGACCCGAGGACATCATACCGACACATCAGTGTTACCATATAGTACTGACCCCAGACATCATACCGACACATCAGTGTTACCATATAGTACTGACCCCAGACATCATACGACACTCAGTGTTACCATATAGTACTGACCCAGGACATCATGACATGTCAGTGTTACCATATAGTACTGACCCCAGACATCATACCGACACATCAGTGTTACCATATAGTACTGACCCGAGGCATTATCGACATTCAGTGTTACCATATAGTACTGACCCGAGGCATCATACAGACACCATCAGTGTTACCATATAGTACTGACCCCAGACATCATACGACACCTCAGTGTTACCATATAGTACTGACCCTAGACATCATACCGAACACTAAATGTTACCATATAGTACTGACCCCAGACATCATACCGACACCTCAGTGTTACCATATAGTACTGACCCGACATCATACCGACACCTCAGTGTTACCATATAGTACTGACCCCAGACATCATACCGACACATCAGTGTTACCATATAGTACTGACCCTAGACATCATACCAACACTCAGATGTTACCATATAGTACTGACCCAGACATCATACCGACACCTCAGTGTTACCATATAGTACTGACCCCGACATCATACCGACACCTCAGTGTTACCATATAGTGAAAATAGGGAAAAAAACAAAACAAAAACATAAATGTATAAAATTGCACTTTTTTTCGCAATTTCACCGCACTTGGAATTTATTTTCCATTTTCCTGTACACTACATGGTAAAATAAATCATTTTACACAAAATACTACTCATCCCTCAAAAAACAACAAGCCTCAAATATCTATATTGACGAAAAAATAAAGTCATGGCTCTTGGAATAAGGGGAGGGAATAGCAATAATGGAAAACAGAAAATCACCCAGGGGTTGAACGGGTTAATGGCCGGGTTTTGACTGCTGGTGAGACTTTTTTACGAGATGAATAAATGTGAAGTTTTGAAACTTTGTAAATATGAAATTTGAGGTCATTATCCCCTCTCTTCCTCTTTGGTCAGACCATCACCTGGATACTGTGATCCAGTTCTGGGCTCCACATATTAAAAAGACATCAACAAACTTGAGCAAGTTCAGAAAAGAGTGACCAGAATGGTGACCGGTCTGCAAACCATGTCCTATGAGGAATGGTTATAGGATTTGGGAATGTTTAGCTTGCAAGAAAGAAGACTGAGAGGAGACTTAATAGATGTCTACAAATATATCATTGGCTGTCACACTGTGGAGGGATCAGTTTTGTGTGTTCCTTAGAGGCCTTGGTTACATTCTGTGATGAGAGGAAATCAGCTTTATTCTAGAGCTGTCACACTGTGAGGAATCAGTTTTATTCTAGGCTGTCACCTGTAGAGGGATCAGCTTTTTCTAGGGCTGTCACACTGTAGAGGGATCAGCTTTATTCTAGGGCTGTCACATGTAGAGAGATCACTTTATTCTAGGGCTGTCACACTGTAGAGGAATCAGGCTTTTATCTCCATGTAGAATGCTGTTACTCACACTGTAGAGGGATCAGCTTTATTCTAGGGCTGTCACACTGTAGAGGCATTCACAAGGGGATCACTTTATTCTCATTTGCACAAGTAAATACTAGAAGCAATGGAATGAAACTGAATGGAGGAGACACAGATTAGATATTAGAAAAAACTTTTTGACAGTGAGGGTGACCAATAAGGGGAACAGGCAGCCAAGAGAGGTTAATGAGTTCCCCTTCAATGGAAGTCTTCACACAGAGGTTGGGATGGCTTAGTGAAACCTGCTTTGAGCAGGGTCTGGACCAGATGACCCAGGAGGTCCTGTCCCAACTCCGCATTCTATGATTCTAGGTTGAAGATGAACTTTAAGTCCATCAATCACCTTTAGGTGTAACATGTGGAATCCAGAGGAAAGCTGTTCCCAGTGTCTCAGACAGAGCCGCTACGCTCATTTATTGGCTGCAAATAACAACACACACAAGGAGCAACAGTAGAGTGTCACAACAAAGTGAGGAGACACCTGGCGTGCTGTTCAAAAGAAGGAAAAAACCTAGAAAAAATATAAGGGGGGCCCTGACGATAGGGTCAGGGGAGAGAGGTGACCCTTAAACACTCTCATGAGACTGAACCGAGACAGGTCTTTCCCCCTGTATGTGATCACATGTCTCAGCCCTGGCTTACTCTGGGCTATCCCTGGCTAGTGAACAGGGCAACAAGACGCTAGTCCTACTACGAATATAAAGAAAACACTGGGATAGAGACAAACAAAAGGGAATAAAACAGCAAATGAAACTCTACAGCTTCCAGAAGGACATCTTCTCCTCGTAGGTCAGCATAGAAGAACTATAACTGGCATATGTAAGTGAGTTTAAAGAACGAAAGAGAGTGGCAGCAAGGAGCAGCAGCTGAGATTAAAGACATGGAATCTCAGCAGGATCAGAAAGGAACATTTAACCTCTTCAACACTAAACAAAAATAAAACTGCTAATCGCCGAGTGGATTCTAAAGAGGACCTACGATCTGCTAATTGCTATGACCTTCAGATCCCAGATACTGCAAAGGTCTTAGCTGGACGTGACACATTCGTGACATAGAGCTTCAGTGCTGGACGTAGGGAGGGTGATCAAAGGACCGGTTGTTTCTTTTTTACTACTTAGAGCATTACATTTTGCATTTCTCTTAAGAAGTTCATTGGGCGTCTTCTCATTGACCCCTAGTCCGTATCAGTGTCACAGAGGCTTTAAACGTAGACTAAAACAGGTGTATTGATATTAGTGATCTAGCTAGACACCAGGCCTATTTTAAGCCCATTCCACTTTAATTATAAGGCAGAATGTGTTAGTTCTCTCTCTCACCCTCTACATCAAGCTGAGCTGGTTGCGGTTTTAAATTACCAGTGCTTTGCAATCTGTGGCTTATATGACTGCCGATTTTGCAGGGAAATGGGAATGCAATAGCTTTCTTTATTCTGATCAGGAGGTTAATTCCTTTCTCCCATGCCAAATAGAACAAAAAAAAATCATATCTCTGCTAATAACATGAGCCAGCAGATAGGATTGTCTTTCCTCCTGAGAGTCGTTTTTCATTTTTATTTAACTCCTCATACACTCAGACATGACGATCATCCAAAGCTGTGACCCGGATCAAAAACACACTGTAAGGCCACGTTCACATGTTCAGTATTTGGTCAGTTTTTCACAACTGTTTTTGTAAGTCGAAACCAGAAGTGGATGAAAAATGTAGAAGTGGTGACGTCGTTCTATTTTGCTTTTCCTCTGATTGTTCCACTCCTGGTTTTGGCTTGTAAATACTGATGTAAAATATTGACCAAATACTCAACATGTGAACATGGCCTAATAGGAAGACGTCTCCACTTCTGTATTTTTCATCCACTCCTGGTTTTGGCTTACCAAAACTAGAAGTGACGCCATTCCTGTCCATGTAATGACTATAGCGTATAACTTAGGAATCTATTAGCGTGAGGCAAGAACACAACTGAGACAAAGTTTAATGGTGAAAAAGTCTGTATTAACACACATGGCAGTGAAACAAACAAAGGGTGCAGCAAGAAACCAAACTTCATAAGACACACATTAATAATTCTTAGGAGAAGCCAAACAGTATAGTCTCTAAGAAAATCAGAGAAGAAATTGCCATTAGCAGAATAGACTTTGAGCTCAGTTTACACTTGGAGATGCTGTAAGCAGAATAGTCTTTGAACACAGTACACTGCTAGATGCTGTAGGCAGTATAGTCTAGGAACACAATTCACACCCAGGGAGGCCTGGGAATGAGAGTCTATGAAAAATATTTCCAGAATCTGATGCAGTGCAGTGTTACTTAAAAGTCCCAAACTGTCCCGAACACTGCTACTGCAACAATAATAAATGAGGGAGCTACAGAGAGCTTGTAAAGCAAACAAGGTTATATGACAAACGGCTGGCAGGCAGGAACTAAAGCAGAGAAAACGACACAGATCAGCTTGAAATGCAAGATAATGCTTCCAGTCAGATAGGCACCACCACAAACACCCTGTCTTCCACACGGTCAAGTGTCAGTAGCCATGAGAGTGGACCACATACTCATCAGCCTGATACTCCTTCCTCCCACACTTGGACACTCTGAAGAGCTGTTCAGTATGCTCTTCATGGATTCTGGCCTCTCGCCCGCTCCACTTGAACTGGGGCCTGAGGAGATCGTATGTAGCGATGCCCAAATATTTGAGCAGTCACAGTCGCACGAAGGCGATGGTGGGAATGTGTCACAACAAGAGGTGGACGATGATGTGACACAATTGACAGAGAATCAGGAGGACCAGGGTGCGGAAGTGGAAGACAACATGGTGGATGATCCAGTAACTGACCCAACCTGGCAGGATGACATGCAGAGCGAGAACAGCTACGAACAGGAGGAGGGAGGCGTAGCATACAACATGGCCGGAAGAAGCAGAGTTGTGGCCGCAGACAGAAGGCAGGCAACCTTTCCTCGTAACAGCAACATGACGCAAGTTGCCAGTACAACAGTTAGGTCTTCCCAAGTCTGGCAGTTTTTTAGGGAGTCTGCAGAGAATTCAAAAAAGGCCATTTGCAACACCTGCCATGCCAGCATCAGCAGGGGTAGCAAAAGTAGCAGCCTGACCATCACCAGTATGATCAGGTACATGTCAGCAAAGCACCCGACTTTGTGGGACGTACCACAGGGTCCAGGAGCAGTGCCTGCAGGTGACAGATATGCTTCTTCCACTGTTGGGCATGTAAGCCAATCCCCTATCCATAGTGCATGTGAAGATGCCTCCTGTCCTGCACCTGTCGTTGCACAATCAGAAATGCCACCATCATCAACCACGTCCTTGTCCCAGCACAGCATTCAGATATCAATACCCCAGTCAGTGGAACGCAAGCGCAAATACGCTGCCAACGCCCCACAAGCCACACTCCTAAATGCGCACATCTCAAGACTGCTTGTGCTGGAAATGTTGCCTTTTAGGCTAGTGGAGACGGAAGCATTCCGCAACCTAATGGCTGTGGCAGTCCCTCGTTACTGGGTCCCCAGCCGCCACTATTTCTCCCAGTGTGCCGTCCCCGCATTACACAAGCATGTGTCCCAAAACATTAGTCGTGCCCTTAACAACGCTGTTTCCAGCAAAGTCCACCTAACCATGGACACGTGGACAAGTGCTTGTGGGCAGGGACGCTACATCTCGCTGACGGCACACAAGGTTAATATAGTGGAAGCCGGGACCAGTGGGACCTTGAGACGGAACACGTCCTCCCGACACCAAGGATTGCGGGCCCTAACTAAGTCAGGGTTGCCCCCACAGTCTACAGCTCCGGAACATCATCCTCCTCAGCCTCGTCCTCCTCCTCTTCAGCCTCCACAACAGTCCCAAGCTGGAAGGTCTGCAGCACTGCCTCGGCCAAGCGGCAACAGGCTGTGCTGAAGATAATATGCGTAGTTGACAAACTGCACAATGCTGAAGAGTTGTGAACACCTTTGAAAGAGCAGGCAGATCATTGGCTCACACCGCTGAACCTAGAGCCAGGCATGGTTGTGTGTGACAATGGCCGGAACCTGGTGGTGGCTCTGAGGCGAGCTCACACATGTGCCATGCGTGGCCCATGTGCTCAACCTGGTGGTTCAGCGGTTTCTTAAATCCTACCCGGAGCTGCCGGATCTGCTCATCAAAGTACGCTGCCTGTGTGCCCATTTTAGAAAGTCACCTACTGCTTCGGCCGCCCTTGTCAGGTTTCAACAGCGTTTGCAGCTTCCGGCTCACAGACTTGTGTGTGATGTCCCCACGCGTTGGAATTCCACACTGCACATGTTGGTCAGGATTTGTGAGCAGAAGAGGGCAGTTGTTGACTACCAGTATCAACTAGGCTGTCGGTATTCTGTTCAAACTCCACACATAAGACCTCTGGAGTGGACATGGATGTCTGACATATGTACAGTCCTCCAAAACTTTGAGGACTCCACCAAGATGGTGAGCGACGACACCTCCATCATTAGCGTCACCATCCCGCTTCTCTGTCTTCTAAAACGCTCTCTGCTCAAAATCAAAGACGATGCATTGCAGGCAGAGCACGATGATAAGGAGCAAGAAACCATAGTGGGTGATTACACACAGCCCAGCCTCATCTCATCCCAACGTGCATTGATGAACAATGATGAGGAGGAGGATGAGGAAGAGGAGATAGAAGAACAGGAGCTAGTTTCATGCGGAATTGACGGAACTACCTACACAACCATAATACTGTTGGTCCAGCGTGGATGGCCAGAGGACAGGGACGAGGAGTAGGATGAGGCCAGCATGGTCAGTCATCCTGTTGTTGATGACCCTGAAGTCTTGCCTGTTACCAGTCTGGCGCCCATGGCTGACGTTATGTTACGCTGCCTGTCCCGTGACCCTTGCGTTATCAACATCTTGGCAGACACTCATTACTGGTTAGTGACATTTTTAGACCCAAGCTACAAGGAGAACTTTATTTCTCTTATTCCACCAGCGGAGAGATCTACAAAAATGCTGCAGTACCAGAAGGCCCTTGTTGGGGAATTAGTCAAAAAATTCCCTTCGGAAAACGCTGGCGGCAGAGGTCACAGTTCGGTGGCCAACCAAGGCGTCCGGGAGAGAGAGGCACAACACCAATCCAGCAGAGGTAGAGGAACACTCTCAGAGATATGGGAGAGTTTTCTCAGCCCCTCCGATAGCACAGGCCATGAGGCGCGGGGTACTGTCACAAGGACTGCAAAGTTTGTAAAGATGGTGAAGGAGTACCATGGCGACCTTACAAAAGTGCTCCGGGATTCGTCTGTGCCTTCTAATTTTTGGATATCGAAGCTGGACACGTGGCATGAATTGGCTCTCTACGCCTTGGAAGTCGTGGCCTGCCCTGCCGCTAGAGTTTTGTCAGAGTGTGTTTTTAGTGCCGCCGGTGGAATCATTACTGATAAACGCACCCGCCTGTCAACTGAAAATACTGACAGGCTGACTCTGATCAAGATGAACAAGGGTTGGATTGGGCCTGACTTCAGCACACCACCAAATGATAGCAGCGTAATCTAAAGTTGAAGCCATTGTATTTATTGGGGATGTATATTCCCACGCCCCTCCTCACACCCACACATGGGTACACACTTTCTGATTTGGGCTACTTGCTGTACTGTTCCTCCTTTTCCTCATCCGCCACCACCATATCATCAGGGCGACCGTGGACCATGATGACAGGAAAATATATTTTATTTACATGTTGTTTATGATGCCCCTAACCGTTAAAAAGTTAGACAGTAGGTTCATGTATACCCCCAGGGGTAAATGTTTTAGTCCATACTTAGTTCATGGGCATTACAAGTATAGGAGACCCGCTCCTTTGTAATGGGAACAATATTTAAAGAGTCTCTCCTCCACGTCTCTTCCAGGGGCATCGGAGTGCTTCCCAATATATGTCAGCCCTACATAGGGCAATACCAGAATAGACCCACTTTGTATTAATGGGCACATTATTTAAAGAGGCCCTCATCCATGTCTCTTCCCAGGGGCATCGGAGTGCCACACATTTTTTTTTTTTTTAAATCTTTCATGTAATCCAAAAAACTATCATACAGCCACACTGTGTCACAAATGAGTATGAGCCTTTAACATTTTCCCCAGGAAAATCCATATTGGTTTCATTTTTGGACGTTTTATTGTGAGTCCGTAAAAGTGGCGTAATACTCACACAACATTGTTCACCGCAGTGACCTGGGAGTCTGAAATGCTTCCAGGGGTCTTCCCCATGCTGTTCCCATGTCATGTCAGCACTGTTCTTATACTTTTGTGACATTTTCAGGGTTTATCCAGACTGCCGGAGGTCATGCCGGAAAAATGCTCGGGTCTCCCATAGGATAACATTGGGCTCGGTTCTCAGGTTGAGTACACGAGCATCTCGAGATGCTCGACTAGAGCATCGAGCACCCGAGCATTTTAATGCTCGCTCATCACTAATAACAATATATGGAGGACTATGGGGGTGAATTATTTTCAATATGGAGGACTATGGGGGACAAAATATATGAGGACTATGGGGTATGCATTATACGATATGGAGCACCATGGGGGGACATCATAATATATGGAGGACTATGGGGTATGCATTATACGATATGGAGCACCATGGGGGGACATCATACTATATGGAGGACTATGGGACTGCATTAAAATACATGTAGGACAATGCTGGTGAATTTTACTATATGGAGACCTATGAGGATGCATTACAATATTTGGCAAACTATAGAGAGTGTATTATATATGGAGGATGATTAGGTGCACTATAATATCTGGAGGACAAAGGGGGTGCATTATACTGTATGGAAGTCTATGGGGTGCATTATACCATAGAGAGGACTATGGGGGAGTTTCATTATACCATATAGAGGACTATGGGGGGTTTCATAATACCATATAGAGGACTATGGGGGTTTCATTATAATATATGGAGGATTTTGGGATGTGCATTACACTATATAGAGGAATATGGGGTGCGGTAGGGCCTGTAGCCACGGCATCAGTCTCCACATTGCAGGGACACCGGCATCCGCAGCGTACTCACCCTGCCTGCTCTCCTGCACCATCAGCCCACTTCCCAGCTCTGTCTTCCTGCTCCCAGGGCCTGTGTTCTCTGCACAGGTCTCTTGAGAGCTTATCTAGGTGACAGGTGTCGCATGCTCATGATTTTTAAAGGGCCAGTATGCCCTTAAACCCAGAGGTTCTTCTCAGCCTATGCATTTAAGGCACCTCCTCCCCATGAAAAGGTGCCCGAGCAGCATGTTCATATCCTAGAGACTTTGCTAGTTGTCAAGTCTTGGTCCTGTACTCCTGTGCCCTGCACCTGCTGTCTTGTGCCTTGTCACTAATACTGTGCCTCCTCTTAGTACCCTACCTGCTACCGCTGTGCCTTGCACCTGCCTTGCCATATACAGGTCAGCACCTTCCGTGCCGTGAACCAGCCTTTATCTGCCTTGCTATATACAAGTCCACATCTGCCGTACCATGAACGGGCCTGCATATGCTTGTTGCCGCAGAGTCCTGACACCAACCAGCTTCTGCATCCAGGGGAACCTTCTATTCCATAGACTCGGTCCGCTAGAGCTGATCCCTGGTGTCAGCAGCTGTGGCATTTAGACCCCCTGGGACTGAACCTGGCGACCAACTACCAGCTAAGTCTGTCTCCACCTCCTGTGGTTACTGCAAACGTCTCTATGGCCCTCCCAGGATCGCTCTTCCAGGGGAGTTCGGTGTCGCGGCCCAGTGGGTTGACTCACAGATGCCGCCAGCCGTCTGCATGTGTAACAGGTGCATTATACTATATGGATGACTATGGGGATGCATTATAATATATGCATAACATTATACTATATGGAGGACTATGTGATGCATGGTACAATGTGGAGGACTATCGGGGTTGCATTATACTATATGGTGGTCTTTGGGTTTCATTATACGATATGGAGGATTATGGAGTGTGTATTATATTATACAGATGACTATGGGGAGCATTATAGGATATGGAGGACTATGGGGGAGTGCATTATAATGTATGGAGGACTATAAAAGGCATTATAATATATGGAGGACTATGGGGTGCATTATATTATATGGAAGGCTATGGGGTGCATTATAATATATGGAGGACTATGGGGGTGCATTATACTATATGAAGGGTTATGGGGGTTGTTCTTTCTCTTCCTAGAGGCAGCAAATTCCAAGGGCTCTAATTACCAGTCCCTTTAGATAATTGTTTGCTTGTACTTACACCATCCAGGCGCCAACAGACAGCTTTGAACTCGGCCAGTACAATGTCTTGTAGTAAGACAGGAGAAACGCTGCAGTTTTCTTCCAGAATCTTGTATTAGGTTCAAAGTAACAGCAGGTGAAAAGGAATAATCTGTACAGGGGTTGCAGACATGCGTCTTCAGCAATGGCTTCTCTAGACTAAACTGGTCAAGAAGGGAGGAACATCCTGTACAGAGGCCAACTAAGGGAGGGACATAGGGACAATCTTAATGCAGTCTAAATCTACTTAGCAACAGTAAGAGAATTTTCTGATTGGAGGAAAAATACACAATGCATTCCATAGAGAAAAAGCCTATAACAGGTTGTTCCCATTCATGGGACACAACAGGGGTGCATTATAATACATGGGGACTATGTGGTGCATTATATAATATGGATGACTATGAATGCATTATAGGATATGGAGGACTATAAGGTGCATTATACTATATGGAGAACTATGGGGTTGCATTTTACTTAAAGGATGACTATGGAGGTACATTATATTAGATGGAAAGCTATGTGGCACCATTATAATATTTGAAGAGCTATTATACTGCATGGAGGGCTGTGTGGGGCTCACAGTTGGGGTCACACTGTGCTGAGGTAGTTGAGGGAGGTACAGTGTAGAGGGTACTCTGGAGGAATTCACTGGGGGGATCATACAATGTTTGGGGGGGGGGCATGTTTGTTGGCATCATACTATGGCTGCAATGAAACAAATTCTGCTGTTGGGTCTCTTGATTTCTATGTACGCCCCTGGTCCCGCTATTATAGAAATGGTCTGTGACTTTGTGACTTTCCTCCGTTTTATACCAGTACGCCAGTTATACAGCATTGCATGTGCGTATATCCAATTATGTGTCCGACATCCCAGCAAGTAAATGCAATAAAACATTTCCCCAATGAAAGTCTGCATAATACTCATACATAACAATAGCCTCAGCACATAGATAATGGTTATTTACCTGCTAATTGCCTAAACAGATTATAGCTAAGAAATGACAAATTATTGCTTGTGTCTCCTGTGTCTGCAATGTCCCATTTAAATGATTAATTCCTCAATTACTCAAATACCTGAGTTTAGAGAAATGAGTCCATTTAAAGGGAATCTGTCAGCAGGTGTTTGCTCCTGAATCTCAGAGCAGACAGAGACCCTGATTCCAGCAATGTGTCACTTACTTGGCTGCTTGCTGTAGTTTGGAATATTATTGGAGGACTAGTAAACCTGCTGCCATGTAGTCCAATCTCTCCCCCACCACTGATTGGCAGCTTTCTGCCTATGTACAGTGCACACAGAAAGCAGCCAATCAGTGGTATGGTCAGGATTATGTAGAGCACAGCATTAAGGGAACTGGTAGATCTACAGCAAATAAAACAGGGATTTTATCATAACTGTAGCAAGCAGGCCAATTAAGTGATACATCACTGGAATCAGGGTCTCTGTCCCTATCTCATGCTGTTCTTACTATGGGGGGGAAACCATGGTGACAGATTTCTTTTAAAAGAGGGTAAATCAGGCCTCTACTATAAATGGGTATTGATATTGACTTACACAATGTAGGAACCATAATTATTATAGGAAGAGAAGCCTAAGGCATTTTTACAACAGGGTAAGGCTACCCTAATTTTTAATCTGCTTAGACACAGAACATGTTTTTTTATATTTCATTCTAAAATACACACCACTCTTTATTGGCTGACCTGTCCATGAAAGAGAATGAATGTTCTGATAACGTTCCTCTCTGCTGTAAGCCCCTTAGGTTACCAACAGTGCCCACAATAATATCTGTATCAGGGAACAGAAGGTAAAATCTAGCCTACTGCATTGTTCACATCCCCTTAAGTTCCAAAGAGCCCAGCAGGATGTGAGGGCGTGGACCGTTCTGGAACTCGGATCTTGACCGGCGACATCTGCAGCTTGACCACTTGGCTCGGCTGAGGGTCTTGACTGATAACGTCTTCAGCTTGACCATGTAGCTTGGCTGAGGGGTCTTGACCGGCGATGTCTTTGGTTTCACCACATAGCTTGGCTGATCAGTCTTGACTGGCGACATCTTCAGCTTGACCACGTAGCTCGGTTGAGGGGTCTTGGCTGGCGACGTCTTCGGCTTGACCATGTAGCTCGGCTGAGGGGTCTTGACGGCGATGTCTTTGGCTTCACCACGTAGCTTGGCTGATCGGTCTTGGCTGGCGACGTCTTCGGCTTGACCATGTAGCTCGGTTGAGGGGTCTTGGCTGGCGACATCTTCGGCTTGACCATGTAGCTCGGCTGAGGGGTCTTGACGGCGATGTCTTTGGCTTCACCACGTAGCTTGGCTGATCGGTCTTGGCTGGCGACGTCTTCGGCTTGACCATGTAGCTCGGTTGAGGGGTCTTGAGTGGCAATGTCTTTGGCTTGAGCATGTATCTCGGCTGAGAGGTCTTGACCGCAACATCTTCGGCTTGACGACGTAGCTTGGATGAGCGGTCTTGACCGGCAGAGTCTGCAGCTTGACTTCGTAGGTCTGTTGTGAGGTGTTCACTGGCGGAGTCTACAGCTTGACCATGTAATTTTGTGTTGGGATCTTGACCAGTGGAGTCCGTGGCTTGACCACATAGCTCAGCTAAGGGGTCCTGACTGGCGGAGTCTGTGGCTTTACCTAGTAGCTCTCTTGTAAGGTTTTGACTGGCGAAGTCTGCAGTTTGACCATGTAACTCTATAATGGAGTGCCTGGTAGATGACAACACAGGATCAGTCTCTGTTTCTTGACAGGTGGTACTTTGCAATGGTTCATGGGGAATTTGCACGTTCTGTTGGGGGAGCGGGGGAGGCACAATCTTCTTGGGTCTGCTCTCTCTTTCATAACTGATGTAGCGCTAGGAGAATATGTATCACTGATATAGCCTTTAAAGCAAGAACTACTCCAGCATGGTCTATTTTCAGTGCTGGAATGGTGCTTTAAATCTAAAGGGCCCATTTCACTCTACGATATCGTTAACGAAGTCAGTAGTTACATCACAAGCACTCGATAAAAGTCTATGAGACCTAGAACTAGATCAGAATGAGGCTCTCATAGACTTGCAATGAAAAAAATGACTTCATAAAACACTGGAGCAGTTGGCAGGTCACCGCTGGAGACTGACCGGAGCGGCGGCGATGACACAAGATATCAGGCAGGCGAGTATAAGAATTGGGGAGGGGACGTAAATGTAAAGCATTGGTCCAGTGGCGATAGAAGAAAACAAAATGCTGGAATGTTGCTTTAAGAAATATGTATCACTAAACAGAAAATCTATCCCATAAGCATAAAAAAGCTATTTTTAAAGAAAAGACAATTAAAGACGGAGCTGGTTTGTGTGTCTGCATATTCCCGCAGCATGTGATTACAAATAAAGTGAACAAATTATAATGCATCATTTAACTCATCTCGTGGATTTCCTCCAAGACGTAGGCTTGAGCAGATGGTTGTAAAGATTTGGATATCGCAGTATAGAATGAATATTCCCATGTCTTGCGTATTTCTTGGCTCGTAGGTGGAAGAGTTAAAGTGGGGACATCACATTGTGCAGAGCAACACTTAATGTCTTTCACTTTAACGTTTTTTTTTTCCCGCAAACTTCAAACAGCTTCTTAAATTGGCCGACATGACGGACATATGGATTCTTAATTAGACCTGTCTGCCAGAAAACATTTTATTATTTTCAAGTAAAGAATATAAAAGAAATGTGATATCTTAAGGCACTTGAAGGAGCGTTCCTCAGGGAGGAGAATTCCTGGAGCCCTCATTTATAATCTGTTTTATCTAACATGAGGCAATCAGATGGTTTTGCAAAGCCATCAAATACCAGAGTCATTTATGAAGCTGTGACACCTGCTCCCCAAGTCGGATCTAATAGCAGGAAAGGATTAGATCTTCTGTTTACCCCTGGAAGACAAAGGAATGATAAGGCAAGGATGGAGATGAAACGGGCGACAAAATGTCAGGGATGACTAAGCATCTTCACTTATGAACGTACACCGTCAGGTTACTGAGTGGATTTTGTTGTGAGATCTTCAACACAAAGACTTTTGTTCATTTATGTCGACTTCTGTATTAAAAGGATGATATACTGAATGTTATACTATTATAACTTTAACAACATGCGTAGCATTTTAATACAAGTGTAATAATTGTAATGGAACACTCAGGAATCTCTTAGCTTGAGACAAAGACTCAACTGAACAAGGTTACGGTGAGAAAGTCTGTATATTATACATGGTTGAAAGCAAACATGAACTGCAGCAAGTGAGCAAAGTTCATCAAATACACAATAAAGAGAGGAGTCACTGGAAATAGTCCATCCACAGTAATGCCCAAGGAGAGTCTCTTGGAAGAAGCTTTCACTGGAAGATGCAGGTTAGTAGAAAGCACAGTCCATACCTAGGAGGCCTGGGTTAGGCAAGTCTCCGAGAATGAGTTCCGAAACCAATGCAGAGCAGTGAGCCTTAGGAATTCCAATCTGTCCAGAGTACTGCTACAACAATAAGCTGCTAAAAACAGACAGGCCTTACATGACCAGGGCTGGAGGCAGACGCTGTGAAACACAAGCAGCAAGTTGCAGGTGAGTCACTGAGAGCAGGAGGAGTTGCTGGAATGAGCCGAGCTGGACTTACTGGAGGAGGAGAAATGTTGAGAAGTAGCAGCCATGAATTCAAGCAGAATACTCAAGAATTGGCTAAAAGGCTGACAAGGGTTTATAAAGTCAGGGAAGGAGGATCACATGAACAGGAGCGAAGCAGAAGACGACATTCTGGAAAAAGGCTAGAATGCACAAAAGGTAAACAGAAGATCCAAAGTCCTGACAATTAGAGCTGTTGGTAGAGTTTTTATTTCTATTTTCCACTCTTTTTACTGGATTACATAGTCAACGCAATGATGTCATAGTTATCCTACACTGACCATTTACTCACGTAGACCTCTATCTTCAGTCGATGTCTCCTCATTCAGCAGGAGTTCCTTTTTGGTCACAACCGCAAGGTATGTTCCCTGGGTTTGTCCCTTTTTTGAGCTATGCATGGGTCTCTTGTACCCTTTGTGGCTACCGTTGTCTGCTTCCCCATCTACAGACACCAAGTTTCACCATAAGCAAAAGTTTTGCAGGACCGTGTTCCAATAAGCCAAAAAGACACAATCTGTATACAGGGAGCTAGAAACAGTGGAGTAACTACAACAGGGGCAGGGGTTACAATCGTACCCAGGCCCTGGATTCTAGGGAGCCCCAAAAGTCCTTTTTGGCCTAGAGAAAGACTTTTACTGATAAAAATTTGCAATAATTGGGGGCCTCGGTGGAGCTTTCACATGGGGACCAATGAGCTTCAAGTTACGCTACTTGCTAGAAGCACCAATAAACATGTAATAAACCCAAAAGAACAAAAGTGCAAGCTCATAGGATAAAAATTACAATTTTATTAGTATCATATAAAATACATTGCACAAGCATGAAGGGAATGAACCCCAAACAGGTAAAGAAAAACAAATATTACAAACAATCGGGGACGCCTGGCATACAATAATGTGGTGAAATTATATGTATAGAAATAACAGCACAATACACAGGCATATAATAACTAATAATCACATATATAGTGCAATTGAAGCTAAGACAAAAGCCTGTAAACAAGAAATGGGGGAGGGGATTGGTAATTTTCAATGTACATATATGTATAAAATAGGGGAAATAAATTCATTGTGGAAACCCTAGAGTAGTACAATACAAGGGTCACTAGACCCTATGTAATATACAGTGCCTTGTAAAAGTATTTGGCCCCCTTGAACTTTTCAACCTTTTGCCACATTTCAGGCCTGAAACATAAAGATATAAATTCTAATTTTTTTGTGAAGAATCAACAACAAGTGGGACACAATCGTGAAGGGAACCAAATTTATTGCATATTTAAAACTTTTTAACAAATAAAAAACTGAAAAGTGGGGCGTGCTTGATTTTTGAACCATTCCTTTGTAGATTTTGCTTTATGTTTGGGATCATTGTCTTGTTGGAAGATAAATCTCCGTCCCGGTCTTAGGTCTTTTGCAGACTCCAGCAGGTTTTCTTCCAGAATGGTCCTGTATTTGGCTCCGTCCATCTTCCCATCAATTTTAACCATCTTCCCTGTCCCAGCTGAAGAAAAGCCCAAACCATGATGCTGCCTCCACTATGTTTGACAGTGGGGATGGTGTTTTGAACCTACAGAATTCCTGGTTCCTCATTGATTAGCAGCCACCTCAACTTTATAACATACATCGCACTGCTACACAAGTACATTGTGCCAGGACTACTAATCAGGACAGGTGCCAGAGATGTTGCAAGGAATAGAAGGTCCGCAGTGCTTTGGTTTGGTGGCCACAGATCAAGGTTCTGGAAGTTTTTGTGCTCAATTCTACCAGTCTCACCCTGATCAAATAAACTTTTGATGATCACGTTGGTCTTCTTCCTTCTCAAAATATATTCTTTGTTTGGACAGCATCAGTCAAAAGTTTGGAAACATCTATGTATTAGTAACATTTATTTATAGAGCACCAGTGATTCCATGGTGCTGTACATGAGAAGAGGTTACATACAAAATACAGATATAAATTACAGTAAGCAGAGTAGTACAGAGGGGAGAGGACCCGGCCCTTGTTACAGTCTACAGGATAATGGGGAGGAGACAGTAAATTGGGGTGTTTCGACAGCTCCGGTGGCGGTGAGGTGGCACTTGGGTCATGGTAGCTTTCTTGAAGAGGATGGGTTTTCAAGTTCTGTTTGAAGTCGGCGAGTGTAACAGATAATAGGATGTGTTGGGGCGCAGAATTCAAGAGGATGGGCGCTACTCAACAGAAGTCTTGGAGGTGGTTGGATGAGGAACATATAAGTGTGTTAGAAGGAGCTCCTAAGAGGACAAGAGATTATGTGTTGGATTATATCAGATTAGTTTGGAGATATGCAGAGGAGATCATGGACGGCTTTGTAGGTCAATGTTATTAGTTTGAATTGGATACCCTAGGAAATTAATAGCCAATTAAGGAATTTGCAGAGGGGGAAAAGTGGAGGAGTAGAGTGGAGAGGTGGATTAGTTGGGTAGTAATGTTAAAGACAGATTGGAGAGTGTTGGCAGGGAGGTCACAGAAGAGGATGCAGTAATCAAGGCGGATGATGATTAGGACATTCACCGGAATTTTCGTAGATTGGGAGTTGAAGAAAAGATGGATTTTGGAAATCTCTTTGATGTGGAGTATGCTGGAAGTGGCTAGAGTTTCGATGTGGAATTTGAAAGACAGAGTCACGGGTTACTCGGAGAGACCATGGTGTCCTTTATTGTAATAGATATATCAGGTAGGGGAGAGAAGTGAGATGGGGAAAGATGATGAGTTCAGTTTTGTCCATGTTGAGCTTTAGGAAGCGAGAAGAGAAGAAGGAGGTTATGGGCGATAGGCACTCCGGCATTCTGGACAGAAGGTAGGTGATGTCTGGGCCAGAGAGGTAGATCAGAGTGTCATCAGTAGAGGTGATACTGCAAGATATGGGACTTTATAAATTGTCCCAGGTCAAAGAAGAGAAGAAGAGTCCCAGGACAGGCCTAAATAGAAAAGTCTGGATCCGCAGATCCCACCTTGGTTTATTGTTACAGTCCCATTATAGTGTCCCATAATAAGGTGCACATCACTTAGGGTCCAGTGGGAAGACTCCTGATGGACTACACACTGCCTAACATCAATATCACAATGGTGAGGGTGTCGGACCCCGCTGATCTAATATTTATGATCTATCCTGAAATTAGGTCATCAAGATCAAATTCCCAGACAATACTTTTAAAGAGAATCTGTCATCAGGTTTGTGGTATGTAATCTAAGAGCGGCATAATGTAAGGGATGAGACCCTTACTCCAGCGATGTGTCACTGACTGGACTGTTTGCTGTCATTCTGACACAATCTCTGTTTTCTCTGCTGCAGGCATACCTAGCAGTACTCAGAAAGATGAGTCATGTAAAAACCCACTCACAACACTGATTGGCAGCTTTCTGTTTACACTAATTGACAAAAAACTGCCAATCAGTGGTGCAGGTGTAGTTACACAGAACAGCTGGACAAGAAGGCCCAAAACACCTAGTCCTGTAATGATAATCTCCATTTTATTAAATCACTAATTTTAATAAAACAGCAAAACATAGCCCAGTAAGTGACCCATCACTGTATGAGAGACCCAGCCCCTACATCATGCTGCTCTCAAATTACATGGTGAAAATCTGATGACAGATTCACTGTAAAAAGGGGGTTCATGAGCCACATTCAGCTCTGAGATGTTTTCAGCTACATTCAGCTGAGAGAGCTTTGTGAGCCACATCCAGCTCTGAGAGAGGGTCACGAGACACATCCAGCTCTGAGAGAGGGTCACGAGACACATCCAGCTCTGGGAGAGGGTCGCAAGCCAGATCCAGCTCTGAGAGAGGGTCAGGAGCCACATCCAGCTCTGAGAGAGGGTCGTGAGCCACATCCAGCACTGGGAGAGGGTCGTGAGCCACATCCAGCTCTGGGAGAGGGTCGTGAGCCACATCCAGCTCTGGGAGAGGGTCGTGAGCCACATCCAGCTCTGGGAGAGGGTCGTGAGCCACATCCAGCTCTGGGAGAGGGTCGTGAGCTACATCCAGCTCTGGGAGAGGGTCGTGAGCCACATCCAGCTCTGGGAGAGGGTCGTGAGCCACATCCAGCTCTGGGAGAGGGTCGTGAGCCACATCCAGCTCTGGGAGAGGGTCGTGAGCCACATCCAGCTCTGAGAGAGGGTCGAGAGCCACATCCAGCTCTGAGAGAGGGTCGCGAGCCACATCCAGCTCTGAGAGAGGGTCGCGAGCCACATCCAGCTCTGAGAGAGGGTCGCGAGCCACATCCAGCTCTGGGAGAGGGTCGTGAGCCACATCCAGCTCTGAGAGAGGGTCATGAGCCACATCCAGCTCCGAGAGAGGGTCGCGAGCCACATCCAGCTCAGAGATGGTCACGACACATCTAGCTCTAAGGGTGCCGTCACACGCTTCAATCTGATGAACGATGTTGTTAGCGATCACATGCATGCACGATCGCTAACAACATCGTTCACATCGCTGGTGAGCTGTCACACAGGCAGACTCACCAGCGATGTGGACCATCGAGATTACTGGTAACCATGTTACACCATGGGTTACTAGGCGCCGCACGGCGCTTAGTATCCCGATGTTTACCATGGATGCGAGCTCCCAGCATAGGCTGTGCGGCGCTGGGAGCTCATTCATCATTGGTCTCCCGGTGTCACACGCAGTGATGATGCGTGTCCAGCGGGCGACCGATGGATTTAAGGTCCAGTCCTCAAATCAAACGATCAGCCAACTGACCGTTGATCGTTAGTAGTGTCCCACGCAACAATGTTGTTTCGACATCGTTCATGCATCACTAAACACGTGACTTTTGAACGATGTCGGCAACGATATTGTTAAGTGTAACAGTACCTTAAGAGGGGGTCATGACTCACATTCAGCTCTGAGAGAGGGTCATGAGCCACATTCAACTCCGAGAGAGGGTCATGAGCCACATTCAACTCCGAGAGAGGGTCGTGAGCCACATTCAGTTCTAACAGGTTCATAAGCAACATCCATTTTTCATTTATTAGGACCCTTGATATGCAGTTTGCAGCCTGATCCAAGCATCAGATTTTTTTTTCTTATGGGAGTGTCTCTCAGTAATACAGGCTGGATGTGAGGTTTGTGTAGATCCGTAAGGGTAAGTGCACACTGGCCGGGTTTTCGGCGGTTTACCTGTGTAAACCGCCGTTTTGCATACATTAGTTTTATTTAAATTTATGTTAATCCAAACCGGCGTTTGGATTAACATTAAAACTAATGTAACCCGCCCAAGGCTGTGCACATACCGGCGGTTACCCAGCGTCATCCGTTGCTAACCCGCAGGTTTCCCAGCGGGTTAGCAAAGAATGACCATGTTCTAAAAACCGGCGGTTCTGCAGCGGCTGCAAGCAGAATCATGTGCTGCTTCCAGCCGCTGCAGAATCGCCGCCGAGAACCCGCTGGGCAGCCGCCGGATACCGCCCGTCACCCGCCCGGCTCCCGCCGCACATACCCGCCAGGAAGCCGGTGGACGGCGCCGGAGCTTCCTGGCGGGTCCCGCCAGCAGCCGCCGACCGAACCGCCGGGTAATGTGCACTTACCCTAATACTGATGTCTACATTAGCTCATTCATCAGCACTGTTTCTAATCCTTTTGTTTTTTTTCATTCATTTCCTTCTTATCTAGACTGTTTGTTATTTTTTCCCCTGTCCACTATTGTTCTGAGTATAACTCCCTGCTGCCATCTCTATGTCCGTATAAAACCAAACACATGTGGCACAGTGGGTTTTGACCATCTGTATTAATTTTTATCACCCATCCATGTGTACATTTTTAAAAATGTGTGTCATCCATGTTTTTCCGACATGGCTATAGAAAATTAAATTGCAAAGCTTCTATGCTTTCAATGTTAAAGAAGGATGGCACACTGATGCCACCGTATAGGATAGGTATGCAGGTTTGCCCAAAAAAAATGCAGTGTGTCCCCAAGGCCACATGCAGCAGATTTAGTCTGCAGCGTGGGCAAATACCCGAAAGGTTTCTTGTCCTTTATGGAGCCAGTCTCTTTCCATAGCGCTATCAAAAACATAAAGGAAAAGTCTGATAGAAACTGTCTGGAAAAATCACAGAGAATAAGCCAAAACAAGACGTTATAGATTGAAGGCTCAGACGGAGATATTGACTCACCTCAAATTAGGAAAATGTAATTTCACATGAAGGATGTCAAGAAATACACAGGTCACTGTAGTGTGTACAGCTTTATTATTTTTGCATACCAGTACAGTCTCGATGCAAGCAAAGTATAGATTTCCTACACAATTTTTGCAGTTAAAAGAACCCATTTTAAAAGTGCAATGCCCTGGATCACAAATATGTTACAGTCCTAAATGACGAGAAGCGATTCATTTAGTTTCTTGGCTAAATACAGCCTCCAAATGTAAGAGAATCTATGCAAAGTATCTGAAGAGCCGAGAGGAAGCGACAACATTCCGTCACATTCTACCTTATTGTTCTCCATTCGCCTTCACTTGTCTGGCAGCTTTTGGATCAATCGTGGGGGATCTGGATTTATTGGGTCGGTAATTCAGATTTTAGTACATACAGATTATCTGGTACCCAAGACTAGGAAAAATAACATGCATGAGAGCTGGAAGCCTTGATTTGCTTTGAAGAATATACCAGGTTTTTTTTTTGCAAAGGAATCTGTAAGCAAGTTTTTACTATTTATTCAGAGACCAGCATAATATAGAGCAAAAGAGCCTAATTCAGGGACGTGCACTGATTGTAACAGCATGATGAGTGTTTTATCAGCAGGAGATTATCATTGCAGGACTAGGTCTCAGTGCAGAGCAGTCATCCTTATCCCACCCCCCACCCCACTGATTGGCAGCTTGCTGACAATCAGTGTATAGGAAGCTGCCAATCAGGGTGTGGGTATGGGTGGGGCTTTAACAACTCTGAAGTCTTATCTCTGCTACATCTACATCAGGCAAAGCAGGTGTTCTATCAAACTGCACCAAGCAGCCTAGTAAGTGACACTGACACATTTCTGTAATCAGGCTCTCTGCCCCTACATCATGCTGCTCTCATTACATAGCAAAATCCTGCTGACAGATTCACTTTAAGAGCCATTGTTGCATAATACAATTGGACTTCATTACAGAGCCATAATGCAGCACCTTTGTACAAGCCTCGGTGGCGTTCATCTGATTACAAACCCGATATCTCCACTTATACAGTAGTGTGGAAACTATCTGAAGATGCCAACAAACTACGAATATAACAGATATACAAAAATATTAATCCAAATATATCCCCTAAAGAAGTCCTTGATTTGAGTCCTCCCTGAATATTCCTCACTCCCCTAGGCCAGGACTACATGGCTACTACGTCAATGAGTGTTGCACAGTTGTATATACCTTATACAAAAAGCCAAACTCTGGGACAGTAGAGGCCTCGCTCCTCTGTAACCTGTGGTTTATGGTGTCAAATATGTCTCTAATAACAGACGTAGCATCAGATGGAGCTAGCTTCCTAAAGATTTTACTGATTGTGCCACCTCCAAATCTTAAAAACATAAGAGGACATATGTACAGAATATACTGTAACTATTCTTGCTGCCATTTCCCTGCTAAATCTCTCATAGCCTGTTACCTCCATCGTTCCTCTATCGTTATCACTGTGCTGCAGTTACCTCAATCCTTCTGGTTCTCTCTATGCTGTGGTTACCTCAATCCTTTTCGTTCTCACTCTGCTGCTGTTACCTCAGGTCTTTCTGGTTCTAACTGTGCTGCAGTTAATCTCTCTGGGCCTCACAATGCGGATGTCACCTCAGTCTTACTGGTTCTCACTGTACTGCTGTTACCTTGGTCTTTCTGGCTCCTCTGTACCTGCTTTATGGTTCTCAATGTGCTCTATACTTGGTCTTTTGTACTCACTGATGGGTTTTGCTTTCTAGTTTTCACTGTTGTGCGACCTGACTTTATGCTTACACATGAGGACATGTCCTTGGTCTATACTGTAACTACTCATGCTGCCTTTCCCTGGGCTTTCTGTTCTCATTGCTGCTGTTCCCCTTGTTCTCTATCGTTATCACTGTGCTGCTGGTTACCTTAGTCTTTCTGGTTCTCTCTGTGCTGCTGTTACCTCGATCTTTTGTTTCACTCTGCTGCTGTTCCTCGGGTCTTTCTGGTTCTACACTGTGCTGCTGTTCTCATCTTCTGGTTCTCCACTGTGGTGTTCCCTTGGTCTTTCTGGTTCTCACTGTGCTGCTGTTCCCTTCGGTCTTTCTGGTTCTCACTGTGCTGTGTTACCTCGGTCTTTCTGGTTCTCACTGTGCTGCTGTTACCTTGGTCTTTCTGGTTTCACTGTGCTGCTGTTACCTTGGTCTTCTGGTTCTCACTGTGCTGCTGTTCTTGTCTTTGTTCTCACTGTGCTGTTCTGTCTTTCTGGTTCTCACTGTGCTGCTGTTCCCTTGGTCTTTCTGGTTTCACTGTGCTGCTGTTCCCTTGGTCTTTCTGGTTCTCACTGTGCTGCTGTTCCCTTGGTCTTTCTGGTTCTCACTGTGCTGCTGTTCCTTGGTCTTTCTGGTTCTCACTGTGCTGCTGTTCCCTTGGTCTTTCTGGTTCTCACTGTGCTGCTGTTCCCTTGGTCTTTCTGGTTCTCACTGTGCTGCTGTTCCCTTGGTCTTTCTGGTTCTCACTGTGCTGCTGTTCCCTTGGTCTTTCTGGTTCTCACTGTGCTGCTGTTGCCTTGGTCTTTCTGGTTCTCACTGTGCTGCTGTTCCTTGGTCTTTCTGGTTCTCACTGTGCTGCTGTTCCTTGGTCTTTCTGGTTCTCACTGTGCTGCTGTTCCCTTGGTCTTTCTGGTTCTCACTGTGCTGCTGTTCCCGTTAGTCGCTTCTTGGTTTCCCTTTCTCTGGTTCTCACCCTACTGCAGTTAATCTCTTTGGTTCTCACAGTGCTGCTGTTACCTCAATCTCTCTGTTTCCAACAGTACTGCTATTACATTGGGTCTTTCTGGTTCTCACTGTCCTGTTTTTACTTCAATCTCCCCAATTCTCGCTGTGCTGCTGTCCCTCAATATTTCCGATTCTAACTGTACTGCTATTACTCAGGTCTTTCTGGTTCTCACTGGGCTGCTGTACCTCAATCCTTCTGGTTCTCACTGCCCTTCTTTTACCTCCATCTCTCTGGTTCTCACTGTGCTGCTTTTACCTCAATCTCTCTGATTCTAACTATACTGCTATTACCCAGGTCTTTCTGGTTCTCACTGTACTACTGTTACCTCAATCCTTCTGGTTCTCACTCCCTGCTTTTACCTCCATCTCTCTGGTTCTCACTGTGCTGCTGGTTGTTATATCGGTCAAAATTACAGAGAAGCGAGGGTATATTTCTAGCATTGATATATCAGTAGTCACTACAGTAAGGGTGGAAATAACATGGTTAGACCTGGGATATTTTCACTCCGAGCAGACTGGATGTCTGTTAACTGTGCAGCAGCTTAAGACTCTTTCCATGAAAATACCTAGGTATGTGCTCCAAAAACAGGATATAATAAGAAGCACCACAACTACATATCTATGTATTTATTTTCGTATTTTAATGAAATAACAGGGCTTGACAACACGATCGTGCCGTGGGGTATAGCCGATGCCTCCACCTACCCATGAAGTGGTCAACTGATGTCTCTTTGGGCACAATGCAGGAATCTTATTAGCTGTATCCCTATAACCTTCAGGAATATACAACAAATAAAAGTAAGAGCTCAATCAGACGTACGGCTTGGCCGCGAGTCTTCTGACCTGAACTTAATAGCCTCACGTGCGAAATCAGGACATCAGGAGACCTGCGGCCGGTACATGGACGTCGGAATTTTGCCCTTTAACTTTGTTGTTCTTAGCTCCACTAGGCATGCTACATCTTCCAGGACGGCCCAATTATACACAAATGTGGCTTAAACATCATAAAATAAAAAGTCTGTGCAACTCTAGCAACAAACATTTGTTTTTAACCAGTCAACATTGTAAAGATCTCTGCTTGATGACAGTGAATGAAATAGAACTCTCCATAACTCAATGGTCAAACTGCATTTATAGAAGAGTGGACTAACCCTTGAAGCACCATCCAAAACCTAGGAGGAACATTATTTCAGCGCCTTTAAAGGAAACCAGTCATGTCCTTTTATGTTATTTAGATCATTTTTTTTTTTTAATCATTGTATTCATCTCAAAAAAGCATTTTAGATACTTACATATTTTCATTAGCTAGCTGGGCAAACAGTCATACAGTCATCTGGGTGGTTAATAGTTAACAGTTCAGTTAACTGAACTTGTAGCAATGCCGGAATTCAGAAAATGCTGAAAGGACCTGTGTGATGTCACGACCATGTGACTATAATAGGCGGAACCAAATCACATGGTCGTGACATCACACAGGTCCTTTATACAGAGCATTCTGCATTGCTACAAGTACAGTGACAAATCTGTTAACCGTTAAACAGCCGGATGACTGTTTGACTGTTTTCCCAGCTAGCTAATACAAATATGTAAGTATCTACTAAAATGCTTTTTTGGGATGAATACAATTTAAAATAAAGGTTATTAATGAACACTACAGGATCTAAATAACAAAACAGGACATGACATGTTCCCTTTAATGCTGAGGACTTAATAAAGCTTCAGATGTTCATACATCTGTTACAAGGCACTTTCACCGATTATCAGGGGAAAAAAAGGCACAAAAGTATTATTTGGGAGATAAACCACAGAAGAGGGAATGGGGAGAACATTCACAAGTTTATTACAGTGGGGCGTCTGCTGTAGTCTCATAGTGCCTGCCGGTATGAAGACCACCGGGCAGCAATTATATCAAGTCTAGGAGTAGTATTGGGAAGGTGAAGACCAGGCGGGATAATGCTGCAGTGAAATAATAGAGCAATTAAACCTAGAGGAATGTCACTAGTCAGTCTAAACTGTTAATAACTTAAAGGGGTATTCCAGTCGTGGAAGTGAAGGCCAAGCTAGGACTTGTATATTACTGCTGTAGTATTACAAGTCTGCCCCCTAGCACTTGGTAAGGCTGGAGTACTCCTTTAAAAATAAATTATTACTATGCAAAAGCTTCCAGAACGAACTGGAACTGTTAGGACAGCTATGTTACAAAAGTGAAAAAAAATGGAGGGTCAATTTTATAGGGCTTCGTATACACTGGCATGTTTCTGTCACTCTGTTGCATCACTAGTGGGGTGTCAAAGCCAGGAGGAGGTCGTGATTTTTACATTATATGTTCCACTTTAGAGTAAAAAATTACTCACCAGTATATGCTAGTGTGAATGAGGCTCTAAACAGTAGTGCAGCTATGAGCTGAAAGTGAGAAAAGGGCGTCAAACGAGATTTATGCTAGAATAAAGATTATGTGTCTTTTATTGGGTTCATTATAAGAAATAAATAAGACTTTAATAGTGTATTAGGAAGAAGAAATGTCACCACTGCTGTCATGTCTGTTCAAGTAAACGCTTGTATTACTCAAGATTTTTCAATTCTGCGACGTGACGTTCCTCTGTTATCCCGCCTCGAAATAAATGAGTACTTTGACAACTGGGCGGGCATGTTGAGGGTGGTGTCCAAATGTCCAATCAGTGGTGACATAGCTTAAATTTTAAGACACCCTTTTTACATGGAAAATGTGCACTATTTCTAGGAGGAACGACAAAGATATCCAAGAAACAATTATACAGAACTGCTTTGTTTTCACGGAGAATACAAGTATTTAGCGAACCAGACATGAAGAGTGGAGACAGATCATGTTTAAAAGTGAACCTGTCGTTAGATTCATGATGAATCCAAACTACTAATCCGAGCCTGGCCGTGCGGTTGCAGCCCGATATGATTAACTCTGAAACGTTGCGACTTATCAAAGAAAACATAGCTTGAAAATTACCGATGATTGACTGGTGTCTCCTTATGTACACACTGCAATATACCTGACAATTAAGGATTTTTATTAAAAAAAAAAAAAGTGTGACCGCCCTGCCTGTGTGCCTGGAGCCGTCTCCACCGGGGAATAGCATCTCCTACTGGTCAAGCTAGTCAACAGAGCGGCAGCTTCTCTTCCGCTCTGCTCTGTAGAAGGGGTGGCACAGCAGACATCATGCTGATTGACAGCAGGCTCCATGCTACCTAACAGTGGAAGGCAACTGTCAATAAGCATGATGTCGGCTACAACGCCGTCAGCGGAGCAGAAAAGATGCCTCTCTGTGGATGCAACATCATCAGAAGCCGCAGTGGTAGACTGCTCTGTGTCGACAATGAACAGCACACATGAATGACCTGTAGGCACTTTTTTTCTCTTAAATCCTGGATATACCTTTCAACTAGAGAGGGTCCGCAATGGACTAATTACATCTCTCCATATAGTCTCCAACTGACTCTTCAAGCTAGGTTTCCTCTAAAACACCGGAGCATTTCAGAGATAGAAATACCTGGCTGCAGTAGGGAAGCCAAGGTCTGAATCTATTCACAGGTGCCCTTTAAGCTTGAAACGCACAGATACTCCCATCACTACCCTTCTTAAGAGCGGTGGCTGCTAAACCACATAACTGAGCGGCTTACAGTCTAGGGTTAACAAATAACCTTAAGAAAAACGAAATCTAGGGCCAATACAATCAGTGAATGCTGCCTGCAGCCTCCATACAGGGGGTTGGAGTTTATATGGGAAAATCTGTATGGCACAGTAGTGTAATAAGGGGGAACCCATCACCAGGACAGGCCTCTGTACATAAACTAGATGCTGTACCAAGAATTTTACCTATAAAACTTCTTTCTAAAGGAAAATTGAACTTAACTGGACACATATGAAGAATAAAACCAAGACAGTGTCAGTTTCCTGTAAATGATGACTCTTAAAGCAGGAGTCATGGGGGCGGAGCTTCCCACGTGTGGCCCTTGGAAGGATGCAATAATGCTCTATTAACTTCCAATAAAATCCTTATCTTCAATCCTCTCCTTAGTAGTCCAACTAAATAAAAGCACATACTACTGTACCTCATATGATAAAGGCCACCCCGCCCACCCTAAAAAAAAATACATGTATACATGGACGTGACCCCCCCAAAAAAATGGTTTCAAATGAATTATTAGGACAGGAGCAGATGACATGTAGTATAATGCCAGGTGCCGTATATTGTCAGGATGATTGTACTCAAAATATTCCTGTGGCTCGTGCCACTCCAAGCGATTATATAGGCAGCATACACTGTGGAGGTATTTCGGGAGATCGCGTACAGATATAGACTTGGATTAGTTTGTCTTCTTAGTACATTCACACTTTGGCTTCATTTTAGAATCGCGGAGCTCGTTGTCGAAGTTTGACAAATGCATAGATGGCCACGGCCGCTAGAAGGACGGGCACCACGATGACGGCCAGTGACGTCCCTTCAGAGTCTCTATCACTTCTACTTCCCAAAGGGCCATTTAGGTGATTCTGAAAAAACAAAACAAAAAAACATAAGTGGTGCAAATTAAAATGTAAATGCAGTTTCAAAGGATAATGCTCAAAAATAAACCCCCCGCATCCTAAATATAAGGCATAATAAGAGTGGCCAAGATGAGGTTCACAAGGTCTCGTATAAGGCTCTCGACTACCCAACCCCAGGAGAAGTATCCAGGATTTAGCTGGGGCTCTTGGTACCGTTCCACAACAACACTGCTATGATTAGGAGGTAAAAAACTCACCAAATACTCATGTGCACGAGGCCTTACAGATACTGAGGTAAAAACTCACCAAATACAAACGTCACGATCCTTAAATTAAGGTAATAAACTCGCCAAGATATCACAAGTGCTCGCACGTGGGCCTACCTACTGAGGTACAAATCCCAGAATACCAATTTGCCGGGCCTTAGATACTGTTCTCACATACACAACTCACGTGGCTATGATTATGAGGTAAAAACTCACCAAATACCATGTGCACGAGGCCTTACAATACTGAGGTAAAAACTCACCAAATACACAACGTGTGCACGAGGCCTTACAAATACGGGTAAAAACTCACCAAATACACAACTGTGCACGAGGCCTTACAATACTGAGGTAAAAAACACCAAATACACAACGTGTGCACGTGGCCTTACAGATACTGAGGTAAAAACTCACCAAATACACAACGTGTGCACGAGGCCTTACAATACTGAGGTAAAAACTCACCAAATACACAATGTGTGCACGAGGCCTTACATATACTGAGGTAAAAACTCACCAAATACACAAGTGTGCACGAGGCCTTACAATACTGAGGTAAAAACTCACAAATACACAACGTGTGCATGGCCTTACAGATACTGAGGTAAAAACTCACCAAATACACAACGTGTGCACAAGGCCTTACAGATACTGAGGTAAAAAACTCACCAAATACACAACGTGTGCACGAGGCCTTAAAATACTGAGGTAAAAACTCACCAAATACACAACGTGTGCACGAGGCCTTACAAATACTGAGGTAAAAAACCCCTAAATACACAACGTGTGCACGAGGCCTTACAAATACTGAGGTAAAAAACTCACCAAATACACAACGTGTGCACGAGGCCTTATAAATACTGAAGTAAAAACTCACCAAATACACAACGTGTGCACGAAGGCCTTACAAATACTGAGGTAAAAAACTCACCAAATACACAGCGTGTGCACGAGGCCTTATAAATACTGAGGTAAAAACTCACAAATACACAACGTGTGCACGAGGCCTAACAGATACTGAGGTAAAAACTCACCAAATACACAACGTGTGCACGAGGCCTTACAAATATTGAGGTAAAAAACACCAAATACACAACGTGTGCACGAGGCCTTAAATGCTGAGGTAAAATTCTCACCAAATACACAACATGTGTACATGGCTTTACAAATACTGAGGTAAAAAACTTTCCAAATACACAATGTGTGCACAAGCCTTAAATACTGAGGTAAAAAAACTCACCAAATACACAATGTGCCTTACTGTGCTGACAACACCCTTTTAATATCCACTATTGTAAATCCCCCAAAAGCTGTCACCCTGCTTTTCCAGGACCTGACATGACAAATCGCCTGCTCCGCCATAATTAGGCAGACATTTTTATTCCTGCCGACGAAGAAGCGCAAACACAAAAAGAAATACATCACGATGGCCGAACATACAACCGATTTGCGGAAACTTTCCATGTAGGGTCGCACCTAAGGATAAGAGGATATATTCATGTGTGCCTTATACGTCATCCCAAATTGCCCTGAGATGTAGAGGACTGTGAGCTTTGACCATGGAGAAAAGGAAACTTTCATTTCTCTTTGGCAATAAGTTAAGAGTTGAACGTGGAAAATCTTTGTATGATGTACAAGCTTGCGATCCCCCCAGAGACACGTGACGCTGACATTATTGAAGAGCAAACCGGATTCTTCTCCGAGCGGACTTCATCTGCTGCATCTTGTACCGACTCATTTACATCCCCGCTCGTATAATAAATCGGTCAGAAACGTCTACAGATCCGTCTGTGCAGAGCCTCCGCAGAGGTTACAGGAGGCTGCACACGGGAACAGGCGGCCGGCTCAGCTGTTAGGGGAATTCACCAGGCAAGAAGAGGAGTCCCGACAGCTCGCATTTGTCTACTGAGAACAATGGCCGACACCGGGCGGCAGAAGACATCTGCTGCCATCCATCTTTAATGGATAAACTTAGACCAAATCTGTTTCTATGGCTACAACTAAAAAATTGGGAACGTACAGACGTTACCAGTCACAATATGGCTATCATAAAGCGTTTACAAGGAAAATTTAAATATTCTCCTTCAATCCACCCCGTCCAAATCCATCAAAAAATGACTATAGAGTCACCAAAGTCCCTCCAGACTCCTAAACGGCAGATACCTAAATTTAATGGCCACGCGCCCTCCGGCACCATCACCTCTGCATCGGCATGCAGTCAAATCCACAACATTTTTGCAAAGAAATCGGCAGCATTTTTTTGCTTTTGCATCATGTCAGCACCAAGTGGATGTACATTAAAAGGCATGAAAAAAACAGAAAACCCCTGATCTACAGATGCTGTTAAAAAAATTAAAGGGAACCTGTCACCTGGATCTAAGCCCCTACACTATCACTACCTGTCCCTGCACCTTCCTAGCTGCTCCCTATCTATCCCTCTCTGAGCTAAATCCGCCCTATAAAACTGCAGAAAAATAACTTAGAACTTACAGGAGTCCCTGAGGCTGGGGACTGAGAAGGCGGCGCCAGGCTCCATTCAGCCCCTCCTCCATGCAGCAGCACACGACCCGCTGGGCGGCATTATTCTTTATCATCGCCGCCTCCTCCATTTGGAATCTCCCACCCACTTTACACTGTAAGGTAGCGGTTAGGATCAGCACGACAGAAGGCAGTGACTCAGGTATTTACTCACACAGCACACAGTTCAGGTATTCACAGACCTCCAGATTCCGGTGTAACAGGTCAGACTAACCCCCCGACCAGAATATACCCGAGGTATAAACTGGGCTAGCCCAGAATATACCCCCCTGGGCCAGAATATACCCTTGGTATATTCTGGCCTAGCCCAAACTATACCCCGGGGTATAAACAGGCCTAGGCCAGATTATAACTCTCCGTATACCACAGCAGCTGTAGATCAGGGCCCCAAGCAATGCATGAGGGCCCGAGGCAGCACAAGGTGGCCCCAGGCAGCAGAAAGTGGCCCTACGCAACATACAGGGGTCCCAGGCAGTGCTAGGGGCCCCAGGCTGTGCTGGGGGCCCCAGGCAGCGCACAGGGGCCCCAGGCAGCGCACAGGGGCCCCAGGCTACACACAGGATCCCAGGCTACACACAGGGGCCCCAGCCAGCATACGGGGCCCCAGCCAGCATACGGGGCCCCAGGCAGTACACGGGGCCCCAGGCAGTACACGGGGCTCCAGGCAGTACACGGGGCCCCAGGCAGTGCACGGGGCCCCAGGCAACATACAGGGGCCCCAGGCTACACACAGGATCCCAGGCTACACACAAGGGCTCCAGGCAGCATACAAGGGCCCCAGGCAGCACACAGGGGCCCCAGGCAGCACAAAGTGACCACAGGCAATATACAGGGGCCCCAGGCAGTGGGCCACCTGGGGCAACTTTGTGCTGCCTGGGGCCCCTGTGTGCTGCCTCTGGCCCCCATGCGCTGCCTGGGACCCCTTTGTACTGCCTGGGGCCCTTGTATGCTGCATGGGGCCCCTGTATGTAGCCTGGGGCCCCTAGTACTACCTGGGGCCCCTGTATGTTGCCTGGGGCCCCTGTATGTTGCCTGGGGCCACTTTGTGCTGCCTGGGGCCCCTTTGTGCTGCCTGGGGCCCTGTGCACTGCCTGGGGCCTGTGCACTGCCTGGGGCCCCGTGCACTGCCTGGGGTCCTTGTATGCTGCATGGGGCCCCTGTGTATAGCCTGGGATCCTGTGTGTAGCTTGTGGCCCCTAGTACTGTCTGGGGCCCCTGTATGTTGCCTGGGGCCTCTTTGTGCTGCTTGGGGCCACTTTGTGCTGCCTGGGGCCCTGTGCACTGCCTGGGGCCCCTAGCACTGCCTGGGGCCCCTAGCACTGCCTGGGGCCCCTAGCACTGCCTGGGGCCCCTAGCACTGCCTGGGGCCCTAGTACTGCCTGGGGCCCCTGTATGTTGCCTGGGGCCTCTTTGTGCTACTTGGGACCACTTTGTGCTGCCTGGGGCCCTGTGCACTGCCTGGGGCCCCTAGCACTGCCTGTGGCCCTAGCACTGCCTGGGGCCCCTGTATGTTGCGTAGGGCTACTTTCTGCTGCCTGGGGCCACTTTCTGCTGCCTCGGGCCCCCATGTGTTGCTTGGGGCCCTGATCTACAGCTGCTGTGGTATACGGAGGGGTATAATCTGGCCTAGGCCACTTTAACCCCGAGTATATTCTGGTCGGGGGGGTTAGTCTGGCCTGTTACACCGGGGCACAGCCGAGTAGAACCTCATACAATCCCAGCAGCTCCTGATGCTGTCCTGACACACTCCACCCCCTCCCCACAGCCCAGGGCAGCACATATCATCTCCTATTCACCCGCACACCTGGGGGTCAGTGCTTTCAATCAGCACTTAGCTCCAGTAGCAGCTCACCCTGTGTGTGCTGCTCCGAGCAGAAGATACAATCTCCCATATGCTGTGTCTCAGTCAGGGGACACATCGAGGTCGCATCACCACAACATGATAGGTGTAAAGCACAGATTCCAAATGGAGGAGGTGGCGATGAAGAAAGAATAACGCCGCCCAGTGGGGCGTGTGCTGCTGCATGGAGGAGGGGCTGAATGGAGCCTGGCGCCGCCTTCTCAGTCCCCAGCCTCAGGGACTTCTGTAAGATATAAGTTATTTTTCTGCAGTTTTATAGGGCGGATTTAGCTCAGAGAGGGATAGATAGGGAGCAGCTAGGAAGGTGCAGGGACAGGTAGTGATAGTGTAGGGGCTTAGATCCAGGTGACAGGTTCCCTTTAAATTCTATATAATATTATAAATATATAAAATCATGCAGCAGAATAGACCAGGAGATCAGACCTGTATCCCTACACCTCACACACTGAGAATCCTAAGCTATCATGAGGGCGAGTTCTGTAAATTGGTCAACATTGGAAAACCTTTTTAAAGATTTTCACCAATTCTTTTATGTTGAACAAGACAAAAAATGTAATTGTGACTGCATCACGAACTAAAATGTTGTTGTTTTTTTCTCTCTGGTGCATAGATCTTACCATAGTATTTGGCACTTAATGAGTTAACTTTTGTTAAGTCCAAGTAGGTGTCATCAGTTTTTACTGGGAGTCTGTAGTTCTTCCCCCTGTATGATGCCGACCAATCATAAGCAGGCAGCAACAGAGCAGAAAAAGAAGTCACATAATAGCTTAGATCTCAGTGTGTGAGATGTAACGATACAGGTCTGTTCTCCTGGTCTATTCTCCCACATGATTAAGAAGTGCTGGGAGTTAAGAGCACAGATGAGATCCATGTAGGTGTGTGAGATGCACACCTGAGTTTAGCTGTGTCACATCACAAACCCCTTTACCAGCACCAGGGGTGGACACAGACTGCAGTGGGCCCCTGTACAAGAAATTTTTGGAAGTCCCCCTGATCCCTCCATCCTCCTGATCTTTCCATCTCCTTGCACCCTCCATCCTCCATCCCCCTGCTCCCTCCATCCCCCTGCTCCCTCCATCCCCCTGCTCCCTCCATCCCCCTGCTCCCTCCATCCTCCTGCTCCCTCCATCCTCCTGCTCCCTCCATCCTCCTGCTCCCTCCATCCCCCTGCTCCCTCCATCCTCCATCCCCCTGCTCCCTCCATCCTCCTGCTCCCTCCATCCTCCATCCCCCTGCTCCCTCCATCCTCCATCCCCCTGCTCCCTCCATCCTCCATCCCCCTGCTCCCTCCATCCTCCATCCCCCTGCTCCCTCCATCCTTCATCCCCCTGCTCCCCCCATCCTTCATCCCCTGCTCCCCCCATCCTTCATCCCCCTGCTCCCCCATCCTTCATCCCCCTGCTCCCCCCATCCTCCATCCCCCTGCTCCCCCCATCCTCCATCCCCCTGATCCCTCCATCCTTCATCCCCCTGCTCCCTCCATCCTTCATCCCCCTGCTCCCTCCATCCTTCATCCCCCTGCTCCCTCCATCCCCCTGCTCCCACCATCCCCCTGCTCCCACCATCCCCCTGCTCCCCCCATCCTTCATCCCCCTGCTCCCCCCATCCTTCATCCCCCTGCTCCCCCCATCCTTCATCCCCCTGCTCCCCCATCCTTCATCCCCCCGCTCCCCCCATCCTTCATCCCCCCATCCTTCATCCCCCCATCCTTCATCCCCCTGCTCCCCCCATCCTTCATCCCCCTGCTCCCCCCATCCTTCATCCCCCCATCCTTCATCCCCCTGCTCCCCCCATCCTTCATCCCCCTGCTCCCCCCATCCTTCATCCCCCTGCTCCCCCCATCCTTCATCCCCCTGCTCCCCCCATCCTTCATCCCCCTGCTCCCCCCATCCTTCATCCCCCTGCTCCCCCCATCCTTCATCCCCCTGCTCCCCCCATCCTTCATCCCCCTGCTCCCCCCATCCTCCATACCCCTGCTCCCCCCCATCCTCCATACCCCTGCTCCCCCCCATCCTCCATCCCCCTGCTCCCCCCCATCCTCCATCCCCCTGCTCCCCCCCATCCTCCATCCCCCTGATCTCTCCATCCCCCTGCATCCTTCGTCCTTCTGCACAGCCTGCTGCCCTCTGCACCCCTCTCTCACATACCCTGCACTCCTCTTGTCCATCTTCTCCAGCTTTTTTCCTGCTGGGCAACACTACATGGCTCCACCCACCTGAGTCACGTGTACGTGAGGTCATCGCAGGTCCTGCAGCTCTGGTGGCTGCTCTGCTTGTGCCTCCTCTCCACACATGGCTAATCTGCATAGTTTACAAATTAGCCATGTGGACAGAGCCAGAGGTGCTGGAGCCTTGGGGGGCCCTCTGGTTCATTCATGCCCCTGACCAGCACCCCTCTACTCCTAGCATTGTCAGCTTTGGTGTACCATCTCTCCCCTCACACTGCCTGTTTGGGGATGAGTCACACTTATGTGAAACCTTTTAGCACAACAGACGTGTGATTACAGACACTGCTTGACAGGTAGATTGGGTGGAGTAGTAGTTACAGCAGAGGCAGCAGTACTACCATATGAGAGGAGGAGAGCTGAGGATTTGTAATGTCACACAGCTAAACTCAGCTGCACTTTCTAATCATGCAGGAGGTTAGACCAAGCAAACAAGGCTGTATCCTTACATCTCACACACTGAGAAACCAAATTAGTTTAAGGAAAAATAATGTACATATATCACACATGTGGCTGAAGACTATTGAGGTAGAGCGGTGACTGACCTGATGTTGGACTTTTAGCACCACTGGATCAGTAGAGTTCCTGAAGAGGTCCACGGCCGTCTTGTGCAAGAGATTTTCGAGTTTAGTACCATTTACCTGAGCAAAGTTGTCAAAAAACAAAATTAATTATACAACAGTATTGTTTAAAGCAATCGTCCATACCAAACTGTAAGGTCCATATTCATTAGTCTTTAGGTGAAATGCTTTATATGGCTTAGTCAGGGGATAAAGCGGTCAACTGAATTTTTGTTCACATTTTTACCAACATATTGATTTTTGGATGTTTTTGTATTAACCTAGTGTATATTTGGGTTTTTATAAATAAGGATTGGGCACGTTGGATGTCAACATGTCTCATTCCTCTTGCTCCTATGGGATGTAAACTTCTGCCTAAAGTCTCTGCAGTGACAAATGTCCTTTCCTCCCATTGGAAAAAACATGAACAATTGGGAGAGGTGGTTAAAAAAGCCTATACTCACTTTTGCTGCCGTCTCAGCGCTCACGCAGCTTATGTGAGTTTGTTAAGTCATACAACCCCGCACTCATATATGAGACAATCAACAGAAAGTGAGCACTGCAGCACCTCTTTGATTAATCCATATGTCAGAAGGTGGGGAGAAAGAAGCCAGAGGTCACTGGGCGAAGGGCTCATATGACGTCACAACCTCACGTGAGCTGCACGAGCTTCGACACTTCTGATACGGCGGCGCCGGCATTGGAGGGGAGTTTAAGCTTTTTTATCTTAATGGGGCCAAACATTACAGGGGTTATCCAAGTAGTGGACAACCCTTTCAACACAACGTAGAACAGTGATATACCTTGCTTAGGCTGCTTTCACATCTGCGGTAATGTGCAATTCGCACCAGATCAGGCAGTTGTCGCCGCATCTGACGCGTAACGGATGACTTGCGGCACCGATCTGGCAAGCCCCATTGATTCTCTATAGGGCTTGCGGCAAGTGCGGTATTGCTGAATCCGGCACCGCAAAAAAACTGCTACTAGCTCCAGTTTTA